>CM035426.1:94880700-95480700 GCA_020310875.1 Ceratopteris richardii
ATGAGCGCTCTATCAATCTTGATTTTTTGCACTATGCACCTAAGGTTTTTGCTAAAGATGTGCTGTTTCTGATGTTATTGCCACCTGATGTGGATGCTAATTGTGAAAATACAGGGTCCAATCAGTTGACTATTGACAAAATAGAGAAAGCTCAAGGTGGTCCTTCCTTGATTAGTAAGCAATACGATATGGATGCACATGCTTGTCGTGTGACACTGGGGCAACATATCAATGGAAACTCCCTGCTAGAAGGTTGCCATTCGACACATGATTCTGATCACAATTACATGAACATTCCAATAGAAGGAAAAAATGCTGCATTGCTAAGTGACACTATGGTAAGCATTTTTACCATTTGAATGAATGCAAGGCACATCTTTACTATCATATTTGTGCATACATAGAGAGATGGCTCTTTCACTCTCTCTCTATTTTATATTTTTCCTCTGTCTTCTTTATCTCCATGCATTATTATCTCTGTAGATATTTGCTAGTTCAAAGTGATACTGGCCGTGCCATACAAACTTCATCTTGTGGTATGCTTGAGGGAATGGATCAGTCGCCATAGCACAATCACAAAAGGAGGGACATGCTGAGGGAGAAACGAGGAAAAGAAGGAAAATAAGAAAATCAAAAAAGAAAATAGTTCAATAAAAAGGATCACTCTATGCCCAAAGCCCCATAGGGGCACAAATTAGGCTAAAACTAGACACATGGATAGAAAATACATAAGCCAAAGAAAAGCAGCAGGTTTGAGAGAGCAGCACAAGAAGACAAAACAAGAAGACAACCACATACAACTACTAGCTGTGTGCGGACAAAGGAATATACAGGCCAAAGACATGAAGTGCAAGAAGATAGACACGATTGTCAGAGTTCTCTAGACACTTAGGGTGCTTCAAATACACCTATTGGAGCATGGAAAACATATAATACATAAATCCAATGTGTTTACCGACGGGTACATGTAGGCAAATATAATTAATATAGAAACCGTATTATATGAATATAAGGAATATCAAGGGCGAGACGAAAGCATTGGACTGAGGCTCTGATAAGTTTGGTAGTGTTAAAGGAACATGCACAAGGAAATTTCAACATCAAGTGGGAGATAAACAACTGGGAACATGTTAAAACATTGGTCCATCTCCAACCACTTGTTGCACTTTAGGGAAACCCACAAAAGACTATCAAGGGAAGAGAGAGACTAAGAGGGGGAGAGTGTTGTAGAGGACTAAAGACAAAGGGACACAAAAGAAGGAAAGAGAAAGAAGTGAAGACAAGGGGGACTTAAAAATTTCATTTTTTGGCCATTTTTCTATTTTAAAGATCCATTGTTTAAATCTTCAAGAAGCCATGTAAATGCTCTAGAGGAGTGCTCTAGATGCATGATCCCTGAAGAATGTAACATTAGCTTTCTACAATAGTAGGAACTTAGTGATTTTTAGGAAAAGTGCTGGTCTCTTATGTGAAAGGACCATTTTTAGAGCACATGTATATAAGACTTTGTGACTCTTTGTAAAAAAACTTTTTGCCATTCTGAAGAGGTAAGAAGGAGAATTTTTGAAATTGTTTCTTCTTGACTATGTATATTTTCTTCTCCATGAGCTTGTATGTGTGTTTGATGCATGAAATGCCTAGAGGTGTTGTCTTTCCCTTCCCTACTCATTTTGCCATTGTAGTGTGTGTGTGAATCTTGGGAAGCTGTGGAGCAAGAGTTGGTGTTTCCTACCACTCAATATTTTGCTCATAACATGAAGTTTGCTTGTCAAATTAAGCTAACAATACTAGCATTGGATGTGTGTTATCAAAAGCTTCGAAATGAACCTTCTATTCACTATATTCAGGTATCAAAGCTGAGAGATATGGCTTAATTTGTGCTTGCTCCTGTAAGAAATATTGTGATACATACTTTGAGTGAGAGAAGTGACATGAGAGGTAGATACCCCTAATTTGTGTGCATTGTTTGTTCATTCACTTCATTAGCCATCATGAGAGCACATGTCCTTATACACTTGATGTTCTAGAAGTCCTTAAATTGATAATTTAATGAGTGTATCGATATGCCACTATATGAACTTGTTGGTGATTGAGGAATAGTCTCCTTCATCAGAAGTCCCTAAGACATTGTGCTCTTGGGTACACAATTATCCTAGAGCTTATCTAGAAATTGAAAGAACAAAGCTTTGTATGGTAGAATTGGCTCAAACTATGTTTGAGGCTAGTCATTTGTTCAACTTCACAACCTCGACCAAAACACAGTTACACTTTGATGGATTATTAGAAAAATTGGAAAAGATGATAGCTAAGTTGGGAAAGAAAGGTACATCACAAGTGAATAACATCAGAAGTGAAAGGATAAACCTTCCTCCCAAGCATGCTTACGTTCCCAACTACACCGAGTCAAGAATCTCTACTTTTGTAAGTCAATAATCACAAGAATTTCTAAGAGAGATTTAAGAAGAGAAATGGGCTAAAGAAAGTAAAAATCCTCCTCCCATTGAAATTGTGGATGACCTACATAATTAATTCCCACAAGATATTCCTTGTATTTATGGACAACAAGAAGATATCTAGTCTAATGAGTGGTTAGACCTTGAGTCTAAGTCCCTACAAGATTTGCCTCATTTCACATGCACATGGCAAGCAAAGTCCACCTGTATGAGAGCACCCACTATTATGATAAGGAATGAAGTCTTAGTCATCCCTAGAAATACTGAAGTAGTGAAGAATACTAAAGTGAAGTGTCATCTCAAATTAGAGAAGCTACTTAAAATTAAACCAGAACTATTGAAACACTTAACCAATGAAGTGCAAGAAGTAGCTAAAACCCATTACCAGGTAGGATCACATTAGACAGTACCAAAAATACCTTTGGATAAGATAGGAGACATGAGTGAAGGAGAAGAAGGAAACACCTATCTCCCTATCACTCATTAGGGTTACACAATCAAGGCTATTTTGGACTCAAGCACAAGAGTTGAAATTGCTACCACTTCACTATGGAAGCATTGGGGCAAAACAACACTCAAGCAAACAATAATGAAATTACATATGGCCAATTGTCTCATCGAGGGACCCTTAGGACTGTTAGAAGGGATAAATCTCACTACTTGTGGTGTAGACTTTGAGCATACTTTTGACATATGTGACTGTTGATGACACAACATACATATATTTCTTGGATCCAATCTTATTCATCACCATTTGTACCTTCTTCTACTTTTATTGAATTTAATAAGCACTCTTTTATAGGTGTGTGTGAGGCCCACACTAGTTAACAAGTGAGATTCATGCTCTTTTTAGTTGAGAAATCCCAAAAATCATGGCTTTTGCCCATTTTGTATATAAAGAGGTCACTACCCCTCATTTGAGGAGAACATTCTTAGAGATAATGAGATCATGCTAGTTTGTGGAATGTTTGAAGAGCTCCTGTTGTCTTCATGATGTGCTTGTGTGCTTGTTCCCTTCTTGCCTCATGCTTGTGACATGTTAGCTTCTTGACTAATGACGTGATTATGCGTGTGTTTAAGCTTGTGTGTGATGTTAATGATGCTTTCATCTTAATTATACACGTAGTTTTGTTGGTAATCTTGTGCTAACAAAGCACCATTGCATCTACTAAATGCTTCCATGTTTACTAGGGTGCACAAATGCTGGGGTCTATGGTTATAGGCTTCATCTTGGGTCAAAACCACATAGGGGTGAAAATAAGGGGAATGATAGGATGCCCTCATTGAGAGAAAGCAAGAGGAGGAATTGAAAAGGGGAAAACACTCATGTGAAGGAGATAGAAAACTTACTATTGTCATCAAAACAAATCAAGGAGAAGATTACAAGCAGCACATGGTAATGCCATAGAGAGGAGCCCCTTTGTAAAATGGGCAGCAAGAAAAAAAGGGTACCATCTATTCTAACATTTTCTAGAGGTACAAAATGCACTAAAAAATATCTCAAGGTGCAGTGGTCCATGGAGTGTACTCAAAGAGAGCAAGTCATCCTCACCTGGTGATGTCTCAATGGATAAGGATAATCTTTAATCTGTGAGTGCCACGACGATGGGAAATGTAACAAGTTATGACAATGCTTTGATTAGGAGGCTAGATGGAAAGATGGTGTAAGGAAAGAAGAGTCACACAAGCTAGATTACAAAAATCATATGGTTAAATCTACTAATAGATGAGGAAGAAATTACTACTGCTTTTGTCAGGGAAGGGTTTTTCCATCTTCATGTTAAGGAGAATTGCATGATGACAAGAGGCTAGACTTTGGATGCTCCTTAGTGTTTCCTTTGTGCAAATGCATCTCAATGAGTGGGTATGGACTCTGTGGGCATACAAGGCAGGGATCCCTCAGGAAAGCGAAGGAGCTTTGGCAGAATTAGAGGATTGAGTTGGGAAAATAAGGACTCCACTTGTTGATAAGGACAATGAAGCACATTCGGTATTAAGGAAAATCTTAGAAATTACAGAACTAGAAAACTGAGAAATGGGTTTAAGATTGGGAATATGGGAATTACGCATGATATTGGTTGATAGAGAGTAAGGGGCAAAAGAAGAGAAAGTTGTCACCTTGCTAACAACATCCTTTGGATCATTAACTCATGGCAAGCCTAATATCCTCAAGGAAAAAGGAAGTTAGCCGCAACAAACCTTGGTGAGGTAGAATACTCAGATGAGGACCCTTTTTAGGAACTATAACCAATGGAGTTAATATTAGGGCATGAGAAGTTGGTACATAGAGGACTAGCAATATGTGTTGCGAACATGAGAGTAGGGAAAAGTGCTCTTTTCCATGATGGAAGGGGACTCGCTATGGTGATGAAGGGAAATTTTCATTTCCCAACGGGCCTCCCAAGGTTGACCTTATTTATGAAGTCAATCCAATTGGTTTTGAGGATGCAAAAGAAGGTGGAAAACCTCATTCTCAAATGACTAATGGAGCTGACAAGAGAAGAGCAGAAGGCAATCAACTCTTCAAAAATGATAAGATGGAGGCAACCATGCAGTAGTATGAAATGGTGTTATTGTACATGAATGAGGATTTCATGTTTCAACTCTTTGGTAAGTATAAGGATTTGGATGATGTCTTGAAACATCCCTACCATTTGAACAAGGTAGCATGTATGCTACGACTCAATTGTCATGAAGAAGCTATCACGCAATGTACTAAGGTGTTACAAATGGAAACAACCTGAAAGTTTTGAGATGGCAATAGTCTGGCACATATCACTCTCTACATATTTGTGCACATACAAGATCGACGACATTGTTAGAAGCAACTGAAGAAAATAGGATAAAAGTAATTGGAAGGCACATCTTTTAGGGTTTTAGGAAATCTCCATTTAGAGGTTGGAAAAAACATACCCTTGAAGCTATGCAACATCTTGCTCCTTGACTAGGGGTCTGACGTGGCTGACAAACCATGTGACTTCATGGAAATAAGGTTTGACTAGGGCAACACTTGATGCATGAGTAGCTGCACTATCAACATGGACATTTCAAAAATCTGAGATTCCAACAACACATATTATTCCTAAACACATTGCACAATGCTCTTCATCAATGCTATTGATGCTTGAGAAAGATTAATGAAATTGCAGCAAATGAATAATTCTAGACAGGGCATTTTTTTAGAGGCATTGACTCTCTATGATAAGGCTATGTATTTGTCTCCAAATAGTTCTCTCTATTGGAACAACAAAACAACAATTCTGAGTAGGTTGGCTTGCTTGGTAGAGACATTGAAGGAATGTGAAGAAGCTCTCAGATTTGATCCCTCCTATGTTATTGCATGTCACTAGGTAGCATCTCTCTACATAAACTAGGTATGATAAGGAATGCGGAGCAGCATCCTAATAACTCTAGAGCTACATGAGAGAAATATGGTTGCCAGTAGGTTAACATTTACAATTGCTCTTTAGGCATGTGCATCCTTTGCAAGAGAAGAAGAAGGAGAAGAAAAAAGGTTGGCTAGAAAAGCAAAGTCGGTAAAGATTGTTTCTCGAATGCTTGCTCAGGCACTCCATGATGATGCATTAAGTAAAGGCTTCCTTTCAGATGTGTTAATGGGTAGTGCTCTTATAAACCTATATGGAAAATGTCAAAACACCTTAGAAGCATGTAAATTTTTTTTGAAAGAGTAATCAATCCCAATGTGATATCGTGGACTACCATGCTGTTAGCATAACTAAAACAAGGGGAGGAAGATAAAGTATTGTAGGTGTATAGAAAGAGGAAAGTAGAGAGAATTGGCTTGGATGAACAATCTTATGTTCTTGTCATTCAAGCATGCAAGAAATATGAGGGATCGACAAATTAAATGGCTAAAATAATTGAGCACTACATGGATGTTGACCCTGTTGAGAGTTCTAGTATTGTCTAAATAGGTCATTTTGCTTGGGCTATCAAGATCTTTAAATTCATAGATGGTGAGTGCTCCCACTTCATTAGGCTGGTCAAGTTTATACCTCCAAAAAGCCTCATCCGTCTCTCGATTTAGGAGTAGATCTATCCTCTTGTTGTCCTGGGGAATCCACTCTAGAGTGATTATTCTAGTCAGGATAGATTTTGCTCGAGGGGTTTTGGGCTCTCTTCCTAAGTCCCCTTGCTCTATGTCACTTATTTCAGCCTTTGAGATCACATTGCCAAACTCCTCTATCCTACTTGGGTGGGTGGTGACTGTTGGAGATAGACGTCTGCGGAAGCACGCGAACAAATCAAGGAAGAAGCAGAAGCTTGGAGCACAAACACACAATACTGAATGTATTACCAGAGAAGGTACAAAGATAAGTAGCCCATTAGGGCAATAGGCGTATATACAAGCTGGGGGAAAAAAACCTCCTAAAGAGGGAAAAACGTGCCCCAGCGATCCTAGTGTGTTCACACACATCACTACCTAAATATGCCAACAAATCCCCCCTGGGAGTGATGCGGTGAACAAGGAGCTAGCACTCATGTATAAGGAAGTGCCAAGCTATGTGGAAATCACTCCACAAAAGGAAGTAAGCCCAAAGCTTTGCGGAAAGCTTCAAACTTCTCCCTAGGCAGAGCCTTCGTGAAAAGGTCTGCAATGTTCTCCTGTGTGGGCACATATGCCAAGCTGATCTCCCCAGTAGAGAACCTCTCCCTGACATAGTGATAATGCACCTCAATGTGCTTAGTGCGAGCATGGAACATAGGGTTCCTCGCAACTTCCAATGCGCTCTGACTGGCAGTGAAGATGGTGGTGGCAGAAGACTGGCCAACACCCAAATCAGCCATAAGGTGTCTGAGCCACACACACTCAACAGTCACTGTGAAAGCTGCCCTATAATCAGCCTCACAATTGGAAGTGGCCACAATAGGCTGCTTCTTGCTCAACCAAGATATACATGAGCTACCAAGCATGATGAAAAAACCACTGGTGGACACACAAGTGTCATAGCAACCAGCCCAATATGAGTCAGAAAAAGCATGCAAATCTGGCGCTAGTGATCCCCCCTTGGGATAAAACAACCCAAGTAGTCGAGTACCACTCAAGTAGCAAAAGATGCGCTTAACCGCCTTCCAATGTGTGACTCCTGGGCAATGCATAAACCTGCTCATTTGTGAGATAGCAAACTGAATATCTGGTCGAGTAATGCATAAGTAGATCAAGCATCCAACAACCTGCTGATAGAGAACAACATCAAATGCATCTCCAACATCATGAAGACTCAATCGTAAACCTGTCTCCATAGGAGTGGCAATAGGCTTACAGTCTTCAAGGCCAAAATGCTGCAATAATGTGTCAATATATTTTGTTTGACACAAAGCCATTCCACCATCAACTTGCATAAACTGAATGCCCAAATAGTGATGCAAATGTCCCAAATCAGACATCTCAAATGAGGCATGCAAATCAGCCTTGAAATCAGCAATATGCTTCTCAATAGGACCAGTGAGTAGCATGTCGTCAACATAGACAACAATGATCAGAAGCACATCATTAGCAAGCTTAACATATAAGGTGCTTTCAGTTGGACTGTTCTCAAAACCATGTGCAACCAGATAAGCATGTATCTTCTCATACCAAGCACGTGGTGCTTGCTTTAAACCATATAATGCCTTCTTTAACCTGCACACCTGGTTTTCATGCCCTTTCTGCACAAAGCCACGGGGCTGAAAAACATACACTTCTTCATTCAAGTCACCATTCAGAAATGCTATTTTAATGTCCAACTGATGTACATTCCAACCATGATGGGCTGCAAGTGCATAAATGCTCCGAACAGTAGTCATATGACATGTAGGTGCAAAGGTCTCATCAAAATCAATGCCTCTTTCCTACGCATAAACCTTTGCAACAAGCCTAGCCTTATACTTGTCAACTGTACCATCAGGTTTACGCTTCAGCTTGTATACCCACTTAGTGCCAATGGCCTTCTTGCCAGGAGGCAAGTCACATAAAGACCATGTACCATTCGTCATTATATCATCATATTCAGATTGCATAGCAGCCATCCAATTTTTTGAATTTTGTGCTTCATCGAAGGAAAGAGGCTCATTCTCATCACAAAGACTAGACGCAGCCATAGCATAGCAATCTAATGCAAAGGAGGCACTATGAGAGCCTGAACAAGTACGATATGACAAAGGTGCATCTAATTTGCTGTCACACAAAGTCTGCACCAGCCATTTTGGCATAGTTTTTGCTTGCTCAATATCAGCTCTCTCATAAACAAGTGCATCATGTAAATCTGCATCAGAAATGGAATGATCTGCATCATCATATGAAACCTACGAAGGCTGAGAAGTTGCCTCATTAGGACCAGCATTAGACTGTCCACCTGTAAAAAGAGGCATCAAAGTATCATACATGTCTTTGGAGCTAACATATTTCTCCTTAGTACATGAAAGCAATGGCTGAATAGCATCTTCCACAAAGACAACATCACGGCTAACCAGAATGCATTTAGTCTCTGGATGATATAGACGATAGCCTTTACTTTTAGAACTATACCCAACAAAAATACATTTTACTGCCTTATCATCCAATTTTCTGCGATATTGTTCAGGCACTAGTGCATATGCCAAACAACCAAAAACACGCAGATGAGCAACAGATGGCTTCCGGTCATGCCAAGCCTCATATGGAGTGATAGACTGCAGTGCTTTAGTGGGACACCTGTTCAGTACATATGTTGCACACATGATAGCTTCAAGCCAGAAACTATGTGGTAAAGCCTGACTCTTGACCATGCACCTCGCCATCTCCATGAGTGACATGTTCTTTCATTCAGAAACTCCATTCTGTTGAGGTATATATGGCACTGTACACTGGTGTTTTATCCCATGTTCAGCCATAAATGTATTAAAATCAGAAGACATATATTCCCCCCCTCGATCAGAACGGAGGGTGCCCATTTTACATGCTGACAAATTTTCAGCCAAAACCAAAAACTGTTTAAAGCACATGAACACTTCGGACTTTGCTTTGAGTGGATATACCAATGCATGCCTGGAAAAATCATCAATGAAAGTCACGAAGTAAAGGTAATTCCCAAAAGAGGGTGTCTGCATAGGACCACAGACATCACTATGTACAAGCTGCAATTTCTGTGTAGCTCGAACTCAACCATCTTTTGAAAAGGAGGAACGCTGCATTTTTCCCAAAATATAGCCTTCACAAACATGTTTTCGAGGTGCCTCAAGTTTGGGCAACGAGGACACCATTTCAGATTTCTGGAGGCGTAGCAAACTAGCAAAATTCAGATGACCAAAGCGTGCATGCCAAAGCTTTGCATCTGACATAGCCTGAGAATCATTTACTGCACATGCCAAATCATTTACAGATCTTTCATAGTCTATGAGCTTATACAGCCCACGACATAAAATGCCAGAAACAATAATCACATGCCATTTGAGAGATCATGAACTGTACACCTGTCATCAACAAATTTCACAACCAAGCCAATCTTGGCTAATGCAGAAACTGATAACAGGTTCTTTTTGATCCCTGGCACAAATAAAGCATCTGACAAAGTGAAAGAACTACCATCAGCAGTAGTCAAAATGATCTTACCAACTCCCATAACAGGATAAGAGGAGTTGTTGGCGCATGTAACAGTATTCCCTGAAGGGGCAGGCTCGAGTGAAGAGAAGAAACTATGCTGTGAGGTAATATGTTTGGTTGCCCCACTGTCAAAATACCAAATATCTGAGTCTACTGCAGACATGCACTGCTCATGAGAAGATGGGTCAAAACTGCAGACAATAGTAAACCCCCATTCTTCTTCCTGCACAAGATTTGCAGACTTTGTTTTTGGTGTAGAGGCCTTTGCAACAACCATTCCACCCTCTTTCTTCTTTGCCTCTTTAGCAGCCAGTTTTGGACAGTTCTTTATGATATGATAATTCCCTTTACAGTACTTACAAAACAATTTCTGCTTTTCTGATTTCGTCTCATCTTTATCTTTCTTCTTCGAATATGCAGAACTAGCAGATTTCTGCTTACTACTTGAAGAGATCCATTTTCCTTTGCCCTTCTGACTAGCCAAGAAAGCTTGATCTGCAACTCGCATAATGGACTTGTTTTGCCTGGACTGATCTTCTTGCAACAGAACAGAGACTAACTCCTCAAATGATAAGGCATTGGGATTGCCTTTCATCATCAACCGAAGAGTAGAAGCAAAACTCTGATATGAGTCAGGAAGACCATTCAGAACGGTTTGCACAAGTGAGCTATCTCGTATAACCTCATCAACACAAATCAATTGTTCCTTCAAATCTTTGATCTTTGTTAGAAAACTGTCCATAGAATCATCTTCATTCATGTGCTCACTCTCCAACTGTTTTCGGAGATAAGCAACATGAGCCTCATTCCTAGCTTGGTACAATGTGGTAAGTGTATCCCAAGTATCCTTAGCTGTTCTGCAAGAGCGAATGTGAGGAATAATGGCACGTTTGACAGACAAAGCTATCAATGCATGTGCTTGGGTATCTTTACCATCCTAGCAAATCTGTTCTGTAGTAGGTGCAACAGAAACAATAGCACAAACAGGAATCTACGGAATATCATCTTCGACACCATCTTCATCAGCTCTAGCACTTGTATTTGCAGTACCTGTCGTTATAGGTGTAATAGGACGTCTTTCAACACCCTGCACAATGTTCCACAATCCTTTTGCAACCAATACATGTCGCATCATATAAGCCCATAATGGGTAGTTGGTACCATCCAACTTATCCTCAACAGCCAACATACGGAATACATCATTGCTTTCAGCCATGGCCGGTGACTAAAATACCTTGATGCAAAAAATTGACTGTATCTCAAAAAGTTGAACGGAACTGCCCAGACAAATTCTGCTAGACCTGTAGCAGACTTCGAGACGCTTAAACTGGCAAACAGAAACTGGTATATGCCTTTGGCATGGAGGAGTGTCGACGGCACCCTAGATGAAGCGGCGACCTGCTCTGATACCAATTGTTGGAGATAGACGTCTGCAGAAGCACGCGAACAGCACAAGGAAGAAGAAGAAGCTTGGAGCACAAACACACAATACTGAATGTATTACTAGAGAATGTACAAAGATAAGTAGCCCATTAGGGCAATAGGCATGTATACAAGCCGGGGGAAAAAAACCTCCTAAAGAGGAAAAAAAGTGCCCCAGTGGTCCTAGTGTGTTCACACACATCACTACCTAAATATATCAATAGTGACCACATACATTGTTCCTTATTTATCTATGTATGCACCATTTTCAAACTTGACTACTGGATGTTCTAGTCCAATGGTGTTGGAGTTAGACGTCTGCGGAAGCACGTGAATAGCACAAGGAAGAAGAAGAAGAAGCTTGGAGCACAACACACAAGACTGAATGTATTACTAGAGAATGTACAAAGATAAGTAGCCCATTAGGGCAATAGGCGTATATACAAGCCGGGGAAAAAAAACCTCCTAAAGAGGGAAAAAAGTGCCCCTGGCGGTCCTAGAGTGTTCACACACATCACTACCTAAATATATGAAGAAATCCCCCCTGGGAGTGATGCGGTGAACAAGGAGCTGGCACTCATGTATAAGGAAGTGCCGAGCTATGTGGAAATCACTCCACAAAAGGAAGTAAGCCCAAAGCTTTGCGGAAATCTTCAAACTTCTCCCTAGGCAGAGCCTTCGTGAAAAGGTCTGCAATGTTCTCCTGCATGGGCACATATGCCAAGCTGATCTCCCCAGCAGAGAACCTCTCCCTGACATAGTGATAATGCACCTCAATGTGCTTAGTGCGAGCATGGAACACAGGGTTCCTCGCAACTGCCAATGCGCTCTGACTGTCAGTGAAGATGGTGGTGGCAGAAGACTGGCCAACACCCAAATCAGCCATAAGGCGTCTGAGCCACACACACTCAACAGTCGCTGTGAAAGCTGCCCTATACTCAGCCTCACAACTGGAAGTGGCCACAGTAGGCTGCTTCTTGCTCAACCAAGATATACATGAGCTACCAAGCATGAAGCAAAAACCACTGGTGGACACACGAGTGTCATAGCAACCAGCCCAATCTGAGTCAGAAAAAGCATGCAAATCTGGCGGTAGTGATCCCCCCTTGGGATAAAACAACCCAAGTAGCCGAGTACCACTCAAGTAGCGAAAGATGCGCTTAACCGCTTTCCAATGCGTGACTCCTGGGCAATGCATAAACCTGCTCATCTGTGAGACAGCAAATTGAATATCTGGCCGAGTAATGCATAAGTAAATCAAGCATCCAACAGCCTGCTGATAGAGAACAGCATCAAATGCATCTCCAGCATCATGAAGACTCAATCGTAAACCTGTCTCCATAGGAGTGGCAATAGGCTTACAGTCTTCAAGGCCAAAACACTGTAATAATGTGTCAATATATTTCGTTTGACACAAAGCCATTCCACCATCAACTTGCATAAACTGAATGCCCAAATAGTGATGCAAATGCCCCAAATCAGACATCTCAAATGAGGCATGCAAATTAGCCTTGAAATCAGCAATATGCTTCTCAAGAGGACCAGTGAGCAGCATGTCGTCTACATAGACAACAATGATCAGAAGCACATCATTAGCACGCTTAACATATAAGGTGCTTTCAGTTGGACTGTTCTCAAAACCATGTGCAATCAGATAGGCATGTATCTTCTCATACCAAGCACGTGGTGCTTGCTTTAAACCATATAACGCCTTCTTTAACCTGCACACTTGGTTTTCATGCCCTTTCTGCACAAAGCCACGGGGCTGAAAAACATACACTTCTTCATGCAAGTCACCATTTAGAAATGCTGTTTTAATGTCCAACTGATGTACATTCCAACCATGATGGGCTGCAAGTGCACAAATGCTCCAAACAGTAGTCATACGGCATGTAGGTGCAAAGGTCTCATCAAAATCAATGCCTCTTTCCTATGCATAACCCTTTGCAACAAGCCTAGCCTTATACCTGTCAACTGTACCATCAGGTTTACGCTTCAGCTTGTATACCCACTTAGTGCCAATGGCCTTCTTGCCAGGAGGCAAGTCACATAAGGACCATGTACCATTCTTCATAATAGCATCATATTCAGATTGCATAGCAGCCATCCAATTTTCTGAATTTTGTGCTTCATCAAAAGAAACAGGCTCATTCTCATCACAGAGACTAGATGCAGCCATAGCATAGCAATCTGATGCAAAAGAGGTATTATGAGAGCCTGAACGAGTACGATATGACAAAGGTGCATCTAATTTGCTGTCACGCAAAGTCTGCACCAGCCATTTTGGCATAGTTTTTGCCTGTTCAATATCAGCTCTCTCATCAACAAGTGCATCATGTAAATCTACATCAGAAATGGAATGATCTGCATCATCATATGAAACCTGCAAAGGCTGAGAAGTTGCCTCATTAGGACCAGCACTAGCCTGTCCACCTGTAAAAAGAGGCATCAAAGTATCATACATGTTTTTGGAGCTAACAGATGTCTCCTTAGTACATGAAAGCAATGGCTGAATAGCATCTTCCACAAAGACAACATCACGGCTAACCAGAATGCATTTAGTCTGTGGATGATACAGACGATAGCCTTTACTTTCAGAACTGTACCTAATAAAAATACATTTTACTACCTTATCATCCAATTTTCTACGATGTTGTTCAGGCACTAATGCATATGCCAAACAACCAAAAACACGCAGATGAGCAACAGATGGCTTGCAGTCATGCCAAGCCTCATATGGAGTTATAGACTGCAACGCTTTGGTGGGACACCTGTTCAGTACATATGCTGCACACATGACAGCCTCAAGCCAGAAACTATGTGGTAAAGCCTGACTTTTGACCATGCACCTCGCCATCTCCATGAGTGACCTATTCTTTCGTTCAACAACTCCATTCTGTTGAGGTGTATACGGCACTGTACACTGGTGTTTTATCCCACGTTCAGCCAGAAATGCATTAAAATCTGAAGATATATATTCCCCCCCTCAATCAGAACGGAGGGTGTCCATTTTACATGCTGACAGATTTTCAGCCAAAACCAAAAACTGTTTGAAGCACATGAACACTTCGGACTTTGCTTTGAGTGGATATACCCATGCATGCCTGGAAAAATCATCAATGAAAGTGATGAAGTAAAGGTAATTTCCAAAAGAGGGTGTCTGCATAGGACCACAGACATCACTATGTACAAGCTGCAATTTCTGCATAGCCCGAACTGAACCATCTTTTGGAAAGGAAGAACACTGCATTTTGCCCAAAATACAGCCTTCACAAACATGTTTTCCAGGTGCCTCAAGTTTGGGCAAAGAGGACACCATTTCAGATTTCTGCAAGCGTAACAAACTAGCAAAATTCAGATGACCAAAGCGTGCATGCCAAAGCTTTGCATCTGACATAGCCTGAGAATCATGAACTGCACATGCCGAATCATTCACAGATCTTTCATAGTCTATGAGCTTATACAGCCCACGACATAAAATGCCAGAAGCAATAATCACATCGCCATTTGAGAGATCATGGACTGTACACCTGTCATCAACGAATTTCACAACCAAGCCAATCTTGGCTAATGTAGAAACTGATAACAGGTTCTTTTTGATCCCTGGCACAAATAAAGCATCTGACAAAGTGAAAGAACTACCATCAGCAGTAGTCAGAATGATCTTACCAACTCCCATAACAGGATAAGAGGAGTTATTGGCACATGTGACAGTATTCCCTGTAGGGGCAGGCTCGAGTGAAGAGAAGAAACTGCGCTGCGAGGTAATATGTTTGGTTGCCCCACTGTCAAAGTACCAAACATCTGAGTCTACTGCAGACATGCACTGATCATGAGAAGATGGGTCAAAACTGCAGACAGTAGTAAACACCCATTCTTCGTCCTGCACAAGATTTGCAGACTCTGTTTTTGGTGTAGAGGCCTCTGCAACAACCATTCCAGCCTCTTTCTTCTTTGCCTCTTTAGCAGCCAGTTTTGGATAGTTCTTTATAATATGATCATTTCCTTTACAGTACTTGCAGAACAATTTCTGCTTTTCTGATTTCTTCTCATCTTTATCCTAGTTCTTCGATTGTGCAGCATTTGCAGATTTCTGCTTACTAGTAGAAGAGCTCCATTTTCCTTTGCCCTTCTGACTAGCCAGGAAAGCTTGATCTGCAACACGCATAATGGACCTGTTCTGCCTGGACTGATCTTCCTGCAATAGAACAGAGACTAATTCCTCAAATGACAAGGCATTCGGATTGCCTTTCATCATCAATCGAAGAGTAGAGGCAAAACTCTGATATGAATCAGGAAGGCCATTTAGAACGGTTTGCACAAGTGAGCTATCTGGTATAACCTCATCAGCAGAAATCAATTGTTCCTTCAGGTCTTTGATCTTTGTAAGAAAACTGTCCATAGAATCACCTTCATTCATGTGCTCACTCTCCAACTGTTTTCGGAGGTAAGCAACACGAGCCTCATTCCTAGCCTGGTACAAAGTGGTAAGTGTATCCCAAGCATCCTTTGCTGTTCTGCAAGAGCGAATGTGAGGAATAATGGCATGTTTGACAGACAAAGCTATCAATGCATGTGCCTGGGCATCTCTGCCATCCCAACAAATCTGCTCTGCAGTAGGTGCAACAGAAACAGTAGCACGAACAGGAATCTGCGGAATATCATCTTCGACACCATCTTCATCAGCTCCAACACCTGTATTTGCAGTACCTGTCGTTACAGGTGTAACAGGACGTCTTTCAACACCCTGCACAATGTTCCACAATCCTTTTGCAACCAGTACATGTCGCATCATATAAGCCCATAATGGGTATTTGGTACCATCCAACTTATCCTCAACAGCCAACATACAGAATACATCACTGCTTTCAGCCATGGCCGGTGACCAAAATACCTTGATGTAGAAAATTGACTGTATCTCAAAAAGTTGAACAGAACTGCCTAGACAAGTTCTGCTAGACCTGTAGCAGACTTTGAGACGCTTAAACTGGCGAATAGAAACTGGTATATACCTTTGGCACAAAAGGACGAAATAGCCTGCACAAGCGCTACGATAGTGCGTTCGGAGGCCGAAACGAGCTCAGATCGCGATTTCGACACCACATAGCAAAGCTATTTTGATCTCGGAAACACCCTGAGTATGCTCACCAAATTTCGTGCGAATCTGAGACTGCAAACGGAGGAGTGTCGACGGCGCCCTAGAAGAAGCAACGACCTGCTCTGATACCAATTGTTGGAGTTAGACGTCTGCGGAAGCACATGAGCAGCACAAGGAAGAAGAAGAAGCTTGGAGCACAACACACAAGACTGAATGTATTACTAGAGAATGTACAAAGATAAGTAGCCCATTAGGGCAATAGGGCGTATATACAAGCCGGGGGAAAAAAACCTCCTAAAGAGGGAAAAAAGTGCCCCGGCGGTCCTAGAGTGTTCACACACATCACTACCTAAATATATCAACAAATGGGTTGGTTTGGATTTTCAATATGGACACTAGATCTTCTTAGGCCATCCTCATAGATGCGCGCACCTAGACAATTGGTCCTGATATATTGCAGTTGAGTCTTGTAAGGTCCTTCTGGCTTTTCTAGGTACGCCACTCTTGAGCTACCTACGGGTCTCTCCATGTTATACCACATCTCAAAATCACTCGTTTCTGAACTTAGAACGTATGGATAATCACTCAATTGCTAGGCCCAAGACCTAGTTGTATGATTGACACTAGCTTTAGAAGATTTGAGGCTTTGTCTATCTCGTCCTAAACATCTTCTTGACCTAAGGTTCATAAGCCTTGGATGATATCCCAATTTTTCCAAGTACAACCTCGTTGCAGAGTTCTTTTGTATTAGTTCCTTGTTCTTTTTAATTTCCTTAGGATGTCACTTCTTTTCCACCTAATTTTCGTCACATGTGACACTTGCATTTTATCGTACTTGAGTTTGATCGCTTAATTTAAGTTCTCTTACTTTACGGTTTTTTACAAATGTAGCCTAGTTATGCTTGCACTTGAGTAATTAGGGTTTCTTGAACTTGATCATGCTTAATGTCACCCTAATTAATCAAAACCTCTACCCGTACTTAGCCTAAGCTAGGAATTGATAGAGGGGGTTGAGAATGATCCAACCTTAAGTTGCTTATCCCTTGCTCTTGAGTGCTCAAGAATGCCGTTCTCAAGCTCGTAGTATGCTCATGCTCTGGACACCCTTTAGTGCTCTCGATGAACCTGTAAAAGTCCCAAAGTTAGCTCAAGATTTTAATTTAATTGACTTAACAAACCATGTCCATATATGTAATACAAAGACCCAATTTTTATTTGCTTTTATGAAAATTCCCTTACAGATCCCTCAACTTCTCACCCCTATGGAAGTTCAACTTCAAAATACCCTATCTATAACTCCACATATTAGTTTTACAAAAACTAGTGGATGTTTCAGTGGAATTTGAAACAAGCTTTTGAACAAGCCTAAGATCACTAGAAATGGAGTTCGTATGAAGAAGTTATGACAAATCAGGGTTCTGGGATTAAAATAGGCTAATAGGCAACCATGATCTTTCGAATTATTTGTATAGGGACCTCACAATGCTCTAATGGCTTGAATTTTTATGCTCCAAATTGGCCAAAAATTGAAAAATCAAAAACCTTGAAATTTGGTCGAAATTGGCTGTCAATCACAATCGACAGAGTTGTCAATTGCGATGGACAAAGTTGTCCGTCATGGCCTGTCAATCACGATGGACAGTGTCAATCGCGATTGATGTGTGCCAATCATGACGGATAGGGGTGTCTGTCGCAATGGATGCTGTCAATTGTGATGGACAAAATATCTTGGGTTTCTTAATTTATAGTGTCAATCATGGCCCATAAGTCGCGATGGATAGCTTTTTTGCCGATTTCGGGTATCAATCGTGATTTTTCTATCGGTCACGATTTCTTTGTCGCTCGCGATGGATAGCTTTATTTTGTCATGGGGGTATCAATCACGATTTTTTTGTCGATCGTGATTTTTCAATCAATCGAGATGGATAGAGGTGTCCATCGTGATGGATGCTGTCAATCACGATGGACAGAGAAAATGCAATTTTTTTGAAATTTTTGTGTGGATGTGATGTGCAAGGCATATAGATCATGAATATGCACTAAATTTTACCAAATACTCAAGTTTTTTGTCAATCACGATTGATAGAGCTCAACACGTCGGGACCTGTGCAGACATTTTTCGTACCTGCACAACTTGCTGGAGATGATGATACAACTAGACCTGCAAGAAATGCTAAAAAATGCACAAAAATAGCAAGCACAATAGCTCTCTCTTGCTCTCTCTCACAAGTGAAATGAGGAGAATGAGAAGGGGAAGGTGATATTACCAAAAAGCTGAAAATTTTACAAAGGTGGGGATGGAGGTGGGAGATGGTGAGGATGATGATGGCGAAGTAAGAAAGAGAAAATAAGAGAAAGCAAAGAAATTACCTACGACTCCAATGTCACAACTCTATGTCTTACCATCACACGCTCGTCCTCGAAGCTCTCTCGCTCGTAACAACACCAAATTTGGTGTTACTCTAGCACAATGGAAAGTACCAACATGAGGAGATCCACCTCATAACTGTCAATCCGTGGAGACGTGAGGACTAGTATGATGACTATGAGCAAGTGATGGCACAAGTGCATGAGTGAGAAGCACACAAGCATGCACACACATACACACACGCGCACACACAAGGAAAGAACAAAGAGAGGAACAATGGAGTTCTTTGAATTACTCAAAAAAATCTCTTACACAAGCTCAAATCACTAACAAGCTAACCCCAAAAATGAGCTCTCTAACTCTTTTTATAGTTTTCTAATAGCTTTTGGCCCTGTCTAGACCTAGTGTCTGGCCTAGTTAAGAATTAGGTTCTAGGGCTTATTTGAGGGCTCAAACGGAGTCTAAAAATTATGAAAATTGGTACGTGGCTACTTCTAATAGTCCCCAAGTTTGAGGACTCCTCAGCTTGCACAAAATGGAGTAGGGATAATGGAAAATGGTATTTACAATGGTGTGAAGTGACTAAAATCACTATTTGGGAAATATTTCTTCATGAAAAAATATATGGCCTACTTGTTGGATCTACGTTGACTGCTTTGCCTGCTTAATCCTTCTCTCTACTCTGAGTCCCTTCGTTGACCTCCCTATCTCATAAGGCCTTGACCTCCTTGACTACTGCCAATAACATGCACCTTCAAATTCTCTACAAATTCATGTTCACTTGATAGAGAGGCACAAGAAGAGGAGAACTGGTGAGTTCAACATGACATCGATCTGTTGTACAATGTAGAGAGAAAGAGGGAAAGAAAGCGACTCTTACAAGAACCCATAATCAGATGTTGGAAAACTTCAATGTAAATCTATTCTCTCCATATTGTCAAAACATACGAGCATGTAGATAGCTTGAAGAGAATCCGAAAAAGTAAGTGATGGAAGATTTTAAACATACATATATTTCTTAGATCCAGTCTTATTCATCACCATTTATACCTTTTTCTACTTTTTATTCAGTTAATAAGCACTCTTGTATAGGTGTGTGTGAGTGCCACACTAGTTAATAAGTGAGATTAATTCTACTTATTGTTGAGAAATCATAGCATGCCTTTTGCCCATTTTGTATATAAAGAGGTCACTACCTCTCAGTTGAGGAGAGCACTCTTGGAGATAATGAGATCATGCTAGTTTGTGGAATGCTTGGAGGGCTGCTATTGTCTTCATGATGTGCTTGTGTGCTTGTTCCTTTCTTGCCTCATGCTT
The DNA here is from genome assembly GCA_020310875.1 of Ceratopteris richardii. Taxonomy (NCBI): domain Eukaryota; kingdom Viridiplantae; phylum Streptophyta; class Polypodiopsida; order Polypodiales; family Pteridaceae; genus Ceratopteris; species Ceratopteris richardii. Next base: position 94,900,941 of record CM035426.1, read on the forward strand.
GTGACACATTAGCTTGTTCCTCTTGGATGCATGAAGACACTCACTTATGGATGTGCAAAGTTGCAGTAGAAGAAGAGAAAAGAGAAAATGCTAGAGAGGGGGGAGTGTTGGCTAGCAATAAAGATTTAGTATACAAAAGAGCCTTAAAAGATAAGAACAAAGAGAAGAGCAGCAAGGAATAAGGAGATATAAAAGTCAAACATAATCTAGCAATAAGGCCCAACCAATTTTCCGCATGAATCTAACTTTACATTAGACAATGATCATTATCACTATCTCAAAATGTAAATACATTTTTGGTAGATTAAATTCCATTTTCGTCAAGCCAATGAGTCCTTGAGAAGTATCTATGTACCAATTTTCATGATAAAAATTGCATGGAAAAGGCACTTGAATCACTCAATTTGGTGCCTATATGAGGAAGTTATGATCATTTGAAGTTTTCCTCATTGACCAGCGTGCAAAAAATCGTGTTCTCAGAAAGTTGTGTTTTTTTGTCTTACTTTTGACTTCAACTCAACATGGATTTCTTGAATAGTTCCTGCATACATCCTTTTTAAGTGATTGATTTGTGGTTTGTGATGCATTAGTCTCTAAGCACCAATCATGTAGGCTTGTTCTTAGATTCACGTTTTTAAAGTGATTCCTTTCCTTCTTTTTTTGAGTCATCAAGTCCATAATGCTACAATGAGATAGATGTTCCATAAGGTGATTTTGTGAATGGACACAACATGGAAAGGGATGGGACAACTTACATGATAACCATAGACCCTAAAAATACAAATGATCAAGGAGAGATAGCTAATAAAAGAGCCATCAGAGATGAAGAGGAGGAGAAAACCTTAACTCCTAGAGGTCAGTCCATCTATGCTCACCAAGAGAAAGTGATCAAAATTACATGTGAACATATTGATACTTTGTTCTACATGAACCTTGACATAGGAAATGTCTATTGGAAAACCCGTACAGACACAACTAATGCCCCTTCACATATGAACATCAAGATATTGAAAAATCATCATGAACCTAGGGAATCCCCAACCTATGTGAACGAGGAGGGGAAAAGATTTTGGAAATTGGTAGAGGAAATGAAAGGCTCTTACACTTATCAAAACAAGCCAATCTTTCCTAGGAGTCATTTACACCAAGAATGGAAGGAGAGCATGTAAACCCTAATTCTTTTGAGTTTGACACTCAGAGGGGTGTTGGAGTTTGAGGTTTGTGAAAGCACACAAACAACACAAGGAAGAAGAAGAAGCTTAGAACACAACACACAATACTGAATTTATTATCACTAGAATGTACAAAGATAAGAGACCCATTAGGGTAATAGGCATATATACAAGCCAGGGGAAAAACCTCCTAAAGAGGGAAAAAAGTGCCCCGATGGCCCTAGTGTGTTCACACACATCACTACCTAAATATATCAACAAATCCCCCTTGGGACTGATGTGGTGAACAAGGAGCTGACACTCATGTATATGTAAGTGCCAAGCTATGTGGAATCAATCCACAAAAGGAAGTAAGCCCAAAGCTTTGCAGAAAGCTTCAAACTTCTCCATAGGTAGAGCCTTTGTGAAAAGGTTTGCAATGTTCTCTTGCATGGGCATATATGCCAAGCTAATCTCTTGAGCAGAGAACCTCTCCTTGACATAATGATAATGCACCTCAATGTGCTTAGTGCGAGCATGGAACACAGAGTTCCTTGCAACTCTCAATGCACTCTGACTCTCAATGAAGATGGTGGTGGTAGAAGATTGACCAACACCCAAATCAGCCATAAGGTGTCTGAGCCACACACACTCAATAGTCACTGTGAAAGCTACCCTATGCTCAACCCCACAACTAGAAGTGGCCACAATAGGTTGTGTCTTGCTCAACCAAGATATACATGAGCTACCAATCATCAAGCAAAAACCACTAGTGGACACACGAGTGTCATAGAAACCAACCCAATCAAAGTAAAAAAAAGCATGTAAATCTAGCTGTAGTGATCCCCCCTTGGGATAAAACAATCCAAGTCACCGGGTACCACTCAAGTAGTGAAAGATGCGCTTAATCACCTGCCAATACTTGACACGTGGGCAATGCATAAACCTGCTCATGTATGAGATAGCAAACTAAATATCTCACTGAGTAATGCATAAGTAAATCAAGCATCCAACAACCTACTGATAGAGAACAACATTGAACGCATCTCCAACATCATGAAGACTCAATTGTAAACCTATCTCCATAGGAGTGGCAATAGGTTTGCAATCTTCAAGGCCAAAACACTACAATAATGTGTCAATATATTTCGTTTGACACAAAGCTATTCCACCATCAACTTGCATAAACTGAATGCCTAAATAATGATGCAAATGCCCCAAATTAGACATCTAAAATGAGGCATGAAAATCAGCTTTAAAATTAGCAATGTGCTTCTCATGAGGACCAATGAGTAGCATGTCATCAACATAAACAATGATAAGAAGCACATCATTTCCACACTTAACATATAAGGTGCTCTCAGTTGGGTTGCTCTCAAAATACCAAGCACGTGGTGCTTACTTTAAACCATATAATTCCTTCTTTAACCTGCACACCTAGTTTTCATGCCCTTTTTGCACAAAGCCACAGGGCTAAAAAACATACACTTCTTCATGCAAGTCACCATTTAGAAATGCAATTTGAATGTCCAAGTGATGTACATTCCAACCATGATGAGCTCCAAGTGCACAAATGCTACGAACAATAGTCATTCAGCATGTAGGTGCAAAGGTCTCATCAAAATCAATGCCTCTTTGCTACACATAACTCTTTGCAACAAGCCTAGCCTTATATCTGTGAACTATTCCATCAGGTATGTTTTAGCTTGTACACCCACTTAGTGCCAATGGCCTTCTTGCCAGGAGGCAAGTCACATAAAGACTAGGTACCATTTTTCATGATAGCATCATATTTTGATTGCATAGCAGCCATTCAAGTTTTAGAATTTTGTGCTTCATCAAATGAAACAGGCTCATTCTCATCAGAGACTAGAGGCAGCCACAGCATAGCAATCTGATGCAGAAGAGGCACTATGAGAGTGTGAACGAATACGATCTGCATCATCACATGAAACCTACAAAGGCTAAGAAGTTTCCTCATTAGGACCAACACTAGATTGACCACCTATAAAAAGAGGTAGCAAAGTATCATACATGTCTTTGGAGCTAACAGATGTCTCCTTCATACATGAAAGTAACGGTTGAATAGCATCTTCCACAAAAACAACATCACAGCTAACCAAAGTGCCTTTAGTCTGTGGATGATACGTACGATAGCCTTTGCTTTCAGAATTGTACCCAACAAAAATACATTTCACTACTTTATCATCCAATTTCCTCTGATGTTTGTACAAACACTAATGCGTATGCCAGACAATGAAAAACATGGAGGTGAGCAACAGATGGCTTATGACCATGCCAATAGTCATATGGAGTGATAGACTACAATGATTTAGTGGGACACCCGTTAAGTACATATGTTGCACACATGATAGCCTCAAGCCAAAAACTATGTGGTAAAGCATGACTCTTGGCCATACACCTCACCATCTTCGTGAATGACCTGTTGTTTTGTTCAGCAACTCCATTCTGTTGAGGTGTATATAGCACTGTACACTGATGTTTTATCCCACATTCAATCAGAAATGGATTAAAGTTAGAAGACATATATTCCCCCCCTCGATCAGAACGGAGGGTGCCCATTTTACATGCTGATAGAATTTTAGCCAAAACCAGAAAGTGTTTGAAGCACATAAACACTTTTGACTTTGCTTTCAATGGACATACCCATGCATGCCTAGAAAAATTATCTATTAAAGTCACGAAGTAAAGATAGTTTCCAAAAGAGGGAGTCTACATAGAACCACAAACATCACTATGAAAAAGCTATAATTTCTGAGTAGATTGAATTGAACCATCTTTTGGAAAGGAGGAATGCTGCATTTTGCCCAAAATACATCCTTCACAAACATGTTTACTAGGTGCCTCAAGTTTAGAGGACACCATATTAGATTTCTACAGGCGTAGCAAACTAGCAAAATTCAGATGATGAAAGCGTGCATGACAAAGCTTTGCATCTAACATAGCCTGAGAATCATGTACTGCACATGCTGAATCATTCACAAATTTTTCATAGTCTATGAGCTTATACAACCCACGATATAAAATGCCAAGAGCAATAATCACATTGCCATTTGACAGATCATGAACTGTACATCTGAGATCAACAAATTTCGCAATCAAGCCAATCTTGGCTAAAGCTGAAATTGATAATAGATTCTTCTTGATCCCTAGCACACATAGAAAATCTGATAATGTTAAAGAAATACCATTAGTAGTAGTCAGAATGATCTTACCAACTCTCATGACAGGATAAGAGGAGTTGTTGGCACATGTGATAATATTCCCTATAGGGGCAGGCTTGAGTGAAGTGAAGAAATTGCACTGGGATGTAATATGTTTGGTTGCCCCACTATCAAAGTACCAAAGATCTGAGTCTACTATAGACATACACTTTTTAGGAGAGGATGGATCAAAACTACAAACAATAGTAAACACCCATTCTTCATTTTGCACTAGATTAGTAGACTCTATTTTTGGTGTAGAGGCCTTTGCAACAACCATTCCAACCTCTTTTCTATTTGCCTCTTTTGAACCAATTTTGGACAATTCTTTATGACATGATCATTTGCTTTACAATACTTGCAAAACAATTTTTTCTGCTTTTCTGTTTTCTTCTCTTCTCTATCTTCCTTCTTCGATTGTGTAGAATAAGCAGATTTCTGCTTACTAGTAGAAGAGCTCCATTTACCTTTGCCCTTTTGACCGGCGAGGAAAGCTTGATCTACAACATGCATTATGGATGTGTTTTGCCTAGAGTAATCTTCCTGCAACAAAATAGAGACTAACTCCTCAAATGTTAAGGCATTTGGATTGCCTTTCATCATCAAATGAAGAGTAGAAGCAAAACTCTGATATGAATCAAGAATACCATTTAGAACAGTCTGCACAAGTAAACTATCAAGCATGACTTCATCAGTAGAAATCAATTGTTCTGTCAAATCTTTGATCTTTGTCAGAAAAGTGTCCATGGAATCACCTTAATTCATGTGCTCACTCTCCAACTATTTTCGGATGTAAGCAACACGAGCCTCATTCCTTGCTTGGTACAAGGGTGATTGTATCCCAAGCATCCTTAGCTATTCTACAAGAGCGAAGTTGAGGAATAATGGCACGTTTGACAGACAAGGCTATCAATGCATGTTCTTGAGCATTTGTGGCATCCCAACAAATTTGCTTTGCAGTAGGTGCAGTAGGAACTGCAGCACGAACAATAACATGAAGAATATCATCATCTTCAACACCATCTACATCAACTTTAATACCTGTATTTGCAAGTGTGATAGGACATTTTTCAACATCTTGTACAATATTCCACAGTCCTTTTGCAACCAATACATGATGCATCATATAAGCCCATAATGGGTAATTCATACCATCCAACTTATCCCCAAAAGCCAACATACGGAATACATCACTGCTTTTAGCCATGGCCACTAACTAAAATATCATGATGCAAAAAATTGACTGTATCTTAAAAATTTGAACAGAACTACCCTATCGAGTTCTGCTAAACCTGTAGTAGACTTTGAGATGCTTATACTAAAAAACCAAAACTTGTATATATCTTTGGCACAAAAAGATGAAATTAACCTACACAAGTGCTACAATAGTGCATTCGGAGGTCAAAACAAACTCAGATTGTGATTTTGGCACCACACAACAAAGCTGTTTTGATCTACTAATCACCTTGAGTATGCTCACCAAATTTTGTATGGTTCTAAGACTATGATCAGAGGGGTGTCCACGATGCCCTAGATGAAGAGGCAACCTACTCTGATACCAATTGTTGGAGTTCAAGGTCTTTGGAAGCATGCAAACATTACAAGGAAGAAGAAGAAGAAGCTTGGAGCACAACAGAGAATATTGAATGTATTACCACTAGAATGTACAAAGATAAGAGACCCATTAGGGTAATGTACATATATACAAGCCGGGGGAAAAAACCTCCTAAAGAGGGAAAAAAGTGCCCCGGCGGTCCTAGTGTGTTCACACACATCACTACCTAAATATATCAACAAGGGATAATAGACCTAATAACATTAATGAGCAAGCCAATCAGCCAAGAGGAGAGCATCAGGGAAACTATCAAGAATTTCCACAGATGCCACTAGTGAGGGTAAATAGAAACAATAACCAAGAGCATAGAAAGAGGAGACATGAGGGGCAAAATGCACCAAATCTCAACATACTAGGGAGAAACAACATAGAAAGGAAGTAGTGAAGAGTAACCAATGTGATGGTTTCTATGATCCCTATGATCATGTTACTGAGTTCAAACAAGTGCTCAAGGCTCACGAAGTGGAGGATTATTTCACTCAATACCAAGCATTTGGCTTGGCATTGAGGGAGTCAGATCTCATGTGGTTTCAACCACTTGTTATAGAGGGCTTTAACAACATTGAAGCTTTCTTTCAAGAGTTCATAGGAGAGCTCTCAAAGAGAGGGGTAAAGCATGACACTTCCACTTTGATACACACCTTCAAGAAAAACCCTAAGGATTCAATGAGACTAGCTACTAGGAGGTTCAAGTAGCAGCTAGATAGGTGTACCCCATAAGAGAACTTCCATGCAAAAGAGAATCTCATTGTTCATTAAAGGATTAGATGCAGTTAAGAACCATGGTGTATTGTAGAAGGAGTGAAACTTTGGATAAGTGCATAAAAGAGGCCATAGACACAGATAGCAACAGAGGTCAGGATTTGATAGCAAGTGAAGGGACTGCGTCCTCCATAACCAAGATGACACATACTGAGGAAATAGTTAAAGCAATTGAAAGGAATTATACAACCACAAAGAGGAGGATTAGGCATGGTGTATGTAGTCAAGAAATTCAGACATTATCTCTTAGAAAATAAATTCAAATCTTTTGTGGATCATCAAGCTCTACTATATTTAGTCAACGAACCTTGCAACACAGTAAGATCAGTGAGATGGTTTCTATTGCTAATGGAGTTTGACTTTGAACTAGTAGCCAAACAAGGAAAAACTCACATTAGGGCATATCATTTATCTAGGCTGTGTACTGGAGAAAAGCCACATGGAGTAGATGATGACTTACCTAACACATATCTTTTCAGAGTAAAAGCAGTTCCCACTTGGGCTGAGGAGATTGTGCCATTGTTGAGTTTTGGACCCCAATTTAGAAGGAAAGATGTGACTAAGGAGATGTAGATCAATTTCTTGATCTATCTGCTCAATGTGGTGTGTCATCTTAAGTGCAATATGCCCTATGAGAGATGCTAAAATTAAGAGTATAAATAGCTCAAAAGAGGATCATACAAACTTTGGGCAATCAGTATGAGACATAAGAATACACCTTCACTCTAATTGCTTGACTTCGATTCTCTAAACATACATTCTCAAAACTCTAGTCTTCCAACTAGCTACTCAAGAGAAGAATGGCCAATCACTGCTTGCCCACTACTCACTCGCAGTGCCAAGCTAGCTGATTCCAGTTCTACCAAATGAATTAGTAGTGGTAAGCTAAGAACGCTACACACACAAAGGGAAGGCAATGCTTTAGTTGTGCATTCTTTCCTAGAGTCTCTATCCCTATGAGCTTTTGTTTCTTTGATGGAGAGGTCTCCTTATATAGTTTTTCTAGAAGTGAAGGGTAGCAAAAGGGACAAAGGTAGTTTCTTCTTTGGTAGGCTCATTGATAATTTTGGTACACTAGAAACATCCTTCTTGGTCCACTTTTCCTGCACCATCACTATCTTCCAAATTTTGGTATTCGACACCATCCAACATCCATGAATCCTCCGCATGAAAGTGGTTGAAAATTTATTCCATGTGAAGATGTAGGAAGTTTAGTTGCCTTTTCAAATGAAATAGTAGACTAAATCAAAAGTAGACCATTTTCTTAAAAAAATAGACTACTTTGAAGTAAGTAGACTAATTTCATAAAAAAATGGTGAACTTTTGACATAAGTTGACTAGACTTGTAAAAAAAATTGAACTTTTAAAATGAGAAATAGTTGACTAAAAAATAGACAACTACTTTGAGAAATTGGCCAACTTGAGAATTTAGACTACTTAAGGAGTCAGTGAAATGGGAAATTAGGTGGCTTAGAAAATTGGTGAAACGGGAAATTAGGCAACTTAGAAAATCGATGAAAAGGGAAATTAGGCAACTTAGGAAATTGGTGAAGTAGGAAATTAGGAAACTTAGGAAAGTGGTGAAGTAGGAAATTAGGAAACTAGGAAATTGATGAAGTAGGAAATTAGGAAACTTAGGAGCTTTGTGAAGTTAGACAACTTAGGATATTGCAAATTCTACCTCCAATGAGCTAGATCCCCTTTTCTTCATCTTAGTGCTATTTGCTTCTTATGATTCTCCCTTGCTTGAAATCCAAGTAAATTTTCTTGTACTTAGCTTTTGCATCTTGAAAAGCAAAACATAAAATATAATATTTTAAGGGTGTATCAGAGTACCCCGCTACAGGTTGCCCACAACTTAGAAATTCTCCATCCTCGAAGAAAAATACTCTTTTTTCTTCTTCTTCTTCTTCTTTCTTCTTTTCCTTTTTTTTTCCCTTTTTTCTCTTTGTTTCTTTTCCCTTTCTTTTTTTGAAATAATGTAAAAATAATATGGAAAAAATGGAGATATTTGGAAGTTAAATGCGACACATGCTTCTTACAAGAGGAAGTAACTAGAATAGAAGATTTCTAATACAAAGTAGAAAAAATATCTAATGCTATCCACCGTCATTACCAACTAGGGTATATTTTGGGATGCCAAAAAGAGATATTTTGCTTTGTCTTGGATGTCTTTATAGAACATCGTCTCATTACATAACTTCTCATTCTCCTCTTCGAGTTCCTTATTATTTTTTTCTAGTTGCTTGTTGCATTCTTCTAAGTCTACGATCCTTTCTTGAAGCTGGACTTGTTGGTTTTCCACTCCCGTAAATGAAGAAATCTCTTTCTAATAGTCCTTGATTTGCATGAGATATTCTAACATGTTTCATGCATGAATAGTAGCTATGTGGATTTTTTCTAATGTTGGGCGTGCATAAATGGAAGAACATGATGCAAGTGGAAGTGTGCTAGAATGCATGGGTTGGGTGGATGTGGAATGAATGTGAGAGCAAGACAACATAACCAAGATGGTGGGGGCAGGTGAGTTTAGCGATTGCATAGGAGGAGGAATGGGAATAGGTGAGACATGTGTAGGTGTATATTGAGTTTGAATGGAAGGTGACATAAGTGGTGAAGGGATTTGCATGGGGGGTGATGCATGTGGAGTGGAAATAATAGGAGGAGATGGTGGTTGTGTGGGTGGATTATATGAAGAACTATGGGGTGTGCAATCATAGGGAAAAGGAGCTCTTTTTCATGCATACGTATGTGAAGATGAAGGGGGATCATTAGCTTTTGTTGTTGCATAACCTTGATCGACAATCAGAAGAGCTTGTATGTCATGTAATGAGTCGCCTTTTACTTGTGCCCTTTTCACTGGAAGTTTCTTTCTCATAGCAGTGGCCACAAAGTTACTATCAAGGAGTATACATGAAATTTCTTTGCCTCTTGTACTTGCACCATGTACCTTTTCTTTTTTTCCATGACCAACATCCATATGAGATGATGGAAGGGAAATGGCCAAACCCAAGCAAGGCACAAAAGTGTATCATAGTAGCCATGTTGTTGAATGGAAACTTGGACTCTATCCTCCTTAAGAGGAGAAAAAACTTGCATGCACACAAAATATGATAATATCTTTCTGAGAGGTCGTTGGCAGTGAACAACTTCACACATTCTTCACATACATTGCTATCTTTGACATCTGAGTATGATCTCCTTAGCCTTTGCCTCTCAAATGCTTTCACACCGACAACTTTGCTCACCATTTTCTTGGTAAGTGTTCCTCTTGTAAAGTGAGGAAAGGACTCAAAGAAATCAGTTACCTTGTCAGTTGAGATCTGCTTGATAAGTGGCACTTTGACAATCTCCATGAGCTTCATCGTATGCAACTCTTTCTCTATGAAGATCTCTTTCAATGATGCTAGTGGAAGAGAATCATGGGCAATCAATGTGATTGAATCTTCCCCTTCACTTGCTGACTGGGTTAAACCTGAACCTTGTTGATATGGCTCATCATCCGAGTCATAATTGTTGCTGCTCACTGAATTCCTTAAAGATGATTTCGATATGTTATTGTTGTTGATGGTTGGCTACTCTTATCTTTCTTGTTGAATTCCTACCTTGTGAGGTTGCAGCCTTGATTATTTGATGTGTCTCTTATATACCCTTGATACTTCTAGGAGCAAGAAGAGGAGATCGAATCAACCTCATCACTTCTTTGGCCCTTCTCTAGCACAAAGGCCTCATTGATGCAAAGAGCTGGAGAGGAGGAGGTGGAGGAAATTGGCAGCACAAGAGGGAGGAAATTTGCAACACTCATAAAATCAAAAGAATCAACTTGGCATAAAAATCGACTTAAAAAATGGACTTAGTTTGGATTAAAAACTCACTAAAAAAATCAACTACAAAGTTGACTTGTTGCACTAGTCTAAAATTGTATAAAAGGAAATTGACTAAAAAAACTGACTGATAAGTCGATTTGCTATGGCAATCAACTTGATTGAATTGACTAGAATTAATATACCTATTGAGCTAATCAAATTGACAAAAAATTACTTGACAAAATCGACTAAGCATATGACTGAACAAATCGACGCGCTGAGGTCTACTAATTTTGAACACATTAACTAAGTTTGACTAAAAGAAAAAAATAGAATCGATTCCACAAAAAAATTGACTCAATTGAAAAATATTAACTCAACTAAAAAAGAGCAGCCCAATTCCTGTGACTAATTCCAAAATGGACTAAGTTTTATCTAGAAAAATAAAGCGACTAAAAAAAATCATCTTGTAAGGAAAATCAAGCCATTCTCAAAATAGACTAAATGCAAATCCACTTTCTATAACTTAAAAGTAAAAATATAAAAAAAAAAATCGACTTATGAACTTCAAAGTCGATCTTAGCTCATGATTGGTAGTCCATCTTTTTTTCCTTTGATTTGATTGGACAAGGCAAAATGATTTCCCTACTCTCCTTGCTTGTGTGAGACCACTTGTACTACGCTTAAAAGAGGAAGAGTGTACTTTGTATACAATTGTGAGTAACTCTTACACCGTGATGGGTTTAATGGGGTTTTATTCATGCCAACTAAAGTAAGCTTAATAGTGCATAAAGGAAAGACAAGGAAGGGACGATAGTATATACAACATGTACAATAATGAATCAACATCTCATTATGATTCTTGTTAAGGTTTGAGATAGGAACGGTTCACCAAAGGAATTTGGGTTCCTTCAAGGGTGGAGAGACTTATCCTTGGTTGATATGGTAGCCTGACCAACAATCCTTATTTGATTTCCATCTTCCATAGATTTCTATCATGCGATGCTTTTTGCTTCATCTAACAAGTACTTCATATTCGATGGAGAAGTGGTGGCATAGATTGGCCCCACAAAATCTAATCCCCATTTTTCAAATGGTCTCCATGAAAAAGAAATTTGCAAGGGTTGCTTGTTGAGCTTACTTGGTTCTGGTGCACAACATTGGCAAGTGTCGCATGTCTTTGCATATTGTGTTGCATCTCAAAAAGATAAGGCCACCATAATCCTCTATTAAGATCCAATCTGCTATTATGTGACTTGGATAATGTCATGTAGCCATTCCTCCATGGGCTTCTTCTAGTATTTCTGGTAATCTATGTGGTAGAACACATCTCTTGTACACCCATCATGTCCTACTCGAAAAAGAGTATTTTGAACTTTCTAGTGGTGTGAGGTTATATGGGTAGGTTCTTGTAGTTAACAGATGATAAATGTCCTATACCAAGTAGGACAAGTGCTTACTTGGAATAAATATTGATTTAGAAGGTTGTCTTCTATGCACATATCCGGTACCAATTGTCCTTTAATCCTTGAGAGGTGATTTGCCATCACATGGTGCTTCCAAGGTTGTTGAACTAGTTTCAAGTTGAATTCTTGGAATAAGAGTAGCCACCTCCACACTCTTCCATAGATGTTTGTCTTGTTTAGCAAGTATTTGATTGCTTGATGATCGCTGATGACAGTGAAGTGAATTCCCAAAAAATAATGACGAAACTTCTTGAGGGCAAAAACAATAGCGAGTGCTTCTCTTTCAGTAGTAATATAGTGGCATTCTGCTTTAATTAAAATTCTACAAGCATAGTAAATGGATCGATCAAGTTTATGTTCTTTTTTAGGTTGTGTGAGTATGGCTCCTAATGTTGTAGAACTTGCATCCACATGTATGTGGAAGGTAGCATTCCAATGTGATACTACTAAAATAGGTGCACTGATGAGTTTGGTTTTTAGAAGGGTAAATGCATTGTCTTCTACTTCAGTCCATTGAAAGGGTATTGTTTTGCTAACAAGCCTAGAGAGGGGCTTAGTTATCTCAACATACATTTTTATGAACTTACAATGATAGTTGGTATGTCCTAAGAAACTCTAAATTTCTTTGACATTAATTGGTTTATGCATATGTATTGTTTGGGTTGAGTTTTAATTTGGCTTCTCTGCAAGCACTAAAAACCTGTTCCAATTGACAAAGATGATCAGTGAATTTTTCCATCGGAGTAGAATGTCTTGTGCCTGAAAAGGTGGAGAAGTCTTCCATAAAGATTCTCAAGAATTTTGGTAACAATGATCGAAAGATTGAGTAAACCACTCGATTGAAAGAGGCAATAGCATTGCATAATCCAAAAGCCATTTTTGTATATACATACATACCCCAATGTGTTACAAATGCATTTTTTGCTTGGTCCTTTGGATGGATGATCACTTGGTTGTATCTGCTAAATCCATCCATGAAACTGTATAAAACATGACCAACCACATCTTCCAAAACTTGTTCTAGAAATGGGGTTGGAAACCCATCAAGAATCTTAACCTTGTTGAGAGCCCTAAAATCAACGCAGACATGAATCTTGTTGGATTGCTTCTTTTGGACTATTACCATCAATGATAACCATTCTAAATGCTCCACCGAGACAATGATCATGGCTTCCTCTAGCTTTTCTATTTCTTTTTTGATCGCTTCTGCATAGTTTAGATTAAGAAGATAAATCCTTCCTGTTACTGGCTTAGCATCATGAATCAATGGAATAGAATGTTCTCCAAGATGAAAAAGAATTCCATTTAAGTCATGGTAACTCCATGCAAACACATCCTTGAAATTTTGCATGAAGGCGGTTACCTGATGAAGTAATGATGGATGATCCAAAAGCCATGCTGCTAACAAAATTAGTTGTGAATGTTCCTCATTACCAAGGTTGACTTGCCTTACAGGTTGAGATTTCATGGTTGATTCTTTGTTTCGGTCTTCGAAAATGCATTCTGGATAGGTTGCAGATTCCTTTATGCTAATCTTTGATTCCTTTTCTTGCATCCAAGAAGTGAAAGATCTTTTGTCCACTGTATGTCGGATGGTGTACGTAAGTCATTTACTATTGTGCTTTTCTCCTTTCCTTTCCCAAGTTGGGCCAAATCTTTCGAAACTCTTTTTTTTCCCCTCCTGAAGTCCATGATCAATTCTCCAAGCCCAAGAGTTTCTACCTGTTTAGACTCCCCTTCACAAATAGATATGCCATAACATGGAAAGGCTTCCATCCATTCCAAAAGATCTTGGTCATCATTTATTTCCATTTCATTACATGCTTCCATCATAGGAATGTGTTCTTCTTCAAGAATAGTGAAAGAATGAGCATTACCTCCATGAGACCCTCTCTAATCTAAATGTACTTGTTTCTATACTTGCCCTCGTAGATTAACCAGAATGGTATCATTTTTCCAATCATGCATGGCTTGAATGTGCCTTAGCCTTGGCCTCCTTATGAGTAGAGGAAAGCCTCCAATGACTTACAGTAGATTTAACACCACAAAATCTAAAAAGAAGGTTAGACCATCCATCTCTACAGGTATCTTTCCTACAATACCTAGAGGTTTAACGTGACTTTGGTCAGCCAAGGTTATAGTGAAATTTGCTTCACCTGAAAGTTGGAGTCCTTGTAATATAAGGGTAAAATATGGCATGAGATTTATGCCCAAACCTCTTACACCTGCTGGAAGGTGTTCCTTAATATCTCCTCAATTTTGATGATGTATAGTATTGGCAAAGGTAGAGGAGGCTCATTAGTTGAATGTTGTTCCTTCATCATCTCTTCAAAAGCCTTGTCTATTTTTTGCAAAACTTCAGAATTTTTTGTACCTGAGTCTTTTTCTTGTAGGACCCTTGCCTCTGCTCTCTTTCTCTAAGCTCTAGTTTGCACCCCTTGTTCTTGATCCATTTCTTGCAATGCAACCAATTTAGCTTCTGATCTTGAGCTAAAAGATGGGTTGGTATTAAGTTCTTGATTTTCATCTTCTCTATTATGTGAAGCAGGTTTAAACTCTAGAGCACAGCTTGGGGTGTCCTTTTCTAGACCATAGTTGTGGAGGGAAACATCTCCATGAAGTTGACCAAAATCACTTAATGGAGTGGCATGAGTCTGGGAAAATGGGTCAACTTCAGAAAAGTGTCCATTTCCTTGAATTGGGCTAATCTAAGAAAAAAAAAGCGATTTCAAAAATTTGTCCATTTTTTGGACATTTCATTAACTTTGATTATTTTTAAAAAGTTGGGCAACTTCAGCTTACCATTTTTAAAGGATTGATCGACTTTATAAAAGTGGCCATTTAAAAAAAATTGTTCAACTATTTTAGTCATTTGCTCATCTTTCAAGTCGACTTCATTAACTTGAACAAATGGGTCAACTTCATTAGCTAGAAAAGATCATCCAAATTGCCCATGATGATTGGCTTGAAAGATTCGTCCAATTTCCCCAAGGGCATCACACATTCTTGGGTCATCCCTCTCAGATAAGTGTTGGAATGAAGCAATCCCAAATTGATGATTATGAAGAACTTGAAGCAAGTCAAGAATCAGAATGAAGCCAAAGAAGTCATTGAACATAGTGAAGAGATCTCAGAAATGTAGCTTGTATACATATGTACATTACATATGAAAATTCTTGTACTATGAGTGTAGATGATCATTAGAATCATAAGACGTAATGTAATAGACATGAGATGAGTCTAGAATCATATTTATATAAGTCAATAATGTAAAGAAATAGTAGAGAGAGTCATTAGAAGCTAAGTGTCCATGAGATAGGTGTGTAGAGAATTATCTTTTTGAGTTAGCATCGGGTCTTTCTTTGATTTCTCACACCCTGATCATGTGGATCAGGAAATTTTTTGTACACATCTAATGTAGAAGCTAATCGAGCTATGTTCAAAGTTTCAAGGTCTAATTACTTTCAGGTTGTGTGTATGATCAATAGGAACATGTATATGTAAAGTCTACAGGTAGACCCCTCAGAGTTACACATTTTTTTGTGTCAATGTTTTGCTTGGATCTCACTGCACACTGTAAAGTTTTTGATGAATGAGCATTCAAAATTTAATTTATAAGGTAAGGAAGCAATCTAAAAGAATATAGCAAAAAGGGACTTGTGCTGTGAGAAATCAACATTATAAGTTGAGTATGTCAAATTCGCTTGTTCAAGAAGATAGTTTCTAACATACTTTTGATCTTATTGATCAAATCAGAGTTTTAATGATTCTTTTGAAGATCTAATGGTTGATATGATTGCAAAAAGGTAGCATGGAGATATGTGTATCATTAGATTAAAGAAATTTGAAGATATGTGCAGGTAATGAAGTTAATCTCTGAAGCAAACTTCTTGAAGAAGAAGAAAAATCACTTAGAGAAGTGATAGTGAATGATTTGGTAAATCAAGGTAACATTTCTGTAAATTTTGGTCTATAACTTATATAGAGGTGTTCTTAAATCAATATAGATCAAGCCTTTCGAGATTTAGAGGTCTCCAATAGTGGTATCAGAGAAAAAGGTGCAAGACAAAGTGAAGTAAAGAGCATTGAAAGTTCCGACTGTTGCAGACATTGAAGTTTCTTCTAATTGAAGGTGGACAAGATTAAATTCTTAAAGAAAACCTGAAGAGGTGTGAAGACTGAGCTTGAAAGGATCTGAAAGATTGAAGGCTTACATTAATGGTACAAAGCCTATTCATTTATCTTAAAATTTGTAGAAGACAAAGATCAAAGATGGGAGAAAGCTTGCAGATTGATAAGTTAGATAGGGAGAACTATCCAGCTTGGTCCATGAGGATGGAGGCACACCTCATGAGCAAAGATTTGATGGCATTCATCACAAGAGAAGAAGAAAAGCCCGAATTTGAAGATCCTAGTGTTCCAACTAGGGAAGAACTTGCAGATTTGAAGAACTGGATGAAGAAGGATGCTCAAGCTAGGAGCATCATTTACATGGTTGTAAATGATTATCTTCTACCTCATATTAGAGGATTAGAAAGTGCAACAGATGTGTGGAATGCTTTGGAAGAGCATTTTCAAAATACAACTAAGTCAAGGAAGTCTTCACTATGGGCTGAGTTCACAACCTTCAAGAAGAAGAACTCACAATCAATTTTTTATTACGTGGCAAGAATGAAAGATATTGCAGGTAGCTGGGGAGCAGTAGATGAAGATATTGAAGAGGATAAGTTGGTAAGACAAATACTTATAGGTCTGAGAGGAGATGAAAAATGGAAACCTTTCATATTGTCCATAGAATTATCATTAAATCATTTTGCTCCTGATCTTAATCAATTTAGGACACATGCTAACTTTTGAGCAGGACATTAAAGGAGATAATGATAGGAGTGCAAGTCAAGCTATGTACTCCAAGGATAAGAAAAAGAATGTCAAAGGAAAATTGTGAACTGATGATGAAGGATTTTCAAGTCAAGCTAATTTCACAAGAGGAAAGATGAACTCGAGAGGTAAAGGAAGAGGAGGTAAGAATAAAGATAATGTTAGAGCTTGTTGGATTTGTGGTAGAACAAATCATTTGGCAAATGATTGTTGGTATAACAATCAAAATGGTGGAAGCCAGAATCAGAGTTTCAATCAAAGAGGTAGAGGAGGCAGAAATCAAAGAGGTAACTTCAGAGGAAGAGGTGGTAGGAGTTCATATGCCAGAGGAGGTGGAAGAAGCTTTCAACCTCAATCCTACAATAACAACTATTATAATTATGCATCAGATCAGAAGGATGACATGACTCTCATCTTGAATGCAACACATGAAGCAGTAGGAGAAGATCAAAGGGTATTCTATATTGACTCAGGATGTAGCAATCATCTGAGTGGCAACATATCATTGATGAGTGATATGGAAGCAAAGGTGAATGGACATACAGTTCAAACAAGAGATAAAACCAAGCATAAAGTGGAAAGCATTTGATCAGGAAGACAAAGAGTGGAAGCACACTCTTTAGCAAGGAACTTTATGTTCCTACTATTCCTAAAAAATTGATAAGTGTAGGACAAATTGTGGAGAAAGGATATGAAGTCAGATTCACAAATGATGGTGTTTATGTGCAAGATCCAAATCAGGGATATAGAAGCATCATTGCAGGTAAAAAGGAAGGAAGGTTTTTTACTCTCAAGGTCCAAGGTAATGTGGGACATGCATTGTTTACTTATGGAAGTCAAAAGATGTCTGAGTTAGACCTATGGCATAAAAGGTTAGGTCATTTCGATGAGAGAGCCATAAAAGAAATATCAAAGAATGATGTAGTGCTTGGATTGCCAAATGTTGAAGGTCAACACATGGTATACAAGTGTGAAGCTTCTCAATTAGGTAAAGCTCACATAAGTTCATACAATAAACCAGGATACAAGTATTCAAACATGCTTGAGTTGGTTAATATAGATGTGTGGGGTCCTTCAAGAGACTATAGCATAAATGGATCCAGATATTATGTGTTGTTTGTTGAGGATGCAACAAGATGGATTACACTTAATGTAATCAAAGACAAATCAGAAGTCTTCAAGACATTCAAGCATTATCATGCTTATGCAGAAAGGATTATAGGACAAAAGCTCAAGAGGTTGAGATCAAATGGAGGGGGAGAATATTTTTCTAAAGAGTTTGATGATTATTTGTGAAATTCAGGTATAAAAAGAGAAGTAACTTGCAGGTACTCCCCTCAATAAAATGGAGTTGCATAAAGAAGAAATAGAACTCTTGTAGAGTTTGCAAGATCAATGATGAAAGAGAAGAATTGTCCAAACTACTTGTGGGCAGAAGCTATCAACACTACAACATACCTTGTGAATAGGTTACCTTGCAAAGCTTTGGATGGTAGAACACCTTATGAAGCATGGTGGGGTAAGAAACCCACTCTTGATCATTGTAAGTTGTTTGGATGTTTGGCATATGCTTATGTTCCTTCACAATTAAGACATTAGCTAGAACCAAAGGAGAGAAGTATGTGTTTATTGGGTATGTTGATAGACAGATGGGTTACAGATTGTGGAGTCCATCTATAAAGCAATTTCTTGTTACAAAAGATGTTACATTTGATGAGCAACACACATGGTATACAGGGTCAATAAATGATTATGTAGATGTTGAGGAAATACAAAGGAAAGGGAAGACCAAAGTAAAGGTGTATGAAGAAGATACTGATAATGTTGATTGAAAAGTAAATTGCAGGGCAATGATGAAGATAGGCCAAGATTTGATCCAGAATCAAATGTGGCTAAGACTTCAAGAAGTGCAGAGGTCAGAAGATCTTTGAGAGAAAGAAAATAACCTATTAGGTATAGCTATGATACATCTTTCTTAACAACAAAAGATTATGCTTATATTGTTGTGTACCTAAGCACCAACTTAGGGACTTGTGGAGAAAGAGACTATACCTCAATCCCCCTCAAGTGCATATAGTGGGGATTCACGCTTTAATTATCAATCCGATGAGTATACAAACCTAGCCAAGTGTATGAAGACATGCATTCAAATGATGATCAATGCAAATGAACTACTCAAAGAGTGCAAACAAGGCAAAGACTGATCCAAACAAGCTTCAACTGTCAGTTATGGTGTCACGATACTTAGAACAGCAGCCAACAGTAAAATGAGCTTTTCTCTCAGCTCCGAACTCCAAATATAGCGAATATCATATGCATTTCGAAGCTCTCGAGAAGACGCATCCAATGGAAGTAGTTTCACTCAATTTTGACACTCTTACTTCAAATTATGAACAAAATACTGAGTCGCGGGAAAACCTTTCTACACTTCAACACTTCCTACACTTCGCACACACCTTAACAACAGCAAACAAACACTTTCATGGATAGACAACACTTCCTAACAATCTTTCCAAGCAATACACATGCACACAAGCTCACAAAGAAGAAGATACAGAGAGGAGAAGACACAAATTCGAATTTCTGTGCTCTTGATTCTCACAATGGCCAAAAGTCTTTACAAAGAGTCACAAATTGATTATATACTTGTGCCCTAAAAATGGTCCTTTCACACAAGAGACCGGTACTTTATTCACTAGAAGACTAATTTCCTACTAATTTACATGGGTAAGCTACTAATCTTCTGTGGGGATGCATCTACAGGACTCCTCTAGTGCATTTACATCGGAAAATATATTACAAGAATGGTTATAATACAAAAATTGGGTATCCAAATCGGAAAAATTTTGGGGCCGTTCTTTTTCTCTGCCTTGTGCTCTCTTTAGCTCTGCAACACTCTCCCCCTCTTTATCTCTGTTGTCCCTTGACAGGCTTTACTTCTTGTTTGTCTTTGTCATCGCACGCATCCCTTGGTCAGTTCTGCCTACTGGTTAGACTGGCATTACGTTTTAGGGGTCCTCTGATTTGTCCTGGTTGCACACATCGGACCCTGCTGTTTTACTTAAGCATGTTCACCTTCTTTTCCCTGCGCGCAACCCTTGGTTAGTTTTGCCTGTCGGTCAGACTGGCGTTTCATTTTAAAGGCCCTGTTCGATATTTGTCTTGACATCCTCTCGGCCTGATGCATTTGGTTTGCCTGCTAATTCGGGTTGCCATGCACGCCATTAGTAGACATATGAGGATGTAGCTCTTCAGCCTTGATCTGAACCTTCTGTTCATCAAGAGGTTGAAGCACCCTCGTGTGGCTGCGTGCTTTTCCTTGGTGTGTGTGCCCCTGCGGGGCTCTGTGCAGAGATGGGTGTTGTGTGCCCCTGCGAGGCTTCTTGCAGAAATATGTCTTCATATAGTATCTTTTTAGTGAAGCTTCTTTCTTTGTCTTCTTCTTTTCTTCTTTTTAGCTTGATTCTCCCTCAACACTGCCGCCCTCCTGGACTCTGTCGTCCCCGACAAGCTTTGACAAGCGACGGGCGTATGTTCTATATACTTTTTGCTCTGTGTCATTAAGCAGATTGGCTTCACGTATCATTAGCTGTTTCCATTGTTCTGCCTTCACACCGTCATTTGGTGGCTGTCTATGGTCCGCGAAGAAGCTCAGTTCATAGGCCACTAATCTGGCATTCAAATTAGATGACATCTTTAAAAAGATTTCAGAATCTATCTCAAAAAATCCTGTAAAAAATGCTTCCTCGAACGTTTGCATATATGTACTTGGCAAGAACATCAGTCTGGAATAATAAGCCATTATGGTAGGTCGGCTAGGCATAACAGACAGGTCAAAAATGAGTATGTCCATTCCTTGATTAATACCAATGAAATTCAAAAATGTGTAGGCCGCGTGTTTGAAAACTTTCAATGCTGTAAGTATCATACTGAGTATTTTATTTGTCATCTTTATAGTTAAATCTGGTACTGTTGCATAGTTCTGCAGCCAAAATTCGATGGTCTTGACCATATAATCTTCCGTTGGTAGGTAATTATGTGGCGGGCTTGGAAGCAGAGGATAATTTAGCCACTGTCTATTTATGGCACCAGTTTTTTGCATGTCCAAAAATTCTCTGGTTTTTCGTCGACGTGGTATAGGACAAAATGAAGGGTTTACCTGTAGGAAATATGGTGCTGCTTGCCAATGCACCCGTAGTGTAGGATGTTTCTCCAAAAATTTTATTCTCCAAACAGGTTATGCAGCTTCAAATGCTTCTTGAGTGTAAGCGAATGTGTCATGTTTAAAGTTTAGCTGCTCGTCTGGACTCGTCTTTGTAATCTTCTTTATATATTGTCTGGTTTTCTCTTTCAATAATCCGTACGGAATGTTGAAAGGCTTCATGATATTTTCCAAGTCTTTACCCTTGATCTTTGCTTCTTTCATGACCTTGATCACTTCGTTCTCAAAATTTTCTGTCAATCAGGACACCACTAGTGCCCGTTCCTTCTGACTTATGTCTGCAGTATATGGCATTGGATGATCATCATGTATGTCTGCCATCTGCTCGTGTATTGGAGAATTATAAATCGGGGGAGATAGAGGACGTACCTCTACCTCGTCAGTAGGATTCTCTTTTGTTGGCTCTACTGGTGTCCCGATTGGTGCTTTCTGCCTTACTTGGATCTCTAACTGTTCTATGCGCTCAGTCTTTTCTTTTAATTCTTGCATTGCTGCCCTGAGTGCTTCTTTGGCTACAAGCAGTTCATTGCCAATTTCGGCTACCTGATCCATGTTCTCACTATAACTCGAGGCAAGTTTACCATTGGCCATATTCAATTGTTTTTGGAGCTCGGTTGTGTCTTGAATGTACTTCTGCTCCCATTCGGTTCTTAATGCTTGTTGTTGTTGTAGCAATTCTGTATATTTTGCAAACTGATCTCTTAACTCTCTCTGATCAACATCTGTTGTTTCTTGTTTTTCGAGAGGTTGATCGTATAGCAATGACTTCATGAGTTCTTTATTTCTATTTCGTAAACTGTCATTTTCTTCCATGTACACCTTTAATTGTGTCCCGAGCAAGGTGCTTCTTGCTTTCATTCTTTCTTTGTCGGCCTCACTGGCTTCATGTACCCTTTGTAGGTCTGCGAGCTGTGCCTGGAGTTGGTGATGCTGGGTCATCAATGTGTTACATTGCGTTTTTACCTCTAGTAATTCCGTGCTTTTGGCTGCTATCTCTTTTTGGGCCTGGATTAGTTGTGCAGACAATTGTTCACTCATAATTTGAAACTGACTCTTTTCCCTCATGGCTTTGTCGTAGTCAGCATCAATATCCATCATTTGTTGTTGTGTATCCATGGCCGTTTGGATCATTTGCTTGACCACTGGCTTCAACTGAGTAACATCCACATTTAACCAGGTTTTAGGGATATGTGGTTCTGCTCCTATTGTCACATCTTTTCCTTGTGCTATGTGTAATGTAGTGTCATGGGGCTGCCTAATGTGGAGTTGTATGCTTGGCTCAGCCTCCATGTGGTTGATTTTGCCTTGAGGTGTATCATCTAGCACCTCGATTACAATTGGCTCTTTGTTTCGTAATAGGTCTGAGTCCGCGTTCACTAGAGTTTGTATCTCCTCTTTTATAGGTGGCATGGGGGCTTCATTATTCACGGGGACTTCTTTCACACTTATCTTTGATTGGTCATTTAGTTGAATTATGTGCACCTTATCCACATGTTGTTCGATGTTCTTCGCTTGCGACTGTTGGTTGTCAGGTGTGACTTCAACTTGATTAAGTTCCATCCATTCTTCCTCGTGAGTTTCTGTTCTTATATCAGTATCCAATGTATCTTTCTCAGGACTAGATTCTTCGTTGGAGCTTGAATCATCTAAGCCCAGTGCTTTGTATCTGGCAGCTTGTTTGGGGGTCTTTTCTTTACTCCGTTGTTGCTTTTCTTGACTTGCTTGTCTGTAGTGATGACCTTGAACATTCAGATTCACTTGCCCTTGCATGTACTGATGTGTCTCTTCTAGGGTTGTGGAGAGGTCCCTCTTTGTGATTGGTATTTGTGCTACAAGAATCTTTGGTAACATATGTGTCCTCTTTGACTGAGGTGTAGCTTGGGCTTCTTCCTCGCTCAGGCACTTTGTACCCCTCATGGGTTTTTGTGAACTGGTTCCTGCTTCTTCCACGGCAATAGCTGCTTTCTTTTTCCTGGGAACCGTGGCGGATTTGGCATATTGGGCTAACCCCTCTGAGGTCGGCATCTCACGGAGACAATTTTTCATATCAAGTGCCTCATAGATAAGTAAGGTTAACGCAGAACTGCCATTTAGAAACTTCTTCTGACCTCATTTCTTCTTGGCTTCAAATAATCGTTCTTGGACATAAGGAGTCATATTCACTTTGTTTCCAACTTGTTTCATTGCATGAGATAGTAGTTGTACAACAATCTTTTGAGGGGCTGTGTATCTATGCATACTCGGGAAACAAAAGTGCTGATGCACTAAGCGGACAACATCTTCAATATCTGTTCTGTTAATATCCAAAAAGGATCTCTTTTTGGGTCATGACATTCCTCCTTGACATTAGTGATTCCTTCTTGATTCCATCCAAAAGCTTTGTTGATTAACTCATGAGTGAATTGAATGGTTCTCCAAGTACCCACTTTGTCCAGTACTCTTGCTTCAGGAACTGATATCTTCATCGCTGCAGGCTGCAGTGTGTTCATCACTTGTGTGCATCTTTGAAAATCTGGTAGATAGATAGGTACTCTCAGAAATGCGTCTATCCCTGCTTGTGTCCAGACATCCACCATGTGGGGTAATCCTTGTATAATAGTCTTGAAGTCTTGTGACATAATAGGGAAGTAGTGATCCCTATCCATGATCTTTATGGTTGCCATGAAAATAAGGTCCGACACTGGTTGGTCATCAAGAAACCAATGGCCTCTTGCTTTCGTTATTGATTCCAATGGAAGAAGTTGCACCTCTTCCTCTTGCGTAGCTTCAGAAAACCATCCCTAGGCCTTCTCTCTCGGTTGTGGTATAATTACGCTCTGCTTGATTTAATTGTCTATTGGCATAGGCTATAGGGTGGTCTAGCTTTCCTGTATCTACAGGTTGAGCTAAGATGCAACCAATGGCAAACTTGGATGCATCCACATGAATGTGAAATGGCTTATTCCAATTGGGTACTCGAAGGATTGGTGTTGAACTCAATCGACTCTTTAATTCCTTAAAGGCTTTTTCACATTCTTCTGTCCAATTAAATTGCGTCAATAATGCATAAAGAGGTCTAGCAATTATGGCATACATATGTATGAATCTTCGGTAGTAACCACAATGTCCCATAAATGCTTGGACTTCCTTAGCAGTCTTTGGTCTCAGTAAATCCAGAATTACTTTGATTTTTTCTTCATCTGTTGAGATTCCATTTTTGGAGACAATATGTCCCAATATTTTTCCTTGGCGAACCATGAAGACACATTTTTCTGGGTTGAGGCATACTCGATATTGTCGACATTTGGCAAAGATCTTTTCTAGTTCAGGGATGTGCTCTGATCGTACAGCTGAATAAGTACATAGATCATCCACATATACCTCCATAACTCTTTCTCAGGAACTCTTTGAATACATGGCACATCAATCTCTGGAAGGTGGCTGGGGCATTAGTTAGGCCGAAAGGCATAACCCTAAAGGCGTATACTCCCCATTCAGTTGCAAAAGCTGTTTTGTGTTGGTCCTCAGGAGCAATGGCTACCTGATTATACCGTGGAAAACCATCGAGAAAACTATACACTTCCTTCCCTACCACTCTTTCCAACAGATGATCAGTAATAGGTAATGGGTAACTATCCCTTATGGTAGCGTCATTTACTTTTTTCAGATTCATGCATACTCTTAACTTCCCATTCTTTTTCGGTACAACCACCAAAGGTGACACCCATTCCGTGTGCTCAATCTCATATATGAATCCAGCATCTAACAACTTATCTATCTCTTCCTTTATCTTTGCTGAGTACACATCATTGTATGTATATGGTCTTTGTTTAGAAGGTTTGGCTTCGGATGCCATGGGGATTCTATGAGCACATATAGATGGATCTACTCCTTTCAAGTCCTTATAGGTCCAAGCAAAGACATCCCGGTATTCTCTTATGAGGCGTATTAACTCTTGTTCTTCCTCCACTGAGACATCCTATCCTATGAAAGTACATCGCTCCTCTCCTTCTTCTAACGTTACTACTATCTTCTTGGTTTGCTCTTTGTTGTCGTATGCTATTCCCGGTTGTGCTTCTTGTTTTGACATTTGAATAGAAATTCTTCTCTCTTCTACTTCATATTTTTTGAAGTGTGCGGGCACTTCAAATTGGTCTTGAGGCTTGTTTTCTTCATCAATTTTTGCTTTTTCTAATCCCAGCTCCTCTTGCTGTGTTGGTTCTTGATTTATTTCATGAGCTATGACACTTATTTCTTGAGTTTCATTTTCTGTTTCCATGTGTTCTTGCTCCATTTCAATGCTCTCATAGTCTTCCTTCCATTCCTTTTCTATGACTTCTCCTTCTTCAGCCTCCTGAAGGACTACCACATATAGACTAACGTCATATCCTTCCTCATCAATACATTCATTCATAGTTATTAATTCTTCGTTCACACATACATCGAGGGTTGCTAAAATCTCCATCCAACCGTGAGGTTCAAACTCTTCATCCAAAAAGACTTGAAGCATGTAAGCTGGATCTTGTACAGACCTAGCTACTCCTTGCCTTTGCTGCCATCCCTTTCTCCTATCCTCTTCCTTTTTTGCAGTTTGGCATATCCATAGATGAGTGTCCTCGTTCATCCATGAATGATCACTTGAACCTATACTATGAACCGACTGATTATCTTCCTCCTTATGAATCTGATTCCATTGTAAGGGGGGAACATCTTGATATGTGTATGTGTGGAGATTTATTCTTGTGGTGGTTCCTTCATGTTGTAGGTATACAGCATCTTTTCCCCAATCTTGCACTACCTTTAGTTGTCTCATGAAAGGTCTTCCCAGTATCATTTCATAATTGCTAGGCCTTTCAAATTGACATATTGCTTAAGGTATGTTTGAATTCAACTCTGCATGTGGTAAAAACTACTCGTTCCAATAGTGTTGGAAGCAGTCAGAGGCACAGACGCCACGGAAGCATGTGAAGACAAAGCAGGGAGCCAGTCGGATCATTTTTTCAAAACAATTATATTTTTATTACTTCTTCAAACATCCAACAGTGATTTTCATCACTCTTGTAACATATGTAATATAGACAAAACCCCATTTTTGTAATCCATAGCTCCATTTTGTGCAAGCCGAGGAGTCCTCGAGCTTGAAGAGCTTAGGTAGAATACTCGTACCAAATTTCGTTATTTTTAGACATCGTTTATCCTCCCAAATAGCCTCTAGGACCTAACTTTTAACTAGGCCGGTCACTAGATGTGAAACCGGTCAAAACTAGTCTAGAAACTATAAAAAGAGCTAGAGAGCTCATTTTTGAGGTTGGTTCATTGTAGCTTGCTTGAGATTAGAGTTATTTATGAGCTTGTAAGAGTATTCTTGAGTAATAGAGCTAATTTCCCACCTTCCATTGTGTCTTGCTTGTCTCTTCATTGTGTGTGTGTATGTGTGTGTGCATCTTTGTGCTTCTCACCTTCACTCTCACATCATCTCACGTTCACGATCTTCATATCACTCCTACCTCTCCCTCGGATTGACATTAAGGAGGTGAAGTTTCTTAACGTGGTTCTCACCATTGTGCTAGAGCAACACCAAATTTGGCGCCGTTGCCGGGGATCGAGTCTAGGACGAATGTGTGATGGTAAGAGTATAGCAAGAAGTGGCGTTGGAAGGTAAAAATTTCAATTTTTGTTGTTGTTTTTACTTAGTTTTTAGTGTTTTTCACCTCCCCCACACTCCATCTTCATCATCGCATCATCATCTTCATCCCCAAAAAAATCAGAAAATTCACCATATCCACTCATTCACCTCACTTCCCCTCATTTGTGCGTGCGAGAGAGCGAGAGAGAGTTTTTGCGCTCGTATGCACTTGTGTTTTCTTGAGTTTTCTTGCAGGTACAGAGCTTCAGAGCATCAGGAAAGCTTCCAAAAGGTAAAAATTTCAGTTTCTGTCAGAAATTTCCGACTGTGTTGGACCATCGCGATGGTCCGCCAAGTTCGGAATTTGGAGAAGGCGACCACACCAGCGTGAAGAGCACACCTGCGCCACTAGGAATTCATACTCGCATCCCAAAAATTCGTCATTTGGTGGACCATCGCGATTGGCTCGGACCATCGCGATTGTGTCGCACCATCGCGATAGGCTCACGCCATCGCGACGGCTCGGCCGGACCATCGCGACGGTTCGCTTTTTCGGACCATCGCGACGGTTCACTTGAGCCATCGCGACGGTCCACTTGGACCATCGCGACGGTTCATTTGACCCCGGACCATCGCGATTGGCCTATGCCATCGCCACGACAGTGCCACGTGTCACGTTGAACCATCGCGACGGTTCGTTTTTTCGGACCATCGCGACAGCCCAAAATCGGACCATCGCGATTGGCTCAAGCCATCGCATCGCGGACCATCGCGACGGTTCACTTCGGACCATCGCGATTGTCCACCGTTGACCGTTGACCGCGCCATCGCGATTGTCCGCCCGATCACGCCATCGCGACGGTTCATTTTTTGGACCATCGCGACGGTTCGACCTCACGCCATCGCGATTGTTCGCTTCGAGCCATCGCGACGGTTCGCCTTTTCGGACCATCGCGATTGTCCCAGACCATCGCGATTGCCCACCCCCATCGCAAATTTTGGACTTCAATTTTGGACCAATTTTGGGGTTATTTTTGGAAAATTTTTGGACCATTAGACTCATAGGAGACCCCTTAGCTCATATTTGAGGGAAAATTGGATTGTCAATTTTTACCCCCCAGGACCTGAACGCTCATAACTTTTTCATCCGAAGTCCGTTTTTTGAGCTTAATAGCTCGTTAGAAAGCTCGTGACGAGTACTACGTGACCTCAACTGTTTTTTTCATAAAGGATACGTCCATTTTTTGGATAGGCTAATTTGAGGTTCACCTAGTTTGGGACTAGAAAGCCAGGGGGCACACATTGGAAATTTGGGCAAAAAGGGAAGGAATTAAAAAGGTGTATATACTCAAGTGTTTAATCATCTTGTGAATTGGTCTAACATTGGAATTTTCCAGGTCTAGCAAGGGCAATCCAAGGCAAGCAAGCAAGGTAGTGAAGACAGCAGAGCTTGGGAAGCACGGCTTCTTGGGCAACGGGACATCAGAGCAACCAGAAAAGCCGACTCGAGGTTGGAAGATTACTCAACCCCCTCAGTCAATTCTTAGCTTAGGCTAAACGGTAGTTGTGGATTAACGACGATAGGAACGCCTCAAGTTTAAGATACTTAATTATTTCAAGTCTAAGACTTAAAGTAAAGGTGTGTGTGACGCGAAAACCTAAAGAAAAGAACATAAGTCTGACGGAACGAAAACTTAAAATCATCACGAAAGTCGAATTCCTGACGCATAAATTAAGACAAGAATCCAGAGAAAAGTAAAAAGAACCAAGAATTAATCACAAAGGACCAGTGACGATCTAAGTGTGTAATTGAGGGAGCAAGGAAGAAAATTAATGAACCTTAGATCGGGCAAACATATAGGTAAGTCGGACAGAAGAAGCCTTAGATCATCGGAGGCTAGTGTAAGAACCACCGCACGATCTTGGGCTCAGCAATTGAACAGTAGTTATCCCTACGAGTTGAGCTCAGAATCAAGTGAATCAGAAATGGCATTTAGCACAGACAGACCAGCAGGAGGATCTCATGTAGCATACCTAGAAAAACCTGAAGGACCCTATAGAACGCAATTAGAGTTTCTCCGAACCAACCGACTAGGTGCTCGCATCTACGAGGATGGTTTGCAGAGGCAAGTGGTGCAACTGCACAACCCTGATCAACCCATTGGATTGGAAAGACCAGTGGTGAAGTTTGAGAGAGACGCGTACATAGACAAAGAAGGAACCATGTATATCTTGAGTACGCAGCCAAACGATACGAATGAGTTTGGCACAATTCAATTAGAGACGGAAACGAAATTTCAAGGAAAAGAACCGTTAGAAGAACCTAGAACACCTAGAGGGAAATCCGTATTAACAAGAGTACTCATCCCAGAGTGGATCCCTCAAGATAACAGGAGCACAGAGTTGTTCGTAAATAAAGAGACAGATGAAGCCTTTTGGAGGTACAGAAAGGAAAACCCCAGTGAGGTAGGCATCATCACAATTTATGAATTCAAGGACCCAGATACACCTGGAAAGGTTGTATACCTGGATGAGACTTCAGAAAGAGTCTTTGTGGTGCCTGAGCGCGCTAAAAACACCTACACTTGGAGAGGTGAATTGATATTCCCTCCATCCAGAACGAACATGAATGCAAATCAACAAGGGGCAGGAACATCGTCAGCCCATGGAAATCAAAGAGAAGGAAATCACGAGAGACCGGAAGTAAGCTTCACTCACCCCATAGGGAGAGATAGAACAACCACGAACACTAATAGGACGGATAGACAAAGAGAACATGGAGTACCAGGTGGTAGAGATGATTTTCCTCTACCTAGACCACGTGAACACGCAAGAGTATTGAGACCCACTCAATTAGTAAAATCCATGAAGAATTACTTTGATGGGACAGGAGATCCCTATGACCACGTTGCAGAATTCAAGCAAGTATTAAGAGCAGAACAAGTTGAAGATATGTTCACGCAGTACAATGCATTTGGACTAACGTTAAAGAATACAGCTTTAACTTGGTTCCAACCACTGCAACAAAGGCAATTTAGAGACATCCATCATTTTTTAGAGTCATTCATTACTGAATTCTCTAAAAGTGGGGTTAGACATGACACGTCTTCGTTGATTCATAGTTTTAAACAGACCCCTCAAGAAACAGTTAGACTGGCAGGTCGTAGATTCAGACAATATGTTGAGCGATGTCCAATGCAAGAGCTACCCTCACAAGCCAAACAAGTATCACTGTTCCTAGATGGCTTGTTGAGCGCTAAACTACGCTCCTATGTGTACCTAAAAGAACCCAGAACGCTAGAAGAGTGTGTAAGAATATGTATAGACATTGAGGATAACCTAGGAGATGAATTAGAGCTCTCAAAGGTCTATAAGGACTCAGATTGTTCTTCTCTAGCATCCACAAAATTGTCTAATTCGATAGAGGACCTAGCAGAAAAAGTGGCCCAAAAACTAGGAGTTTCTAGTAAACAGGTGCCCAAGCTACCTACAAATGTACGTTGTTACGCTTGTGGTGGAAATCATTTGGCAAACATGTGCCCCAATGCACCTCAACCTCACGCCAACCCTAGTGGCCAATATTGTACGATTGAGAGAAGGTACACAAATCATACGGCTCAGGACTGCCCATACAATAAACAAACTGTGAGACAGAACTACCCGCAAGCATACCAGCAGCCAGGTAGGCATCAAGGCCAATACAATGCTCAGCCTTATTACTATAGGCCTCCCCAGAACTACCCTTACCAGGCTCAACAGAGACCTCAACCTGTCTTAGCTCAACAGCCACCCCCACCAGCGAATGTCATCTCAGTCAAATATGCGGCTGCAGAAGAGAACCTAAGTAGGGCCTTAGTGCCTTCTTCACCCCTGATCACCGAAAGTGACCCAAACTCAAACAGTTTTGACTCTACTCATGTAACTAGTCCACCCGCCTATTACACGGAGTCACCAGAGCATGTGGAGACATATCATTATGATAGTCCACCAATGGAACCTAGTTGGGAGCCAGATTATACTAATGTGATGTACGCAAACCCAAACCCACGGCCCCAATTGAGACAGCAGAGACCACAGGGCCCTAGAGGACCATGCTTTAGGTGCCAAGGAGATCATTTCATTAAGGATTGTCCACATCCCCCAATAGCAAGGCAATCGCAGTACTATAGCATCCAAGGCTTTTGTGTCGATTGTGGCAAAGAGCACATAATCAAAGATTGTCCTAAGAACCCAGTTAACACTTCAAATGTGACATCGATCAACGTGATAGGTATTGTAAACAATGCAGATGGATCCAACCCTACATACGTGCCTATCCAAGCTATAACCAGAGCCCAGGCGCTCTTACAAAACCAACAGCATAATCAAGAGAAAATAGCCGAAACTAGTGAAGTTGCGGAATCGAGTAGTAAAAAGACAAAATCTTGGAAAGACTCTAGGGAAAGATTAAAGAGAAAATGGAGTAAAAAGATAAGTGAGTTGGAAGGAAGTCTAAGAGAATCTAGAGCCAAAATACAAGAATTGGCTTCACAAGAATCAAACCAAGAAATCCCAGCTCAGAAATCGGGATCAGTCTTAGCGGAACCCATACCGGAAGATCTAGACATGATGTTTCGTGCATATCAGGCTAGAATAAAAGAGGGACCTCAAGTAACGGAAATGAGTAAAAACTACCCTCGAGCTGATCTAGAAATTGAGAGAACTAAACTTTGCATGAAGATGGTAGAGTTAGCACAAGCTTTGTTCGAAGCCTCTAGATATCTTAATTGGAACAACATGGCAAAACCAGAACTACACTTTCAAGGACTAATGGAGAGGCTAGAACACTTACTAGAAAGCAAAGAGAAAAAGGATCGGCATAGGAACCCTATTATCCCAGAGGCACAGGAAAGGAATCCACCATCCCTGTCTCAAGTACCCAATACAGAAAGTCAAGATAACCTATCTTCCATACATAAGTACTCACATGAATTTTTGAGAGAAATCCAAGAAGAGAAATGGAGAAAAGAACAAGGAACTCATCCTCCTATTCAAGAAATAGACGATTTGCAGGAACAATTTCCCCAAGACATCCCCTCTATTTATGGTGATGTAGAGGTGGAACGACTGAGTGAACCCACAGGATTTGAGTCTAACTCTCTACAAGAATTACCTCAGTTCACAGGGCCTTGGGAAGCTAAGTCTATTAGTATGAGAGCACCCACGATAATAGTGAGGAATGAAGAATCAGTGATCCCTAGAAATACGGAAGTGATCAAGAATACCAAAGTACAATGTAATCTCACTCTGGAGGAACTGTTAAAGGTAAAACCAGAATTGTGGAAGCACGTAGCAAATCAATTCCCTGAGCTAGCTACCACACCCTCTCAGATAGGATCACATAAGAAGGTACCAGAGATACCCGTGGAAAAGATTGGAGACGTAAGCGAAGGAGAGGAAGGTAACACATATCTTCCAATAACCCATCAGGGCTACACCACGAAAGCCATCTTAGATTCAGGAGCCGGAGTAGCTATCGCTACTACCGCCTTATGGAAACGTTGGGGTAAGCCAGCACTCAGACCCACCAGGATGAAGCTGCAAATGGCTGATGGACACATAGAAAAACCATTAGGCTTACTAGAAGGCATATCCCTCACCACTTGTGGTGTAGAATTTGAGCATACTTTCGCCATTTGTGACTTTGCTAAAAATCATGCGTATGAAATGATATTGGGACGACCATTCATGCGTCAGTTGCAAATCGTACAAGATTGGGGAACTAATTCGTTGTACTTGCAACATTTAGGAGTGACTACCAAAGTCAATCTTAAAGACTATTCACATAGAGATGTACCCCCAATACAATGGAATACCATCCATAAGACACCAGTAGAGACGGAATCCGTGCACTCATTAGAATCAGATCCTTCTTGGTTGCATGAGGATACCCATTTATGGATGTGTAAAGTAGCCAAACAAGAGGAAGAGCGATTAGAAGCAAGGACCTTAGGTGCAGAACAACATCCACGAACCCTTCAAGATCCAGCCTATGCACCTGTAGTATTCCCAGACGAGGAGTTTGAACCCCATGGTTGGGCAGAAATATTAGCAACCATGGATGTAGCCATCAATGAAGAACAATGGACACCCCACTGTGACGAGGATGGCTATGACATTTCAGTTTTTACGATAGAGCCAATCATGGGCGATGCAATTTTAGAAGAGTGTGAACCAGACACTGATGCATTTGAGGACGCAAGCGATTTTGATTTAGACTCAATTATCATGGACCCACCCTTTGCATCAGAGGAAGAATATTTCTACGAAGTAGAGACTCACACTCAGAGACACGAGGACATCACGAACGAGGTAAGGTTAGCCACAGAAGTGACTACTAAGAGTGAAGGCAGGAAGAGAAAGAAGAAAGAAACCATGACGGAAAAAGAAGAATCTTTGTTTGAAGTACCCGAGAATTTCAAGAAATACGAAATCGACGATAGAAGAATCATGGTACGAATGCCTAATAGAAAAGAGAATGACGGACAAGTATATGATAACCGAGAGAAAACCAAGAAAATAATAGTTGCCATAGAAGGAGAAGAAGAAAAATGTACCTACATAGGGCATGATTTGACGACAGAAGAAGAAGAAGAACTAGTTGCCCTATTGCGCGAATACAGAGATGTTTTTGCTTGGAGTTACAAAGATTTGAAAGGAGTGGACCCAGATATATGTTCTCATAGAATCCCTATGACTCCAGATGCGAAACCGACAAAACAGAAACCGTACACATACAATGATAACTACGCTGCGAAGATTAAAGAGGAGATAGATCGGTTGATAGAAGCAGGATTCATTTACGAGATTGAGCATACCGAATGGGTATCCCCCATTGTGGTTGTGCCCAAGAAGAATGGAAAATTGCGTGTGTGTATTAACCTGAAAAAAGTTAATGCCGCCACGATTAGAGATAGTTATCCTCTTCCTATCACGGAACACCTATTGGAAAGAGTTGCGGGCAAGGAAGTTTACAGCTTTCTTGATGGATTCTCAGGCTATAACCAAGTAGCCATTGCTCCAGAAGACCAACACAAGACGGCTTTTGCCACAGAATGGGGCATATTTGCATTTCGTGTAATGCCATTTGGCTTGACAAATGCACCCGCCACTTTCCAGCGACTTATGTGTCATGTTTTTAAGGAATTCTTACGCAAGAACTTGGAGGTTTATGTC
Source organism: Ceratopteris richardii (assembly GCA_020310875.1). Classification (NCBI taxonomy): domain Eukaryota; kingdom Viridiplantae; phylum Streptophyta; class Polypodiopsida; order Polypodiales; family Pteridaceae; genus Ceratopteris; species Ceratopteris richardii. The sequence goes on from CM035426.1 coordinate 94,934,885, forward strand.
GATGACCTATGTGCTCATTCAAATGTAAGACAGACACATATCCCAGAGTTAAGACAAATATTTGACAAATGTCGAGAGTATCAGGTTTGTTTGAACCCAGAAAAATGCGTTTTCATGGTCAGACAAGGCAAAATTCTAGGACACATTGTGTCAAAAAATGGAATCTCTACGGACGAGGAAAAGGTGAAGGTAATTGCAGAATTACCTAGACCAACTAATGTGAAGGAGGTACAGGCATTTATGGGCCATTGCGGTTATTATAGGAGATTCATACACATGTATGCAATCATAGCCAAGCCTCTGTACTCTCTTTTGACCAATTTTGAGTGGACAGATGAATGCGAACATTCATTCAATGAACTTAAACGACGTTTGTGCTCAGCACCTATATTGACCACCCCAGATTGGAGTAAGCCATTTCATGTACATGTGGATGCATCCAATTACGCCATAGGATGTGTATTAGCACAACCCACGAATGAAGGTAACATAGATCTCCCCATAGCTTACGCTAGCAGACAACTGAACGCAGCAGAAAGAAATTATACCACGACGGAACGAGAAGGATTAGGGATGATCTACGCAGTAAAGAAATTCAGGCACTACTTGTTGGCCAACAAGTTCAAGTTCTTCACGGATCATCAAGCCCTATTATATTTAGTCAACAAACCATGTAACACCGGACGACTGATACGTTGGTTTCTATTACTCATGGAGTATGATTTTGAAGTGGTAGTTAGGAAAGGAAAGACGCATCTTAGAGCTGACCACCTCTCAAGATTAACCTCAGGAGAAGCCCCTCAAGGAGTAGCGGATGAATTACCAGATGCATACTTGTTTAACCTTGAGATAGCACCAGCATGGGCTAAGCCGTTAGTCCCTATTCTGACATACGGACCCAAGAGTCCTAGGATAAAGATCAAAGAAGGAGAGATTACCAAATCTCAGAGGTACCAAATAATAGCAGGAAGCATATATAAACAAGATAATCAAAAGATTCTTGCTTGTTGTGTAGATGAATCAGAACATGCGAAATGGTTGCAATTAGCACACGTAGGTGCACTAAAGCAACATCATTCAAAACATAGAACATTACAGACTCTGCATAGATTAGGAGTATTTTGGCCTACGATGGAAGCAGATGTCTACAAATTGTGTAAGGAATGCCATGATTGTGGTGAAAGACCACCAGTAGAGCATGCGACATTATATCACGTGTCTCTCACACCAGACTGGAGCGAGCCTTTAGTGACATACTTGAGGACGAACACATTCCCTCAAGGAATGACCTTAGCTCGACAACGCAGTCTAGAGCAGGAAGCTCAAGACTATTCACTTATTGGCGATAATCTATACAAAAGAGGACGAGATGGATATCTAAGACAATGTGTTCATGAGAGCGATTATCTGAGAATACTAGAGACTGCACACCAAGGTGTTGCAGGAGGTCATTTTGGACCAGATAGGATAATCAAAGCCATCCTCTTTGCAGGATTATGGTGGCCCACTCTTCACATGGATGCACATACCTATGTAAAGAGATGTGATGTGTGCCAAAGAACTCAGTTTCCTACTCGCAGAGATGAAATGCCATTGAAACCCATGATGGGCGGACGTGCATTTTCTAAGTGGGGTATAGACTTCGTAGGACCCATTAACCCCCCTGCAAAAGGTACACATGCGGAATACATTATTGTTGCCACAGATTATTTAACCAAATGGGTAGAGGCAAAAGCCACAAAAAAGAATGATGCTCACACGACTGCAAAATTCTTATTTGAAAATGTCTTTACAAGATATGGATTGCCTATAGAGTTAGTGAGCGATCGAGGCACTCACTTTCTAAACCAAGTCATTGAATATTTGTTACAGGATTTTATGGTGATTCACAAGAAATCCGCACCATATCATCCTCAGGCCAATGGTCAGGCTGAAAGCACTAACAAGATACTATGTACCGTACTGACGAAACTCGTGAACAATAAACGTTCAGATTGGGACAAACAGCTACACCACGCTGTTTGGGCATATCGAGTGGCCTACAAGACCGTACTCAATGCAACTCCCTTTCAGATGGTTTTTGGTCAGAACGCAGTGCTTCCCTTGGACTTCTTGATACCGACCCTTAAGGTTGCACAAGAACATGAGTGGACCGGCCATGAATTATCAGCGAGAATAATGGACTTGGAACGATTAGGAGAAACAAGGCTGAGGGCAGCAGCAGGAATATACGCAGCGAAGAAGCGACAGAAAGCATATTTTGATGCACATGTGAAAGATAAAGGCCTAAAAGAAGGAGATTTAGTTCTAGTATATACGCTGAAACAGCACGCACGGAAGTTAGAAAAGCGAGGTTATGGACCTATGATCATTAACAGACTCTCGACTAGTGGAGCAGTACAGTTAGCCACCTTAGAAGGAGATATAATGCCTAATTACATCAGTGGCTGTAGAGTCAGGCTATATCAAGAACCTCTTACTGAGGATATGCTTAGACGACTCACGTTGGCAAAGAAGCGTAAGGAGGAAGAAAATAGAATACGAGCAGAAGCCCAGGCAGAAGCCATAGAACGCATTAAGCGCATGAAGCTAAGAAGACAAGGACTAGGAAGAGAACATTATAACCATCTGGAAACATCACCCAGATATCCCATGGCCATGTGTCAAGTAAAGTCAACCACTCATCCTAGCATAGTGGACAGGAGACCATTCCTTACAGTTAGGCTAGAGCACGGTAACCATAGCCAAGAACTCAGGGCTTTGATTGACTCAGGTGCTGCGACTAGTGCGATTAGGTGGTCCCACTATAAGGATTCAGGAATAGAAATGCGGCCAATTGAGGCATACCTCATAGGCCTAGGAGGCATGGAAACCCCTTGCATGGGTGAGGTGGACCTTCCTATCCTCATTAAGGATTTGACGATGACAGCGAAGCTATTAGTGTGCCATGATGACGACCTGATAGAACCCCTAATCCTTGGCCAAGATTGGCTATACGATCACTCAGTGGACCTAAATCTTAAACAAGGATCCTTACAGATTGGAACCTTAGAGCAGAAGCGAGTGATACCGCTTGACTTCCCTAACGGCATTCCGCTTAACGGTTGTGACCCTAGACCCTATGAAACGCATGCGACGGAAGACCGGAAGATCTTTAATCCGACCAGTCACGTTACATCTACACCAACCCACTCGGGCTTGGCTATAGACAGTTGTCAGTCAGAAGGACGACAGGAGATCTTCCCTGGGACTTCCTGCAAACTAGAAGAGACAGTTACCCAACAGCAAGGGCAGAAGGGCACAATCAGAGGTCAGGTGGGTTGCATCAGCGGCCAAATGAGCACGACACCCTACGGTGCTCATCCTTCCAAGCTTGTTGCGGACTGGCCTAGATTAAAGTTACAAAAGGCATCACTTCCTGATGGGCAGGTCACGCAAGTGTTGGAACTCCCTTCTTTTCCAAAGCAGAGTGTCCATCCGACCTCTCAAATCCAGCAACAACAGAGTCGACCACGACAAAGGAACCCAGACCGATTGCAGTATCAGAGGAAACAACAAGGAAAGCAGTTTAGGCCTCCCAAAGGAAGCGGCACCAGACAAATATGGGTGCCAAAAGGACAAAAAGCACCAAAGAACTCCAACCAAGCAGAGATCAACAAACAAAAGGCAGAACAGAAACAGAATCGACATCCACCATCCCCTCGACCTTCTTCTATAGGTCAGACCATTCGACAAATGTGGATCGCCAAGAAGTACCTTACCCATAGACCCACGCCCACGCAGATTTGGGTACCCAAACCATGTATCATAGCTCAAACCATATGCCATGTAATATATAATCCTTACAAACCTTTTCATCCCTCTACACCACCACACCCGATACCACCTTTTACCCCTCAGCAGAAACCCACCACCCACTCCAAGATCCTTAGGAAATGGATACCGAAACGTGTCCAACCGTCTTCCCCTAACCCCATGTCTGATAAAACTACCCCCCCAACTAACATACAACCTTGTACTAAATCACTAACCTTTAAACCTTGTATAAATTCACCCACCATCATCACACATCACTCGTAATCTCATCAAGAAATGTATGCATGATCTGAAACGTATAGGTGTCTAGAGACCTGCACTAGTGCTGCAAGAAACATTGCATCCATCACATCACAACACTTGGCTACACGGGTTACGCATCAGTTATGGAAAGGGATTGCGGTCTCACTTTAATGGGATCATGATTAATTTCCATGCTAATGTGTTAATCTTTTGTAGCAGATCTTTCTCACTAGCGCACCAGCCACCATGCAAACTGACGAAGGAACATCAGGAGTAGGCCCCAGTGTAGCAGCAGTACCACTCAACGTGCTACGAGCAGAGTCCCACCCTACCGCTCCACCGCCGGAATTTCAGGGATTTCCAGGGCCCATGCCTATCGATAACCCCCCTATGGGCTACACAGAAAAGATACACAGGAATTCTCATTGGTTTCAGGGCCTGGCAGGACCCCTCGCGGACGCAGACTTTATATTTGAATCCTCTCTGACTTTTGATGACCGCACGTGGGGAAAGTACCAGTTTTTCTCCAGAGAATTCGAAGCCCTACAAAACACCCAAGATTTAACTCATGTTTGGGCCAGAGCCGGTTTCACAGAATATTTCAGTGATCCTCTACCCAAACCAGATTTTTATAGGTGCTATTACTTGATCACTACCTTACTGGCATCAGAGAATAAGGACATCCCAGGAACCTTCATCTTGCCTACCCTAGTGGATGATCCACCTTACAAGAGATTTTATCTCTCTAAGGACCTAATCAGAGCAGCCATCAAGATTCATGGAACCCACACTCCCACAGACCGAGAGAGATTGATTCCAGAACCAATGAAACGTGGGGATGTCACGAAGTGGGAAGAGATTTCAGCCATCACACCTGAGTTGTCAAAGCCATTAAGAATATGCATGCAACATTTTGCATTTCCAGCTCAGGACAGATTTACCATGCCACACAAAAGAATATGGTTCGGATTGTATTTGGCATGTACGGGACCTCAAACAGTTGATCTGGCAAGCTGGATCATAGATCAGATGTACCTGGCACAGCACAGATGGGAGCGTAAAAAAGTGCTTAACGGATGTTGTGCCCTCACAAGAATTGTGTATATGTGTTTGGCTTATGACTTGCCCATCGAGCGTGCATTAACAGGAGAGGAATTGAAGGCATTCAAGAGCACAGCGAAGAAAGCTAGGAAGCCCAGTAGGACACGGGCTGGTAAGCGCATGCGAGGCACCATCCCTTGCCTCCAAGTGCCAGAGTCGCCGTCACCACAACCCTCTCCCGAGCGACCACAGACAGAAGCTGAGCCCACTGTACAACCTATTCGTATACGGTTGTCCAGACCAGTAATTACGGAGGCCACCACTAGTACTGTTGCACCTCAGACAGCTACCACCACAGCACCCCCAACCACAACTGCAGAAGCTCCCACCACCATTGGTGCGGAAGCGTTTTCTTTCCCGATACCACATATGGAGGCCGACCCCATAAATACGACATTTGATTTTGAGATGCCTGATGCATTCTCAAACGAGTTTCAGTATTCAGAAGCACCACTGTTCTCCCAGGAATATGAGCGCCCCAGCTACCCCACTACGCCGCGAGACTTGCCACTGGGACAAGCTGTGTCGGGCTCTGAAGAAGAAAGAACCGAAACAGACGACGATCAAGGCGACGATGAAGCCAGCCAGGGCTCACAAGAGGAACAGACAGAGGGCCAAGGCCAACAGACTGACACCCACGGCGACACCAGCACATATGAAGATGAAACTTTCGAAGCCGCAGCATACACATTGGCCATCAAGAAATTATATCGTACCATGGAGAAAGTCTGGGCACGAAAGAAGTTAACTGAAGAGGAGAGCCAGGCATTAATTGAACAGGAACTCATCTCAGGAGGATTCGAAGACGCCTATATCAGAGGGTTCCGAGAGTTAGTCCAATCAGTAGGCTCCCATGAAGCACTCAGATTTTTACAAAGAAAACAACTACCACAGTTCGATCCCCGCCGAGTGCGACTACTCTCAAAACCCGGGGAGTATATTCGTGTACCAACAGGAGCCCAATCTTCAGCACAAGCCAGGGAGGCACGCCTCACCCCCGAACGTTCAGTAACCGCAGAAACCATTCTTGTAGATTCGCCACCCCGTACCACCATTGTTCATACCACTACAATCCTCGAAATAACCTCCACCCCTTCGACTCCTCTTTCACCTCATCTTTCACCAACCCATCCTGTATCACCCGCACATCCACCTGCTTTCCCCACATCCACCCCTGTACAAAGCAATATAGCCCCAACCTCTTCCTTACCCATTCATACCACCAGGCCCACACCCAGCCCTCTGCATCCCTATATTAACCCCTTCACCCCTTCATCCTTCCCAGCGTTTCCCCCAACTCTAAGACCCCCATTTCCCTTCCTAACCCCACTAACCTTCTCCCCAGTCTCGCCTCCCCAACCTACCCTAACACCTATTTCCCCGTTTCACCAAGCCGCTCCAACAATCCCCCCTGTAAACTACTCTACGTTTGTAAATCCCGTATTCACACCTACGCAACCACCCACAATCACACCACTTTTCACAGTCACAACATTAAACACGTCCAATGGCATGGACATATCACCACCCACCTCACCGCCACCCACTCCACTCACAGCACCCTCATATTTAGGCACTTCACAATTTTCCACAATCACCACTGCATCCACAGTCCCAACCCCGCTCCCCATTCCCACTGCATCTACTATCACTGCATCCTCATTTAGCACTTCACTACTACTATCGCCCACCATCGACACAGCATTTCAACACATGTTCGCATGCATGACGCAAGTCCGAGATGAGTTTGCATCACTCGGCACTAACTATCAACAGCTGCAGAACACGACGAACGACTTACAAACGCAGCTTAATTTGTTGTCAATTGAGAACGCCTCACTGAACAGCCGGTACCAAGAGTTACGAGAGGCTTATCACAAGTTAGAAATAGAAAGTGAGGAAAAAAGCAAAGAGGCCACCGCAGATTTAGATAACCTACTTAGAGCCCAGACTGTCCGCAACGCGACGCTTACTAGAAATATGGGCTTATTGAGAAGACACTTAGCCGCAGCAAAAGAAGAGAACCAGAGACTCCAAGAGCAGAACAGAGAAAACTTGGAGGCGGCTTTAGATCATCCAGAACAGCCACTAAGCCCGAGCAGATTCAAGGCAATCCCATCTGAGTCGATGCGGATGTTGCTAGACGACCATGTCAGATTGCTCGAGGACTATGATCGGATGAACGAAGAACATCAAAAATTAAAGGAAGATCACAAACTGCTACAACTCAGAGAACCAGCAGCACAACCAGTACCAGTAGCAGCGGAATTACCAACACCTGTGGACCCTGCCCCTGAAGTTTTAGAGGAACTCAACGCACTCCGGGCCCAGGTAGTGAATCTTGAATCTCGAATCGCCATCTATGAAGCACCACCAAGGCCAGACTCCCCACCTGAGCTACCAGCTGAGGAAGAAACTGTCACTATCCCGGTGGAGGAGACCTTCGAAGAGGCTTATGAACCGATACCCATCCCAGGCGGACGTGTCACGGCCGAAGGCCAGATGACCTACGAACTACCTACCCCCGCGTGGATGAAGACAGTAGAAGAACTCGGAACGACACACTCGGCCAGAGTAGAGGCACAGCTACATGCCATGGCCATAATTGAAGAAAAAATTTTACAATCACCATTCTTTGCTCACATGGCCCCGCGAAGATACATATCCGGGCATGAGCTTCAGTATAAACCATACTTTATGTTAATGGCAGAATATCAATTAACCATAGAGAAAGAAACCGGCAAGAAACCTACGCATGCAACTCAATTCGAGCCAGAGGACTTGCCACCAAGGGCGCAGAGAGGTGAAATCCTCCAACCAGACTGGCGCAAAGATTTACTGCAAAATTATCCAGAAATGATGAGCACGTGGGTAAAAGCGCCTCTTCACTTAAAATTCAATCCGTGCTGGGGACCAGTACCACGACGCCGCTCTTGGACTGCCTTCGCTATAAAGCTACAGAACAATAAGCAGTGCCAAGACTGGCTGAACTACCCCTATTTCAAGCCACCAGTCGCGTTACCCACAGTTGGCTATATGATGGCGACGATCCGCCACTGGCTCCCTCGATTAAAACCTATGGATGATATAGCCGCGCAAATGACTGTCAAAATCTTTGACATGATGCAGATGGTCTTTAAAGTCTTCCGGCGCATCAAGGCTCCCCATGTCAACACCCCGGGCTTTGAGCATGGCAATTTGGATTTAGTCTATGATATGAGCACAACGCCATCGCTACGGGTGTGTTACGCCTGGCACTGCAGGATCAAATATCTACCGGCCTGTTACAAGCAAACATTCGAAGAAATGTTCACCACCGGTTTTTGGGAGTACCATTCAGAAGTATTCATAAGCCGGCCGACACATTTATTGCAATTATTCGCCTGTGAACGAATGGTGTACTCCACACACTATCAGCTCCCACCACCAGACGAGCCGCAACCCATCGACTGGGAGAAACTCGAGGCTGATCTAGCCCGAGGTATTCGTGTATCAGAGCACACCCTCGCTCAAGACCTCCTACAGAATTACATCCGGCAGACCTCACAACAAGGTTCTGTCAGGGACGACAGAAGCGAGAGGGAGGGGGGTGTTGGAAGCAGTCAGAGGCACAGACGCCACGGAAGCATGTGAAGACAAAGCAGGGAGCCAGTCGGATCATTTTTTCAAAACAATTATATTTTTATTACTTCTTCAAACATCCAACAGTGATTTTCATCACTCTTGTAACATATGTAATATAGACAAAACCCCATTTTTGTAATCCATAGCTCCATTTTGTGCAAGCCGAGGAGTCCTCGAGCTTGAAGAGCTTAGGTAGAATACTCGTACCAAATTTCGTTATTTTTAGACATCGTTTATCCTCCCAAATAGCCTCTAGGACCTAACTTTTAACTAGGCCGGTCACTAGATGTGAAACCGGTCAAAACTAGTCTAGAAACTATAAAAAGAGCTAGAGAGCTCATTTTTGAGGTTGGTTCATTGTAGCTTGCTTGAGATTAGAGTTATTTATGAGCTTGTAAGAGTATTCTTGAGTAATAGAGCTAATTTCCCACCTTCCATTGTGTCTTGCTTGTCTCTTCATTGTGTGTGTGTATGTGTGTGTGCATCTTTGTGCTTCTCACCTTCACTCTCACATCATCTCACGTTCACGATCTTCATATCACTCCTACCTCTCCCTCGGATTGACATTAAGGAGGTGAAGTTTCTTAACGTGGTTCTCACCATTGTGCTAGAGCAACAAATAGTCCCAAGGGTCTTTCAGTGTGTCCATCTGCCATTTGTATCTTCATGCGTGTTGTTCTTAGAGCTGGTTTTCCCCATTTTTCCCAAATTTTCTTAGTTGCTATTCCTACTCCAGCTCCTGTATCTAAAATGGCTTTGGTGGTGTAACCCCTGTAGGTAATTGGAAGGCAAGTGTTTCCTTCATCTCCCTCACTAAAATCTCCTACCTTATCGATTGGGATTTTTACTGTGTTTACTTCATGAGATACCTCTTTTTCTTCCATCTTGATCTCCAATTGACTGGTCAGTTTCTCCTTCAAATGTGGTTTGATCTTCAAAAGTTCTTCCAATGTTAGGGTACAAGGGATTTTTACTTTTTTGAGATGTTGTATGATATTTGATGTTTGGACTGATGGGTTTGGTTCTTTTTTCCTTATTGAGGGAATGCAATATAGTTCCGAATTATGTTCGTACTCTCCTGTATAATTTGGCAAAGCCTTTACATCTTCATTCTCTTTGTCACTTGGATCCATTGGTAATATTCCTTCTGAATTCAATTCAGGTATTGAATCCTCTACTCCCTCTTCCGCTTCTATCTCTTCAAAGGGCGGTTCAATTCCTTCCACTTTCTTCCATCTGTCTTCTTGGACTCTAGCCCACAAATCTTTAGGACATTCCCCTTCTACTTCATGAACAATGGAACCATCCCTTTTTTCCTCACAATAATTTCCATCATGTGTCTTACCTGCTTCGGGTTTCTCGTTATCTTTAGCAATGACACACTCTTGGAATTCTCTTTCGGAAATTCGAGTATTGGGTAATGGCAACGCAGGTTTTTCTAAGGTCTGTTGAGCAACTTCTATTAATTTTTTACAGATCTCCAACCTCTCTTTCTCTAGGTCACCTCTAGGATATTCTCTTTCATGTTGTTCTATGGTAGGTCCTGCTCTTATTCGTGCCTTGTATGCTTGAATCCACATGGCTAATTCTTCAGGCATGGGATCTGCTAAAACTGATCCTACCTCTTCTTTTTTATACTTTCCATTTTTATTTTCTTCTTCAAATATCGGTTCCTCTTTTGGATTTTGTTTGCTCTTCTCATTTTCCTTCTTCTGCTGTAACTTCTTTTCTTTTATCCTATCTCTACGGTTCTTCCATCTTTGTGTTCGTTTACTTACAATACTTTTCTCAGGCTCTTCCGAGTCTTCAACTCTTTGAGGTGTAGGTGGGTTTGCCTCTTTGTAGCTTTGATTCTGTTCCTCTGCCTTTTATGTGGTCTCTCTAGCTTTGGCTCTTGTTATCGCTTTCAATGGTACAATGTATTCCTTGTCACTCCCTGACGATTCTATTACTTCTATCACATTGATTTGCACATTGGAGGTAACCTTGTTGGGATTCTTGGGGCAATCTCGGAAAAGATGTTCCTTACCACAATCACTACAGCAGCCTTCCTAGACTCGTTGTGGTGGTGGTGGGTTTGGCAATGTACATTCTCTGATATAATGATCACCTCCGCATCTATAACATGGTCCTCTAGGTATAGGCGGTCTGTTCATAGGTCGGGGGGGGTATGGGTGCTCTAGGGGCTGTGTACATCAATGACACATAGTCCTGCTCATATCCGTAGGAACTATCTGGAATTTCCATGCATAGGCATATGGTTCGTACAGTTGTCCATATTCTATCATAGAGCTTTCATAAGTGGAATATGCTCCTTGACTATGGTCGTAGGATGGGTCATATGATTCACTACTAGTCAATGGTGCGGCTGGGACTATAGCTCTCTCTAAGTTTTCTTCAGGTTGAGCTACTTTCACCGGGACAACATTCTGAGGGTGGGGCGGTTGTTGTCCTAACACTGGTTGTGGTTGAGTGTATCCTTGATAAGCATACGGTCGTGGTACTGGAGCTTGCTACTGATATGTGGGATATCTAAAGGCTTCACCTCCTTGATCTCTCTGAGGGTATCCGTAAGGTCTCATGATAGGTTGCACGGGTCTTGATTTCCTATTGTAAGGACAATTTTCTATGTTGTGATTTGTATATTTTTGCTCAATACTGCAATACTGTAGAGGTCCCAGGACAGGTGGTCTATTGTATGCATAAGCAGGTGGTGGGACTACTCCCCTAGTACACAAATGAGAAGGATGATCTCCTCCACTGTGCATACATCTCCTAAGCATGGGCACTCTCATTAGGTTGTTGGGGTAGTTCCTCTGTCCTTGGACATTCAGCTTCTTTGCCACTAAGTCGGCTATTTCCTCTACATTGTTCTTAGGGTTTGATGTGCTGCTGGTTGAATCTTCACTTTTGACACTGCCTTGAGGTATTTTCAAATCCTCCGCAAGATTGTCTTCTAAATCAATACATTCCTTCATGCATTCTTGCAAAGTTTGAACTCTCTTTACATACACCACCGATTTTAATGATCCGTTTAATAATCCTTCCAAAAATAATGACACCATTTTATTTTGGGTAGGTCTCTCTTCCACTGGGCATATGTCCACATACTACTTGAATCTTCTTGCTGCCAATCTCACTGATTCTATAGGAGCTTGCTTAAAGCTATGGATCAATGATGACGAGTTGTTTTTAATTCCAGACTTAGTGAATTCCTCAATCATTTCTTGATAGACTTGTTCCATGTTTTAAAAATTATTAGGATCTAATGGTTGGAACCATGCTAACGCCGTGTCTGTCAAGGTTAGACCAAAAGATTCGTATTGGATAAAAAAATCTTCTACTTGTTCGGCTGTGATTACTTGTTTGAATTCCGCTATATGATTGTAAGGTTCACTAGAGCCATCATAGTGATTTCTCATGCATTTGGCCACTTGAATTGGCCTCAATCTTCTTCCTATTTCAGGCGGTCTAGGCATCACTGGAAAAATTGGTCTCCCTATGGGTATACCAGGTCCTCTTGCTACAGGTGGTCTGACTGGGGCAGGAATTCCATGTCTTCGATCCACAGGTGGTTGAGGCCGGTAATTAGGGTTATTTGCAGGCATTGCAAACTGCACATGTGGTCTGAACGGGATTTGTGTCTGTTGAGTTTGTTGTGTTTGTCCTGACTGCTGATATGAGTCATTTTGAGATGTTCCAAGTGGGTTTCATGAAGTAGTGGCTTGGTCCCTAGGGGGAAACACATGAATATTCTGATATTTCAACTCAGCTCTTTCTGACTCTGTTAGGGGCCAATACCTTCTCTGATTCTTATCCAAATATGTGATGATGGAGGGGAAGTCAGGATCTTGTAACTCATATATGGTAACTGGATTGGGGGCTGCTTCCCATATTGATGAGTGGGCTCTAAGGAGATGTTCCATTCCATTGATCAAATACACATCCATTAAGGAGTCGTCTTGGGGAATCATGTCTCCTCTCCAAACCCTAACAACACTAGATCTCCCTATAGGTGTGGTCACTCGCTCTTCATTTCCTTCTTCATTAGGGTTATGAGCATTGTTTTCTTCCAAAATTTCATTAATGTTTTCAGGGTGTTCGGTAACCACATACTGGATGTCCCTTTTATCCAAATAAAATCCTCCGGTATACTTGACTGCTGGCCTAAGCACTATGTAAGCCTCTGAAGCTTTCTTCAGTCTGGCCACTGATCGGTTTAGACCATCTAAATAAATAGGGATCTCAATCTGGTTGGTGTTCACATATTCCAAAGATGTCCTATATTCTCCCTCAATGATTGACATCATGCCAATCATTGGCACGGTATTTTGCATGTCCTCTGAAGCCATAGGAATTTCTTCTTCTGACTCACTAGAGTTCTCAGAATAATGTGAGCGGCTACTTGGTTCAGCTACACTCCCTACTGAAGAGATTACACTTCTACGGCTTCCTAGGGTTCTTCCAGACCTCAGGTTCATCCACTTAACAGCTCGGATCAACCCTTGCTGACCTCTATCTTCTAGAATTCTTTACTATGGGTCAGAATTCTAGAGAAATTTGGCTGGAAGATGATTGAAAAGGAAAATCTCAAGTCACGATACTTGGCTCCAAAATTTCACGATACTCGACCTTTGACCAGAAACGATACACGATACTTCTAGAAAATAATACTCGATACTTCAGGAAGGACGATACATGATACTTGATCAGGGACCACGATACACGATACCTGGATTCGCACGATACTCGATACCTGAGTGAAAACGATACTCGATACACGATACTTGATAAGTATCGCGATCGGGAACCATACGATACTTGATACCTCAGAAATCACAATACACGATACCTATCAGAAGCGATACACGATATCTGGGTGCACATGATACGCGATACACAATCTCTAGCAAGTATCGCGATCGATAGAACACGAGACACGATACTCAGAGAGACACGATACGCGATACACAATCGTTAGCAAGTATCACAATCGATAGAACACGATACACGATACTCGGAGAGACACGATACTCGATACACGATCTCAGGGAAGTATCGCGATACTCAACCACAGGAGATCACGATACTTGTCAGGTATCGTGATACTCGACCGTGGGAAAACACGATACTTGACCCTTTTTCAAAATTTTGCTAGATTTGTTTGCTTTTGATTCAAGACAATGGTTTTCCAGGTTCTTCTACCCTCTCCTCACTCTCTGTATCACCCAAACACACTTTCTACCCCCTGTAAGTCCCTCACGATACCTATCGCTGATCGTTTTACACTGATATCTAATTTTTGAGTGATGAAAATGATTAGCAAACTGAATGGCTCACCTTAAAAGCTCTTTCCCAAATCTCCTATCACCCTCTGTAGCTCCGCGCAACTCCCAATCGCTTGGCTTATCAGAACGCGATACTCGGCTGGAGACTCCTCATGATACTTGCTCAAAAGACAAGTGATTTACAAATGGCATTTTTTGGGCTTCTATACTTGGAATTTTCCTATTCACAATAAAAAAAATTCAACTGAACAATGACTGAAAACTACTCTAATGACTTGACCTACTCATAGCATCTGTGCACTTGCAGCTCATCATGGTTGGAATGTACATCAGTTGGACATTAAAATAACATTTTCTCCTACTCTACTCATTCTACTCACTTCCCTAGACTAACAACTCACTACACACACTTCAAGAATGACAAGTAGTAAGTGTGGCTGAAAGTGACTTACCAAAGAAGAGAAAATCACTACTCCTCCTCTCACTTCAATGCAAAAAGCTACTTACCATCACACGAATGCCTCAGTTTGATTCGACACTCCCCGGCAACGGCGCCAAAAAACGTGTGTATCTAAGCACCAACTTAGGGACTTGTGGAGAAAGAGACTATACCTCAATCCCCCTCAAGTGCATATAGTGGGGATTCACGCTTTAATTATCAATCGGATGAGTATACAAACCTAGCCGAGTGTATGAAGACATGCATTCAAATGATGATCAATGCAAATGAACTACTCAAAGAGTGCAAACAACGTAAAGACTGATCCAAACCAGCTTCAACTGTCAGTTATGGTGTCACGATACTTGGAACAACAGCCAACAGTAAATTGAGCTTTTCTCTCAGCTCTGAACTCCAAATATAGAGAATACCATATGCGTTTCGAAGCTCTCGAGAAGACGCATCCAATGGTGGTGGTTTCACTCAATTTTGACACTCCTACTTCAAGTTATGAGCAAAATACTGAGTCACAGGAAAACCTTTCTACACTTCAGCACTTCCTACACTTCGCACACACCTTAACAACAGCAAACAAACAATTTCATGGATAGACAACACTTCCTAACACTCTTTCCAAGCAATACACATGCACACAAGCTCACAAAGAAGAAGATAAAGAGAGGAGAAGACACAAATTCGAATTTCTGTGCTCTTGATTCTCACAATGGCCAAAAGTCTTTACAAAGAGTCACAAATTGACTTATATACTTGTGCCCTAAAAATGGTCCTGTCACACAAGAGACCGGCACTTTATTCACTAAAAAGCTAATTTCCTACTAATTTACATGGGTAAGTTACTAATCTTCAGTGGAGATGCATCTAGAGGACTCCTCTAGTGCCTTTACAATGGAAAATATATTACAAGAATGGTTATAAATACAAAAATTGGGTGTCCAAATCGGAAAAATTTTGGGGCCGTTCTTTTTCTCTGCCTTGTGCTCTCTTTAGCTCTACAACAATTGTAAAGATAGAAGAAGATCCAATCACATATGAAGAAGCTAAAGGTAAACAGAATTGGAAGAAGGCAATGCAAGAAGAGTATGAAGCTCTACTTGAGAATGAGACATGGGAATTGGTGCCAAGACCAAAGAACCAGAAGGTAATTGGATGTAAGTGGGTATATAAGACAAAGAGGTTTGCAAATGGTGAGGTGTCTAGATACAAATCTAGACTTGTGGTTAAAGGTTATGCCCAAACTTATGGGGTAGATTACGATGACACCTTTAGTCCAATTGCTAAGATGTCTACAATTAGATCTCTAATTGCTATTTTTGCTTGTAAAGGATGGAAGTTGTCACAATTAGATGTGAAGAATGCATTTCTGAATGGATATATTGCAGATGAAGTGTACATGGAGCAACCAGAGGGTTTCATGGATTCAATTGGATCAGATTATGTGTGTAAGCTTAAGAGAGCTTTGTATGGTTTGAAGCAGGCCCCAAGGGCATGTAATTACAGGCTTGTTAAGTTCTTGAATGAATGTGGATCGTCAAAAGCAGATAGTAGCTTGCTAGTGAAGCCAAGTGAAGATAGGTATATATACATGTGTATTTATGTTATTATTGTCATAGGTATAGATGCTCAAGGAATCAAAGAACTTAAGAAACAAATAGAGAAGGAGTTTAAGATAAGTGATTTGGGAAACTTGTCTTATTTCTTAGGAATGCAGATTGTGTATACTCAACATGGAGTATATGTTGCACAAGGGAGATATTTGAAGAATCTTCTGTTCAAGTTCAACATGAAAGATTGCAAGCATTCAACCACACCATTGGAGGTAAATCATAAATTGAGCAGATATGGAGGAAAAGAGTTTAATGACATGAAGAAATATCAGAGTTTGGTAGGTAGTTTGATCTATGCTACCTTGACAAGACCAGGCCTATCATATGCAGTAGGTGTCTTATCACAATTTATGCATTGTCCAAAGAAAACTCATTGGATTGCAGCTCAAAGGGTACTCAGGGTACTCAGATATATCAAGGGAACTCTGAGTGAAGGTTTGTATTATGGTTTTGCTTCTGACACAAGAATCAAAGTGTTTAGTGATGAAGATTGGGCAGGTAATTCAGATGATAGAAGGTCTACTCATGGTTATCTTTGTTATATTGGAGATAAGTTAGTTTCTTGGTGCTCAAAGAAGCAACACACAGTTGCTCGGTCATCCACAGAAGCTGAGTATAAAGGAATGGTAGAGGCTGCAAAAGAAGTGATATGGTTGAAGACCTTATTGAAAAGTTTTGGAACTAGTCAGAGTACTCCAATTATTTTTGGAGACAGTATGAGTTCACTATATTTGGCAACTAATCATGTTTTTCATGCCAGGACTAAACACATAGAGATTCAGTATCATTTCTTGAGAGAAAAGGTACTTGACAAAGAGATTGAAGTTGCGTATACATCAACAAAAGAGCAAGTTGCAGATATGTTGACAAAAAGCTTAGATGGGCCTAAGCTACAGAAGTTCAAAGAGATGGCAGGAATAATGAAGAATGGAATAATCACAATTCGTGATTGAGGGGGAGCTGTTGGAACAAAGAAATCCCAAATTGATGATTATGAAGAGCTTGAAGCAAGTCAAGAATCAAAATGAAGCCAAAGAAGTCATTGAAGATAGTGAAGAGATCTCAGAAATGTAGCTTGAATACAATGTACATTACATATGAAAATTCTTGTACTATGAGTGTAGATGATCATTAGAATTATAAGGAGTAATGTAATAGATGCGGGATGAGTCTAGAATCATATCTATATAAGTCAGTAATGTAAAGAAATAGTAGAGAGAGTCATTAGAAGCCAAGTGTCCATGAGATAGATGTGTAGAGAGTTATCTTTTTGAGTTAGCATCGAGTCTTTCTCTGATTTCTCTCAGCCTTATCATGTGGATTAGGAAATTTTTTGTGCACATCTAATCTAGAAGCTAACAAGCTATGTTCAAAGTTTCAAGGTCTAATTCCTTTCAGGTTATGTGTATGATCAATAGGAACATGTATATGTTAAGTCTGTAGGTAGACCTCTCAGAGTTGCATATTTTATCGTGTCAATGTTTTGCTTGGATCTCAATGCACAATGCAAAGTTTTTTATCAATGAGCATTCAAAATTTAAGTTAGAAGGTAAGGAAGCTATGGCTAAAAGCATTTAGCAAAATGGGACTTGTGCTGTGAGAAATCAACATTAGAAGTTGACTATGTCAAAGTCGCTTGTTCATGAAGACAATTTCTGACATACTTTTGATCTTAATGATCAAATCAGAGTTTAATGATTCTTTTGGAGATCTAATGGTTATATGATTGCTCAAAGGTAGCATGGATATATGTGTATCATTAGATTAAAGGAATTTGAAGATATGTGCAGGTAATGAAGTTAATCGCTGAAGCAGACTTCTTGAAGAAGTAGAAAAATCACTCAGAGAAGTGAGTGAATGATTTGGTAAATTGAGGTAACATTTGTGTAAACTTTGGTCTGTAATTGATATAGAGGTGTTCTTAAAAATCAGTATAGATCAAGGCTTTGGAGATTTAGAGGTCTCCAACAATAAGCGCAAGTGTACAGGAGCAGATTGGATACCTGGACCATTAAGATTGTTGCCTCTTACTCGAATGCATTGCTTGTTGCTTCTCCTTATTGATAGAGATAAGATTGACTTGGTAGGATGCAGCTGATCTACTTGTAGAAGCCTTTTGCTTTGGACAGTCCTTCGAATAATGATCCATTGTATCTGAGAAATACTTGCACGGTGGAGACCCTTCTAAAAGGGAGCATTTCCCTTGAAAATGACCATATTCATCACATTTGTAACACATTATAGGACAAGTTGGTCTTCTAAATGGAGCTTTCCTTTCACTAGAAGAGTTTACTTGAGTAGTGGTATACATACTTTTGACTTGAAATCTTGGATTTGGTAATAAGGGCTGATTTATGGATACACTTGGTGATGCCCAATTTGCTTGCATACCCTTGAGAAAATAGCAGTCCCTTGCTTCATGGCCTGGTTTTCCGCAAAATTGACACACCAACCTCTCCGAACAATTTTGATAAGAGTGTCCTAAATTCTTACATATTGTCACAAAATAGATGTTTTTACCTATTTTTGCATTCTATGCTCCTCCAATTCTTGTCGTACTAGAGCTAGCACTTCATCTCTTCCTTGTCAAGCGGCCTTTTCCTCTTGCAAGGTTTTTTTTATTTCAAGGCTTCCAACTCTCTTCTTAGTTGTGCAAGAGGATCAGTTGTGAGTTCATCCATACCTTCATATTCTTTGAACTGGAGTCTTGCTTCTTCGATCCTCGAGGCAGCGACTTCAAATTCTTCCAACGATGCATCAAATTGTAGTAACTCTCTAAGCTTTTGTTGATAAGTTTTTGGTAGAGCCTTCTCTACCCATCTCGTGAGTAGAAAATCCCCAGGATTGTGAGGAAGATGAGAAACTAGTGCCTTCAATCTGGTCATCAATTCAGAGAATGCCTCTCCCTTTTGAAGTTTAAGATTTTTCCATTGATCAAGAGTGCATTGTGTGCAGTTACCTAGGGTAAATGTAGTTGTGAAGGCAATTTTAAGAGCATCTCATGAGGTGAGGTGTGATTCATCATGTTGATTGTACCATCGATTCGCAAGGCCTTCAAGAGTGGCCAAAAACAAGGCAAGGAAGGCATCTTCTTGCTGATGTAAACCCCTACTCTTACATAGGGAGAGAAACCTTCTGACATGACCTTTTGCATCCTCCTTGGGAGCTACCTTGAAGGAAATTTGATGTTGATCCGAGAGAGCAAGTTAGTCAAATCGTCCCCCATCACCATAGGTTATGGTCCTTGGTCTTCTTCCATGTCCATTGATGGAGGTGTTGAGTGCTGATCTGATACTCCTTGTGATGACAATGCATCGAGAAATGGAAATGGAAGGGGCAAAGCTCTAGGAGGGATGTAGTCTACCCTTTTTCGATGATAATTCTTTATGGGACTAAGATATCCTTCCTTATTGCTAGAGCGTGTATGAGTCATAGACTATTGTTCTAACACTCTTCATCAACTTCATTCTTCTGATAGCTAAACTTCTAAAAGTTCAAATTGCAAGTAAGGTCCCACTGGGTGTGCCAAAATGAGCACCTACAGATCAACTTCTTGATCTATCTCCTCAATGTGGTGTGTCCTCTTCAGTGCAATATGCACTATGGGTTACTATTTGAAGACTCACTAGGGAAAAAATAGCACATACAATGACACACAATGAACTAGAGAGATGTTGAAATTAAGAGTATAAACAGCTAAAAAGAGGATTATACAAACTTTGGGCAATCAGTAGGAGACCTAAGAATACACCTTCCCTCTAATTGTTGGGCTTCGATTCTCTAAACATACATTCTCAAAACTCTAGTCTTCCAACTAGCACAAGAGAAGAATGGCACACTACTCACTCACAGTGCCAAGCTAGCTGATTCCAATTCTACCAAGCAAAGAGCTCTACACACACAAAGGGAAGGCAATGCTTTAGCTGTGCATTATTTCATAGAGTCTCTCTCCCTATGAGCTTCCCTTTCTTTGATGGAGAGGTCTCCTTATATAGTTTTTCTAGAAGTGAAGGGTAGCAAAAGAGAAAAAATTAGTTTCTTCTTTGGCAGGGTCGTTGATAATTTTGGTACACTGAAACTTCCTTCTTGGTCCACTTTTCTTGGTCCATCACTATCTTCCAAATTCTAGTATTTGGCACCATCCACCATCCATGAGTCCTCCGCATGCAAGTGGCTGAAAAATTTAGTCCATGTGCAAATCTGGGAAATTTAGTCGCCTTTTCAAGTGAAATAGTAGACTAAATCAAAAGTAGACCATTTTTCTTAAAAAAATATACTACTTTGAAGTAAGTAGACTAATTTCATAAAAAATAGTGAATTTTTAAGATAATTTGACTAATTTGTAAAAAAAAGACAAGTTTTGAAATGCGAAATAGTCGACTTAAAAAATAGACAACTACTTTGAGAAATTGACCAACTTGAGAATTTAGACTACTTAGGGAATTGGTGAAATGAGAAATTAGGCAACTTAGAAAATTGAAGAAATGGGAAGTTAGGCAACTTGGGAAATTGGTGAAAACAGAAATTAGGCAACTTAGAAAATTGGTGAAGTAGGAAATTAGGAAACTTAGGAAAGTGGTGAAGTAGGAAATTAGGAGACTAGGAAATTGGTGAAGTAGGAAATTAGCAAACTTAGGAGATTGGTGAAGTAGGAAAGTAGGAAACTTAGGAGACTGGGAATTCTACCTCCCATGAGCTGGATCCCCTTTTCTTCATCTTAGTGCTCTTTGCTTTTTATGCTTCTCACTTGCTCGAATTCAAGTAGATTTTCTTGTAGTTGGCTTTTGCATCTCAAAAAGAAAAACATAAAATACGTTATTTTAAGGGTGTATCAGAGTACCCCACTACAGGAGATAAGTCAAAGTAAGAATTACCTACTACTCGTTGGACACATGTACTACATTCATGCCTCAGGACTCTTGTTGAGTTGCATATTGGATGTGAAACAAAGGAGTTATTTGGAGCAAGCACATCATGCTCAAGATCTTGCCCATGTCTCTAAAGCCCAAACCCTAGTGAATATGTGAAGACTAGGAATATAATGGCCAAGTCAAAAGAAAGATGTGCATTACTTTGTACAAGAATGTGCAAGTTGCCAAGAAAAAAGGAAGACAGAACATGCAACCTTGTTCATGATACAAAAGAACTCTTCATGAGGCGAGGAAATCATAAATCATCTCAAAATGAAAAGGAATCATGGAAAGAATAAGTTCAATGGGAAAATAATGAATCTTGAATACTCTCTAATAGGGGATCCGTTGTATAAGAGAGGACGGGATGGTTATCTAAGGATTTGCATTAATGGTATAATCAAGATGGATAGGCTCTTTCAAGGTTTCCCCCCTTTCCTCACATATAGCTCAACAAGTTAGAATAAGAGTGATGGTTGGGTTGGCAACAAGTCACACACCGATGGACACACATAATGTTCTACGATGATTTTGTAAGTTGCACATTTCTTTGCCCGTTTCTTTGGGGAAACATTTGTCAAATCCCCCAGTCCTCCTTTAGGATATGCCGCAACTTTGCGATTGACCCATATTCACGTAGTACCGTGAGTAGTGGATGAACCGGACCTAGACTCCTGTGTGGTTAATAGAACCGGGCAGCGTTTTGTCATTTCGGATTCGAGTCAACACTCTGGTAGGCAAATTGTCACCTATCTTGGCCGATTTCAGGAAAAATTTTGAAACCACCAAACTGAGAAAAGATCTTTCATGCGCATTTAGATGCTTCTAACATTGCATTAGGATGCATATTAGCCCAACCAGTTGAGGGAACAAAATTGGATTTTCCAATTGCATATGCAAGTAGACAATTGAACCAAGTTGAAAGGAATTATACAACCGCAGAGAGGGAAGGATTAGGCATGGTGTATGCAACCAAGAAATTCAGACATTATCTCTTGGAAAATAAATTCAAATTTTTTGTGGGCCATCAAGCTCTACTGTATTTAGTCAACAAACCTTGCAACACAGGAAGAATAGTGAGATGGTATTTGACACTAATGGAGTTTGACTTTGAAGTGGTAGTCAAACAAGGAAAAACTCACATTAGCGCATATCATCTATCTAGGCTCTATAACGGAGAAAATCCACAAGGAGTAGATGATGAATTACTCGACACATATCTTTTTAGAGTAGAAGTAGTTACCACTTGGGCTGAGGAGATTGTGCCATTGTTGAGTTTTGGACCCCAATTTAGAAGGCAAGACATGATTAAGGAGATAAGTCAAACTAACAATAATCTACTACTCTTTGGACACATGTACTATATTCATGCCTCAAGACTCTTGTTGAGTTGCACATTGGATGAGGAATAGAGGAGTTATTTGGAGAAAGCACATCATGCTCAAGATCTTGCCCATGTCTCTAAAACCCAAAGCCTAGTGAATCTGCATAGACTAGGGCCAAGTCAAAAGAAAGCTGTGTATTAATTTGTACAAGAATGTGCAAGTTGCCAAGAAAGAAGGATGATAGAACATGCAACCTTGTTCATGATACAAAAGAACCCTTCATGGGGAGAGGAAATCATAAAACATCTCAAAATGCAAAGGAATCATGGAAAGAATAACTTTAATGAGCAAGTAATGAATCTTGAATGTAAAGAATACTCTCTAATAGGTGATCGTTTGTATAAGAGAGAACAGGATGGTTATCTAAGGATTTGCATTCTTGAAGATGATTACGTGAGAATAATACAAGAGCCTTTTCAAAATGGGGGATAAACTTTATAGGACCCATCTCCCCTGCCTCTAAGAGCACCCATGCTGAGTACATCATTGTTGCTACTAACTACTTAACCAAGTGGGTAGAAGCATGAGCAACCAAGAAAAATGATGCACAAACAATCGTTAGATTCTTTTTTGAAAATGTATTTTTGAGATTTGGGTTACCAATTGAGATTGTGAGTGATAGGGGAACACACTTTGTGAATGAGGTCATAGAACACTTGCTAAATGAATTCTTGGTGATTCATAGACTTTCGGCCCCATATCATCCCGAGGCTAATGGTTTAGTTGAGAGTACCATCGAGACACTTTGTGGAGTATTGCAAAAGATAGTGAACAACAAGAGGACAGACTGGGACAACAACTACATCATGCTCTTTGAGCATATAGAGTTAGTTGCATATAAGACCGGCATAGGCACACCACCATTCAATATGGTATATTGCCAGAATGCTATCTTACTCATGGAATTCCCCATTCCAACACTAAAAGTAGCCAAAACCCTAGACTAGAATGGACATGAGTTGGTGGATAGGGTTGCTCACTTAGAAAAATTGGGAGCTACTAGACTCTAAGCAGCGAATTCTTTATATGCAAACAAATGGAGACAAAAAGCCTATTTTGATGTGCATGTTAAAGATAAGGAACTTATGGAAGGGAACTTGGTCTCAGCATTCACAATCAAGGAAATGGGGAAGAAGTTACACAAGAGAGGGCATGAACCATACATTTTGCACAAAATCAGCCCTAATGGTGCCATGCAACTAACCACTCTAGATGGAATAGTCATGCCTAACTACATTAGTGGTTGTAGAGTGAAGAAGTATTTAGAGCCACTTAGTGAACAAAAATGGCACAAGTTTCACATTAGAACCCATAGACAAGAAGATTATAGAGGATCAAAGAGGGAGCACAATAGGAAGCCAGAGAAAGAATACAGAAGATCCAAGACAAGATAGGACAACAGTAGTCAATATTTCTTTTTGCTTCTTTTTCAGATCTTTGTTTTTCAGTTCTTTGTTTTTATTTTTTGTTACTTATCATTTTGCCAACGCTCTGTATCTCATGTTATACATGTACAAATTTTTCATTTGTGTTGGACATATGAGCACTATCAAGACCTTGCATAATACTAAGCATGTAAAACAGCCAGAGAGATTCTATCTACACATAATCATCTCTAATCATCAAAACATATCTTTTAAGCACTAGAAAGGATCATTTTTTCACATACATCATAGCTCTAGGAATTGCAACATCAACAACCTACCTATATTACAGAGAACTAGGAGGGAGAGGAAGAGGTTAGAAGAAGGAATCAGTGATGGAATCGAATGTATAGAAGAACTCAAGGATACAATCTTTGATGGCTGATTTTATGGAAATAATACTATAAATGTATATTTTCCATTTTGGAAAAGACACATACATGCAAAAAGGCTTACAATAGAAATTTTTTTCTTATTTCATAAAATTAAAAAGTAGAGAAAAGATGCTTTTCAAATGCCTTAAGGTAATAAATTTGAACTTTCAATTGTAGAAATAAAAGCCTTCACTGAATGTTGAGAGTTACTTTCATGTATTGGACAAAACATACTAAAAACTAGTCCAATACATACTAAAAACTATATTTTCTCCCTTTAGTTGAAGTGATGTTTTATTTGGAGTCTTGCTTTGACATAAAAAGAAAAAATAATATGTATACATACATGAATGATGCATAAATAGTGATCAATACTGAGTTTGAATCATGATCAAATGGCTTAGGAACTACTCAAGGGAGTAGCAATCACTCAAGCTCGAGGAAGGAGAAACATCCGAGGAAGCCAAGCAACACCTAGCTCAGGTGTCCAAGTATGTATACTTGTTGAAGGCCATAGGATTCAGATTCACGATTGTCACAAGGGATATCTGGGAGGAGGTTGGAATCAAAGGCTATCTGGAGCTACCAACTATTATGATAGACATTTCAAGATGCATTGAAGTCATGGAAATCAATAGACAAGCACATCTGGAATGAAAGGGATAAAACAATCCAAGTAGCCGGGTACCACTCAAGTAGTGAAAGATGCGCTTAACTGCCTGCGAATGCTTGAGTCCTCGGCAATGCATAAACCTGCTCATTTGTGAGACAACAAATTGAATATCTTTTCGAGTAATGCATAAGCAAATCAAGCATCCAATAGCCTACTGATAGAGAACAACATCAAATGCATCTCCAACATCATGAAGACTCAATCATAAACCTGTCTCCATAGGAGCGGAAATAGGTTTACAGTCTTCAAGGCCAAAATGCTGCAATAATGTGTCAATATATTTTGTTTGACACAAATCCATTCCACCATCAACGTGCATAAATTGAATGCCCAAATAATGATGCAAATGGCCCAAATAAGACATTTCAAATGATGCATGTAAATCAGCCTTGAAATTAGCAAATATTCTTCTCATGAGGACCAATTAATTGCATGTCATCAACATACACAACAATGATCAGAAGTACATCATTAGCACGCTTAACATATAAGGTGCTTTTCAATTGGACTGTTCTCAAAACATGTGCAATCAAATAAGCATGTATCTTTTCATACCAAGCACGTGGTGCTTGCTTTAAACCATATAATGCCTTCTTTAACATGCACACCTAGTTTTCATGCCCTTTCTGCACAAAGCCAAGGGGCTAAAAAACATACACTTCTTCATGCAAGTCACGATTCAAAAATATTGTTTTAATGTCCAACGGATGTACATTCCAACCATGATGAGCTTCAAGTGGATAGATGCTACAAACAGTAGCCATTTGGCAAGTAGGAGCAAAGGTCTCATTAAAATCAATGCCTCTTTCCTGTGCATAACCCTTCGCAACAAGCCTAGCCTTATAATTGTCAACCGTTCCATCAGGCTTACACCTTAGCTTGTATATCCACTTAGTGCCAATGTCCTTCTTGCCAGGAGTCAAGTCACATAAAGACCAAGCACCATTCTTCATTATAGAATCATATTCAAATCGCATAACAACCATCCAATTTTTAGAATTTTGTGCTTCGTCAAACGAAACATGCTAAGTCTCATCACAGAGACTAGACACAGCCATAACATAGCACTTTGATGCAAAAGAGGTACTATGAGAGCTTGAATGAGTATGATATGACAGAGGTGCATCTAATTTGTTGTCACACAAAGTCTGCACTAGTCATTTCGGCATAGTCTTTTGCCGCCTTAATATGAGCTCTCTCATCAATAAGTTCACCATGTAAATCTGCATCAAAAATCGAATGATTTGCATCATCACATGAAACCTACAAAGGCTAATAAGTTGCCTCATTAGGACCAACACTAGACTGTCCACCTGTAAAAAGAGGCAACAAAGTATCATACATGTCTTTGGAGCTAGCAGATGTCTCCTTCGTACATGAAAGTAAAGGCTGAATAGCATCTTCCACAAAAACAACATCATGGCTAAGCAAAATGCATTTAGTCTGTGGATGGTACAGACGATAGCCTTTGCTTTCAGAACTGTACCCAATAAAAATACATTTTATTGCTTTATCATCCAATTTCCTACGATTTTGTTTAGGCACTGACACATATGCTATACAACTAAAAACACATAGATGAGCAGCAGATGGCTTGTGACCATGCAAGACTCATATGGAGTGATAGACTGCATTGCTTTAATGAGACACTTGTTAAGTACATATGCTGCACAAATAACAACCTCAAGCTAGAAACTAAGTGGTAAAGCCTGACTCTTGATCATACACCTTGCTGTCTCCATGAATGATCTTTCTTCCATTCAGCAACTCCATTCTATTGAGGTGTATACGGCACTGTACACTGATGTTTTATCCCACGCTCATCCAGAAATGCATTAAAGTTAGAAGACATATATTCCCCCCCTCGATTAGAATCGAGGGTGCCCATTTTACATGTTGACAGATTTTCAGCCAAAACCAAAAACTGTTTGAAGCACATAAACACTTCAGACTTTGCTTTGAGTGGATATACCCATGTCCCTGGCACAAATAAAGCATCCGACAAAGTAAAAGAACTACCATCAGTAGTAGTCAGAATGATCTTACCAACTCCCATGACAAGATAAGAGGAGTTGTTGGTGGATGTGACAATATTTCCTATAGGGGAAGGCTCAAGTGAAGTGAAGAAATGGCACTGTGAGGTAATATGCTTGGCCCCACTATCAAAATACCAAACATTTGAGTCTATTGTAGACATACACTGCTCATGAGAAGATGGGTCAAAACTGCAAACAATAGTAAATGCCCATTCACTACAACATATGAGGGGCATACTGACGTTGTGCATACTGACGGTCATGCCTCCTCATCGGTATGACCATTGAAAATGCTTGAAAAATAACAGAGGATATACCAATGATCATTTGATCATTGATATACTCATTGAAAATCAATAGTCAGTATGCGGGTTGAAAATTCGCGACGCTGGTATGAGTGTCGATACTTTACTGGAAACACTGACGTTTATACCGGCGCAACGTTTTAATCGAAGCCGAGAGCAAAAATTTGACATTTGCTCATGTTTTGAACCAAAGTCTACTACTGTCGAGTTTGCACATGCGAATTACATTCTGAGCATATTGTGTACACTCATCTCTCTTTCTCTCTCTCTCTGTCTGTTTCTCTACACACACCTCTCCATTTCTCTAGATCTAAAATTTTGGTAAGTATCGCACATACTGTAGCACCCTTTCTCTTTCTTTGTGTTTTCCCTTTTCTAATTTCTCTTCTCTTTAGTTTTGCAGAATCTTTTTGGTGTCAGTTGTTTGGAATTCGATGTAAGTGATTGTTGACAGAGATTGAGATGGAGAGAGAGAGAGAGAGATATGAAAGAAAGAGAGAGATCTAGAGAAACATAGAGAGAGAGTGAACATATACATATAATAGAGTGTAAGCCGCCGGATTGGCATTCTGTATTTTCATAATTCCTATATTTTCTTATTCCGCACGAATCAAAAGGTCGTTGCGAAGTGATGTATCTGTTTATCAATTAATGAAAAGACATTGCGGTGACTCTCCGGTAACGACAAGCGGGATCGCCAGACTGTCTGTCTGGGCGATTACGGTCTGTGGAGACGTCCGTGTAGTGCAGCATTCGTGAGATCTGATTATTATTGTTCTTACCTTTGTTTAATTACATTAAGTTGTGATTAACACAGTGAGGTTACGTACGGATAATAAGTTTGTGCGATGGTAATGAATAACTCGGTGTTACGAACCGTGAAAAGTCTAACCAGAGTTTTAAACATTAACATGTATAAGAGTTCAATACTGAACATTAACGTACTATGGCTTGAATAAGTTAATTGGGAAAATTAAGTTACAGGGCCTCTGATTTATCAGACCCCTACCACTCCCAAGAACCCGAAAGAACTTAAAAATGCCTGTAATGTAAATGCGCATTTTAACATTGGCGCCATCTATGGGAAGGTGGCAACAAATTATGGAAAAGCAGTAAGGTGGAGTGATACGCAAGTGGTGCACAGGTGATATATGCCGGTTACTCGGTCCGACGAGTCTTATCCGAAGTACAGGAGAGACCAGTATCCCTGGACGGTACCAAATTTGTTAGGGACACCCCCAGGTGGCAGAAGTATAGACCGGTTAAGTCCAGTTGTCGAAGGAGCGTAGCCCGTTAGCAGTGATTTCGATAGAATTCCGGTGACACATGAGGAAATTCCAATAGATTCCGGTGTAATTTCGGTGCAGTCTGCAGAAGGTACAGTTACTGCGGAGTGTACAGGGATGTAGTGTGCAGTTGACCCGACACTGTCTCGTCAGGATTCGACCCTTTTCGAGGATAAAGTTGTGTTACCCAGAGAGATCATTGCCGGTGAAAGAATACCTTGTTTTGGGGAAAGTTCGACAAATTCCGGTGATAGTTTGGTCCCAGTTGCAGGGAATTTACAGTTTTCCGGTGACCGTGTGATACTCCCTAGTGAATCTTCATTTTGGACACCACTGTTCAGGGCAAATTTGCCTACTTGGGATATCAAGGCTAAGAATAGGCTCTTCGATTTGGAGATCCGTAAGAGATTTAACGCTATTTTCAAGCCGGAAGGTGAGCAGTCTGACCACACAGATTCTGAAGGACTAGAAACACCTCCTCAGAACTCAAGGGACAACAACGATACCACTAATAGCACCATGAGTGGACAACAACAGCAGCAGCAACAACAACAGAAGCAACAGCCACAACCACTTCCACTTCGACCTGTTCCAATAGGGGTGACGTACACAAAGTTTGATGGCTTTCCAGGTGACGACCCTGATGCACATGTACATACCTTTGAGATAAGTTATGCCGTACTGAATCATCCAATCGATCCGGCGTACAAGGCCATCGTATTCCAGTCAACATTAGTCAATGAAGCAGCGAGGTGGTTAATAGAGTATGATATCAACCATTTTGTTACCTATGAGGCGATAAGGGATGCGTTTTTGCAGAGGTTCCGGCTGAAGAAGAACCTTGCTGAAATTTTTGATTACTTGCAGAACAATAGACAGAAGCCGCACCAGACTGTTCAGGAATATGCCACATTGTTTAGAACTCATTTAAGACAATTGCCTCCGGCACATGCTAATTTACCGGATGATGTTATAACCCAGTGGTTCATTAATGGTTTGACCCCACACAAAGACAAATCATGATCATCCGCTGTGTGGGAGCTATGACACTGGATGTTGTTATAGCGATGGCCCTGCAACTAGAGCATAAGGTTGGAGGATTCACTTAAGACTTGGAGTGGCTAAAAACCAGCAAGAACGTTACAGATGATCCGGCTAAATAGATGTATTGCACCAAGTGTAAAAATCCAAGGTACACCAGTGCTATCTGCGCCCTTAATCAGATATATTGTGCCATCTGCAATACCACCGGACACTCAACCGAAAATTGATAATGCCAAAGTGCAGGGACGAGCAGCTATAAATGCCATTATACAAGAACTAGGTCAGCCAGCAACCCACTATGTGCCACCGCAGATGCGAAACAATCATCCACAAGGATACTGAAATCACCGAGGACAGTGGAATACCAATTTTAATGCAAATCGATGGCAGGTAGGTACATCAGCGGAAGGTGCTTCCCTGCCACCACCTCGATGTCACTTTTGCGGTGAGATTGGCCACATCCGGAGATTTTGCAAGGATGCAGCCGACTATGACAAAAGAAAGAAAGAGCACCAGAACCCGATGACCAACATGGTCTATATTTCACCAGTGGAATCACAAGCTGCAGTGGTCCAGACACGATCAGGTAAGCAGTTGCAACCAGTAGTTGAGGTGTTTGAATCGGGTATCCGTGAACAGCAGCGAATGTATACCAAAGCTAGCCAATGGGCATCTAAAGAGAAAACTATATTCCCTGATCCAGTTCCGGTGACACAGGCTCCACTGTCAAAGGCGAGAGCACATGAACAAGACTCTACTCTAGTAACAGGAGAATCATCATCAAAATCAATGAAGAGTGCAATTCCAACAGACCAAGTATGGGATATTCTCTCAAAGGCTTTAATTACACTCCCTTTGGGACAGCTACTCGCCTTGGTGCCCGGAGTTAGGCAGCAATTCCAGTAACAGGTCAGTCCTGGATCGCCCAGTACTCCGGCGACTGCAACAATACAACCGGAAACTGACTCTACGGTGGATCATTCAGTCCCCTTAATAACTGTCTGGCATAAAAATCACAAGATTATGCAAGTGTTAATCGATGGCGGTTTGGGTGTGAACATAGCAACTGCAGCTCTTTGTAAGAAATTGGGGTGGACCCAGATCGAGCCCGTCCAATTCTTTCTTAGAATGGCAGATCAATCCCGAGTCCATCCGGTGGGACTCGTCTGGAATATCCCGATTACTTTGCATGGTACCATGTTCAAAATGACTTTTGTAGTCTCAGAACTACCAAAATCTAGTCTCGACTATAATCTACTTTTCGGTCGACCATGGTTGAAATAAGCCAAAGTTATACAGGATTGGTCAGCGCAGGAATTGACTTTCAAAGATAATCATCGTAAATATGTTGTCAAACTGGATGCCATTCAGCCCTATGAGCTTCATGCCAGACCCTATGTAGCAGAGCCAGTCCACATGTTGGATGGCTTATCTGACGATGGAGAAGAGGCGTTTCTGAAGAACAATAAATATCTGATTTCCTTAGGTACTATAGATCTTCAAGCTGTAGCAGACAACTGGAGTCCGGCAACCTGTACGATTGTTCCCGTGACCGGAGATGCAGATGCAGATGATAGTGTTGCTATGGATGGAGCCACTCTACATCAACTTTTATAATCAGCTGACGACTTGGGGAAACCTCGTCAATTTTATGTCCCGGAAGACCAGTTAGTAACCTATAATTTGGGTGATGCAGTTAACCCGCGACCTGTTAAGATTAAGGCAGGACTGTCCGAGGCATTTCAAGATGACTTGATCCGACTCCTGCGTGAGTTTTCTGATGTTTTTGCTTGGGACTATCATGATATGAAAGGTCTTGATCCGCGGATCTATCAACATCAGGTCGTGCTTAAGCCAGAAGTGAAGCCAATTAAGCAATCCAATTACCGAATGAACCCCAATCATGTAGCGCAGGTCAAAGCAGAACTCAATCGGTTATTGAAGGTAGGATTCATCGTACCAATCGAACACGTGGAATGGATCTCTCCGATCGTGATTGTTCCAAAGAAAAATAAACAGCTCCGAATCTGTGTAGATTATCGAAAACTAAATGCGGCCACGGTACCTGATCCATTTCCTCTCCTCTTTCTTGACACAATGCTAGACAGGGTGGCCGGGCATGAGATGTATTCATTCTCGATGGTTATAGTGGTTATAACCAGGTGCGCATGGCCGAGCAGGACATACCTAAAACAGCCTTCATTACGAATTGGGGTGTTTATGCTTGTATAGTCATGTGGTTTGGCTTAAGGAATGCTCCAAGCACATTTCAACGGTGTATGCAAGAAATTTTTTCACCCTATCTGACTACTTTTATGCAAGTGTACTTGGATGACTTTTTCTTATTTGGTAAGATTGCGGCGCACCTGTATCATTTACGGTGCTGCTTTGAGAAATGCAGTGAATACCGACTCTGCCTGAATCCGACAAAATCTGTTTTTGCGGTTTCTTGCGGTAAACTCCTTGGACATATTATATCTGCACAATGTATTCAAGTCGATCCAGACAAAGTCACAGCTATGTTGGAAGCACCTGTCCCTACAACGCCGAAAGAAGTTATGCGTTTCCTGGGTCAAATCCGGTGGCATAGCAGGCATCTAATGTATTCTGTGAAGAAATTTCGGCATTATTTACTCGGTTGAAAATTCACCTTTCACGTGGATCATGCTGCACTTGTATATCTGGTCTGGCAGCAACATTTAGGTGGTCGCTTGGCTCGTTGGATTTTATTATTACAAGAGTTCGATTATGAAGTGATTCATCGACCCGGCACCGCACATGCATTAGCATATTTTCTCTCTCGGTTGGATTCCGGTGAAGCTCCGGTGGGTGTTGATGACACCACACCAGGAATTTACATTACTAAAACGGCTTGTGACGAATCGGCAGAACCTCCTGTGCCGTCTAGCTACTATGATACGTTGTTAACTTTTCTAACTGATGGATGTCTTCCTCCTCATACACCTCCCGCTATGCGGCGGAAAATTGCAATTTACAGTCGTAGATTTCGATTGATTGTAGGACAGTTGTACTACATGGATCATACTGGTGTCTTACTTCGCTGTATTCCACCACATGAAGCAGACTCGGTTATTGCTATGGTACATTCAATACCCTCCGGTGGACATTTTGCAGCACATCTTACTCACCGGAAAATTCTGCAAAGCGGGCTTTGGTGGCCTACCATGTATAAAGATGTGACGTAGTTTGTGCAGCAGTGTGACACTTGTCAACGATCTGGACAGCCATTACAATGCCATTTCTATCCTCTGCAACCTGTATTACCTTTGGAACCTTTTCAGAAGTGGGGTCTTGATTTTATTGGGCCAATAACACCACGAGCAATCTTTAGCAACACTCGCTACATCCTAACTTGTACAGATTACGCTACCAGGTGGGTAGAAGCTTGGGCCTTATGGTCCACCACAGCTATTTCAGTGGCAAAATGCCTGATGAAGGACGTCTTCCCGCATTATGGATTACCTCTGGAACTTGTGTCAGATCAAGGAACACACTTTGCTAACAATTTAATGCGCGTACTAACGCGTACTTTTCAAATTCTGCATAAATTCAGTTCCCCATATTATCCTCGTGCTAATGGTTTAGCTGAAAGTACCAACAAGATGCTATTGAGTATGCTTCGCAAATTGGTCGTAGAATCACCACAACATTGGGATCAATTACTACCCGCCGTCTTATGGGCATACCGGACTACTTACAAAGTAGCAACCGGAATGACCCCTTTCAAGCTTGCTTATGGGTTAGAAGCAATCGCGCCGATGGAGATTGTCGTGCCAAGCTTACGCGTGGCCATAACTCAAAAGCTGTTACCTGAAGACTCTTTGCCATTTCGGTTGGACACACTGAGAGCCTTGGATGAACATTGCTGGGAAAGTTTTCTGACTCTTCAAGAAGTTCAGTTGCGGCAAGCCCCGTACCCATGATCGCTTTCTCCAGACTCCAGTTTTTATGATGGGCCAACTTGTGCTGTTTTATAATGCTAAATCAAATCGTTCTGCTGGAAAATTTAAATTACGGTGGTTCGGTCCTTACCGGATTAGTGAGCAAGTGGGACCAGCTACTTTTCGGTTGGCTACCTTGACCGAAATTCCTCTTCCTAAAGTAATCAATGGTTCAAAGTTGCGTCCATATCACCAAGCGCCTGATCGCCGCTGACGTATTCTTCGTTTTTCCGTGTGTCATTTATTTTTTTAATTTATTTCTACGTTTTGGTTGAATAAATACCGTAAAACTCCTCGTTTTGATATCTAATTATGATTAATCGCCGCCCTGTGTTATGGATTCTGCACATGCATGCACGCCGTAATTATGAAGGTTATCATCTCAACACCGCACGATGATTAGGGTTTTTGATCGCCTCCCGTTGCCAAGTGTCTACTTAATCTTCTTCTTTTCACTCTTAATCGCTATTGTGTCTATGTGTTCTGTGCGCTGTGTTTGTTGTGTATTCGTGTTCTTGTGACTTTGCGTGGGCATCATGGAAGCATTAGCCAATTTTTCTACCTTCCGTGACGGACTCCCTCAGGACATGAGTGAGTTCTTGCGTATCCGCGACCTGTTGAACTTCGTTGAATTGCCTTGGCATTCAGTGGAGTGTCAATCCTTTTATGCGTAGATCATATCTGCCATAGTCGCCACATCTGCCACAGAGCAATGTTGGCCGATCACATGTTTACCGAACTATGTCGTCATCACCTTAGCGTCGTTCGCTGAAGCATTTCGTCTGCCCATAGAAGGAGTGGAGAATAATGCTACTATGGTAGAATTATTTCCCCGGCACTCATCGAATGAGTATGCCATTTTGTGTCGCCCTGACCCTAAATGCACTGCATTACAATTCTTAGTTGCTATCCTTAATTTACAGAAACGTACTTACGGGATTTCACGCCCATTTTATTCGATGATTGACATGGCTTCTTGTGAGCCTGTTAATTTCGCCTCGTTTTATTTCTGGCGCATTCACCGTGAATGCGTTACGGTTATTAAGCAAGTTAACAAATGTGATCTTCCACGATCACACCTTCCCCACATCCTTACGTTCCTTTTTCCCACCATTCAAGCCGTGCAACCTCCACCCAATGCACCGTTCTTACTGCATTAGGTGGAGTATGTATATGCACCGTTCTTACTGCATTGGGTGGAGTATGCCCAATACTCTTATACCCACTCCTCCACCAATGACTCCAGTCGTGCCCATTGTACATGTTCAACCTATTGTCCCTGAAGCACCGGATTTCTCATCCTCTTCGCCTAATTATTCTCCACCATCTTCCAATCACCTCTTATAAGCCTCTTCATCCCAGCCACTTCCTCCTCCTCCTCTTCCGGTTCCCATGTTTATTGAATTAGAGTCCATGGGTCGATTGCTAATCCAATTCTCACAGTAGCTACCGATGCAACTCAGAATGGTCACTGATAATATTCGTCAAGAATTGCAGCATAAAGTCGATATATTAGAAGCAGATATTACTCCACTATAGGAAGAAGTCGATGCAGTTAAGGCAGAAAATCATGGCCTACACTTACAAATTCAACAGCTTCAAGATCAGCTAGCACAGAAAGATGCTTTGCTATGTCAAAAGGATACAGAAATCAGCACGTTGAAGCAAGAAATCAGTTATAAAACAGATGCAATGACTACCATAGGCAATGAACTGCATAGCACGCAAGAAGCATACAGCATATTAGAAGAAGCCTCTCAGTCTCTGGCCAGCAATGTACTTAAAGCTGAAGCATAGCTGCATAAGACTACCGAAACCCTGTTCAAGCGTGATCAAGAGTTACAGGAAGAGCTTGGCAGGTATCTCCGTTAGCTCGCACCATGTATATACAGGGCATCGTAGATGAGCCCTAAATTTTGTTTCCGTTGCGGGTTCAAGTCCACCGTGCGTGCCAGTGTAAGCCGCCAGATTGGCATTCTGTATTTTCATAATTCCTATATTTTCTTATTCCACACGAATTGAAAGGTCATTGCGAAGTGATGTATCTGTTTATCAATTAATGAAAAGACATTGCGGTGACTCTCCAGTAACGACAAGCGAGATCGCCAGACTGTCTGTCTAGGCGATTACGATCTGTGGAGACGTCGGCGTAGTGCAGCATTCGTGAGATCTGAGTATTATTGTTCTTACCTTTGTTTAATTACATTAAGTTGTGATTAACACAGTGAGGTTACGTACGGATAATAAGTTTGTGCGATGGTAATGAATAACTCTGGTGTTACGAACCGTGAAAAGTCTAACCAGAATTTTAAACATTAACCTGTATAAGAGTTCAATACTGAACATTAACGTACTGCGGCTTGAATAAGTTAATTGGGAAAATTAAGTTACAGGGCCTCTGATTTATTAGACCCCTACCACTCCCAAGAACCCGAAATAACTTAAAAATTCATGTAATGTAAATGCACATTTTAACAATACACATACATATTACATACTCACATGAATATTCATACACACATATACATGCATGCATGCATATTACATACACACATGCATATACGTACACACACACATAAGCATACTCATACTCACATACATAAATGTACACACACATATACATACATACATGTACACACACACATGTATATGCATACATACATACATGTACACACACACATGTATATGCATACATACATACACACACATTTACATGTACAAACACACACATACATACATACACACATGCATATGCATACATACATACACACATATTTGCATGTACACATGCATATACATACACATACATATTACATACTCACATGAATATTCATACACACATATACATACATGCATGCATATTACATACACACATGCATATACATACACACACACATAAGCATACTCATACTCACATACATAAATGTACACACACATATACATACATACATGTACACACACATGTATATGCATACATATATACACACACATTTACATGTACAAACACACACATAAATACATACACACATGCATATGCATACATACATACACACACATTTGCATGTACACATGCATATACATACACACATACATATTACATACACACTCATATTTTTAGGGTTTATATATATATATATATATATATATATATATATATATATATATATATATATATATATATATATATATATATATATATATATATATATATATATATATATATATATCAGAAATAGGATTTTTGAGTTTTTACACATAAACACATCCTAAATAAAGTTTTAGGATTAATATTAATTTATACAATGAAATATATGTAAAAATATCTAAAAAATAGATCTTTAGATTTTTTAGGGTATATATATATATATATATATATATATATATATATATATATATATATATATATATATATATATATATATATATATATATATATATATATATATATATATATATATATATATATATATATATATATATATATATATATCCTAACATGGGATTAGATGGCATCTTCATGTACACCTTGGGGAGCTCATGACCGTGATCACTCTGAGATATATCGCATACGTGATGGAGCTCCGGTGATGGATGCGTCCAAAAATTCCATGCATCAACACATTCGACAGCTTTGCTCCATATAGTTTGGACATTCTATCAAGTTAAAATGGAGCGAACAAGATAAAGATTCCAAAAATTATATCACACAGTCGATATATGAAGAGTACGAGCCAGCACTTGGGCATCCTACTGTGAGCTGAGAGTGGATTCAGCACATGGCATGCGAGGTGATGTCTCATCAATGGTCCAAGGCTCGTGATGCTTTCATAGGAGGCTTAACAAAGCCTGTATGGTTAGATGCTTAGGAGTAGGAATCGATTCATGATGAGCAGCAACATACTCCTGACCGATATCATCAGCAGCAAGATGTGGCGGACACATGTTTAGATACGGTTGGAACATCACATTTGGGTAGCGACGGATACGACAGTATGTGTTACCACTTTGTAAGTATCATTTTAACTATTGAATTTGTTTGTGTTAAGCACATCATGTATGTCCATCTAACATTTTGCATACTTATTATAGGAGTTGGCAGTGGGTCATCCTCCGACGTGAATCGAAGAAGCTTATGGATATCTTCATGGATTGGCTGCACTATTGGAGGACTTGGAGGGATGCGGTGCGATCATTTTTATGCATATGCTTTGTTGCAGGACTATGGGTGTAAAGGTTTTGATTCCCTTGAGCATATATATGGTAGTGATTTGCCACAATTTTGTGTTACACTCATATGTGGAAATGGTGCACCATAATTTTGTATCCGCTTCCTATAGGAAGTGCTTTGCCACATTTTGTATTTGGCTCATATATAATAGTGGTTTGCCACACTCTTGTACATGCTTCATTTATGGAATATATTACTTTTTTATACATGATTCATGGTTCATTTTGCTCATCTCTTTTGTGTCGGATAGTATTTTGCTATATGAAATCATGTTTTGGTTGCCATTAGAGTACACATCACATGTACTTGGTTTTCTTTGGGCAGAGTGTATTGTCTTTTGCTACACAACATCATTGTAATGTTGCTACAACAAGAGACAACACACTCTGCCCAAAAACATTTCTGCACATATGGTCATTGGTATGTCCATTAGTACTCCCAACAGGACATCAAGGTATAGGTGTCGATATGAGTTTTGGTAATATTGATCCTTATATCGATGCTCATATTGATGCTTATACCAATGCTTATACCGATGCTTATTCCAGTGCTTTGCTACCGACACTTATACCGACTCATGCACCGACATCGGGGGAAAAACGTGCCCGTTCAATTTCCTAGGTAGAAACCTCAGTATAACCCTGATAAGTTGTAGTGATTCTTCATTCTGCACAAGATTAGTAGACTTTGTTTTTGGTGTAGAGGCCTTTGCAACAACTATTCCGGCCTCTTTCTTCTTTGCCTCTTTAGCAACCAATTTTGGACAGCTCTTAATAACATGATCATTTGCTTTACAGTATTTGCAAAACAATTTTTGATTTTCTAATTTATTCTCATCTTTGTCTTCCTTCTTCGAATGTGCAGCATTTAAAGATTTCTGCTTACTAGTAGATTAGCTCCATTTACCTTTGCCCTTTTGACTATCCAGGAAAGCTTGCTCTACAACGCGCATAATAGAAATGTTCTACTTAGAGTGATCTTCCTATAGTAGAACAAAAACCAACTCCTCAAATGTTAAGGCATTTGGATTGCCTTTCATCATCAAACAAAGAGTATAAGCAAAACTCTGATATGAGTCAAGAAGACCATTCAGAATAGTCTGCACAAGTGAATTATCGAGAAGGACTTCATCAGTAGAATTCAACTGTTCCTTCAAATCCTTGATCTTTGTTAGAAATTTTTCCATAGAATCCCCTTCATTCATATGCTCACTCTCCAACTGTTTCTGGAGGTAAGCAAGATGAACCTCATTCCTAGCCTGGTACAATATGGTAAGTGTATCCCAAGCATCCTTAGTTGTTCTGCAAGAGCGAACGTGAGGAATAATGGCACGTTTGACATACAAGGCTATCAATGCATGTGCTTGAGCATCTTTGCCATCCCAATGAATTTTCTCTACATTAAGTGTAGTAGATATCATAGCACGAATAGGAATCTAAAGAATATCAACATCTTCAATGCCATCTACATCAACTTCAATACCTATATTTGTAGGTGTAATAAGACATTTTTCAACATCCTGCACAATGTTCCATAGTCCTTTTGCAACCAATACATGTCACATCAT
The DNA here is from genome assembly GCA_020310875.1 of Ceratopteris richardii. Classification (NCBI taxonomy): domain Eukaryota; kingdom Viridiplantae; phylum Streptophyta; class Polypodiopsida; order Polypodiales; family Pteridaceae; genus Ceratopteris; species Ceratopteris richardii. The sequence continues at coordinate 94,974,215 of CM035426.1, forward strand.
ATAAGCCCATAATGGGTAATTGGTACCGTCCAACTTATCCTCAACAAACAATATATGGAATACATCACTACTTTCAACCATGGCCACTAAGTAAAATACCCTGATGTAGAAAAATGATTGTATGTGGAAAAGTTGAATAGAACTACCCTGATGAGTTCTGCTAGACCTATAGCAGACTTTGAGACGCTTATATTGGCAAATCAAAACCTGTATATATCTTTGGCACAAAAAGACAAAATAGCCTACACAAGCACTATGATAGTGCATTCGGAGGCCAAAACAAGCTCAAATCGCGATTTCCACACCACATAGCAAAGTTGTTCTCATTTGCTAATCACCCTGAGTATGCTCACCAAATTTCATGAGATTCAAAGACAGGAGGGGTGTTGATGATGCCCTAGATGAAGCCACAACCTGCTTTGATACCAATTGTTGGAGTTAGACATTTGCGGAAGCACTTGAACACCACAAGGAAGAAGAAGAAGCTTGGAGCACAACACACAATACTGAATTTATTACCACTAGAATATATAAAGATAAGTAAGCCATTAGAGCTATAGGCGTATATACAAGCCGAGGGGAAAAAAACCTCCTAAAGAGGGAAAAAAGTGATGTGGCGGTCCTAGTGTGTTCAGACACATCACTACCTAAATATATCAACAAAGGGGAGTGAGCAAAACAATGAGGGAGGATTTCAATTCATGCAGGACATCGAGATGACCGCTTTAGAAGAAAATCATATGGAGAAGTTTGACATTCAAAAACTGAAAGAACTAGAACAAGAAGCCAACATAGATTATTTTTTTGATGCATCTATGGGATTTGGGCTCCATGTAGTACATGAAGGGTCAGAAATAGGCCCAAAGCAAATAGTGATTTTGACCACTAGCAAAGTAAATGAAGCTGAAGAAGATATTAGAGTGCCCAAAGAAGACCAACACCAGGACCAGGTGGATAATGAAGCTAAAGACCAACACCAAGACCAAAGAAGACCACTAGCAAAGTAAATGAAGCTGAAGAAGATATTAGAGTGCCCAAAGGAGGGGCATAATGTCACACTAGCATTGTGTGCAAAAGGCCAAAAAAATGAATATGTGGTGATGAAGGTAGATGATTCAAGAAGTACTTTCGGATATCGTAACAATACTAGGTGAAAAAAGGAAAGAAACCAAAGAAGAAGATGGACCCAAGGAACACTAGGACAAGGAGGGACACCAACAACCAAAGTGTACAGATGTTGGTGAGCCTATATGTACATTGCAAGATGTAAATCTAGAAGAGGGTGGTAATCTTAGAAAGTCAAAAATTCATGATGCAAGAATTCATTCAAGGAGAAGAAGAGGTTAGGGAAGCAACATGAGGTAAAACAATAAGTATCAAAGATTATTGATTTCTCCAATGAGAAATTGGAACATGGACTTCACTTGTTTGCTTTACTAGGTGGATAGATAGATGAAGCTACCCCATCATCTACAATAGTGTCATCACCCATGGCTCTCAAAACCTATAACAATTCCACATCTTCCACTTGTGCTTCCTCTATCTCTTGAAGCAATGATCTTTCTAAAACTATAGAGCTCATTTCATACATTATCTAAGATAATGCATCAAGCACTATATTATTTCTTGTATAATATTAACCCATTATATGTGAATCCTAGAAGGATTTGGATAATTAAAAAAGTACTTGAGTTTTGGTGATCCATATACATCTTAAATTTTGCATGATACAAGTAGTGCCTCTGAAATTTATTTGTGTATACTATTGCATATAACTTGTGCACTTGAAATCTTCTTGCTTTCAAAATCCATAAGCTTGCCATTTTGGATAAGTACAATCCTTAAGGCCATGCCGCTAACATCAATCTCTAACTAAAAGGGTTTCTCTAGGTCTATCAATTTGACTATTTTGGGAAGTATTTATGCAGGGAAGAAATGCTAGAAAGATTACTGTGATTCTCATATCAAAGACAAGTAGTTATAAGAAGGAGACTTAGTGTTAGTATTTACACTAAATAAACATGCCAAGAAATTGTAGAAGAGAGGGTACAACCCCTTGGCAATTCACAAGAACTTGCCAAGCAATGCAATACAACTTGCTTCTCTAGAAGGAGAGGTTATTCCTAATTATATTAGTGGATGTAGAGCTAAGATCATTTTTGAGCCTCTCACAAAAGGAATGTTGTAACAACTATAGACAGCCAAGAACCATAAGGAATACAAGCTACATAGATGCTAGGAGTCTTAAAAAGAGGCATTGGAATGCATCAAGAAATGTAAGTTGATGGAACAAAGAGCTTGTGAGTATATTGGTATATAACAAGAAACTTCTATGGAAATGTGCGAGACTTAAGATTCCTCCAAAAGGATCATTGATCAAAGACCACATATATGGGAATCCTTAGGACATATTTCTTTTGCAACCTCACAAATTCTCATAGACATGGTATCTGAAAATAATGTGACATGTCTATCAATTTTCTGTAAACATCAAGTTTCCATCAAACCAATGAATGCCACCTTGATAGGAATGGGCAATAGACACAAAAGATGTTTTGGTGAAGTCTTGCTACCTAATCCCTATTGCAAGAAATACCACTAGAGCCAAATTCCTTGTATGTAATGATGCTTCTCTTATGATTAACATTGTCTCAGGATAAGATTGGATCTTAAACCATTTGGTAGGACTCAACCTAGCTACCAATCATGTCACAATTATAATAAATGATGAATGTATCACAATCCCATTAGGTCAACTAACAATTGAAATTTCCAAATATGCCACACATCATAACGTGAAATACAAATGTTCAAAAGAACACGTTCATATGGTTTTCAAAAGCTTATCACGTAATCAAGTGTCACATGATTGAAAATGACATGCATGAGTTTATACTCCAATACCTACCAAGCAAGTATGGGTAGTAGAAGGAATCAAATGTCAACCTCAATGAAACTCCAATATTTATCAACAAACAAAGACAATGCAACAAATGCAAAGAATGTATTCTCATTTGTCTTGCTTCACAAGGTAGATTCAGATATTGAAGGCCTTATTTAAGGCTCAACAAGATCACACTTAGATTTGGATCTCAAAGTCTAGTGTTGTGGTTCAGAAACGGCCTCAATAAATCAAACCCTTGCAAGAACACGAAATCCAAGTCTATTTTCCCACTTAAGGGGCAACCAACAAGGGGAACTACTCACAGAGTTCCACATCCTAGAGCCAGCAAGATCATTTGGAGAAAGAAAGCTCCATCTAGGAAGTCTTATGCAAACACATTTATACAACAACCAACCATTGAAGCCACTCATGATGTACCAAGTTAACTACACAAGTGGAATATACTTTTCTAACATAATGATAGTTGCACTTTATCTCCTTTTCCTATCTTATCTTATAATATATGGTTAATATGCTTACATTCTTTGACGATCATGATGTTATGGGTCCTTAATTGACTCTAAGCAATAAGGTTATATCTTTATGGCAAACCACTAAGTGAAAACCCTTACTTATTTGATCCTTGTTTAATATCGATATATTTTGTAAGGATCAATAAGGAAAACAATATTGTGCTTACGAATTGCTTTGATACCTCTATAAGGAAACCATAATGATTAAGCTTGAATTCGAAACATGAACCATGCTTATCTTGAACAAGTTCTAACTTTTAAAATACAATAATGATTCCATTTCTTTATTATTGTTCACACATATTTGATCTTAAATAATTAATGATAATCTTGTGGTGATGGCAAATTTATCAAGCCAAGTGGTTGTGGTTAGCCAACTTCATTGCAAAAGAAGGATAACAATTCTTAATTATGTTCCTTGGCTTTTTTGAAGGAGGCGTATAATACATTGTACCTCGTCTTTTGACTCTCCAATTCCATGTCTTTTCCTTGGTAACTTTGTTCCTTCCTTTGAAATTTTTCTAATTGGTTTTGCAGTTCCCTGTCTTTCTGCCGGAGTAGGGCTTGGTACTCTTTGACTTTCTCTCCCTTGGCTACTCCTTCTACTCGACTTTTTTGTAACTCTTGGTCTTTTGCATGAAGCTTCTTCTCCAGATCTGCCTTGAGAACTACACTTGGTTCCTCTTCTTCCTTGACTTTCTAGGTCTGCATAACCACTTCTTGCCTTAGTTTGATAATCTTCTCTTGGAGATAAGCATTATCTTCCACAAGAGATTCATTTCTCTTTCAAAGTTTCATCATCTGTACCTGTTCTTGGAGATGTAGCTGTTTATGTATTCTTCTGTCTTCTTACATTTTTAGTCCGGTTACCCTCAGAGAAATCTTGCATTTGATTTTTCATTAGTATCTTTATCTCCATTAAGGGTTCCTCCAGTCCACCTTCCCATTCCATAAAGACGTGCATTTCTTGTCCTTGAGGTTCTCCCTGTCCTTCCCTTTCTTTTTTGTCCTCATAGAGGAAAGGTTTTTGTACTATATTCTTGAGATTTAAGACAAAAATTCATGCAGTAAAACCATGAAATTCATTTTTTATGACATCTAGGTATTGAAAAGACCATAAAAATTGTTACAAGAACGTTTTGGTGGCCTAGTTTAACCATAGATGTTTACACCTATGTTCGACAATGCTTTATGTGTCAAGACAATAAAGCACAAAGGGTTAGGATACAAGGTCTACTTCAGATATTATAAAGTCCAAAGAATAATTAGGATAGTATATCCATGGACCTCAGATTTGGGTTACCATAGAGCAAAAGGAAGAGGATTGATATCCTAGTAGTAATATGTAGATTGAGTAAGATGTCTCATTACATACCTATTCAGGAGATAGTGGAAACACAAGATGCTAAGTTGTTTATTGAGAATTTCTTCAAATTGCATAAGTCACTAACATCCATAGTTTCATATAGGTCTGTTTGATTTATGGGGTTCTTTTATAATTTTATCTTTAAAAATATTAGTGTCATTAAATAAGAAGCAAACAGATTAGGATAATTGATTTTCAACATAGTTTTCTTACATCATTGGACCTAATAAGGTGACTTCAATGGCTTCCTTTAAAAATTAATTATGACATTAATCCCACTGCTTCTAGTAACATAGGAATGTAAAAAAAAATGTCCTAGTGGTTTGGAGCTTTTAATGATTCTTCATGAAAATTTATAAATAGTTAAAGTCAAGATGTAGTAACTAGTTGATAGTGCTAAATAATATGTTGAAAAGAAGAGACCTCCTAGAATCTTTAGTGAAGGAGATATGTTTTCTTCAATTTCCAATAAGATCTATTTTATTATCTATAGGAAAGTGTGACAAGATTTCATCAAGGTATTGTGGACTTTGAAATATAGTTAAAAAATCTTAGTAATGTTTCTAAGTGACTATAGACTCCTCTAGATTATAAAATCCATCCAATGCTTCTTGTTGGTAAATTTAGTAACTATATTTCTAAGGAAGGTACTCTAATAGAAGGTATTGTTTCTTTGAAGGAAAATGAGAGTTTGGATCATTCTCTAGATAAGATACTAGATATGACAGATTCAATTGACACATTGTATGATTTGGGAGTATCTAATATCGTTGGGAAGATTTCCACTCACAGATTCTACTTGGGAACTAGAAGCTCTATCTTGCAATTACTTCCTCTCATATATCATTGAAGGCAATGATCTTTAGAGTGGGCAGAGACTATTAGACCAAATACACCATCATTATGTGTGTGTGGGACAAGAGCTAGTTCAACCAAGGTCCCTAGCGCAAGGGTTATCCTAAAGTTCCTAAGTGATTAATAGAGTGAGTGTGCATAATGGCCACATGTACACAGAGCATCTTGAAATAATTCCTAGGGCTGGGGATTCTATCAATCTAAACTCAGAAGCTGGGATTTGACCTCTGCAATCAGCATGATAAGAAGGATGGGAGGTGAGCAACACATATATTTGTGTGTGCTTTTGAGAGAGGTTTTACAATCAAGGTTTCACATGGACTATATCCTTTTCGTGCATGTACATCATTATGATGGAGCAATTTAGGGAATATTTGGTTAGTAAAGTGTGCAGGGCATTAGATGAAGATTCTACTTATAAAGAGAAGCAACTTGAAGACCAAGAACTTAACTACAAGCCTGAGAAGGTAGAAGATATTTTGAAGCCCTATTTGTATTTCAAGAAAATATTCGATGGAAAATCATTATTTTTGTAATGCAATCCAATTTATTGTGTTCTAACCCATACGAGATCATTTCATTAATTTCTCATATTAGATAAAATCATAGATGTTGATAGAAGTGGTGAAGTTAACCTATTTTCCCCTCACTCAAAGATGAAAGGATCACAAAGAAATACTTGCTTGATGTGTTCAATTTTCTCCACCAAGAACTATCTCAAGTTCTTGATTTGTCTATGAAAATGACATTCAATATAAAAATTATTTTGTAGGTATATATCATGGCATTCAACACGATACATCTAAGATCCATGGAATCAACAAATCTCTAATTAGAGACTAAAATTTAGTATTTGATCTCACTCAAGTATCTTTCTTTAGTTGCTTATGGGCCTAGTTCCCTCTCATTAAATGCAAAGTTTCAAAGAATCCTTCTTCATGGTGTTTTTTGAACAATATAGTGTCATTTTCTCAAGGAATCTTGTAGCATGACAAGCATATTTGATAGCCTCCTTACAATTCTAAAAGGTTGAGCAAATGTTGCATGATACTGCTTGTTTATAAATTTAAAGATCAAACATGGGAATGATGATAATGCATATTGGTGGATCTTGGAAACATCATCAAGTTTAAGAATGAACAAACATGTAGCATTAGTACAATTTCTTTTAAAGAGATTGCAAGTTCCCTATGAAGATACAAGCATAAAACCCACATCCAACTAAGTCAATCAAAGCCCTTGCATTGTTAAGGAAGACAATGCCTAGGAGGGGGAGTGTTGAATGAAGCCAAAGGATTATGGATAAGTAGAATTACTTTAAAGTGCCAAAATTTTTCTCGAAGAATTTATGATGTAGTCAAGTATATAAGGTTTATTTTGTTACAAAGAAGAGACACACAACATTTAAAAAGAATGTGTTATATTTTGTAAAATGTGGTATGATTAGAAGAACACTATAAAATTGCATCCCCTCACTTGTTAAAGGAGTTCTTGACTTTTTGGTCATTGTATGAAGTGAATTAAAGGACTTCTTGACTTTTTGGTAATTTTATGAAGTGAATAAAGAGGGATATTTTCAAAAGTTCTTGTTTCATCTTCTCCTGAATTTTTTCTTAAGATCTCATGGCTTTATCTCTCATGTTACTAAAGTGCTAGAGGTCCTAACTCCTTCTCTAATCCATGGTTTCTTGTTTCTATCATTTTTTTGTACATTTGCATGTATTTGTGCTTGTACTTTGCACTATTTCGAGTAATAGGGTGATAGTTTAACGTTCACCTAATAGTTTTCTAATGTAGTGAAGGAGTTCTATTTTAGGTGTCTTTAAACTTGATTGAGGAATGTCAATATGTAGACCTTATTGAGAGATTCACCATAACACCAAAGATTACTATATTTGGGTAACCGACAACAAAGTTACAAAATCTTATTTTGTCTACAAGTAGAAAAGTTTTACAATTTTGCATAGAAGTCTTCTCATTAGATTGACATTTTATCAGTATTGATCATTATACTACAAGTAAGCAACAATGCCTTTGACGGATTTCATATGCAACTTGATCTTTTTCCTAAGGGAATGTGATAGTTCTAAGTGCATCTTCTTATAACTACTAAGGAAGATTAATAACAAATATCATGCAATGGATCTTCTCACACGTTTTGAAAATCCCATTGGATGAAGGGTCATAAGGGGTTGTTATCTCCCTCTTAATACCCACATTTGGATAGAAATTGAAAAAAATCATTAGTCACATACTTAAGTCCATTATTTATTCTTAATTCCTTTGGTTTTTGAATTAATTGGTTACGTACATATAGGTATCATGTCTTTGAAGTTTCAAGTAAAGCGCCTTTTGATTTTAGGGATCATCCCATAACTTCCTAGATGCATCATCGCCGATGAAAATGAAGTATGCACACATTCATAAATCTTTACAAGCATATGATACACATCTGATCCCAAGTATGCAAGTTCAAAAGTTTAACTTTTTACATAAGCTTTATCAAGGGAGGTGGCACCTATATTTCCATTTTGAATCATATATCCAACTCTTTTTTGCAATAGATCCATGAGTGAGATGATGATTGATAAAGAAAGATATTTTCCTAGCAATTCATGAATTTTATAAAAAAGAGTGCAGCTTTCTCATTTCCCTTCATAAGCAACAGTGATTTGTTCAAAGGCTTCTACGTGACCCCTTCAAAATTAGAGTGGTATCCTAAGGTGTTAAGCTATCCAACTGAAAACAGAGACTTCTTGATGCTTATAACATATCTGACATCATGGAGAAATAGTTTTTGTACATTTGAAAGCACTAAGTACAATGTCCCTTTGTCTTCAATGTCATATGCATAGTTTTCCCTAGACAAAACTTGCCCATATTACTTGAAATGTATGTTGTTACATGGAAGGATACTTCAATCTATCTTTTTATGCTCTTTTATAATCCAATGATTGCATGTAAAATCAATCTTCTCATCTTTCTATTTGATTTGGTTGTTGGACATATTGTTGCGGAATCAAATTCCTCTCTCCTAGGACCTTCCTCTAGCTAAGCTATATGAGCACCTCTTAATCCATTACTTCCTTTTTATTAATCCTTTACAAAAAATTCTTTCTCAATGGACTTTCCTCTAGCTATATGAGAATCAACCTTCTCACCTTTATTTTTAATTTTCTTGTTGGATATAATGTTGTTGAATCAATTTTCTTTCTCCTTGGACCTCCCTCTAGCTATATGAGCACCTCTTATCCATTACTTGTTTTTTTCTTAGTCCTCTGCAAAAAACGTGGTGATAAATTTTAGATATTTCTCTAAAGGATCTTCTTAAAAATTTCGCCATTAAATACATCTGAGTTTTTTTTTTAATCATCACCATAAAAACACAATTAATTTTTAACCTTTTCAAAATTAAAGGATACCCTCTAAAATTTAACCCTATGATTTAAAAATTAAAGCCTTACTATTGTGAGAAAAAATTAAGGAGAGCCTACAAAGGCCCTCATGCAACACATTAAAAAAAAAAAAGAGTTCTAAATTGTGATGGCCTTTGCATGTCATTTCAATACAACTTAGAGACTTTGAATTGAAACCCCTCAATATAGTGATCAATCCGCTTATGGGATGCTAGAAGAAAGCCACTAAAATTTCAAAACCGATCTGCTTATGGGATTCTAGAAGAAAGCCACTAAAATTTCAAAACCGAAGGCATTAATTGACACAGAAAAAAATGTTGATGTGGCTTCTTTTTTCATCATAAGGTATGGGGTATTGGGAGTGCTTTAAAGTTGCAATTAGGTGGCGCTTGATGCTAAAAGCCTAACATGCAAAGAAACAAATATGAATGATGCCACCTTTCCTACTATCCTATCAACAGTTCAGTTCAAACAGTTGTAAAGACCCATGATTCCTGACCAACAGGAACTACAAGAAACAAGCCTTGCACGGAGAGGTAGTGGGATGTTCAGTCAACTATGCAATGTGATAGATGAGAAGAACCTTGGAAAATATAGCTTCATATGATCCATACTGCTATCAATTCTGGTTCAAACACTCCCCAGTGAGGAGTATAATTAGCATGTTTCAGTAGAAGAACAAAAGTTTGTAAAAGCTGCTGTGTTCTTGAGAATGTAGGAATATGTAACTCGAGAGAAGAGACTTAAACTTGTTTGGAAAGCGCATCCAAGAGATCAGAACCACCTCTTTAACACATTAACTGTCTTGTCTGGAAAGTGCATCCAAGAGATCAGAACAACCTCAAGTTTTTTTAACACATTAATTGTTTTAGGTTTATTAACTTTCATACCAAGCTCTATTTGATAAAATTCAATGTCATTTCTGGCCAGAATAAAAGGCATGTATTTACTGAATTCTGTGCACAACTATTTTTCACACGTTACTTTCATGAATCATGCTGAAGTCATTTACCAAAATTTTTAATTTTTCTGCATAGATGTGCATACTTGACCATGTGTCCTGAGGAGCAAACCTTATCCAGATGCACATTCTGGAGGAATTCTATCAGCGTGCCATAATACAATTATTATTAAAAGTTCTCTATTTTTGAAAGAGTGTCGCCAAATCAATGATGCAGAGATGTACCACTACATGAAATGAAAACCATCAGGATTATTAGTAGCCAAGTTGAAACCAGTACATACTTTGCTTGCACCCACATGAGTCAAAAGTGGTGTAAAGCGTACCATATTAGTCTAAATAAGAAAGAGGAAGGTAGAAAGAAAAAAGGCCGCTTATTAATACCACTGTCCCAACTGCCCTCTGAATTTCTATTTGCAGAGAGGGTAATTTGCATTAGGACAGCTCATCAATAATCTAATATGTCAGGAGGAAAAACGTCTGAATTGTTGGTGTAAGTAGGTTTTGATAGGCACACAAAAATGATAACCCCATACAATGCCTAATCAGCCAAGAAACACAGGATTGATCTCACAATAAGCGATTGGTTTTCTTCCATAGAATAAGAAATAGATAAACAGGTGTGATCAGTTTGTCAGATCCATGATAGCACTGACAAGATCATTATTTGCATTTCGCAAAGCTCGAACAGCCATTGACCTTGACACACAAGCCTGGATCATGACAAGCTCGATATCTTTGGGCTCAATACCAGTTTCATCAATCTCTTCACTCTCATCAACATCATATACTGTTGAAGTTTCTCCTTTTGGTGTTTCATGTGCATGTGGTGCAGCCTTGAACTTCTCTGCTGCCTTAGTTTGCAGTTGAGAGCTTAAATCCTCAATCTTCATCTCACCAAAGATTATGTAGGTGTCTGAAGCTGGGCTCTTGAATACATCAGGCTTGGACATGACAAAGAGAACCTGATACAATAAATTCAAATCATATTCAACTAGAAAATAATATTCCAGATAAATCTTTGGCAGTCAAACAAATCTTACATTCTTACTGCGTTTCATAGTCACCCTTGTGACCCCTGTTATCAGTTTCATGTCTAATTTCTGCATTGCCTTCCTACTCTTCTTCTCACTTCGACTCTGCTTTGACTTTCCATCTATTAGATTCCAGTCATCCAAATCATGTTAATACAGTTGATGTGCGAATAGTCTATTTATTATGAAACTTTTAACAGTTAGGTCAGATCCAAAACATAGAAAGTCTGATACAGACCATCAGTCTCTAACTCAGGAGCATCCTCGTCATCTTCATCATCGTCGTCATCGTCATCATCATCATGGTCTTCGATAACAGGATCATCCTACAACACCTCGAAATAGAAGGCACTTTAGTAGCTTACATGACACACCAACCATTAAAACCAGTGTTCTATACCACAACTCAACTGGTGAAAAGCAGGAATTTCCATACAGTTGACAATTAAAGAAATCCAAAAGTCGAACTTACTTTCTCACCAGAATTCATTGGTGCCCCTCAGCTCAAAAGTACATCATGATAATTTGTTCTAACCTTGCAATACATGTGGCATGCAAGTACTTACGCTTGCAATACATAAACGACGCACGTAAACATGTAAGTACATCTATGCATGTAGTCATGTGAGAAACAAGGTACCACTTCTATTCTTTTCTTTATCTGAGTTTATAAATTTTCTCTCCTTTTTCTTTATTCTTTTATCTGTTTGTTTTTGAGTGCAAGGCTTTAACATGGTTGAGTATGCAAGGCAAACACTGGAGAAACCCAATGTAAGGGGAGAGGAAAGAGAGAGAGAGAGAGAGAGAGAGAGAGAGAGAGAGAGAGAGAGAGAGAGAGAGAATCACTAAAGAGAAGCCCTATCGCAAAGGAAAGAGACATGACATATGGTTGACTGGCCCTAGACCACCAAAAATCTCCAACTCCTAGTAACACCTTGAGTAGCTAGGGCGTTCTTTATTTATAGAAAAATCTAAGGGGATTGGACACCCATTTTGGATCCCATTTTCACATGAAAATAGAGCTGAAAAAATGTAGGTCTAGCTCTTTAAAGGAGTCTCTCACAATGGCCCAATATCGAGAAGGAGGTGAAATACATGAAAAGGAAAAAACATAGGTCATTAATGCCAGTACAAATACAGTATGAAAATATGGAAAAATTTCTTATTCCTTGTGTAATTTCATATGTCACATATAAAAGTTCCAAACCATAGATTACATACAGCAGATGCAAACTTAATTGAGACTGATCTACAAATTTGCATGAGAACGTAAATTGAAACAATGAATGTATGAAAATAACTTCAACTTAGAACAAAATTATGAAAAGCTGATAGAATAAAAATTGACCATTCACATAATCACACTCAAAAACTTCAGAAGTTGCTAAAAATAACAAGAGTTGTAAACGTCATAGGCTTTCTGTTTGCCAAATCCTAATCTCAAAATCCTAGAGGCAAGCTATCATAGATTTTGTGAATCATGATACACTAGAATAGAACAAGTACCATAGGTTTCGTGAGCTTCCTAAGCCAATGCAATCCTTATCATCTTAGCCAATGCCATGATCCATCACCGCTCATCATCTTCATCATCAAAGGGCCTTGTAGTGGTGCACTAAAGATGATATTTCGACCTAGCTGATGCAAAACATGGATGCTTCATCGAGTCGGGATGTTGTGAGGCAATGCTGCTTAAAAGTAATTGTTCCTCTAAAGATGAGCATAAGAAAGTAAAATTTCAGCCGACCAGCCACACATTAGGCCTGATTTCTTCCCTCAGGATATGCATCACATAGGGCTGGAAATGAAAATGAACCAGTGATATTTGAGCCCGAAGATATCAGCAGCACAGGGAGGCTCCTGATGGAAATTCGTGGCCACCATTATATGCTGAAAACAGGGCTGGAAATGATGCACAACAGCCCATACTTGATGAGCATGATGGCATACCTCCTGATATAGATCCAATGCCAAAGGATGTTGATCATTGGGTGTGAAGGTCAACACGATTTAAGAGACTTGTGAACAGATATGAACCCTCTATACATTACATTATGTTATCATATTTAGGGTTGGATCCCTCAATGTGACATTGTTTTCCAACAATATTGGCATAAGGTTCTATAATCTGCATAGCTTCTGATGTCTATATCTCGATAATGTTTTAGTAAATACATATGTCACAATCTCACTTATGGAAACATGGATAAGTTCAATGCACTTCTTAGATACCTACTCACAAATAGAATGATAATAGACTTCAATATGCTTAGTCCTTGCATAATGAACAAGATTCTTTGCAATAACAATAGCACTTTGACTATCTCAATATATATGCATACGAAGCTGAACATAAACATCAAGATAACTTAAAATTTTATGCAACCATATAGCCCCAAGTATTGTTGTCAAAGGCAGCCCTATATTCGGCTTCACTTGAAGATGTAACCATTGTCAGTTGCTTCTTAGAATGCCAAGATATAAAACATTCTCCAACATAAAAACAGTAGCCACTTATCCGTCTGCTTGTGTCTCTATCACCTACCCAACCAAAATATGCAAATCCTTGAAGTATAAAATGTGACGGCTTTGAAAAAACCATAGATAATTCATATTTCCTTTCATTTATCTAAAACTTTGCTTGATTGCTTTCCAATGAATTTCCAAAGGTTTGTGCATGAACCTTGATAATTGAGTCAACACGTGTATTACATAGATATATCAAGCATCCAACTCCTTGACTATAAAGTGTAGCATCAAAAAGTCTTGAATTTGCATCTACTTAAAATAACACATTAACATCCATAGATGTATGCATAAGTTTAGAGTACCACATTTCAAACCTTTCCAAAAGTTTCTTAATGTCATTTGGTTGTGTCATATCGATACAATTATTTCTAAATATGAATTCAATGCCAATAATGTAAAAATCCAAAATAATTAACGTAAAAAATCTTTTCAAACTCTGACTTAAAGAACTGAAGATCTGAATCTTGGGATCTATTACACTCTTGGATCAAGATCTATAAACATGGAAATATAGAGAATCTTTCTTTTTGACTTTTTCGAAACTAGACTGTGCATGAGGATTCGATCCCCTTTGGCAGAAAAAAACATAGAATTAAATGGTTATACCAGGAATAGGGAGCATTAGAAAAATTCACCAATAATACAAAAATAATATGCATATGTAAAACAATATTGAAGTACTGAAAGAGAGAGATGGATAAAGAGTACATGTATAGATAGAAGAGAATTTCTGATTTTGCGCAAAAATGACATCCTAGTGTGCACTGCAATTTACAGAGACAATCATTGCAAACTGTAAAAACCTTAATGAGGCGAAAGTGAGATAATGCTTAGTTCTAACTTAATCCATAGACATCAAGTAATAAAGAACAAGGGATCAATTCCATCATGAAAATTTGAAATTCCAATGTAAATGCCGTTCAGTAGTTAAGCTTCCCAAACGAGAACTACATATCATTTGAAAGTGCTTTATGTTGGATAATATGCCCAAAATGAGATGTCTGAAACCTAATTCTCGCATAGGATCACTAGCACACATCAACGACAAGCATGTGGAGGTAAAAATTATTAGAAAAATTAATCAATAATACAAAAATTCATCAATAATACAAAAATATTACGCATATGTAAAACAATATTGAAGTACTGAAAGAGAGAGAGGGATAAAGAGTACACGTATAGATAGAAGAGAATTTCTGATTGTGCGCAATAATGACATCCTAGTGTGCACTGCAATTTACAGAGACAATCATTGCAAACTGTAAAAACCTTAGTGAGGCGAAAGTAATGCTTAGTTCTAACTTAATCCATAGGCATCAAGTAATAAAGAACAAGGGATCAATTCCATCATGAAAATTTGAAATTCCAATGTAAATGACGTTCAGTAGTTAACCTTCCCAAACGAGAACTACATATCATTTGAAGGTGCTTTATGTTGGATAATATGCCCAAAATGAGATGTCTGAAACCTAATTCTCGCATAGGATCACTAGCAAACATCAACGATAAGCATGTGGAGGTAATCTTATGCGGCCTCCAGAATCGATAGTACAAGGCAATTTCGATCTTACATTGAGCTTATGCTGCTCCAGCTCGGAGATAAGCTTTGCTGTGCTCTGGGTCGCCATTGCTAGCACTGCTGTTGGTTCTTCCCGATCTGATCAGACTTGAAATTTTGCTAGCATCTTTGTTAGTGACATACTTGCGACCGTATATGAACGGCTCCTTTTTACAGCGATCCACCCTTAAGACTTCCGGCGTGATAGAATGTGCAAGAAATCCGTTGACTTCAGATTTCGAGATGGAGATAAACTATGCAATAAGATTTGGCATTTGCTGCTATTGACAAAGTCAATAGAATGGTGGGGAAACACATGCATTTTTATGTGGAACATTTTAGAAGCAAACAAATCGAGTACTCCCGTAAGAAGAAAAGACTCGATTCCCCAAATAGGATAGGGTTGACGGAGCTAGAGATCATACTTTTTTTAACATTTTTATTTATATTTGTATTTATTTTATTATTATTTATCTGCATGTAGCCAAGAAAAATACTCTTAGATTTTGTCATTGCTCTGCATGTAGCAATTGTTGTCCGTGTGTAGGAGGTGAAGTAGAAGAGAAGCTTAAATCAACAAAAAAGGTTTGTTGTTGGGCACCCAAGTGGGCCACATACACATGCAAATAGACCCCCTAGTGTGAAGGTGATCTGCTTGATGATGCTTGTACCTACATAGACCTTGCCCACACCCTTTCGAGTTGAACTAGTCATGTGTTGACACTCAAGGTAAATCACAACACATAGGAGTGTATCAAATAAGTGAACACAAAAGAAGACGGAGCATGTAGGAAGCTCCACGAAGTACATGTCAATTTTTCATAAGAAATCCCTATAAAAATAGTGATTTTCATCACTAAAAACCATTGTAAATATCATTTCACATTTTTGCAACTCAATTTTGTTCAAGCCAAGGAGTCCTTGACTTGAGGAGTACTAGAAGTACCATCTTAGCAATTTTCATAATTTATAGACTCCATTTGAACCCTCAAATAAGCCATGGAACCTAATTCTTAATTAGGCCGCACACTAGGTCTGGATAGGACCAAAACCACTCAAAAAACTATAAAAAGAGCTAGAGAGCTCATTTTTTAGGTTAGCTTGTTAGAGATTTGAGCTTTGTAAGAGATTTCTTTTGTATTCTAAGACCTTCCATTGTTCCACTCTTTGCTCTTACCTTGTGTGCGTGTGTGTGTGTATGTGCATGCATGTTTGTGTGCTTTCACTCATGCACTTGTGCCCTCACTTGCTCACGACCTTCATACTAGTCCTCACGTCTCTGTGGATTTACATTTATGAGGTGGATCTCCTCACGTTGGTACTTACTATTGTGTTAGAGTGACACCAAATTTGGTGCCATTGTTGGGGAGAGAGCTTGGAGGACGAGTGTGTGACGTGCATTCTCGAAGCGGGGTATCGACTTTGTAGGACGTATTAACCCCCCAACTAGAAACTCCCATGCCGAATACATTATTACAGCCACATATTACCTTACAAAGTGGGTAGAAGTAAAAGCCACTACAAAGAATGATGCTCAAACAATGGCTAAGTTCTTATTCGAGAACATGTTCACCAGATACGGGTTACCAATAGAGTTAGTAAGTGATAGAGGCACCCACTTCTTGAATGAAGTCATTGAAAACCTTCTCCGAGAATTCTTGGTGATACATAAAAAGTCTCCCCCCTATCATCCACAAGCTAACGGACAAGCTGAGAGCACAAATAAGATCCTATGTAATGTATTGACAAAACTGGTAAATAATAAACGATGTGATTGGGATAAACAAGTTCATCATGCAGTTTGGGCTTATCGAGTTGCCTACAAGACGGTACTCAATGCCACCCCATTTCATATGGTCTTTGGATCAAATGTTGTGCTACCATTAGACTTTCTAATCCTAACTTTAAAAGTAGCACAAGAGCATGAGTGGAATGGACATGAGTTGTCCTCTAGGATCTTTGATCTAGAGCGTTTAGGTGAGACCAGGCTACGAGCAACAGCAGGCATCTATGCTGCAAAGAAAAGACAAAAGGCATACTTTGATGCACACATCAAGGATAAAGGATTGAAAGAAGGAGATCTAGTATTGGTTTATACACTAAAGCAACATGCCCATAAACTAGAAAAATGAGGATATGGACCCATGATCATCAATAGAATTTCTACTAGTGGTGCGGTTCAATTGGCCACTCTAGAAGGTGACATCTTGCCAAACTATATTAGTGGCTGTCGAGTCAAGCTATATCAAGACCCTCTTATAGAGGATATGCTACAGAGACTCAACACTGCTAAGAAGCGAAAAGAAGAAGAGTTAAGGGTTAGAGAAGAAGCACATGTAGAGGCTAGAGAGCACATTAGATGAAATAACTTAAGGTGAATAGGCCTAGATGTCAATCCTGAAGCCCCAAGATACCACATGGCCATGTGCCAAACATCAGGTGCAATTGCTTCTCGAATAATCGACCGACATCCCTTTGTGACCATAGAGGTAGGACAAGGAAAGAGTGTAAGGATTGTGAGAGCATTGATTGATTCAGGTGCAGCAACTAGTGCAGTTAGATTTTCATACTACCAAGACTTGCAATTGAACATCAATCCCATAGAAGCCTATTTCATAGGGTTGGGAGGTGTGGAAACCTCTTGTTTGGATGAGCTAGAGCTTCCCATGTACCTTCAAGATGTTCCAATGATAGTCGAAATGCTCGTGTGTCATGATGAGGACCTTATGGAACCACTTGTCTTGGGTCAAGGTTGGATCTATGACCATATAGTCAACTTAAACCTAAGAAGTCAACTTCTTCAAGTTTGGGTGCATGAACAATGCATTACATTAGAGTTAGAGAATTTCATGATCACAAATCCAAGTATCACACATTCTCTTTATTCCTCTAGGCCCAATCTTACCAAAGAAGATGTTGCATGTATCAAAAGCTCTATGATCCAGAAGGACTCAATCATGAAAGAATAGTCTTGAAGGCGATCACACCCCTCTTCTTTTTCAAAGACAACTACAATCACAACAATTCAACCAAAGAGGCAAGTGAAATAGTACAAGGGGACTACTGTATCAAATAGAAAAGGAGAATTCAAGAAGAAGGTAGTTCAGGGCATGATGTAGATTTGGGTACGAAAAGGAAAGCAACCATTAGCTTTGTCCCAACCATTTCCATCCAGGTAAGCCAACCATGCCCAAAGATGCACCAAGCGACTAGGACAAGCTCAACCACAAGGTCTCCGATAAATTTGGGTGCCTAAGAAATTAGTTGCAGCTCAACAAGGGAAATTACACACGTGGGTACCCAAGGCACTCTTACATGCACAAGCACCATTGCTCTCCCACACTAGTACAGTCTCAACTAAGAAGCCAAGGAAAATCAAGAGTCAAAACCAAGCACAGAGATCAAAAGAAGATCAATTCGCCTCTTTGGCAATAGAAAGAAGATAATCATCAAGGATATGGGTGTTATCGTTAGTGTCCATGTGAAAGGACAAATGGCCACCGGTCACTTCTTTGTATATGTTCTTTAATAAAACATATAGTGGCCTAGTCAGTCACAGACTGTAAGTTCGACCACATTTCTAAGACCTAAGAAGTCTGTCTTCATGCTCCCTATGTACTGTTTGTTCTGCATATTCAGCAGCCTCTATGCAAAGTACTGTGTGTGGTCTTAGGAGCTTGGTTTTCTACCCCGCAGATATCGTCGTGGAGCTCTCAAGAAGTAGAGCACACTGTGGTGCATCGCCGTCAAAATACTTCACTGGTATCAGAGTAGTTTGAGGCAAAGGCTTTGTTCCTTTTGTACGAGCGAAGTGAGCATCCCCCCCCCCCAGGCTTTCTCCAAGGCTTACGACTAAGGCGGCGACCAAGGCATAGACCTTGGCATACCTTGTCATGCGAGTCATCGAAGTCACCGTTGGTGCCATTGGCTACGTGTGAGGGAGGACCTCAACGATCAAGGAATATAGATGTTCCTGGTACTTCTCGGGAGGTCACCCATCCCAGTACTATTCCCCTGAGAGCTCGCTTGACCGTGGCAATCTCTTGCCACTAAGCTACACTCTTGTGGTGTCTAAAGAAGGGGAAGGACTAAGGTTGACATTACCTTGAACAAGTTTTGGTCCCTCAAAGCTTCAATCTTTGCTTTCAAAGCCTATCTCTGAAGCAATTTTGGGGTGTCTTTTGGAGCCAGTTTGGAGTATTTTTGCACATCGTTCCCTTCACATAGGTCCAAGAACATCAAGAAGGCTGTTCTTTGTACTTCTTTGACAATAAACATCAACCTTTGGGGCTATGATTTCAGCCACACTCGTAAAACTACAGGTTTCTCGAGAGGTTTTCAGTTTTGGTGGGAGCAACTGCTGCAAATTTATGCAGGTTTTTGAGCCTAAAACATTAGAGTTGACAATAACTTGTAGGTGTTATTGGCTAGTTTTTGGGATGTGCATTCAGCCTTTTATTGTCATTTTACTGCATATATTGAGCACATACATACCATGTACGCTTGTGTGGATACCGCATCCATGTGGTCATTGATATAACAGTTACGTTTTTTGCATAAAGCCTTTTACATTTGATAAAGAGGGTCGTGGTGAGGTTTTCTTAACTGGGAGACACCAGATGTCGGGGTCTCTTCAGCGATGCAAGTTGAAGACTTATCCAGCTTCACCATAGGAGATGTATGATAGTTTTTCATAGGTGCTCAATAAGCCTAGTTGGCTTCTATTGGGTAATTGATTATATGCAATGGAGTAAGTGATTCACTATGCAGGAAAACATGTTAGTACTTGAAGTTTTATGATATTTTGGCATTGGTCATATGCTCATTTGTAGAGGATACTCTGGCAAATTTTTTTTAGATTTTTGGTTTTCTCAACTATACAGTGGTCGATTCACTCCTTGATACACTTATTCGTTGGTGTTCCAACTCTTCTAGCTCCATTATCATTCTATTCAGTTCTCTACCATCATGGCATCAGAGGTCTCAAGCTCATCCGGTGGATCAGGGTCTAGTGCTAGTGTTTCAAGGAGGATCTATAACTTGTAGGGCAAAGACCATTTTGAGATTAGAAAATTTGATGGCACAAACTTTTCTCTATGGAAGAATCAGATTAAAGATGTGCTGATTCAAAGGAGGCAATGGAAGCCAGTAAATGGAATTTCAAAGAAGCCTGCTGACATGGATGAAGATGATTTGGATGAGTTAGATGAAATGGCGAGGTCTACCATTCACTTACACCTAGCAGATAATGTTTACTTTACAGTATTAGACTGTGAAAGTGTAGAGGCGCTTTGGCAGAAGTTATGCAATACATATGGAAAAGAGACAACATCAAATAAAGTCTATCTGATGAGAAAATTATATGACCTTCGTATGAAGGACATAGATAGTGTTGCTGCTCATCTAAATGAGTTTGATGGCATATTCTCTCAGTTACAGGCTCAGAAAATGGATATGCATAATGAAATGAAAGCAGTATGTTGTTGTGCACCTTGCCATCATCATGGGATATGTTTTGCACAACTATTAGCAATAGTGCACCTGGTGCTAAACTCGTCTATGATGACATATGTGGAGCACTCGAGTGAGAAGATTCGCAGAAAATCTATGGTTGGCACTTAGAGTGTAGATGCATATAATGTTCGTGATTCTTACCAAGAAAAGAATCAACAACGTGGCAGGAGCAAGAAAAAGGAAAAGAATGGTCAACAGAATAAGAGTAGAAGTAAATCAAGGAAGAGGGATATCAAATGCCATTATTGTCATAAGAAAGGACACATGAAGAAAGACTGTTATGCATTAAAGAACGCTAAAGGTAAAGGACATAATGTTGATGGGCATGTTAAATAGTTACCTGCACCATCTACTTCGACTGTGAAGATTGAAGAAATTAATGCTATTTCTGATGATGCTAATGTGTTAACACTTGATAGTACTGTGCCAACTGAGGCTCTTATGGCTGATTCTCTTTCCCACACCTGGCTGCTAGATTCTAGTGCTTCTTTCCATGTGACACCACATAGAGAATGGTTCTCTAATTATGCAGCAAAGTCTCTTGGTACCGTGAGACTTGGTGACTCTTACCAATGTGATGTTGTGGGGATTGGAGATGTGGTTGTGCAGTTCATTGATGGTTCAAAATTTACTATGCATAACGTACACCATGTTCCTCAGTTATCATGCAGTTTGATGTCAATTTGTCAACTTGATGACCTTGGTTACAAGGTAGTCTTCTATGCTCAGTCCTTTTCCATATCAAAGGGAAATATGGTTATTGCAAAAGGAAGCAAAGTTGACTCACTTTATCCTTTATTTATATCATAGAAAGAACACTTGTTAGCTGTTACTGAACAACCTATGACTTGCATTTTGTTGGCTATGAGCTTTGATCCTTCATCTTGTGTGTAATCCCTCTCCTAAAAAGAGGGCAATCCTATCTAAAGCCTTATCTCCTTTTGATTGGTAAAAAAGGAGCTCCTACTTTTGTATAAGAGCATGACTCTCCATCACTTAATACTAGGCATACCTTTTGTCATATTTGTGCGCATTGTGAAACTCTTATCTTCTCGTGTGTGTACGAGAGTAGTTTCTCTCTCTACTTCATCTCCCTCAAATCTTTCAGTGATGCAGAGTCTACACCACAACTCTCGGATTGTGGCGCCATAGCTATCGAGTTCAACAGTTGGTATCAGAGCTGTTGCTTTCTTCCATCTTCTAATGCTGTTCCTGATCAAGAGCTCCTACGGAGGTTACATCAGGTTGCGAGCATTCATCTTGGTATGTTGCACCTTCTCCTAGGAATTCGTGTTATCCCATATGCACTGATGGACCTGTTTTATTTCTGTGTGAGTGACGGGTAAAGTCAAATTTTTCATCGCAAGCTTTAACGTTGTGTTCCTAGCCCATGGACCTCCCACCATCGCTATCGGTTTGAGCATGCAGAGAATGACACGCTCGCACATCTATGATTATTGATTTCTTTCTATTCATCTTGCAAGTCGAAGGTTGGAGCAGTATGCTGGCTGGATGACATGTTAATATCTCCTGGAGGAATTTCGTGCAAGATATCATCCCAATGAAATGACGAGAATGAGAAAGGCATATCAGATCCTACAAAGAATATATCTCGATGACTAGCTTAAGAGAGAGATAGAGACGCGGAAGAATGCAGTCGCTATAGAATGAGCAGAAGTGGATGCAAATTGCGGTTATGGAGAAGGCTTCTGGATGTGCACATTGAATCATGTGACTGCTATTACCAATGAACTGTTGCTCACTAAAGAGCTCTGACTAACGCTCAGAGCCAAGAATGGGTTTCCAATATTCCAACAGTTTTCAGGTACCAATACTTTTATGTACTACAGTCCTACTATTGTGTAGATGGCAAGGTAAGCTCCACGAAGGATGGTCTGCTCTCTTTCAGCGCAACCAGATATGAGTACATTCGGTCGCATTTTGCTTCATTCCTGGAAGTGTGCAGCACAACGGGCATTTTCCCTATGCAGTATAGAAGGAGTATCATTTGCTTAATGTTGCGAACATTTGTTTTATGTAGGGTACAAGTTTCAAATTATGTAAATACCTTTGGGAAGTCTTCAAATACTTCAAGAAGGCTCATATTATTCATAAAAGATAGCAAAAATACCATGTGAGTTCTAGAACATGGTGAGTCAAATTAGTGAGTCACAAGGGAGTTGCAGTGGTGTCCTAGTGGAAGGTCGATGTGGCTAGTTCTCAAAGTCCATCAATACTTTGCTTATTTGAGCACTTGAGTCATGTAATACCTCCACCCAAGTGTCCACCACGAATTTAGATGTATTAGGAAGGTTTTAGATTAGTTTCTCATGCAATAAAAAGATGAGAAAAGTCGTGATCTTGTGGGAAGTCCAAGAGAGGCATATGTGTATCTCTATGCTGTTATAGTTTTGTATGCAGAGATTGCAGAGCTTGTATCTCCCTCATTGTATATCCAAACTACATGTTTGATAGCTCATTTGAAAGCTCTTACTCTCTACATTCTTCCTTTAAATTTTCATAATCATTGGATTTGTGAGCTGAGAGCAGTACTCTCTGCAAGTAGTATGTGTTCTCTGGTTTCACCTCTGCTGAAGGTCTCCATTAAACCTCAAACTTGCAGAGGTCATATCTCCTTGTGTATTTATCCAAATTGAGTGTTCTTTGGCTCATTGGAAAGCTCTTTGTGTCTAGTATATGTGTTTAAAATATTTTTAGAAAATTCTAATCCATTAGAGAATAGTAAGTTTTGCAAGCATGAAAGGTAAAACAATAATGATGGAGGAAGAGAGTGAAATAAGAAAGGAATTTAGCTGTGTGTTGGTGCATTCAGGATTAAGGTCAATATGGGCGAAACCTTCACAAAAAACTTATGTTAAATTTGATGAAGGGAAAGTAGAAGCAGAAAAAGGAGTACAGATATGCAGTCCAACCAATAAACAGGAAGGGATAGATCAAATTCAGGAAATAGAGGAAATAATGGAAAAGAAGAATACTCAAAAAGTAGAAGACGGAGTTACAGAAAAGGAGATCAACCAAAGCATAAAGGATGTACTTTATGATTTGAATAATAATGAGGAGATTACAATTACAAAAGATCAAGGACAAGAGGAGGAGCTGGATCTGATGGACATAGATGAGCAGGAAGAGAGACAAAAAGAGCAGACAAGGGATGATCATATAAAATCTATTGAGGAAACTGAATCAATTCTATTCCAGGAAAAGGAAGTACAAGTAAAAGAAGGACATCTTTTTGAAGAGAAACTACAGGTGATGGAGAACCAGAAGGCAGAAAACACAAAGCTAACTACAAATATCTCAGAACAAGAGAATCAGGATGATCAGAAATTGGAAGACGAGGAAGAGGAAGATGTTGTAGATCAAGATAAATTAGAAACAGATCAAAGCCATGAAAAACAAAAGACTCAGGTTATAGAGTATGAGGAAGAAAAAGAAGAGGAGGATGAGAGCAAAGAAAATAAGCAGATAGAAAGCAAACAGATGGAAATAGAAGTTGGAATGGAAAGAATACCTAAAAATATAAGATCTGCTTGCCAAATCATTATGAGCAACATAGAGCAGTTCAGACCTTCAAGCAGGAATATGATCATTTCAAGAATGGTAGCAGAGTCTGAATTTGAAAAAGGTAGTAATATCATTAAGGAGCATAAAAGGGAAAGGGATCAGTTGACAGAACAATTGAGGATGGTAAAGGAGAAGAATGAAGAACTAACACATAGAATAATTTCTTTGGAAGAAGTGGAAGTACAACAACAAAATAAAATTCAATATCTCGAAGAAAAGAGCACAAAACTGACAGAACAGAGTAGTAAATTGGAAATGGAGTTGAAGAAGATTGAAGGTAGATATAGAACTTTACAAAGTTCATATCAAATCATAGTCAGAGCAAATGAGGAGATCAACAAACTATTAATGGAAGAAGGACAGTTGAAGGAAGAAAGTAAAACTGCTCAGATGACAGAGGAGGAAAAGGAAGAATTGCACAAGGAGATCAAGAGATTGCAAATAGAGTTGAAGGAAGCCAAGGAGCTGGAGAAATAGGCCAGTACACATGCTGCTACCTCAATGAGGGGTTATAACAAGTTGCATATGGATATGGAAAAAGAAAGGAGTGATTGGCAGTCAAGAATAAAAAAGGAAAGAAGTGAATGGATAAAAGAAAGAGAGATATGGGCAACTCAAAATAGAAGTTTGATGGTGACAATAGAAGAATTACAGAAAAAGCTGGAAAAGCCACAAGCTCAGGAAGAAGCACAGATAGAGACTACATATACAGGAGATTATGAAGAGGGAAATGATGACAGAAATCAACATGGTAGTGAATCAGAAAATAAAAGACCAGAAGAAGAATATTCAGAAGATTTTGTCCAAAAATTGGTGACAAACAGAGAGTCCAGAATGAACTTCATTAGAAAAATGCATGATGAATATGAAGATCAGATTGTCACATTTGCTTTAAATAAAGGGATAAATCATGATCAACATCATTGGGCTGCAGATGGACTGGGCATACCTTGGTGCATGATCATGGAGAGTATCAAAAACTATCAGTTGGCAAGAGTTGGATTACCTCCAAATAAATATCTTGAATATGAAGAAGATATCAATGTGACCAAATAATTATTTGAGAAAGCCAATCCAAAATGGAGGAATAGATGGTTGGATGCAAATAAAGAGTGTAGGAAAATATGGAAGGAAGCACCTATTCAGTTGAAAATTAATCCAGCTTACTGTCCAGTAGCAAGAAGAAGAGAGTGGACAATTTTTTGGGAAAGAAGGAAAGAAGGACAAATCCCACCAAAATGGTTGAATTTTCCAAAGTTAGCAGGACCAAAGGCAGGAACATGGCCTACAAAAAAATATATGGTGGATCCAGCTGAATCTGTTATAGCTACATACAAAGATGTGAATGACCCAGCATGCATTTTACTGATCAGAGTAATGAGACTTATTTTGGCATGCATAGAGACATATACAGATACAGATGTCAGAATCTTAAATTACATTGGCTTCAATTCTCCTACTGATGCATTATTGTTTGATCTCAGTGAAACACCTGATAGAATATGTTTGATGGCATATTACAACATAATAATATTTTTGGGCAGTCATTATCTACAGATCTTTGAAGATGCATTTGATTATGGGTTTTTTGAAAGAGAATCAGAGATATTTGGAAACTTGTCTGTAGTCACAAATCTCGACTCACTGCATATGAAGCTGCATACACAGAATACTTGAAAAAGGATGTAATTGATAAGCCAGAAGCTACAGTACAGTGGAGGAAAGCACTATTTGAAATGGTAAACAACTTAAATGTTACTGAAAGGAGAAGCCATGACTATTGTCACAGGTCTATCAAAGGAAAAAGAAGTGAAGAGAGCATTTGGAATATATGAGCAAGAATGTCTTTTATCAGGAGCCAAAAGGTCTAGGAGGGGAAGAATGTTGGAAGAAGTATTTTTTATAGTATTTTTTAATGAGAAATAATTGTAAAATGCCAAAAATTTGTAAAAATATTTATGTAACTGATGTAAAAATAAGGAAGAGTCTTCCTTATGTAGAGTAGAATCTTATGTAATTTT
Organism: Ceratopteris richardii; assembly: GCA_020310875.1. Lineage (NCBI taxonomy): Eukaryota > Viridiplantae > Streptophyta > Polypodiopsida > Polypodiales > Pteridaceae > Ceratopteris > Ceratopteris richardii. The sequence goes on from CM035426.1 coordinate 95,000,471, forward strand.
TCTAGAATTTTTTGAAACTCCTAGATAGCATATTTTTAGATTAGAAGAGGAAAAGACCAAATTTCAAGTGTGAAAAGGGACACTTGAAAATGTATAAAAGACAATTTCCTCTATTATGAGAGGGTTGGTTATTTGTTTACATGCTATCCAAGTGAAGAGAGAAGTTTCCTGCTGAAAATCGCATTTTCTCCTCTTTGTGTGATTTCTTTGAGTTATGAGTCTATTCTTTGTGTATCCATGGAGATTTGTGAGCTTCTATTGTGTATTTCTGTTGAATGTGTATGAAGAGAGTTGACTACTGATATGTTGAGTGAGAAATTGATGAAAAATGGTGCTGGAGATGAAAATCGTTTGATTTTACAGAATCGCGATTGTCTCGTCTAAAGGTTACAGGTAACATTTTTAAGTTTTGACTTCATGGTTGTATTCCGCTGAGAAAATAACATGCTTTAGACACCAAGATTGTGGAAAATGATGGAGATTTGCTCAAGATAATCCAAACCCTAGAAATTCCTCTTCATCTTCATTATTCTCAAAAATTCAGCCATTTACCTCTTATTTCTTGGATTCTATCATGTAGAAGGGGTTGTGGTCTCATGTATACTTCCAGGATTGACAAAATAAAGATGTATTGTTAATTCTTTATGCTAAATGATTGGAGAGGACAACTCCAAAGATCAATAACAAACAATGAGAAACTAATCTAAAACCTTCCTAATACATCTAAATTCGTGGTGGACACTTGGGTGGAGCTATTACATGACTCAAGTGCTCAAATAAGCAAAGTATTGATGGACTTTGAGAACTAGCTACATCGACCTTCCACTAGGACACCACTGCAGCTCCCTTGTGACTCACTAAGCTCCCTTGTGACTCACTAATTTGACTCACCATGTTCTAGAACTCACGTGGTATTTTTGCTATCTTTTATGAATAATATGAGCCTTCTTGAAGTATTTGAAGACTTCCCAAAGGTATTTACATAATTTGAAACTTGTACCCTACATAAAACAAATGTTCGCAACATTCTCCCCCTCAAGTTTCAAAGGGTATTTCCTTCATGCCAAGAATATAGTTGAATCTTTGAAGCTTCGGTCCATCCAAGGATTTGGTGAAGATATCTGCAACTTGATCCTTTGTTCCCACAAAAGAAACTTGTACTTCATTGTTTATGGCCTTCTCTGGAACATAATGATAGTGAACCTCTATATGCTTTGTTCTAGCATGAAAGATAGGATTTGAGGTCATATGAATGCTACTCAAGTTATCCCCATATATCAGTGGTACATCAACCTGCACATTCAAGTCATGAAACAAATTTTTAAACCACATAACTTCAGTAGTAGCCAATGCTAAACTTCTATACTCAACCTCTGTAGAAGATAAAGCAACTGTAGGCTATTTCTTTGAACTCCATGTTAATGTCTTGTTTCCTGCTATTACCACATATCCACTTGTGGATCTTCTGTCATCTTTGCTTCCAGCCCAATCTGCATCACTAAAGACTTTAAGAGTTAGATCAGCATCATGACTATAAAATAATCCTTCGTTCATGGTACCTTTCAAATACCTAAGCACTCTTTTTGCTGCATGCATATGAGGTACTCTAGGTTCATGCATAAACTGTAATACTCCCACTGCATAGCATATATCAGGTCTAGTTTTTGTTGCATAAATCAAAGATCCTACCATGGATCTATACACATTCATATCATGCAACTCATCACCTTCCTTTGCACTCAACTTTACATTACATTCCATTGGAGTAGAAACAAATTTACATTCCTGCATACCAAACCTTTTCAACATATCACATATATACTTTCTCTGTATCAACCACATACCTTCATCGCCATACACAATTTCAATCCCAAGAAAGTATCTAAGCAAACCAAGATCTGAAATTTTAAATTACTTTCCCAAATTACCTTATATCTCATCAATTGCTTTTGTATCATTCCCTGTAATCAACAAGTCATCCACATAAATGCATACATAGACACACATGCCATCTACATGTTTTACATAAAGTGAAGGATCAGCATGACTCGCTGTGTATCCTTGCAGCATAAGATACTTTACCAACCTTGCATTCCATGCCCTTGGTGCCTGCTTAAGACCATACAATGCCTTCTTTAACTTGCATACATGATTAGGACATTTTGCATCCACATAACCATCTGGTTGTGACATATACACTTCTTCATTTAACTCACCATTAAGAAAGGCATTCTTTATATTGAGTTGATATATATTCCACCTTTTACTTGCAGCTAAAGCCAACAAAGTTCTCACCATTGCTATGTTTGCTATTGGACTAAATGTCTCCTCATAGTCCAATCCTTGAGTTTGATTATATCCTTTTGCTACAAGTCTAGCCTTATATCTTGACACACTACCATCACTATTTCTTTTGATCTTAAAAACCCACTTGCGACCAATTACCTTTTGCTTTGGTGTCTTTGGAACTAAATTCCAAGTCTTGTTATCCTATAGTGCTTCCATTTCTTCGCTCATTGCTTTCTCCCACTTTTCATCTCCTTTTGCCTCATCATAACATGTGGGTTCATTTTCCTGCTCAACTTTTGTCATAAAAGCATAATGAGTATTCATGAAAGATTCATACGTATACCTTTGAGGTTGCTTACTCACTCTTGAAGTTCTTCTTACCTCCAACGTAGATGCTCTTCCTTTCTTATTAGGAACCTTTGATGATTCTCCATAGTCACATACATCACTAATTTCCTCTTCTTCATCATTAACTTCAACAAGTTTGAGTTTACCTTTACTTTTAACACTAGGAGGTGAATCTTGCCTTAATCTTCCATTGAAAGGTAGCTCTCTTTCTTCATCCAAACCGCTTTTCTCATCACTTAAACTTCTTGTGGGCTGAGGTAAGCACTCATCTCCTTCACTTGTATCTTCTTCATCTTCATTTATGACCTGCAAACTTTTCTTATCTACATACCATGAAAGTGATTCATCAAAATTTACATCTCTTGAAACAACCACCTTATTGGTATGAGGATTATAACATCTATATCCTCTTTGAGTATCCGCATAACCAATAAATATACACTTTTCTGATTTCACATCAAGTTTTGATCTCACTTCACTAGGTACATGTACATAACATACACAACCAAATACTTTCAAATGACTTACACTTGGTTTCCTTCCATGCCATACCTCATATGGTGTCAAATGATGAACTCCAGCAGTAGGTACTCTATTCATAATGTACACACTTGTGCTAACAGCTTCAGCCCAAAAAGAATTAGGCAAACACATATCATTTACCATGCTTCTAGATGCTTCTGCTATGATTCTGTTTCTTCTTTCTGTGACTCCATTTTGTTGTGGAGTATACCTGCATGTAACTTCTCTTTTGATACCTTCATCATACAAAAAATCAGTAAAAGCTTGAGAGAAATACTCTCCCCCTCCATCGGATCTTAGCTTCTTAACGCCTGTTTGCTTCTCAACAAATGATTTAAAATTTTTGAAACAATCAAAGACTTCACTCTTATGTTTAATGAAATACACAAATGTCATTCTACTATGATCATCAATGAATGATACATAGTAACTTATTACCAGCCAAGGATGCCTCTTTAGTAGGACCCGATACGTCCGTGTGTATACGTTCTAGCAATCCACTGCTTACATAGCTTGAATGCTTGAAAGGCTGTCTACTCTGCTTACCCATTTGACATGCTTCACATAGATGCACCATATGTTGCTTAGTAAGATCAGGTAATCCTTCAACAATCCTCCTCTTTGATAGCTCCTTTAACCTGTGTACATTCATGTGTCCAATTCTTTTGTGCCATAGAGCAAGCTCTGCTATTCGATGCATACCATAAGAGAAATAGTTTGTATGATTTGGGTTTACCTTGAATGTAAACAATCTACCTTGTTTTTGACCTCTAGCAATTAACCTCCTTTGCTTTGGATCCTCAGTGAAGCAACCTGCATGATTAAATCTTATTTGCAAACCTTTTTCTACCATTTGACCAACTGACATCAAATTCTTAGTGATCGTTGGCACATAAAGTACATCCTTCAAGCAATTTGTCTTGCTCTTATCCTGCATAACAACATCTCCAGCCTGCATAATCTTATGTGTTGTATCATCTCCTGTTTCAACATGACCTTTACATGAAGGATTATGCATATTAGAAAACCATGAAGCATCATGTGACATATGATTAGAGCAACCACTATCTACATACCATACATCACTATTCCAATTCATCTTAGTTTCTACATTCATCATAAGAAGAGAATCATAATCATCACTTTTACCTTCAACTGCATAATTTCCTTGTTGTTTACCTCTTCTTGAATAGCCTCCTCTTCGATTACCACCTTGATTATTTTCATTTTGATAGCAATCTTTGGCATAGTGTCCATACCTTCCACATATATAGCAATTGTTGTTATCTTCACTCCTTTGTCTTTGATTATAGTTGTAGTAGCCTCTCGTACCTCTTGCGCTTGATCTTCCTCTTCCTCTTGTGTTGAAGAAGCCACTTGAAGTCCCTTGATCATCGCTCCTTCTTCCTCGACCTCTATTTGAACCTCTTCTACCTCTGTTTCCACCTCTTGATGATCCTACATAAAGAGATTGTCCTTGAGATCCTTTTTTATTTGAAGTAGAACCATTTAGATTCATCTCCTCCGTGACCATAAGAGCAACAAGCTGATCAAAGTCTGGCAATTCTCCTCTAACATAAATTGAAGTAATGAATGGTTTCCATCTCTCATCATCCTTGAGTCCGTTGAGAGTATGTGCAACCAAGTCGTCGTCCTCCACATGAGCTTGAATTGATCCTAGTTGATCTGCAATCTCTTTAACCTTCAACAAGTAATCATTGACCGATGTCCTTGTATCTTTCTTTATGTTATTCAACTCATTTTTGAGTTGAATCTTCCTTGCTCTTGCACCTGTAGCATACAACCTTTCCAATGCAAGCCAAACATCTCTACTTGTGTCTAGATCTTGTATGTGTCCTACCATTGAATCTTGAATATTTTGTGATAAAATGAATATAACCCTTTTATCTCTTTCATTCCAAAGTCTAAACTCCCTCAATTGTTGTTGATTTGGATCCTCTGGTAATATAGGTTTGATATCCATTCCATCAATCAAACCATACAAGCCTCTACCTTGCAAGTATGTTGTGATTCTAAATCGCCATGCTTGATAGTTGTTCTTATCAAGCTTCTCTATTTGTGCATGTTGATCGCCCATTGTGTAAATACTAAACTTCCTCCTTTAACCCTCCTTTTGCATATGTGTGATAAGAATAAGTATGAGATTTACCTTTGTTATAAAGTTTATGCACCTTTCTTTGCTTGGATGTTGCTTGAGATTCTTCCTTGCTATCTCCTTCTACCTTTGTGTAGTGTCGATGATGAACCTCTTCTCCAATAGCTTCAAATTCTTCATCAAGGTATTATAACCTTCTCCAAGCTTCAATTCCTTGCTCTGATACCAATGTTAGAGTTTATTGACCTCCAAAATATAGCAAGAAGTAGGTGGAACCCCCTAGGAACAAGTTGACCTTCTCACAAACTTCATCATAGAAAACCAGTCAACAACCTTCTTTCTTCTTCAGGACTGAGTTGCTTTACTGCTTCTTCCTGGACTTGCTTTCCCTGTGTCTTCTCACTCATGTCTTCTGATGTTTTATTTGTTTCAATGGTTTGAGTGATCACATTGGGTGTACTGGGAACTGATAAATTCAAACTTTTTAACAAGAAATTTTCAATGTCACTTTCAGAGTCTGAGGAAAATTGTGAGGATCCTGCTATGCCTGATTTTTCCAGTCTTGATTCCTCTACCACAGTAGATTGCTTCTGCCTTTCTCCCCCTATTACTTCCTCTTGCTCTGTTATGGTTATAGATTCAACTACTGATTTCCCTTTACTTTTCTTGGTCAGCCTTTTCTTCTGTACAGGTTTTTTCTGAGCTTTCGTTTTAGCTACCACTGTGGTCCTTCTTTCTGGAGATCCTTGTAGTTCTTTGAAGTATGCTAATAACTCCACTTCCTTTTTAACAAATACTTCCTCTGTCTCGGCTGCCATCATTTGATCATGAAGCTCTTCATAATGCTCTACCTCCTCCTGAACCCAATCTGTTGCCTTGCAAGAATAATCTTCCAGCATCTTTTGATATTGTGCCTCATATATTGCTCTTTTGTTATTTCCTTGAGTCAGATAAGTATATAACTGCACTTTACTGGTCTGAGGTGGATGAGGGTCATTAGAAGATTGGACCTGCTTCTAAGCAACTTCATGCTCCTCTTTGGTTGCTTCATCCTGGTCCAATTCAACCTTCCTTGGATCCAACCTCCTTTTCTTTACAGGGATTACTTCCTCTGAGATTACTTTCCTTTTCATTCCTGAACCCCTCATGCTGGTTTGTCCTACTTCTCTCACAGACATCTTCCTGGGAGGACTCTTGATTCCTGTCATAAGACTTGTGAAATATTGTGCCTCTGGAGCCAGCTTCAATTGATCTTCCATTCCCAATACATGATATATGATCCTGGTTAGAAACTGAGCTCCATTCATATATTTTTTCTGCTCCCAGTGTTTTGCTGCTTCTTTCAGTTGTTCATGTATGTATGATGATACATCCATTATTCCAAAGGGTTTGGTTCTGTCCTTATTGTTAAACATAATCAGTGTAGCTGATTTGTGTGGCATGGTATATCTCGGCAATTTTGGAAAGCAAAAATACTGCAGAAACATCCTGATGACATACTCCTCCTTCTCTTTTCCCTTAAAGTCAGGAAATTTTGAATATCCTGTATAGGTTTCTTTATTCTTTTTCACAAAGCTATGGCCAAGCTTGGTTCCCATTGGGTAGAATTGTAAGGCTGCTCTAATATGTTCTACTTTTATAGTAATATTCACCTCCTGATTATCTTTGTTCTTGACTTTACACCAGAAATAAGCATCATTACCTTTTCCAACTTCCATCAGGCTGTTCATTACCTGTGCCACTCTTTCAAAATCTATAAAAAAGATAGATTCTTCCAGCAATTTATGTAACCCAACTGCCTTCCATCTTTTCTGATTGACTGCTACCCTTTGAAATCTATAGAACTCTTGACACAACATTGTATATTTGTATCCCCCTACTCCTACTGTGAATATATGCTGGCCAATTATGCTTAGGGTTTCCTTGAGCTCCTTCACCACCTTTTCTGCCTCTGGAATATCTTGCTCCTCATCAGACTCCAGGTCCACCTTCTCTACCACAACTTCACTATCCAGGAACCAATGTCCCCTAGACAGAGTGACTGATTCTGCTTTGAAATCATGAATTGATAACTCCTTTGCATTCACCATTCTGGGGAAAATATAACACATAAAAAGAAAGAACTCCACCCACGTGAGTCACATAAAATAAAAAATAATAGTTATTTTAAAATGAAATGAAAGAAGAATGAAAATAATCTTTTTATTAAATTATGTCTTCTTTAGAACACTCAATTAAAGTGACCATCACATGTGTAGCAAGATGTCTAGTGCACTCCCCTCTTCTGACAGCTCTCATCCAGGAAGAAGATGTTTTCTAGAAGAAAAAGAATAAAATGAAAAATAAACAATAACAAATACAAAAAATAAAGAAATCATAAAGAAAATAGAATGGTCAATACAAAATAATAATTAGAAACCTGCTACCCTTCTACCTATATCTTGCCTTGTGCTTGTTTTTTTTTTTTTTTTTTTTAACTTATAAAAGGAAAAAATAGATCATTTTTCTCTCTTCTATAATTTCTCTCTTTTCTCTTTTTCTCTTTTCACTTTTTTTTTAATAATTTCTTCTATTTCTTTTTCTCTCTCTCTCTTTTTTTTTTAATAATTTCTTCTATATTTTTTTTTCTTCCCCTCCTAATTCTCTTTTAGAAAAAGGATAAGGTAGAATATTTTGTCCTAATTCTCAATATGCTATGATTTTCTTTTTTCCAACCTTCTGATATGATTCTGAAAAAATTCTAAATTCAAATCAAATATAGATGGTCTTTTTTTTCCATTGAATCAACTCTGATTTCTTTACCCAATAATATTTGACCTTAGTTGTCTTTATTTCAGGAAGAAATCCATCTCCTTCAGATAAGCAGTTTTTTGAATGTTTTGGCCTCCATATCCATTTTGTTCTAGAATTTTGTTCTGATGAGCAGACCTTAGGTATGCTTTGTTTCCATATCCTTCTTGTTCTAATGCTTTGATGCTTCAAATTGTACCATGGTTGCCACCTTGCTCCTGTGTGTCCATCCCCCTTTGCTCTTTCAAGTTTTTTCAGGTTTTGATTAAATGAAGCTTGATCATTTAGTATTTGTATTGGTAATGTCTGTATGTCTTCCCTTGAGAAAGTAAATCCTTCCATGTCTGGGCCATGAACATCCTGTTGAACTTCCTGCTCTTCATTACGCAATAAGAATATTAAAAACCTTTTGTCATTTATTGTCAAATTAAGCTTCATTTTTTCAAAATCCAAAATTACTTTACCTTGTTGGAGCCATGGTTGTCCCAAAATTAATTTTTCAGTCATCAAATGGTCTGGCCATTCTTCACAATCTATTTTCATATATTCATTATTGAACCTAACTTTAATAGACAATGAAGACATGCTTTGAATCATTTGTCCCTCCAAAGTTTTGATAAAAGTTCTGCTTTTAGTTCTTTTCAGATTGAATTTATTCAACAAAGTTGAACTAATCAAATTCACTTGTGCACCTGAATCTATCAAAACCCTAATTTTTTCATTTTGATAATCCATTGTTATCACAGGCAAATGTTCTTTTTGTTTTAGAGGTGTTTCACACAAACAGACTTCCCTATGATCTTTGGTTTTTTTTATCCTTTCCTTTGCTTCCTGCTGAGCCTCTTTTCTAATGTTTTCTTCTTCTTTTTTCCTGTTTTGAGCTTGTTGTAACCTTCTCCATTCAGAAGTAGTTAATGGAAGATCATATCTTTTAACTCTACATCCACTTATGAAGTTTGGCATGATCTCTCCATCTATGTTAGCTAATTGGATAGCTCCGCTATTACTTATCTGATGTATAAATGTACAGCCCATGTCCTTTTTCTGAAACTTTTTCTGATGTTCTTTGACTGTGTAAGCCAAAACTAGATCTCCTTCTTGTAGATCTTTTTCTTTTATGTGAACATCATGATAAGCTTTTTGTCTTTTCTTGTCCACATATATACTCATAATCGCTTGGAGTCTAGAAGCTCCCAGTTTTTCCAATTCTACTACTCTCTCAGATAATTCATGTCCAGTCCAATTGTAGTGACTACCCACTTTTAATGTTGGAATGAGGAATTCCATAGGTAGAACTGTATTTTGCCCATATACCAGATTAAATGGAGTAGTTCCTAATGCAGTTTTGTATGCCACTCTATAAGCCCATAGGACATGATTGAGTTGTAAATCCCAATCATTCCTGTTTGTGTTCACTAATTTTGACAGTACAGTACAAAGTACTTTATTAGTACTTTCTGCTAACCCATTGGCTTGTGGGTGATATGGGGCTGACTTTCTATGACTAATTAGGAAACATTCAGTTATATTTTCTATGATTTGATTTACAAAATGGGTCCCCCTATCACTTACCAATTCAATTGGAAGTCCAAATCTGGTGATGATGTTTTCATAAAGGAATCTAGTAGTAGTATGAGCATCATTCCTTCTTGTGGCTTTGGCCTCAGCCCACTTTGTCAGATAATCTGTAGCCACTATTATGTATTCAGCATGTGATTGTCTTGTTGGAGGATGTATAGGTCCAATGAAATCTAACCCCCATTTACTAAAGGCTCTTGCTGAAACCAATGGAACTAATGGCATATTATCTCTTTTATTTGGTTGACTCACCCTCTGACAGATGTCACATCTTTTTACATAGGTTCTTGCATCAGGAAATAGGGTTGGCCACCAAAAGCCAGAATATAATATGAGTTTAGCTATTCTATCACTTGAGAAATGTCCACCTACCACTCCCGAATGTGCCATTTCCAACATCTCCAGATATTTATCCTCATGAACACAAATTCTTAAATATCCATCCATCCCTCTCTTATACAATTGTTCTCCTATCAATTGATACTCTTCAGAGATTACTTGGAGATTTTTTGAATCTGCACCAACTATTACTTGTTTTCCTTTCTTCTTCCTTTTCAACTCTTCAATAATCTTTTCACTCCACTCTGGATTTTTCTGAAACCAATATAGAGTTATGAATTCTGAATCTTGCAATGATTGACACTTCCAGCAATTAGCAATGTATTTTGTTACATCTTGAATCTTATTAGGCCAATGTACCCCCATCCTATTGAGATTACTTAGGGTGAATACCCTGGAAGCATGAGTGCAAGGGTTCCAACAATGAGCTCTTTTCAGATATTCCTGTTGCTCTTCTTGAGGAGTACAATATTCCAATACACCTGTATGGTTGAGGTGATACAAGTGTCCAGCTAACAGCATAACATTTCTGCTTTGTAATACTAAGTGTGTATTGTTTCCAAATGTTCTGCAAGGTCCCATGGTTAACAATGGTAATAAAGTCATGGCCCACTCAGGAACACTTTCTACTTTGAACAAATAAGTATCCGACAAGTCATCATTTAGAGGTGAACTGTGCTCTTTAGACTGGATTCTAGACAAATTATCTGCTCTCAAATGTGTTTTTCCTTGTCTGACCATCACCTCAAACTCAAACTCCATTAATAAGAGGAACCATCTGACTATTCTACCAGTGTGGCAAGGTTTATTTACCAAATATAGTAAAGCTTGATGGTCCACAAAGAACTTAAACTTGTTGGCCAAAAGGTAATGTCTATATTTTTTCATAGCAAATATCATTCCCAATCCTTCTCTTTCAGTGGTTGTGTAATTTTTCTCGGCTGAATTCAGTTGCCTACTAGCATAAGCCACTGGAAAATCTAATTTTCTTCCTTCTATTGGTTGTGCCAATACACATCCCAAAGCATAATTTGAAGCATCCACATGAACATGAAAAATTTTATCCCACTGGGGTGTTTTTAGAATTGGGGCTGTAACCAAACAAGTTTTTAGGGTTTCAAAAGCTTGGTCACACTCCTTGGTCCACTCAAACTTTGTAATTAGGGCATATAAAGGTTTGGCTATGTCAGCAAACTTGTGTCCAAATTTTCTATAGTACCCACAATGTCCCATGAAAGTTTGAAGTTCCTTTACATTTGTTGGTCTTGGAAGTTCTATTATAGCCTTTATTTTCTTCTCATCAGTTGAAATTCCATTTTTAGAGACTATGTGACCTAACATTCTTCCTTGTCTCACAAAGAATACACACTTTTCTGGATTTAAACATACTTTGTATGTTCTGCATTTCCTGAATATATTCTCTAAATCTTGCAAATGATCTTGTCTTTTTAATGAAAAAGTACATAGATCATCTACATAAATTTCCATCACACTCCTCAGGAATTCCTTGAAGATATGACACATCAATCTTTGAAAGGTTGCTAGGGCATTAGTCAATCCGAAGGGCATGACCCTAAAAGCATAAATTCCCCATTCTGTGGAAAAGGCAGTTTTATGTTGGTCTTCCAATGCTATAGGTACTTGATTGTATCATGAAAAACTATCTAGAAAACTATAAACCTCCTTCCCTACAACTCTTTCTAGAAGGTGATCTGTTATTGGTAATGGATAACTATCTCTTATAGTTGCTGCATTCATCTTCTTCAAGTTAATGCATACCCTAAGTTTCCCATTCTTTTTTGGTACTACAACTATAGGAGATATCCATTCTGTATACTCAATCTCATAGATGAAATTGGCAGCCAACAGCTTGTCAATTTCTTCCTTTATTTTAGCAGAGTATTTATCATTGAATGTGTAATGTCTCTGTTTGCTAGGTTTTGCATCAGGTGTAATAGGAATTTTATGGTCACAGATTTTAGGATCAATTCCTTTCAAATCCTTGTAGCTATAAGCAAACACATCCCTATAATTTCTTGCCAAATTTCTCAATGCCTCTTCTTCTTGGTTTGTCATGTCATCAACTATTACAATATGTCTTTCTTCCCCATCTTCCTGAGTGATCATGACCTTCTTAGTTTGTTCCTCATTGTCATAAGCCTCCCCTTTCTTCTTTTCTCTCTTTGGTTTCATTTTTAGAAGTAATCTATCTTCTACTTCATATGTCTTGAAATTTGTTGGTACATCAAACTGTTGATCTTTGTTTGTTTCTTTCTCCTTTTTCTCATGTTCTTGGTTTTCTTCTATTTCCTTGTGTTTATTTTTCTTATATTTGCCTAAGATTTTATCTTTTATTGCATCCTCAGCTTTTACTTCTTCCAAATATTGTGTTTTCCCTTTTTTTAATATCATTTCCTCCTCCTGGTCCTCCTCTGTTTTGACACCTTTATCATTTGTATTCCAATGTGAAAAACATCATACCCTTCTTCATTTTGAAATTCCACTCCTACATACTCATCACTGGCCAGATCCATGGTAGCCAAAATTTGGTTCCACCCATAGGGCTCAAATTCTTCATCTTTGAATTCTTGTGGTACATAGCTCTCATCTTGTAAATTTCTTCCTTCTACACAATCTTCTCTTCTCAGTCGTCTTTTTCTGTTGGTGCGGTTTCTTATCATATTGCACTTCCATATTGATGATTCGGTTTCATTCTGGTCCTCCATCTTTGCTTCTTCACTTAATTCTTGATTTTGATGTATTTTATACCATTCTTGAGGGGATATGTCACAATAATGCCCATTTCTTAGATTTACCCTGGTTACCCTTCCTTTACTCTGAAGATATATGCAATCATTACCCCAATCTTGCACAATTTTCATTTGTCTCATAAATGGCCTTCCTAGGATGATTTCATATGAAGTTAACTGTGGAAATTCAACTATGGCAAAGGTATGTTCTATTTCTATTCCACAAATGTCCACAATCACTTTTTCCCATATTCCTAGGGGTTTTTCTATGTGTCCATCTGCAAGTTGCAATCTCATTTTGGTGGGTATTAATTCATTTTTTCCCCATTTTTCCCAATTTTGTTTAGTCATGATGGCCACTCCTGATCCACTATCTAGAATAGCGTTAGCATGGTTTTTTCCAAATTGTATTTTTAGGGTTGAGTTTCCCTCTTCTCCTTCACAATATCCTCCTATCTTATCAATGGGAATATACCACAATTCCTCCAATTCCTGTAGTTGTGGATGAAGATTTTCTGGTATTGGTTCCCATTTTTTCATTTTGTTCGGTAAGTGAGGATTTTGTTTGATCAATTCTTCCAATGTGGTGTGATATAGAATTGTACATTGTTTATCTATATTCACTTGGAATGTTATTTGTGGATTTTCTTCCTGATTAATATTTCCTCTTGTTCTTATTGCCTCAGATTCCTCAACTGTTTTTTGAGAATTGTCTAATTCCCCCAGTTTGAGTTGTGCTTCCTGTATGATTTGTTTACATTTCTGCATCCTTTCATGTTCTAAGTCTGGCATAGGATAAGCCATTACACGATCTGTAGCACTTGGTCCCTCTTGAATTCTTCCCTTGTATGCTTTTATCATGGTGTCTAGACTCTGTGAGTTTCTTATCTCTGACTGGGTTTGTGTCTTTTGAGAGGAAGTACTGTTTGATTGTTCCCTATTCTCCTGTTCCAAGTTTTTACCCATTCTTTTTTTCCTTTCCCATTTCCCTTTTTGTTTATTTTTCTTCACTTTTGAAACTGATCCCTCATTTTGTTCCTTAGTTGTTTCTTGTTGTTTAGCTTGTGCCCTTGTTATAGCATTTATATTCACTTGGTCAATGTCACTCAATTCTTCTTGTTCCATGATGTTGACTGTTTTCAGTGGTATGTTATTAGATGTGTTTTGCTGTTTTTGAGGATTTCTTGGACAATCCTTTATTAAATGTTCCCTGCCACAATCCTTACAATAGGCTCCCTCTATTCTTAATGTAGGAGGTTGTGGACAGTCTCTAATGAAATGTTCTCCCCCACATCTATAACAAGTTATCTTTGATCCCCCTTTGAACTGAAGTTTTTGATTGGACATATAATTATTGGTTATATACATGAATGTGGCTGTATCCATCTCAATTCTCCCATTTTCCAAATCTAGGGCTTGTAGTTCTGGTTCTCTCAGTTCATATCCTTCCCATTCTTCCTGATATCCTTCATTCCATTGATAATCTTCCTTGTATGGTGATCTTATTCTTGAATTTCCCTCCTCTATTGGTGTGTATTTAACTGGTACCACATTTGTTGGTAATGGAGGTTGTTGCCCAAGTACATGTCTTGGTTGCTCAACATATCCAGATTCTCCTTGACTTGCATAATCTCTCTCCTTAATGGGTTGTTTGTTGTAAAAACAATCTTCTCTAGTATGATTTGTCCATTTCCTCTCTAGTGTACAGTATTTGAGTGTTTTCCTGTCACTTATATGGACATTGTTGTACCAAATGATTTTCTCCACAATTATAGCATTTTTTATTTGTTGTTATCTTGGTATTTATCAGATTGGTTTTAGTGCTGACTTCCAGGGCTTTAGCAATGGCTTGAGCCAATTCTTCTGTTGGTGGAATTTTATCTTCATTTGCTCTAGGTTGATCAAATGCTAACAGATCTTGACCTCTGTTATCTTCCAAATCTATTGCCTCTTTCACACAAGCTCCTAGGTCAGGACATCTCCTATAATACACTAAGGTTATCAATTCGGCACTCCTTAATCCTTCTATGAATAGGGACACCTGTCTTGCCATGGAAGGTACTTCTTCTTTGGGACATCTATCAATGTACTGCTTGAATCTCCTAGCTGTCTCTTTGACATTTTCATCTTTTTGCTGCTTAAAGCTATGTATTAATGTGGCTGTGCTATGTTTTATTCCGGTCTTTGAGAATTCCCCAATGAAGGCTTCTAGAAAGGATTCAATATCCAAATACATTTCTTTTCTTAAGGGAATGAACCAAGATAAGGCAGGTCTTGTTAGGGTTAAACCAAATGCTTCAAATTGGACTTTGTAATCCTCTACTTCTTCAGCTCTGATTAATTGCCTAAATTCTGCAGCATGAGCATGAGGATCAGAATATCCTTCATATTGATTTTTCATGCATTTGGCTACTTGATATGGTCTAAGCATTCTACCCTGATTTTGCCAATGATGTCTTCTTCTTAGTGGGAAATCATTAATTCCTTCTGGTTCCTTTTCAAAAGGATTTGGGGAAGTATGTGTTCTCCTACCTTGTGATTGTTCACCATTATTGTTAATTCCATGTGGTCTTGGCAAATCTGATTGCCCTAGGTTCTGTTCCCAAGGTCTCTTGTCTGCACATTGCCCTAGGTCATTTGAATTTTCTGGGTCTTGTGAGAAGATGTATACACATCCCTGCCTATCCTCATATCTACCATCTTTGAATTGAGCTACTGGTGTTATGTTCAGGGGAACTTCTAAGTTTCTCAATCTAATGAGAAACTTATGCATTCCATCCTGATATATATAGGTTCCAAACCTATTTGTGTACATATATTTGAGGATGTTTCTATAATCCCCAATTTTTGTGGACTCATTTGTTTCATTTAAATTCTCCATGTTGTTTTCTTGCCCTAAATCCCTTTCTTGCAAATCCTCTTCCACTGGCTCTATGTCTTTCCTTCCCAGTTCTTGCTGGGAATGTGTGTACAATTTGTTACCAGACCTAAGGATCATTCAATTAATTTCCATGATTCTGTGATTAGAATAGTGTTTTCCACGATTTTATGCTCAAAATCGTCTTTATTACGATTCTGTGGTCACAATCGTGTTTTCCACAACTTCGTGTTCAAAATCGTGTTTTCCACGATTTTATGAATAAAATCGTGTTTTTCACGATTCTGTGCTCAAAATCGTGTTTTTCACGATTTTGTGATAAAAAATCGTGTTCTCCAAGACTTTGTGTTTAAAATCGTATTTTTTTCGATTTTATGAATAAAATCGTGTTTATCACGATGTTGTGATTAAAATCGTGTTTTCCACGATTTTGTGCTCAAAATTGTGTTTTCTACGACTGTGTGTTCAATATCGTGTTTTTCACGATTTTGTGATTAGAATCGTGTTTTTCACAATTCTGTGCTCAAAATCGTGTTTTCCACGACTTTGTGTTCAAAATGGTGTTTTCCACGATTTTGTGTTCAAAATCGTGTTTTTCACGATTCTGTGATTAGAATCGTGTTTTTCACGATTCTGTGCTCAAAATCGTGTTTTTCTCGATTTTGTGATCAAAATCGCGTTTTCCACAATTTTATGAATAAAATCGTGTTTTTCACGATTTTGTGATCAAAATCGTGTTTTCCACAATTTTGTGATCAAAATCGTGTTTTCCACAATTTTGTTCTCAGACAATCGTGATTGCTCACAATCGTAAATAACACGATTTTCTTATGAAAATCATGTTCTAAGAATCGCGATTTTGTCCTTTGTTCAGGGGATCGCGATTTTGTGTCTGACTACAGAATCGCAATTCTGTTCACTTTTTTTTGAAAATTTTCCAAGTATTGATTTTCAAATTTTTATTTCCTCTATAGAATCGCCTTAACTAGTTTTTTAACATGCAATGAAAGACTTTTCTAAAATCTTTTTATTTATCACAGAAACTTCAAAAATCAAAAATCGCGATTCCGTGTTTTTCTACTATTTCCTACTTATTTGTGTAAATGATCATGAAAATTTAGAGAAATGCAAAAAGAGTGGTATTGAGGCCCTTACCTTGCTTGCTTGATTCAAAGACTCTCACTCAAAAAATGACTTTTTTCGGAAATTCCAGACTTTTATAGTGTCCACAAAATCGTGATTCTGTACAATTTTCACTGATTTTCACTTTTTCACTTATCTAATTTCATTCTTCAACAAATTTATGGTTTTAATCCTCAAATTCTTAATTTTTCAAGATTAATTACTCCCATTAACTTTTGGTGAAAATCGCGATTTTGTGCCTCTATTCCACTTCTTCCACTTGATACTCAATTCTCTCTGAGTTTTTTTGAGCTTGACTTCCTTCACTTATTCAACTCAATGAGATCTCTTACAATTACCTTTCTCCAAAAAACCCAATTGTACTCAAACTTCCCAAAAAAAATTTCTCTTACAGAAAATCGCGATTTTGTGCAGAGAATTGTAATTTTCCTGTACTTACTATTTTTTGTAATTTTGAGTATTCTTTTCTCTTGTCTCCCTTTAGTCCCCTTTACCAATTCTAGTTCAATTGTCACTTGCAATTTTACATCATAATCACAAAATTATCCAAAAAATCGAGATCCTGTGCAGAGAATCGTGTTTTTTCTAATTTTCCAATTTTTGGCAATTTTTTTGCTTTCTTACCACCTGGTCTCTTCCACTCTTGTCAACAAATCTTCAGTCCAACTTCCTAAGGAGAAAAGAAATTTTTTTGATTGTTTTTAATGAATTTTATGAATTTTTTTGGTATTTTGCCCTAAATTAAGGTAAACACTTCACTTAGGGTTTCTTGTTTGGTGATCTATTGATCTTGTGTTCCTTGATTGGTTATACTCTCCTATGATTTGGCTATCAAAACAGTTTATGAGCAAAATTTCCCAAAGAAAATTGTGTTAAGAAATGCAAATGTCAATTTTTGCAAAGATAAACTCAAACATTTCTCTTTTCAAGATGCAATTCAGCTTTTCTCAAGATTATTACTTTGACTTGGCTACAAATGAATCTTCTCTACTTGCATCTAGCTACTTAACTTGATTTTTCCTTAATGCAATCTTGTCATCTTCCCAAGATCAACAATTTTGCTTAGTACTTGAACAAAAAGCACTCTACAAATGCAAGAATAGACACATTTTACCTTATCATCAGCTTTCTTGATTCAGTTTTTCACATACCTGCACTTTACTTCCAAAAAATGATATGAGCAACTATCAATTTGCAAAAATTTCAATACTTCTTATTCTCAAAAGATTATCTATTGCTTTCTTTTCTCAAAAGACAAACAAAGAAATCTACCTTTTCATGTTCACATTTCTTTAGTAAAGAGTATTACCTTTTCCATGTGTTCAATACCATCACATTAGAAGATCCAGCAAGGTCCAACTTCAATGAAGCTTTTGATATACTCCCCGGCAACGGCGCCAAAAAATGTTTGTTATTGATCTTTGGAGTTGTCCTCTCCAATCATTTAGCATAAAGAATTAACAATACATCTTTATTTTGTCAATCCTGGAAGTATACATGAGACCACAACCCCTTCTACATGATAGAATCCAAGAAATAAGAGGTAAATGGCTGAATTTCTGAGAATAATGAAGATGAAGAGGAATTTCTAGGGTTTGGATTATCTTGAGCAAATCTCCATAATTTTCCACAATCTTGATGTCTAAAGCATGTTATTTTCTCAGCAGAATACAACCATGAAGTCAAAACTTAAAAATGTTACCTGTAACCTTTAGACGAGACAATCGTGATTCTATAAAATCAAACGATTTTCATCTCCAGCACCATTTTTCATCAATTTCTCACTCAACATATCAGTAATCAGCTCTCTTCATACACATTCAACAGAAATACACAATAGAAGCTCACAAATCTCCATGGATACACAAAGAATAGACTCATAACTCAAAGAAATCACACAAAGAGGAGAAAATACGATTTTCAGCAGGAAACTTCTCTCTTCACTTGGATAGCATGTAAACAAATAACCAACCCTCTCATAATAGAGGAAATTGTCTTTTATACATTTTCAAGTGTCCCTTTTCACACTTGAAATTTGGTCTTTTCCTCTTCTAATCTAAAAATATGCTATCTATGAGTTTCCAAAAATTCTAGAAAAATTACATAAGATTCTACTCTACATAAGGAAGACTCTTCCTTATTTTTACATCAGTTACATAAATATTTTTACAAATTTTTGGCATTTTACAATTGTTTCTCATTAAAAAATACTACAAAAAATACTTCGTCCAACACTCATGCTATAAAAAGATGAGAAAAGTCGTGATCTTGTGGGAAGTCCAAGAGAGGCATATGTGTATCTCTATGCTGCTGTAGTTTTGTATGCAGAGATTGCAGAGCTTGTATCTCCCTCGTTATATATCCAATTTACATGTTTGATAGCTGCTTTGAAAGCTCTTATTGTCTACGTTCTTCCTTTAAATTTTCATAATCATTGGATTTGTAAGCTGAGAGCAGTACTCTCTGCAAGTAGTATGTTGTCACTCTAGCACAATGGTGAGTACCAACGTGAGGAGATACACCTCATAAATGTCAATCCGTGGAAACGTGAGGGCCGGTATGAAGACCGCGAGCAAGTGATGGCACAAGTGCGTGAGTGAAAGCACACAAGCATGCACACACATACACACACACGCGCACAAGGTAAGAGCAAAGAGTGGAACAATGGAAAGCTTCGATTACCAAAGAGCTCTCTTACAAAACTGAAATCTACAACAAGCCAACCCCCAAAATGAGCTCTCCAGCCCTTTTTATAGTTTTTGAGTGGTTTTGGCCCTGTCCAGACCTAGTGTCCGGCCTAGTTAAAAAATAGGTTCCAGGGCTTATTTGGGGGCTCAAACGGAGTCTAAAAATTATGAAATTTGGTAGGATGGTAGTTCTAATACTCCTCAAGCTCGAGGACTCCTCGGCTTGAACAAAATGGAGTTACAAAAATGGAAAATGGTATTTACAATGGTTTTTAGTGATAAAAATCACCATTTTTGTAGGGATTTCTTCTGAAAATTTGACAGGTGCTTCTTGGAGCTCCCTACTTGCTCCTTCTTCTTGTGTGTCCACTTCCTTGATGCACTTCCATTCTTTGTCCTTGATCTTGAGCTTCAACACTCCCCCCCCTCTTGAGTCTGTCGTCCTTGACAGACCCTTGTTGTAGTGGTCGTTCCATGTAGTACGTTGAGAGGTAGCGTCCTTTGCGTCCAACAGGGGCGATCCCTCTTCCCAATGTATCCTGGTCGTTTGTCTGGTTCTTCACTTTGCCACTGTTATCTCTTGCAGTTTGTAGTCCCTTTGTACGTACTTCTGCCTTGTATTCCATCTGGGTGGTGCATTTGTGAGTTTTCCAAAACTGCTAGCTGCTCAAAGGATGTGGTCAATGTTGATTGTGAGCAACTCTCGGTGGTGGATGGCTTCCTTGCTCTTGTTGTTGTCATCTTGATGTCGTCTTTTCATAGTTTTCATGCCAAGTACTTGTAACCCATAATGAATGGTGGGTAAGTGCATTAGTGCATGGGTTGAACAAAATATGTGCCTTGTGCATGGCCTTGTAATGTGGCCCTACATATGCGTACTTGGAAAATGCATGGCAAGAAGTATGGTGCAAGAGATTGGGTCTTGAGCTAAGTGCTCAAGGGTATGCTGACGAAGAGGTTTCCTAATCTATCATGGTTATAGTGTTGTTGAAACATACACGTCTTACCATGGTGAAGGGTCCGTTGATCTTCATCTCTTCGTGTTGTGGTTCCCTCATGGTGTTTGACCGTCGGCTTGTCCTTTTTGTTGAGGGATGTCCTTGCTGGAAGTTCGCTGATGAGCACTTTCAAGCACAGTCTTCTTTTTTTTTTTTTTTGGAACACGATGGCCTCAAACAAGAAGAAAGAGGTTAGTATCAATAATATATTTTGCATGTGAAAATTGTGTCTCATGTGCCTGGGATTTCTCAATTGTGTCTATGCACGACCCTGTAAGGTGGCCCTATATTGATGCATACTTTGGAAATGCATGACCTGAATGGTGCAAACGACTGGGTTATGCCAAAGGCACATGGTTGCTGCTGGTCGAGGCTTTTGATGTTACCTGTATACTTGATGAATTCTTTGATTGGAGGTGTCTATCGGATCTCGAAATGATGTAATCCTCTGGATTGGAACCCATTTTGGAATAGGGTTTGGTACTGTAGAGATCACCTCAGGCCACTTCATCTTTGGATGCTTTCCAAACTTTGGTATCCCGTGTGGTTGGCCTTTTGGTTCTGTGGTTGTTGTTGGTGCTTTTGGCTTCCAAACCCGTATCCTTGATGATTGCCTGCTTACTTTTGCAGAAGGGCTGAGTGTATCTTCGTTTGTTCTTTGTGTTTTGTTCTTACCCTTTGCTTTCCTTGGCTTCTTTGTTGAGACCTTTTGCACGGTGGGGAGCATAGGCCGTTGTGTATGTAAGAGCTTCTTGGGTACCCACATCTGTAATCACCCGTGTTGAGCTGTAGCTAATTTTTTAGGCACCCAAATTTGTACATGATTGTGGTCGACCTTCTTTGATAGCTTCGGTACCCAAATTTGTTGGATTCGTCGTGCTTGAGCCTGTCGTAGGTGCTTGGTTCTTCTTTTTTCATGGTCGATCTGGTTGGGTGGGAATCTTTGAGGCAACGTCGATGGTTGCACTCCTTTCTTTACCCAGATCTGTGTCATGCCCAACACTTCTTTCCTCTTGAAGGCTCTTGGTCTATTTGATAGACTGGCTGTCTTGCATTGTTTTGCGTGCTGCTGAGGTTGAACTACTGTGGATGCTTTACTCTTTGAAAAACAAGAAGAAGGTTCATCTTGCCTTTGCGACTGTCCGTCCGTGATTGCGTTCATCTGGATCATAGAGCTTTTGACATCTACAACATCTTGTTCGAGAAGATTAGCCTTAGAGGAAAGAAGAGAGTGTGTGGTGTCTTGGTCAGTGGCCATGCAATTCTCCAATTCTAATGTAATGCATTGATTATATGCCCACACTTGAAGAAGTTGACTTCTTAGGTTCAAGTTGGCAGCATGGTCGTAAATCCAATCTTGACCCAAGACAAGTGGCTCTGTGAGGTCCTCATCATGACACACTAGCATTTTGACTTTTATTGGAACATCTTGAAGGTAGATGGGAAGTTCCACCTCGCCCAAACAGGGTGTTTCCACGCCTCCCAATCCTATGAGATAGGCTTCTATAGGCTTGATGTCCAAATGCAGGTCTTGGCAGTATGAAAGTCTAACTGCACTAGTTGCTGCTCCTGAGTCAACCAATGCTCTCACAGTCCTTACACTCTTTCCTTGTCCTACCTCTATAGTCACAAAGGGCCGTCGATCAATTATTCGAGAAGTAGTTATGCCCGATTTTTGGCACATGTCCATGTGATATTTTGGAGCTTTTGTGTTGACATCTAGGCCTAGCCGCCGTAGCTTATTTCTTCTGATGCGCTCTCTCGCCTCTGCTTGTGCTTCTTCTCTAACCCTTAACTCCTCTTCTTTTCGCTTCTTAGCAGTGTTGAGTCTCATGAGCATTTCCTCTGTAAGAGGTTCTTGATATAACTTGACTCGGCATCCATTAATATAGTTTGGTAGGATATCACCTTCTAAAGTGGCCAATTGAACTGCACCGCTAGTGGAGAGTCTATTAATGATCATGGGTCCATATCCTCGTTTCTCCAATTTGCGGGCATGTTGCTTTAGCGTATACACCAGCACTAGATCTCCTTCCTTCAATCCTTTATCCTTTACATGGGCATCATAGTATGCCTTTTGCCTTTTCTTTGCAGCATAAATGCCTGCCGCTGCCCGTAGCCTCGTCTCACCTAAGCGTTCTAGATCAAAGATCTTGGAAGACAACTCATGTCCATTCCACTCATGCTCTAGTGCTACTTTCAAGGCAGGGATTAGGAAGTCTAATGGTAGCACAGCATTCTGTCCAAAGACCATCTGAAATGGGGTAGCATTGAGTACCGTTTTGTAGGCAACTCGGTAAGCCCAAACAGCATGATGAAGTTGTTTGTCCCAATCAGAGCGTTTATTATTTACAAGTTTTGTCAACACATTACATAAGATCTTATTCGTGCTCTCGGCCTGTCCATTGGCTTGTGGGTGATAAGGGGCAGACTTCTTATGTATCACCATGAATTCTTGAAGGAGATTGTCAATGACCTCGTTCAAGAAGTGAGTACCTCTATCGCTGACCAACTCTATTGGTAATCCGTATCTGGTGAACACGTTCTCGAATAAAAACTTGGCCGTCGTTTGAGCATCATTCTTCGTTGTGGCTTTTACTTCCACCCACTTTGTAAGGTAATCTGTGGCCACGATAATGTACTCAGCATGGGAGTTTCTAGCTGGGGGGTTGATGGGACCTACAAAGTCTATACCCCACTTCGAAAATGCACGTCCACCCATCATTGGCCTTAAAGGCATCTCGTCTTTTCTTATCGGATATTGGGCACGTTGGCATGTGTCACATTTCTTCACATAAGTATGTGCATCCATATGAAGAGTGGGCCACCAAAGTCCTGAGAATAGAATGGTCTTAATTACTCTGTCAGGCCCAAAGTGTCCACCTGCAGCACCGCTGTGTGCAGTTTCTAAGACTTTCAAATAGTCTGATTCATGAACGCACAGTCTTAGGTAACCATCCTTGCCTCTTCGATATAGGTTGTCTCCTACTAAGGCATAGTCTTGAGCCTCTTGCTCCATGCTCCGTTTTCTTGCAAGACTGGCCTGATTGGGTAATGTTCCCGATCTCATGAACTCAACCAATGGAGCGCTCCAATCTGGGATTAATGACACATGATAAAGAGTGGCATGCTCCACTGGGGGTCTCTTCTGGCACACTGGACAATTCTGGATCCACTCCTGTATTTCTTTGTCCATGCGAGGCCAATACACTCCTAAACGTTTTAGATTCTGCAATGTTCGTTGTTTAGAGTAGTGATCTCCTAGCAATCCCTCATGGGCTTGTTGCAACCAACTAGTATTTTCATCGTCCTCGACACAACAAGCTAATACGCCCTCGGTATCTTGCTTGTACATACTTCCGGCCAATATTTGATACTTTTGTGATCTTACAATTTCTTCTTTGCTTGTTTTCACATTTTTATGTGCAGGCCCAAAGGTTAGGACTGGTACCAACTTATTTGCCCATTTGGGAACAACTTCTAAATTGAACAGATAAGCATCGGGCAATTCATCAGACACTCCTTGCGGTGGCTCTCCTGAAGTGATGCGAGAAAGATGGTCTGCCCTAAGATGGGTTCTACCTTTCCTGACAACAACTTCAAAGTCGTATTCCATTAGTAAGAGAAACCATCTCACCAAGCGGCCTGTATTGCAAGGTTTATTGACCAAATATAGTAAAGCTTGATGATCAGTGAAAAACTTGAACTTATTGGCCAATAGATAGTGTCTAAACTTCTTCACAGCATATACCATACCTAAGCCTTCTCTCTCCGTTGTGGTATAATTTTGTTCAGCTTCATTTAATTGCCTACTAGCATATGCTATCGGCAAATCCAGGTTTCCTTCACCTGTGGGTTGTGCTACCACACATCCTATTGCATGATTGGAGGCATCTACATGGACATGAAAGGGTTTGCTCCAATCCGGTGTAGTCAATATTGGTGCTGTGCACAAACGTCTTTTCAGCTCGTTGAAAGAATTCTCGCATTCCTCGTTCCACTCAAAATTTGTTAACAACCCATAAAGAGGTTTAGCTATGATGGCATACATGTGGATAAACCTACGGTAATATCCACAATGGCCCATAAAGGCTTGTACCTCTTTAACGTTCCTTTGCCTGGGCAGCTCTGCTATTGCTCTTACTTTGTCCTCATCTGTTGAAATTCCATTCTTAGAAACAATGTGACCTAAGATTTTACCTTGTCTTACCATGAACACACACTTTTCTGGGTTCAGACACACTCGATAATCTCTACACTTGTTGAATATTTGTCTGAGCTCAGGGATGTGGTAACTTCTCTGTTGGGAATGCGCACATAAATCATCCACATATACTTCTAAGCTCTTCCGCAAGAACTCCTTGAAGACATGACACATGAGCCTTTGGAATGTTGCAGGTGCATTGGTGAGCCCAAATGGCATCACACGAAATGCAAAGATTCCCCATTCTGTGGCAAAGGCCGTTTTGTGTTGATCTTCGGGGGCAATGGCTACTTGGTTGTAACCTGAAAATCCATCAAGGAAGCTATAAACTTCCTTGCCTGCAACACGCTCCAATAGATGTTCAGTGATTGGAAGTGGATAACTATCTCTGATCGTAGCGGCATTAACTTTTTTAAGGTTAATGCACACTCGCAATTTCCCATTCTTCTTGGGCACCACCACAATGGGGGACACCCATTCAGTGTGCTCAATCTCATAGATGAATCCAGCTTCAATCAGCCTGTCAATTTCCTCCTTTATTTTGGCTGCATAATTGTCATTATATGTGTAGGGCTTTTGTTTAGTGGGCTTGGCATCAGCGGTCATCGGAATCGTATGAGAGCAAATCTTTGGATCTACTCCTTTCAAGTCTCTATAGTGCCATGCGAATACATCCCTCTATTCCCTTAATAGAGCTACAAGCTCTGCTTCTTCTTTTGCACTTAGGTCATCTCCTATGTACGTACATCGCTCTTCGTTCCCTTCAATGGTCACTACAATTTTTTTGGTCTTTTCCTTATTGTCATATGCTTCTCCTATAATGGCCTCTCTCTTAGGCATTCGTACCAAAATTTTTCGGTCTTCCACTTCATATTTCTTGAAATTTTCTGGTACTTCAAACAACGATTCTTCCTCTTCTTGTTTCACTGCTTTTCTTTTCTTTTTCTTTTGACCTCCTTCACCTCCTTCCTTTGAATTTATCGTTTTAATACTCGTGAGGGGTTCTTCTTCTTTTTGGGTTAACACTCCTATGTCCTCTAAATAGTGTTCCTCTGAGTCAAAGTAAGTATCCATCACAATGGATTCTAGATCGTCATCATTCTCTTCTTCTTCTATGAACTCACTAGGATCACACTCTTCCAACAGGGGCTGACACATGAACACTGAAATATCATAACCCTCCTGTTGAGAGTAGTATGGGCACCCAAGGACCGACTAGACAAGGAAGCCAGCGGAGAGAGTCAGAACAAGGTGAAGGAGTAAGTAGACAAAGCAGTCGACGCAAATCTGGCAGATAGGCCCTTCAATTTTTCCCAAATCAACATCTTTTAATAGTGATTCTTATCACTAACAATCATTGTAAATACCATTTCATATTTTTGTAGCTCCATTTTGTGCAAGCCAAGGAGTCCTTGAGCTTGAGGAGCCTTAGAAGTACCTACATATCAATTTTCGTATTTTTTAGACTCCGTTTAAGCCCTCAAATTGGCCCTGGAACCTAATTTTTAACTAGGCCGGACACTAGGTCTGGACAGGGCCAAAACCTAGTCAAAAACTATAAAAAGAGCTAGAGAGCTCATTTTTGAGGCTAGATTGTAATTGAAACGAACTTGTAAGAGCATTTTGAAAGTAATCTAAAAGCTCCATTGATTCTCACTCTTTGTCTTGCCTTGTGTGCGCGTGTGTGTATGTGTGTGCATGCTAGTGTGCTTCCCACTCACGCACTTGTGCAGCCACTTGCTCGAGGTCTTCATACCATCCTCACGTCTTCCCGGATTGACATTAAATGAGGTGCTACTCATCATTGAGCTACACCAAATTTTGGCGCCGTTGCCGGGGATCGAGCTTTGAGGACGAGCGTGTGATGGTAAGATGTAGAGTTGACGCGTTGGAGTTGTAGGTAATTTCTTTATTTTTCCTAATTTTCTCTTTCTTACCTCACCACCATCATCATCATCATCATCATCACCATCTTCCACCTCCATCTCCATCATCGCGAAAATTTCAGTTTTTTGACTATATCCCCATCTCCACCTCATTTCCCTCATTTCACTTGTGTGAGAGAGCGAGAGAGCGAAATTGCGTGTGCTGTTTTTGCATGTTTCTTGAGCTATCTTACAGGTACAGGTCACATCACCATCCCCAGCTTCCTGCGCAGGTACGAAACTCGACGAAACTGTCTCGCAGTCGCCGACTTCTGTTGATCGCGATTGACAGAAATTCTCACCTTTTGGTAAATCTGAGTGCACCACAGTGGACTAGAGACCCTGCACACCACCTTTCCACCAAAACTTTTGAAAATCTTGTAAAATTTCAGTCCATCGCGATTGACAGCCCTGTCCATCGCGATTGACAGCTCTGTCCGTCGCGATTGACTGCCAGTCCATCGCGACCGACTGCCTGTCCATCGCGATTGACTGAACCCCCTGTCCATCGCGACCGACTGCCTGTCCGTCGCGATTGACTGCCAGTCCATCGCGACCGACTGCCTGTCCATCGCGATTGACTGAACCCCCTGTCCATCGCGACCGACTGCCTGTCCATCGCGATTGACTGAACCCCCTGTCCATCGCGACCGACTGCCTGTCCATCGCGATTGACTGAACTCTCTGTCCATCGCGACCGACTGCCTGTCCATCGCGATTGACTGAACTCTCTGTCCATCGCGATTGATTGCCTGTCCATCGCGATTGACTGAACTCTCTGTCCATCGCGATTGATTGCCTGTCCATCGCGATTGACTGAACTCTCTGTCCATCGCGATTGACAGCCCTGTCCATCGCGATTGACAGCCAATTTTAGCCAAATTTTTTAGGGATTGTTAATTGAAGAGTTGGGCTAATTTTGGGCAAACATTTTACTCTAGAGCACATTAGGAAGCTTTAGGAAAGCAACTTGGGGAAAACCTGTTGCACAGTGATCCTGTTTGAACCCTGTCGTAACCCTAGAACCCTGAACGGTTACAACTTTTTCATACGAAATCCATTTTTTGAGCTCTAGGGCTTGTTGGAAAGCTCGTGGCATATACTACACGCCCTCAACTGTTTTTTATAAAGATAATGCATTGATTTTTAGATAGGGTATTTTGAAGTTGACCATACCCAGGGGGATCAAAGTCAGGGGTCTTTAGAATTGTTCTCTTAAAAATCACAATGCAAGCTAGTGTGTGTGCTACAGGAATGAAAATCATTGGTTCTGTCTTTGGAATTTAAATCTTTAAGCTAACTTTGGAACTTTTACAGATCTTTTGAGAGCATCCAAAGGCGTTCTAAGCAAGAGTAAGTGCAGACTTGGGAACACACTTCCTGGGTAGTCAAGGCAACCAAAAAGGAAACAAAAGGTTGGAAATTCTCAACTTCCTCTATCAATTCCTAGCTTAGGCTAAGAACGACGAGAGGTAGGAGTAAGTCAGAGCGACGATAAGCAGGTATCAAGTTGAAGACCACCTAAAAACTCAAGTTCAAGCTAAAAACCTAATCTCTGTACTGTCGGTAACATAAAGGAAAAGAACCTAACGTGGAACGATCAACCTGAAAGTACGAAGAACACTCGAGTATTCCGACGACGTAATATCAGACAAGACCTTAAACACGATAAATAACTAAAAAGAATCAAGTGACTGATACCAATTGGTCGGCAACGAAGTTGTACTCTGGGCAAAGAATTGGGCTACTTAGTTAGGCATATGAACCTTAGATCGGGACGACATCTAGTAAGGGAGAGACAGAGCCTTAGATCTTCAGAGGCTAGTGTTAACCACACTGCTAGGTCCTGGGCCCAACAGTTGAGCCACCACTCGTACTACCCTAGCTCTGAGACCAGTGAGTCAGAGATGTCTCAAGGTATGGACAGACCTACGGGAAGTTCAGGAGTGCCTTACTTGTACAGGGTAGAAGGCCCTTACAAAACACAGCTGGAGTACCTTAGGACCAACCGATTAGGTGCCAGCATCTATGAGGACGGCTTAGGAAGATCTGTGATACAGATTAAGAATCCTGATCAATCCATTGGACTAGAACACCCAGCTGTCAAGTTTGAAAATGGTGCATACCTGGACAAAGAAGGAACTATATATGTAGTCACTAGTCACCCGGATAGGACAGATGAATTTGGGAATGTAATCTCAGAAGCGGACTTAGGTGACTTGGAACAAGGGAACATGGGTGCGGAACCTAGAACCCCTCGAGGTAAATCAGTTCTCACTAGGATTGTCACACCTGAGTGGGTACCCCAAGACAACAAGAGCATAGAGTTGCTCCTCAATCGAGAAACCGAAGAAGCCTTCTGGAGGTATAAATCTAATCAGCCAACTGATATAGGAAACATCATGATCTATGAGTTTAAGGATCCGGATAGCCCAGGTAGAGTGACCTACTTAGATCACACTTCAGAACGGATCTTTGCGGTTACGGAAAATGATCGGCATGCTTACACTTGGAAGGGTGAATTTATTTTCCCCCAACCAAGATCAAATGTATCCTATGGTCACCCTGGGGCTGGAACTTCCCAAGCTCATGGCATGCAAAGAGACAGAAGTAGAGATAGACCAGAAGTAAGTTTTGCCAACCTAGTGGGCAGAGAAAGAACGAGAACGGAGACGAATAGGGTAGAACCTGAGATGCTTAGAGCCCACAGGAACCAAAGAAATGTAGATGGATTCCCTCTGCCGAGGCCTAGAGAGCACACAAGAACTTTGAGACCCACCCAGCTAGTTAAGTCCATGAAGAATTACTTTGACGGCACAGGAGATCCCTATGATCATGTGGCAGAGTTCAAGCAAGTCTTGAGAGCTGAACAAGTGGAGGATCTATTCACGCAGTACAATGCCTTCGGTCTAACCCTTAGGAACACAGCACTTACATGGTTTCAGCCATTGGATGAGTGACAGTTCAGGAGCATAGACCAACTCCTAGAGGCTTTCATTGTAGAGTTCTCTAAGAGCGGCATAAGACACAATACCTCCTCATTGATTCACAGCTTTAAACAGACTCCCCAAGAGACTGTAAGACTGGCAGGAAGAAGATTTAGACAATACCTTGAAAGGTGCCCTGTTTCGGAGCTACCCACACCTGCCAAACAAGTAGCCTTATTCCTTGATGGATTGCTGAGTACGAAATTGAGATCCTACGTGTATCTGAAGGACCCTAGGACTATAGAAGAGTGTGTACGCATGTGCATTGACATTGAAGATAACCTAGGGGAAGAACTAGAGCTTTCCAAAATCTACAAAGATTCAGATAGTGCATCTAGTCATTCTTCCACGCAATCCACATCAATTGAGGAACTCGCAGAGAAAGTAGCTCAGAAATTGGGTGTAACTAGCAAACAAATTCCAAGGTTTGCTCCTGTGAAAAGGTGCTATACATGCGGTGGTGACCATCTAGCGAATGTCTGCCCCATTATGGCTCAGCCCCAAGTAAATCCTAGTAGCCAGTACTGCACCATAGAACGGAGATACACCAATCACACCGCACAAGATTGCCCATACAACAAGCAGGCAGTTAGGCAACCCTACCCTCAGCCCTACCAACAAGGCAGATACCAGAACCAAAATCCACCACCACAATATGCTAGACCCCAACAAACCTACCAACCACAATATCAGGCCCAACAGAGACCCCAACCGGTGCTAGCACAACAACCCCCTGCCCCAACCAATGTGATCCCGGTAAAGTATACTGCCGCAGAAGAGAACATGAATAGAGCCTTAGTCCCGGTAACATCCTTGCTTTCTGAAAATGACCTCAGTGACCATAGCTTTGATTCTACACATGTTGATAGTCCCCAGGCGTACTACATGCAGTCCCCAGAACATGGTGAGTCCTATTACAGCGAAGAGCCAAATGAACCTAGTTGGGAGTCAGATTATACAAACGTCATGTATGCAAACCCCAACCCTAGGCCTCAACCTAGACAAGTAAGACCTCCATTCCCAAGAGGACCGTGCTACAGATGCCAAGGAGATCACCTCATTCGTGATTGTCCCTTACCTCCACCTACACAACCCTAGTCAGTGGCAATCCAAGGCTTTTGCCAAGATTGTGGAAAAGAGCATCTCTTACGAGATTGCCCAAAGAACCCCAATAATATGCCAAAAATCATGCCTATCAACGTTATTGGGTTAGTAGTTGTAGCTCAGTGATGAGTAGCACCTCCTTTAATGTCAATCCGGGAAGACATGAGGATGGTATGAAGACCACGAGCAAGTGGAAGCACAAGTGCGTGAGTGAGAAGCACACAAGCATGCACACACATACACACACACGCGCACACACAACAAGAACAAAGAGAGTAAGACAATGGAATCACTTCTATTGCAAGAGGTCTCATACAAGCTCAAACTACAAGAAGCTAACCCCAAAATGAGCTCTCTAGCTCTATTTATAGTTTTTGACTAGCTTTGGCCCTGTTCAGACCTAGTGTCCGGCCTAGTTAAAAATTAGGTTCCGGGGCTTATTTGAGGGCCCAAACGAGATCTAAAAATTATGAAAATTGACAGGCAACTACATCTAAGGCTCCCCAAGCTCGAGGACTCCTCGGCTTGTACAAAATGGAGCTACAAAAAGGTGAAATGATATTTACAAGGGTTCGTAGTGATGAGAATCACTTTAGAATGATGTGGGGGTTTTGAGAAAAAATAAGGGTTGCCTCAGTGCTAGATCTTCATGTGTGTCCATACTTGCTTCTTCCCGCATCCTGTCAACACTCTCCCCCCCCTAGGGTCTGTCGCCTCTGACAGACCTCTTTTCCGCCGTTTGATCAATGTATTTTTGCAGGAGGTCGGTTGCCAATTCTTGTTCTTTGATTTTTAAACCTCTGATTAGATCTCGTTGCAAGGCCTCCCAATCCACTGTACCCGGCATGTCAGGTTGTGGCATCGTGTAAAGCTCGGAATGCATCGTTTGCTCGCATGCAAAGAGATGGAGTAGATGCGTAGGCCGTGGCGCAAATACCTCTGAATGTGCTTCCCAAAACCCCGTGGTGAACATGTCGTCAAATGTTTGCTTGTAGCAGGCAGGGAGATATCTTATGCGTGCATGCCATGCGTAAGCCACTCGTATGCTCGGGGTTGTGCTCATATCATATAGCAGGTCGTAGTTACCATTAATAAACCCGGGAATAGGAGGTTGAATACGGCATACATTGCGAAAAGTTTTGAGTACGACCTGCATCATGTCGAGGATCTTGAGCATCATCTGGGCAGCGACATCTGGCATAGGGTGGAGGCGTGGTATCCAATGTCTGATGGTTGCAATCATGTATGACACTGTAGGAGTACCGGTTGGGGGGGCGATAGCGGGGTAATTGAGCCATTCTTTACAGTTTGCGTTATTCTGAACCTTGATGGCAAAAGCTTTCCATGATCTGCGTCTTTGCACTGGCCCAAAACACGGATTGTACTTCAAATGCATGGGGGCATGATCCCATGTTCGAAGCATTTCTGGGTAGGTTTCGAGTAACTTTTGCCTCCACGTTGGTTGGAATATGGCTCCTTTTCGCGCCGTTTCTGGTATGTCTTCTGGTTCGAACTGTGTGGCAAATGTTGGGCACTTGTTGGTGACCCTTTTGATTTCTGCATTGTAGTCGGCCAACAATACAAAATAGGGCTTGTATTGCAGTTCTGAACTAGTGATAAGGCGTCTAGGGGCGATGTGCCTGAAGTATTCTGAGTGAAGGATGGTGTCCTCAATAGCCTTCATTGCCAGCATCTGAGTGGATATCCGCTCCTGATGAGTTTGCCCCATCTCCTCTACTTGTTTCATCCATGCCGATGGGGGTTCCTCATAGGTATCTTGACCTTCTTCTGTTACGCGTCCTCCTGGGAGTGGTTGAGGCTCGTAGGCATCGTCGAATGCTTCCTCCACTGGGATGGTAACTGCTTCTTCTTCTGACGGTTGCTCTGGTGGGGAAGGGGGTCGTTCGTACTGCATCAACTTCAGTTTTAATTCTGCGATCTGCTGCCGTAACTCCAGCACGTCGTTGGGCGTTGAATGTTCAGGTTCGGTTGAAGTAGCAGCGTCTGTCATTTCTTTATGTTCCTGTCGGTGTGGTGTAGACTCTTGGGGTCTCTGTAAGTCCTTTAGCTGGTCGGCAAGCTGATCATGTGCTTCTAACAGATTGGCATACGTTTCCAATATTTGTTGTATGCTTTCTGATGGGACCGCTTGAAATTTGACCGGGTCTATGGGTGCTCCCGAGGTGTTCTCCATGGCAGCCTCGAGGTTCTCTTGATTTTGTTGTTGAAGCCGTCTATTCTCTTCTTGCGCTGCTGCCAGATGTCGTCGTAGCAAAGCCATGTTTCGTTGAAGCCGTGCATTGCGGCCCATTTGATCGCGCAGCTGTTCCTCCATGGCTTTGCTCTCTTCCATATGCTCCGCTTTGAGTTGCGCATTTGCCTGTTCGAGGGCGGATATCTTGCTTTGTGACTCCGTATGAATGAACTCCAAAGCATTGACACGCTCTTGGAGTGTTGCTGTGAGGGTGCAAAGCCCTTTGTTATTTTCTTCCAATAATGTATATTCGTGCTTAAGTTGAGTGGCAGCTTCGAGCATCGTGTCGAGTGCAAGACTAAATGAGGTGGAAGATGCAGGGGGTTGGGAGGTGGGAATGGGAAAAGTGGATGTTGTGCCTACCGTGTGTGGAAGTGGTGATGTGAGTGTAATAATCTGTGATGGTGTTGTGAGAACAGTGGTGGTGGGTGATCCAGCGGATGGTGAGATGTCCATGGGATCGGACATGAGTGAGTGTGATTCGTGAAATGTGAACACCGGGACGGTGGGTGGTGTGACAGTGGTGGCCGTGAATGTGGGGGAGTGAATTTGGGGATGGGACTTTTTGTTATGTTCCTCAACCTGTTGAAGAATGTTTACAAGGTAGGTCCAGAAGGAGGGTTGGTTGGTTAGTGTGGTGCTCGAGGCAGTTACAAGGGACGGGGTAGGTAGAGTTTGGGGGGGAGGAAATGGAGGGATGGAGGGCAAAGAGATGGAAAGAGTCTGACTAGTGACAGATGGTTGTCCAACGGCATGGGGGAAGAAAGGGTGACCTAATTGAGGTTCAAAAACTTGAGTGACAGAGATGGATGAGGGTGAAGGAAGGAGAGTGGAAATGGGGGTGTGTACAATGGTCTCACTATAGGAGGAGAATGGTTGTGTAGAAAGACACGTGGAGAGAGGCTCTGAGGGTGGGATAGGAGATGATGGGGGAGATGGGGCATGCGTAATTTCTTCCAGTTCATCATTGTGCCTAGGGCTAATCATGTGCACATCTTCTGATGTGGACGTAGCTAATGCGGTAGATACTTCCATCTGAATCATCTTTCCTTGTCGCGGCCGTGTATCAATTCTTCTTTGATCATAAGCAGGGTTCTCTTGATAGACCATGGTTCTCATTGCTTCACTGATGCCACAAGTGTCCGCCAACAGATTTAGTGATTCTACAAACTGGGGGTCGATATGCTCTGACTATAACATCTGGTTTACTAGGGCCCTATTTGCTTCTTCTGACATTTTATGGCGTCTTTGTACCTGCTTGATTGTCTGGTATAGTCGTTTGAGCTGTGCCGTATATGCAGGTGCTTCGTCTTCACTCTCTTCTGGGTTATTCCTTGGTGCCTGCTCCTGAGCTTGTGTGTTTAGTCTTTGAGGAGGTTGCGTCACTCCTAGCTCCTGTACGCTGCTTGTCTCGCCTCGTGCATGTTCTCTTTGGGTTGATGTCCCCGGGTCGACATTGTCAGGGCAACCGTCACTGTCTGATAGATGAGCCGTCTGCAGAAATGTTTCAAAATCAAAATTTGGGTCTTCGGTGAAAGTGGCCATCGCTGCAAATTCTGCCTCGGTAGGTAGCGGAGGGGCAGAGGGAGTGGGCTGTACCACCTCTCTTGGTTGAGACTCCTGGAGATGGATTGTGATTGGTGCCACCGGGGCTTCCTCTCTAGTGGAGACTTCGGTAGTGGTTGCTGGAGGGATCAGGACTTGGGAAAGGGATCCACGCATTCTTTTTGCAGGCTGACTCCCTGACTTTCGCCCTTTAAACAACTCCAGATGTGCATACTTTAGGGCTCGAGCAACTGGCACATCATACGCCAGACATCTGTAGATGATTCTAGTCAACGCACAGCAACCATGTAGAGTGGGCTTCCTCACCCCCCGCTTGCCTGCCTCATATACCTGATCTAAGATCCATACCGGCATCTTAATGGGCAAGCTTCCGGTCTCTGCTAAATAAAATCCGTACCATATCTTCTTGTGAGGCTGAGTGAAACGGTCCTGAGCTGGAAATGCGAAGTGCTGGAGGCACATCCGCAGGGGTATGGCGATGTTGGGGGTGAGGGCGCACATGTCTTTGAGCTTCTTGACTCTATTGCTTTTCATTGATTCTGGTATCAGGGGGTCGCGATCTGAAGGCACATGAGTGCCATACATTTGAAGGGCTTCCCTGATTAATGTTACATTTAGTTCAAACTTCCTCATCTCCTCCAGATTAGATAAGGAGGGCACCCAGAATGTGCCTGAATGATCTTTATCCCCGGTAGGTTTCATCGTAGCAATCAAGTAGTAACACCTGAGGAAGTCAGGTTTTGGTAGAGCTGCACTGAAGTAAGTTTGAAGTCCTGCCTTTTGCCAGATCTCTTGAAGGGGAGCTGCATTTTGTAAGGTCTCAAATTCTCTTGAAAAGAATTGGAAGGTCCACCAAACCCCTCCACACTCCATCTTGGACTCCCAGATGTGGTCTGCGTCTCCCAAATCCCCTGGCATTTCATTGAACCAATGGGAGTGCCCTTTTACTCTTTCGGTTAGTCCACTGGGTGGATCTGGAATAGGAATCCTTCGCACATTCAAGAATTCTTCAGGCCTAGTTGTTGGTGGAGCTTCCACTTGCATGGCATCCCAATTGATAGGGGCACCAGATCCTGCCTGAGAGCTTGTGCCTGCCGCGGTTGCCATGAGAGTAGGTCGCTTATCTGCTGGAAGACGAAAGGCACATTAGTGTTGCATAGGAAACAAGATGTAATGGTGTTCCCTTCACAATACTAACATGACAATCCCGGAGGTCAGTGGTTAGTGGTGAGGTGTTTATGATATGTGTGAGTGGTGATTAAAGGTCAGTGTCATCCTAGATGCATACTTTGGTTATGCAATGGGCTCGAAATGCTTCTGTGTTAGTGTGGACGGATTTATAGAATAAGGTCGGGGGGTTTAGTACACAGTTTAATTCTCCACACTTTGATACAGGAGTCGTAGCTCTTAGAGCTAAGGACAGGTGAAGATTTTGGTCTGAGTGTGAGATGTGTTTGGGACCTTGTGGGTACCCATTTCCAGACATTCCTGGGGTTGATGGGAGTGTGGACAGTGAGAGGCGTAGGTATCTTGTCACTTCCTGAGTTGTGGGCCAAGAGTGCTTGTGAGAGCTGCTTCATCCTTGTGCCTGTAGGTGAAGTAATTTGGGCTTGTAAGCTAGCCTTGGGCACCCATATCTGTCTAGCATTAGGGATGGCCTTCATTGACCGCTTAGGGACCCAAATAGAGATGGTGTGCCTAGGGGTTATCCTAGGGGGCTTCTTAGCTTTGTTCCTTGATTGTGAGGCTCGTTTCTTGTCTCCTTGAGAATCTGCTATTGGAGCTGTGGGTCTCCCATCCTTGCGTATCCAGATCTGCTTCACGCCACGAGATGCTCCATGTTGCGCGGGTTGGCGCTCCTTCCTCTTGATCAGCGGTCTCCTTCGTATAGAGTGATGTTCGGTCCGTTCGTTTAGAATCCTCTTTGGATCAATTGGGAACTCCTTCTTGGCTCCTGAACCTTCAGTAAGATTGACATTCCTCTGCACTATAGAAGTTTGGACAAGCACAACGTGGTTATCTTCGTGTGGATTCCTGGAGGGACCAGGAGTTGGTGCCTGTTCTATTGGTTTGAGTGCTTGATTTTCTAATTCAATCGTGAGACGACTTTGGCCTACCCAAGCCTGAAGAAGTCCACTTCTTAGGTTCAGGTCGACTGCGTGATCATAGATCCAGTCTTGGCCCAAGATAAGCGGTTCGGTCAGATCCTCGTCTTCACACACTAGCACTTTTACTGGCATGAGGACCTCTTGTATGTAGAGGGGAAGATCCACCTCTCCCATGCAGGGGGTTTCAACACCTCCTAATCCTATCAGATAGGCTTCTATGGGTTTTACCTCCAATTGCAGCTGCTGGCAATAAGAAAGCCGAACTGCACTTCTGGCTGCTCCTGAATCAATTAAAGCCCTCACACTTGTTGTTCTGTCTGTTTGTCCTATTTCTAGGGTCACAAAAGGTCGTCGGTCCACTATCTTATGGATACGTTCACCTGAAGCCTCACACATGGCCATGTGATAGCCTGGAGACTCTTGAGTGTCCGTCATAGTCTGGTCCCTTCCTTGTCTCCTCAGCTTCATTCGTCGGATACGCTCTAAGGCCTCTGCCTGTGCTTCTTCTCGAATTCGTTTCTCCTCCTCTTTACGTTGTTTAGCAGTATTGAGTCGGCTTAGCATCTCCTCCGTGAGGGGTTCTTGATACAGCTTGACTCTGCACCCGCTAATATAGTTTGGGAGGACGTCCCCCTCCAAAGTGGCTAGTTGTACAGCTCCACTTGTGGAGATCCTATTAATGATCATAGGTCCGTAGCCTCTCTTTTCTAGCTTCCTTGCGTGTTGTTTCAATGTGTAGACTAACACTAGATCTCCTGCTCTCAAGCCCTTATCCTTCACATGGGCATCAAAGTATGCCTTTTGCCGTTTCTTTGCAGCGTAGATACCTGCTGCTGCTCGTAGCCTTGTTTCACCCAAACGCTCTAGATCCAAGATCCTAGAGGACAACTCATGTCCATTCCACTCATGCTCTTGTGCTACTCTTAACGCTGGGATTAGGAAATCTAGTGGTAACACTGCATTCTGTCCGAAGACCATCTGAAATGGGGTGGCATTGAGTACCGTTTTGTAGGCAACTCGGTATGCCCAAACAGCATGGTGAAGTTGTTTGTCCCAATCAGAGCGTTTATTATTGACCAGTTTCGTCAGTACGTTACACAGGATCTTATTCGTGCTCTCGGCTTGTCCGTTAGCTTGTGGGTGATAGGGTGCAGACTTTTTATGTACCACCATGAATTCTTGAAGAAGATTTTCAATGACCTCATTCAAGAAGTGCGTACCTCTATCACTAACCAACTCTATGGGTAACCCATATCTAGTGAATATATTTTCGAATAAGAACTTAGCCGTCGTTTGAGCATCATTCTTTGTCGTGGCTTTTACTTCCACCCACTTTGTAAGGTAATCAGTGGCTACAATAATGTATTCTGCATGGGAGTTCCTAGCTAGGGGGTTGATGGGACCTACAAAGTCTATACCCCACTTTGAAAATGCACGACCTCCCATCATTGGCCTCAAGGGCATTTCATCTTTTCTTGTCGGATATTGGGCACGTTGGCAGGTGTCGCAATTCTTCACATAAGTATGTGCATCCATATGAAGAGTGGGCCACCACAGTCCTGAGAATAGAATGGTCTTAATTACTCTGTCAGGCCCAAAGTGTCCACCTGCAACACCGCTGTGTGCCGTTTCTAAGACTTTCAGGTAGTCTGATTCGTGTACGCACAGTCTTAGGTAACCATCCTTGCCTCTTCTATATAGGTTATCCCCTACTAAGGCATAGTCTTGAGCCTCTTGCTCCATGCTCCGTTTTCTTGCAAGACTAGCCTGATTGGGTAATGTTCCCGATCTCATGAACTCGACCAATGGAGCACTCCAATCGGGGATTGATGACACGTGATAAAGAGTGGCATGCTCCACTGGGGGTCTCTTCTGGCATACTGGACAATTGTGGATCCACTCTTGTATTTCTTTGTCCATGCTCGGCCAATACACTCCTAAGCGCTTTAGATTCTGCAATGTTCGCTGTTTAGAGTAGTGATTCCCTAGCAGTCCTTCATGGGCTTGTTGCAGCCAACTAGCATGTTCATCCTCCTCGACACAACAGGCTAACACTCCTTCTGTATCTTGCTTGTACATGCTTCCAGCCAAGATTTGATACTTTAATGATTTTACAACTTCCTCTTTGCTGGTTTTCACATTCTTATTTGCAGGCCCGAAGGTTAGGATTGGTACCAGCTTGTTTGCCCATTTAGGAACAACTTCTAAATTGAACAGATAAGCATCGGGCAATTCGTCAGACACTCCTTGCGGTGGCTCTCTTGAAGTGATGCGAGAAAGATGGTCTGCCCTAAGATGGGTTCTACCTTTCCTGACAACAACTTCAAAGTCGTATTCCATTAGTAAGAGAAACCATCTTACTAAGCGACCTCTATTGCAAGGTTTATTGACCAAATATAGTAGCGCTTGATGATCAGTGAAAAACTTGAACTTATTGGCCAATAGATAGTGTCTAAACTTCTTCACAGCATATATCATGCCCAAGCCTTCTCTCTCCGTTGTGGTGTAATTTCGTTCAGCTGCATTTAATTGCCTACTAGCATATGCTATCGGCAAATCTAGATTTCCTTCACCTGTGGGTTGTGCTAGCACACATCCTATTGCATGATTGGAGGCATCTACATGGACATGAAAGGGTTTGCTCCAATCCGGAGTAGTCAATATTGGTGCTGTGCACAAACGTCTCTTCAGCTCATTGAAGGAAGTCTCGCATTCCTCGTTCCATTCAAAATTCGTCAACAGCCCATAAAGAGGTTTAGCTATGATGGCATACATGTGGATAAATCTACGGTAATATCCACAATGGCCCATAAAGGCTTGTACCTCTTTCACATTTCTTGGTCTGGCCAACTCTGCTATTGCTCTTACCTTGTCTTCGTCTGTTGATATTCCATTCTTCGAAACAATGTGACCTAAGATCTTACCTTGGCGTACCATAAACACACACTTTTCTGGATTCAGACACACTCGATAATCTCTACACTTGTTGAAGATTTGCCTGAGTTCAGGGATGTGGTAACTTCTCTCTTGGGAATGAGCGCACAAATCATCCACATATACTTCTAAGCTCTTTCGCAAGAACTCTTTGAAGACATGACACATGAGTCTTTGGAATGTTGTTGGTGCATTGGTGAGCCCAAATGGCATCACACGGAATGCAAAGATTCCCCATTCTGTGGCAAAGGCCGTTTTGTGTTGATCTTCGGGGGCAATGGCTACTTGGTTGTAACCTGAAAATCCATCAAGGAAGCTGTAAACTTCCTTGCCTGCAACACGCTCCAAAAGATGTTCGGTGATGGGAAGTGGATAACTATCTCTAATCGTAGCGGCATTAACTTTTTTAAGGTTAATGCACACTCGCAATTTCCCATTCTTCTTGGGCACCACTACAATAGGGGACACCCATTCAGTGTGCTCAATCTCATAGATGAATCCGGCTTCAATCAGCCTGTCAATTTCCTCTTTTATTTTGGCCGCATAATTGTCATTGTATGTGTAGGGTTTTTGTTTGGTGGGCTTAGCATCAGCGGTCATCGGAATCGTATGAGAGCAGATCTCTGGATCTACTCCTTTCAAGTCTCTATAATGCCATGCGAACACATCCCTATATTCCCTTAATAGAGCTACAAGCTCTGCTTCTTCTTCTGCACTTAGGTCATCACCTATGTACGTACATCTCTCTTCGTTCCCTTCAATGGTCACTACAATTTTTTTGGTCTTTTCTTTATTGTCATATGCTTCTCCTATAATGGCCTCCCTTTTAGGCATTCGTACCAAAATTTTCCGGTCTTCCACTTCATATTTCTTGAAATTTTCTGGTACTTCAAACAATGATTCTTCCTCTTCTTGTCTTACTGCTTTTCTTTTCTTTTTCTTTAGACCTCCTTCACTTCCTTTCTTTGAACTTATCGTTTTAATACTTGCAAGAGGTTCTTCTTCTTTTTGGGTTAACACTCCTATGTCTTCTAAGTAGTGTTCCTCTGAGTCAAAGTAAGTATCCATCACAATGGATTCTAGATCATCGTCATTCTCTTCTTCTTTTATGAACTCACTAGGATCACACTCTTCCAACAAGGGCTGACACATGAACACTGAAATATCATAACCCTCCTCATCACAATGAGGTGTCCATTGTTCTTCATTGACTGCAATGTCCATGGTAGCTAAGATTTCTGCCCAACCATGAGGCTCAAATTCCTCATCTGGAAATATCATCGGTGTATAGGCTGGGTCTTTTATTGGTCTATCTCCTGGGGAAGTTCCTTCTTCTCTCGCTTTTAGGCGCTTTTCCTCTTCCTCAGCGACCTTGCACATCCACAAGTGAGTATCTTCATGCAACCAGGATGGTTCAGGTGAACTTCCAGAATGCACGGAGATAGAATCTTCTTTCGCTTTGTGGATAGGATTCCACTGTAGGGGTGGTACATCTCTGAAGGTGTGATCCTTCAGATTGACCTTGGTGGTGACCCCTAAGTGCTGTAAGTACAAGGAGTTGGTTCCCCAATCCTGTACTATTTGCAATTGTCATAGGAAAGGTCTTCCTAGGATCATCTCGTAAACATTATTCTTCTCAAAGTCACATATAGCAAACGTATGTTCAAACTCCACACCACAAGTGGTTAGAGTTATCCCTTCAAGCAATCCGAGAGGTCTTTCAAAATGACCATCTGCCATTTGAAGTTTCATTCTCGTTGGTCTTAAGGTGGGTTTGCCCCATCGCTTCCACAGGGAGGTAGTCGCAATAGCAACACCCGCACCGGAATCCACAATTGCTTTGGTTGTGTAACCTTGATAGGTGATCGGAAGATAAGTGTTACCTTCTTCACCTTCACTCATGTCTCCTATCTTGTCGAGAGGTACCTCGGGTACCTTTTGTTTAGCGCTTAATTTTGGTGCATTGGAATCAAGTTCTGGGACTTGATCCTTCACATGATTCCAGAGCTCCGGTCTTGCCTTGAGGAGTTCCTCTACAGTGAGGTGACATTGAACCTTAGTGTTCTTCACAACATCAGTGTTCCTGGGAATCACTGAGTCTTCATTTCTTACCAATATCGTGGGCGTTCTGATCTGGAGAGATTCAGATTCCCATGGTCCTGTGAAATGAGGCAACTCTTGTAAAGAGTTAGATTCAAAATCTAATCTCTCATCCTCTTGTTGCTCTGCTTGATCCCCATAGATAGAGGGAATGTCTTGGGGAAATTGATCACGAAGATCATCAATCTCCGGAATGGGAGGGAAATCACCCTTCTCTTTGGCCCATTTCTCTTCTTG
Source organism: Ceratopteris richardii (assembly GCA_020310875.1). Taxonomy (NCBI): domain Eukaryota; kingdom Viridiplantae; phylum Streptophyta; class Polypodiopsida; order Polypodiales; family Pteridaceae; genus Ceratopteris; species Ceratopteris richardii. The sequence continues at coordinate 95,042,328 of CM035426.1, forward strand.
TATTTCCCGCAAGAACTCTGGAGAGTACTGTTGTATTGAAGGAGGTATTCCAGCATCCGTAGAATTAGGAACATAAGCTACCATGTGTGGTGAGCTTCCTCTTTCAATAACTGGTTGAGCCTGAGGAGGTAAAGAAACTTGTGATTTGTTTACCAACTGCTCTAATCTTTCTAGTAAGCCTTGGAAATGCAAATCCGGCTTGACAGAGTTCGTCTGATTGAACTTTTGGCTAGTCTCAAGTATAGCTTGAGCTTGTTCTACCAGTTTCATGCACATCTTCATCCGTTCAATCTCTAAGTCGGCTCTAGGGTAACTCTTGTCTAGGTTTACAGCTGTTGGCCCTTCTTGAAGTCGAGCCTGGTAGGCTTTAAACATCATGTCCAAGCCTTCAGGAGTGGGGTCAGCTAATACTGATCCTACTCGGGGTGGTGGGTGGGTTACGAGGGGTGTGTTAGAGGGTGGAGAAATGGAGGGTGATGGGGATGGTAGTGGTGGAAGTGTGTGGGAGTGCGGTTGAGCTGTGATTTCTGTGATTTTTGCCTTGGTTTCCCTCACGCTTTCTTCAAGTTCATTTATCTTTTTTGCCCATTGTCTCTTCATTCTTTCACGACTATCCTTCCAGGCGCTAGTCCTCTTTTTGGGTATGCTCTCTGTTGCACTCACCTCGGGGCTCTTTTCCTGAACAACATCTTGGTGTCGTTGAAGTGCCTGGGCTCTTGTGATCACCTGCACAGGTGCAGTGGAAGTCACACTCCCTGTGGAGTCTACAACTAACCCAACAACATTGATAGGAGTGATTTTAGGCATGTTATTAGGGTTCTTTGGGCAATCTCGTAGGAGATGTTCTTTCCCGCAGTCTTGACAGAAGCCCTGAATGGTTATTGGTTGATGCTGTGTAGGGGCAGGCAGTGGACAATCACGTATAAGGTGATCTCCCTGACATCTGAAGCATGGTCCTCTATGGAATGGGGGTCGTACCTGCCTAGGTTGAGGTCTAGAGTTGGGGTTTGTGTACATGACATTAGAATACTCCGGTTCCCCATTATTTTCACTTGGGTCCTCATAGTAGTATGACTCGTTATGCTCGGGTGACTGCATGTAGTAAGCCTGTGGGCTATCAATATGTGCGGAGTCAAAACTATGGTCACTGGGGTCACTGTCTGATAGCAATGGGGTGACTGGGACTATGGCTCTGTTCGGATTTTCTTCAGTAGATGCATACTTCACTGGGATCACATTGGTTGGAGTAGGGGGTTGCTGCACTAGGACTGGTTGAGGTCTCTGCTGCCCTTGATAAGGTGGCTGATAAGTTTGTTGCGGTCTGTTGTATTGTGGTGATGGATACTGATTCTGGTATCTACCCTGTTGTGGATATGGCTGAGGATAATTTTGCCTAACAGTTTGTTTGTTATATGGGCAGTCTTGTGCCGTGTGATTGGTGTACCTGCGCTCTATGGTGCAGTACTGGCCACTAAGGTTCGCCTGTGGTTGTGCCATAATGGGGCATACACTTGCCATATGTTCACCGCCACAATTGTAACACCGCTTAACTGGGGCAAATCTTGGAATTTGCTTGCTAGAGACGCCTAGTTTTTGGGCTACCTTCTCTGCAAGTTCCTCGATGGATGCGGATTGACCAGGTGTCGGTGTGCTAGCACTATCAGAATCCTTATAGATTTTTGATAGTCCTAGCTCCTCACCTAGATTGTCCTCAATGTCTATGCATATGCGCACGCACTCCTCTATCGTTCTAGGGTCCTTTAGGTACACATATGATCTAAGCTTAGTGCTCAACAACCCGTCTAGGAACAAGGCCACCTGTTTGGCTGGTGTGGGTAACTCCGGCATTGGGCATCTCTCCAGGTACTGTCTAAATCTTCTTCCAGCTAGTCTGACCGTCTCTTGAGGTGTTTGTTTGAAGCTATGAATTAGTGAGGAGGTGTTATGCCTGATTCCACTCTTAGAAAACTCAACAATAAATGCCTCTAAGAGTTGGTCTATGTTTCTGAAATGCCTCTCATTTAGTGGTTGAAACCACGTAAGGGCAGTGTTCCTAAGGGTTAGACCGAAAGCATTATATTGCGTGAATAGGTCCTCCACTTGTTCAGCTTTCAACACTTGTCGAAATTCTGCCACATGGTCATAAGGGTCTCCCGTACCATCGAAATAATTCTTCATGGACTTCACAAGTTGGGTTGGTCGTAGGGTCCTAGTGTGTTCTCTCGGCCTTGGCAAAGGAAAATCATCAATGTCCCGGTGATTCCATGGGGTTCTATGTCTCTCAGGTTCTACTCTATTCCTTTCTGTTCCCGTTCTTTCTCTTCCCAGGGAGTTGACAAAACTCACCTCAGGTTTGTCTCTACCTCTATCTCTTTGAGCGCCATGAGCTTGGGAGGTCCCAGCTCCTTGATGACCAAAGGACACATTAGACCTTGGTTGGGGAAAAACAAATTCACCCTTCCAAGTGTAGGCATGTCTGCCCTGCTCAGTGACCACGAAGATTCTCTCTGATGCAGTGTCTAGGTAGGTTACTTGGCCTGGACTATCAGGGTCTTTAAACTCGTAGATCGTGAGGGTAGTCGCCTCCTGAGGTTGAGAAGTTCTATATCTCCAAAAAGCCTCATCGGTTTCCCGATTTAAAAGCAGATCTATGCTTTTATTATCTTGTGGAATCCACTCAGGAGTCATGATTCTGGTCAAGACAGACTTACCACGGGGAGTTCTTGGCTCTCTCTCTAAGTTCCCTTGCTCTATGTCACCCATGTCGGTCTCCGCAATCACATTTCCAAACTCATCAGTTCTATCAGGAAGAGTGGTGACTACATAAATAGTCCCCTCTTTATCTAGATATGCTCCATTCTCAAACTTGACTACTGGGTGGTCTAATCCATGGGGTTGATCGGGGTTCTTAATCTGGACCACCGATCTTCTCAGTCCGTCTTCGTAGATGCGAGCACCTAGATGATTCGTCCTGATATATTCCAATTGCGTCTTATAAGGTCCTTCTGGCTTCTCTAGGTAAGCCAACCCTGGACGACCTACTGATCTCTCCATGTGATAGGACATCTCAGAATCACTTGTTTCTGATCTGGCAGTGTATGGGTAATCACTCAACAGCTAGGCCCAAGACCTGGCAGTGTGATTGACACTAGCTTCAGAAGATCTGAGGCTCTGTCTGTCTCGGCCTAAGTGTCTGCCTGATCTAAGGTTCATAAGCCTGATTTATTCACCCCCTGGAACCCAAGCACACTCTTGTTCCAGGCTGATTTTGCACCAATCACTTTGTTCTTTTTAGTTGAATAGTATGTTTATGGTCTTGTCTGAAATTGCGTCGTCAGGAGTACTTAAGTGAATTTCCGCACTTGATGAGTGATCGATTCCCGTTTACCTTTTTGTCCCTTAGTGTTTTCGCACTTAAGACCTATTTATTTTCTTGCACTTGGTTGATTAATTCTCTTGGACTTGATTCGTGCCTAACGTTGCCCTAGTTAATTACCACACCTAAGTCGTACTTAGCCTAGGCTAGGAATTTGACAAAGGAGGGTTATGAGATCTTCCAACCTCAATCAGCTGGTTGACCCAACAGCTATGCAAGCCCAAGAAGCCTTCTCCCAAGCCTGGTACTCACCCTTGCTAGCTTGCTTTGATTGCCTTGAGTGCCCACAAAGTTCCTGCAAAAACTCACCAGTTAGTATAGCTTTATTGCCACAAGTATTTGAAAGACACACTTCAATAATTTTAGTCCCCCTGGAGTAACTCACTGTACCCCCTGAATCTGAGAACAACTTAGTTTCACCTAAAGGTCTACTTAAAAATGCATGATCTGAAACTCCGCGTATGATTCTTACAAAAACCAATCGAGGTCCACGTAGGATTCTCAACGAGCTTTCCAACAAGACCAAAATCTCATCAATCGGAGTTCGTATGGTCAAGTTATGACCATTCAGGCAGATAGGGGTCAAAACAGGCTCTCAGGGTTCAGGGAATTCCTCACAGGTTCCTAGGTCTTGTCCCACTTCTAAGGCTCTAATGTTACTCCAATGTGACCAAAACTAGGCTCAATTGTACCTCAATTTACTCCAAAAATTCACTCTAAAATCTCGTGCGTTAAGGCCATGTATCGCGATAGGTCGGGTCGAAGTGTCGCGATACCCCCAAGTGTCGCGATAGCTCGTGAAGTGTCGCGATACACCGAGGGGTGTCACGATACCTTGGGGAGTCGCGATAGCTCGGAGTGTCGCGATACCTTGGGGTGTCGCGATAGCTCGGAGTGTCGCGATACCTTGGGGTGTCGCGATAGCTCGAAGTGTCGCGATACCTTGGGGTGTCGCGATAGCTCGGAGTGTCGCGATAGCTTGGGTCGGGGTGTCGCGATACCTTGGGGTGTCGCGATAGCTCGGAGTGTCGCGATACCTTGGGGTGTCGCGATAGCTCGAAGTGTCGCGATACCTTGGGGTGTCGCGATAGCTCGGAGTGTCGCGATACCTTGGGGTGTCGCGATAGCTCGAAGTGTCGCGATACCTTGGGGTGTCGCGATAGCTCGGAGTGTCGCGATACCTTGGGGTGTCGCGATAGCTCGAAGTGTCGCGATACCTTGGGGTGTCGCGATAGCTCGAAGTGTCGCGATACCTTGGGGTGTCGCGATAGCTCACGGGGTGTCGCGATACCTTGGGGTGTCGCGATAGCTCAGGATATGGTGAATTTTCCTGTTCTATCTAGGGTTCCTAGGAGCTCTAGGCCTGCGCAATGCCGTGGTGCACTCAGAATCGTGAGAAGTCGAGATTTTCGGAGTGTCGCGATAGCTCGAGCTCAACGCCTCGGGAACTGTGCAGACAATTTCTGTACCTGCTGAGCTTGCTGGAGATGATGATGGAGCTGCCACCTGCAAGAAACCTGCAAAAAACGCACAAATACAAGCACGCACAATCGCTCTCTCTCAAACTCGCACACAACAAATGAGGGAAAGAAAAGGAAGAGGGGATATGTAGTGGGGAAGGAGGTGGAGGTGGAGATGGAGAAGGAGGTGAAGATGAAGATGGAGATGGAGAAAAATCAGAAATTTACCTACTACTTACCATTCCAACGCGTCCTCTCTACGTCTTACCATCACACGCTCGTCCTCAAAGCTCGATCCCCGGCAACGGCGCCAAAATTTGGTGTAGCTCAGTGATGAGTAGCACCTCCTTTAATGTCAATCCGGGAAGACATGAGGATGGTATGAAGACCACGAGCAAGTGGAAGCACAAGTGCGTGAGTGAGAAGCACACAAGCATGCACACACATACACACACACGCGCACACACAGCAAGAACAAAGAGAGTAAGACAATGGAATCACTTCTATTGCAAGAAAGTTCTCATACAAGCTCAAACTACAAGAAGCTAACCCCAAAATGAGCTCTCTAGCTCTATTTATAGTTTTTGACTAGCTTTGGCCCTGTTCAGACCTAGTGTCCGGCCTAGTTAAAAATTAGGTTCCGGGGCTTATTTGAGGGCCCAAACGAGATCTAAAAATTATGAAAATTGACAGGCAACTACATCGAAGGCTCCCCAAGCTCGAGGACTCCTCGGCTTGTACAAAATGGAGCTACAAAAAGGTGAAATGATATTTACAAGGGTTCGTAGTGATGAGAATCACTTTAGAATGATGTGGGGGTTTTGAGAAAAAATAAGGGTTGCCTCAGTGCTAGATCTTCATGTGTGTCCATACTTGCTTCTTCCCGCATCCTGTCAACAGTAGTAGATCCCACAGGAAGTGTCACTTCCACTGCTCCCGTACAGGTAGTCACTAGAGCTCAAGCATTGCAGCAAAACCAAGGGGTAGACCAGGAAAAGAGCCCAACAGCTAGTGAAACTGAGAGCATAACCAAGAAAAGGACTAGAGCTTGGAGAGATAGCCGTGAACGTATGAAAAGGCAATGGGCAAAGAAGATGAGTGAACTTGAGGAAAGTTTACGCGAAACCAAGGCTAAAATCATAGAGATCACATCCCAACCGCACTCTCACACAATCCCACCGCTACCATCCCCATCACCCTCCATCCCTCCACCCTCTAATACACCCCACGTAACCCACCCACCACCCCAAGCAGGATCAGTATTAGCTGATCCCACTCCCGAGGACCTAAACATGATGCTTAAAGCATATCAGGCCAGAATCCAAGAAGGGCCAACCATAACTGATCATGAAAAATGCTACCCTAGAGCCGAGCTAGAGCTTGAACGAACTAAGATTTGTGCCAAAATGGTGGAATTGGCTCAGACCATGTTTGAGGCCAGCCGCCTATTTAACATTTCTAGTTCAGCTAAGACGCAGTTACACTTTGATGGACTGCTGGAAAGAATAGAGAGGCTAATTGCACAATCAGAAAAGGAACCTGCCCCTCAAAGAAAGGACAGGGCAAGAGAACGGATAAGCCAGCCTCTTCAGGAAGCCCATGTGCCTCCTCAAGAAGCTTATCTTCCCCCCCAAAAGGCAGATGAACCCCCCTCGAAAGCTTACGTACCTCCACAGGTTGCCTACATTCCTTCTCAGGGAGCGTATCAGCCTGCTCGGAAGAGTAATAGAATAAGTAATCCTCCCCAGGAAGCTTGTGCTCCAGCCATCTATGAGAACAAGGAGAGAGTCAACGATAGAATAAGCCCTCCTTCCCAGGTTGCTTATGTGCCTAATTCTACGGAGCCAGACACTTCTTCTTCTATGAATCGGTTTGCACCAGACTTCCTACGAGAGATTCAAGAAGACAAATGGGATAACGAAAGTGAAGTCGCCCCTCCCTTTGAACTTGTGGATGATGCACACGACCAATTCCCACAAGACATCCCATCTATTTACGGGGAACATGAGAGTACTCAGTCTCACGAGAGATTGGACTTTGAGTCTAATTCCATACAAGAGCTACCCCACTTCACAGGCCCATGGGAAGCAAAGTCCACGTATATGAGAGCACCCACAGTCATGGTAAGGAACGACGACTCACTCATATCAAGGAACACGGAGGTAGTAAAGAACACCAAGGCGCAGCGCGATCTCACTTTGGAAGAACTGCCTAAGAATAGACCAAAAGCGCGGAAAGGTGTAGCCAGTCAAGTGACTGAAGTTGCAGAACCACGTTCCCGAATAGGATCCCATAGGACAGTGCCAGAAATTCCCTTGGACAAGATAGGAGATATGTGTGAAGGTGAAGAAGGGAACACCTATCTTCCCATCACCTACCAGGAGTACACTACCAAGGCAATTTTGGACTCAGGTGCAGGAGTTGCTATCGCTACCACCTCCCTATGGAAGCGTTGGGGCAAGCCAGCACTCAGGCCAACGAGAATGAAATTGCAGATGGCCGATGGTCATATAGAGAGGCCCTTGGGATTGCTAGAAGGCATAACTCTCACCACTTGTGGTGTTGAGTTTGAGCATAGCTTTGCTATATGTGACTTTAGCAAAAATCATGCCTATGAGATGATTTTGGGAAGACCATTTATGCGACAGTTGCAAGTGGTACAGGATTGGGGAACCAATTCTTTGTACCTGCAGCACTTAGGTGTTACGACCAAAGTCAATCTCAAGGATTATTCTCATAGAGATGTCCCTCCTATCCAGTGGAATCCCATCCATAGAACCAAAGATGATACGGAATCTGTGCATTCCATAGGGTCAGGATCCTCATGGATGCATGAAGACACCCACTTATGGATGTGCAAAGTAGCAGTAGAGGAAGAGAAGAGAGAAAAGGCCAGAGAAATAGGTGCAAACGAAACTCATAGACCCATTCAAGACCCAGCCTATGCGCCTATAGTCTTTCTAGATGAGGAATTCGAACCCCATGGCTGGGCAGAAATCTTAGCAACCATGGACGTAGCCATCAATGAAGAACAATGGACACCTCACTGTGATGAGGATGGCTATGACATTTCAGTCTTCTCCATAGAGCCAATCATGGGAGAGGCAGTTCTAGAAGAATGCGAACCTAGTCCTGATGCATTTGAGGATGCAAGTGATTCCGATCTCGAGTCTATCATTATGGACCCACCATTCGCATCAGATGAAGAATACTTCCATGAAGTAGAATTTCAACCCCAGAGGCATGGAGAGCTTACAAATGATGTAAGATTAGCAACACATGTGAGGCCAAAGGAAGAAGGAAAGAAACGAAAGAAGAGAGAAGTCTCACCAGAAGAGGAAGAATCCTTGTTTGAGGTCCCAGAAAATTTTAAGAAGTATGAGATAGATGACAGGAGAGTCATGATTAGAATGCCTAAACGAGAGATGCACGTATATAGGCCATGACCTGACAGAAGAAGAAGAGCACGAATTGATTGCCTTGCTAAGAGAATACAGAGATGTATTCGCTTGGAGTTACAAGGATTTGAAAGGTGTTGACCCTGACATATGCTCACACACTATACCCATGATTGCAGACGCTAAACCCTCTAAGCAAAAGCCTTATACATATAACGATAATTACGCTGCTAAGATCAAAGAAGAGATAGATAGACTGGTCGAAGCTGGATTTATCTATGAAATTGAGCACACTGAGTGGGTATCACCCATCGTAGTGGTGCCCAAGAAGAATGGCAAACTGCGCGTGTGCATTAACTTGAAGAAGGTTAATGCAGCCACTATTCGAGATAACTATCCGCTTCCCATCACAGAACATCTCTTAGAAAGAGTGGCAGGCAAGGAAGTGTACAGCTTCCTTGATGGGTTTTCGGGTTACAATCAAGTAGCCATAGCTCCAGAGGATCAGCATAAGACAGCCTTTGCCACAGAATGGGGCATTTTTGCCTTTAGAGTAATGCCATTTGGGCTTACCAATGCACCAGCTACCTTCCAGAGGCTGATGTGCCATGTGTTTAAGGAGTTCCTGAGGAAGAGTTTAGAAGTCTATGTTGATGATCTTTGTGCTCATTCCAATATTAGACAAACCCATATTCCTGAACTCAGACAAATCTTTGACAAATGTAGAGAATATCAAGTCTGCCTGAACCCAGAAAAGTGCGTTTTTATGGTCAGGCAAGGCAAGATTCTAGGACACATAGTGTCAAAGAATGGCATATCTACCGACGAAGAAAAAGTGAGAGCCATAGCAGAGCTACCTAGGCCAAAGAATGTAAAGGAAGTACAAGCTTTCATGGGGCACTGTGGTTATTACCGACGATTTATACACATGTATGCTGTCATTGCAAAGCCCATGTACGGACTTCTGACAAACTTTGAGTGGACGGATGAATGTGAGAATTCCTTCCAGGAGCTTAAACGAAGATTGTGTTCAGCACCAATCTTGACCACACCAGATTGGAATAAGCCATTCCATGTTCATGTTGATGCATCCAATTATGCTATTGGATGTGTGCTTGCACAACCTACTGGTGAAGGTAATATGGATCTTCCAATTGCCTATGCCAGTAGACAATTGAATGCGGCTGAACGGAATTACACCACTACAGAGCGAGAAGGATTAGGCATGGTATATGCAGTTAAGAAATTTAGACACTATTTGCTTGCAAATAAGTTTAAATTTTTTACTGATCATCAGGCATTGTTATATCTTGTAAACAAGCCATGCAATACAGGAAGATTAGTAAGATGGTTTCTCTTGCTAATGGAATATGATTTTGAGGTTGTGGTAAGAAAAGGGAGGACCCATTTGAGAGCTGATCATCTTTCTAGGCTCACAACGGGAGAAGCCCCACAAGGAGTATCAGATGACCTTCCTGATGCTTACTTGTTCAATTTGGAAGTGGTGCCGCAGTGGGCTAAGCCATTGGTACCAGTATTGACATACGGGCCTAATCATCCAGTGGTGAACACACGGAATAGAGAGATCGTAAAAGCCCAAAAGTATCACATCATGGCAGGAAGCATGTACAAGCACACAGATCAAGGGATCTTGGCTTGTTGCGTAGAAGAGGATGACTACGCTAAATGGTTGCAATTAGCACATGTAGGTGCGTTAGAGCAACACCATTCAAAGCAACGAACTTTACAGACTCTAAAGAGATTCGGAGTACATTGGCCAACTATGGAAGCTGATGTCCAAAAGTTGTGCAAGGAATGCCCAATCTGCTGCACTAAACCACCTGTGGAACACGCTACTCTTTATCAAGTATCCATAGTGCCAGATTGGAGCGAACCTCTCGTATCCTTCCTGAGGACAAACACATTCCCGCCAGACATGACTCTGGCTAGGAAAAGGAGTTTAGAACAAGAAGCCCTGGATTACTCACTCATTGGTGATAATCTATACAAACGCGGTAAAGATGGTTACCTAAGACTGTGTGTCCATGAGAGTGAGTATCTTAAGATCTTAGACACTGCTCACCAAGGTGTAGCAGGAGGATACTTTGGACCGGATCGAGTGATCAAGGCAATTCTATTTGCGGGCTTCTGGTGGCCTACCCTTCACATGGATGCACATACCTATGTGAAACGGTGTGATGTCTGTCAGAGGACTCAGTATCCTATACGCAAAGATGAGATGCCACTGAAACCTATGATGGGTGGACGTGCATTTTCTAAGTGGGGAATAGACTTCGTAGGTCCTATTAATCCCCCAGCCAAGGGTTCTCATGCGGAATACATCATTGTTGCAACAGATTATCTCACCAAGTGGGTAGAGGTAAAGGCTACGACAAAGAACGATGCTCAGACAACTGCTAAATTCTTGTTTGAGAATGTGTTCACAAGATATGGGCTACCTATAGAACTAGTAAGTGACAGAGGCACTCACTTCCTGAACGAAGTGATTGAAAATCTACTCCAAGAATTCCTGGTAATACACAAGAAGTCTGCCCCCTATCACCCTCAAGCTAATGGACAAGCTGAGAGCACTAATAAGATCTTATGCAATGTTCTGACAAAATTAGTGAACACTAAACGCTCTGATTGGGACAAACAGCTACACCATGCTGTTTGGGCATACCGAGTGGCCTACAAAACGGTACTCCAAGCCACCCCCTTTCAGATGGTATTCGGCCAAAACGCTGTGCTACCCTTGGACTTCCTGATCCCTACATTGAGAGTAGCACAAGAGCACGAATGGACAGGTCATGAGCTCTCCTCTAGGATCTTTGACCTTGAACGATTAGGAGAAACAAGACTGAGAGCCGCTGCAGGGATATATGCAGCCAAGAAGAGACAGAAGGCATACTTTGATGCCCACGTGAAGGACAAAGGCTTGAAAGCAGGAGATCTAGTCTTAGTCTATACACTAAAACAACACGCGAGGAAGCTAGAAAAGAGAGGCTACGGACCTATGATCATCAATAGGATCTCCACGAGTGGAGCAGTACAATTGGCCACATTAGAGGGTGATGTTCTCCCAAATTATATTAGCGGTTGCAGAGTCAAGTTGTATCAGGAACCCCTCACGGAGGAAATGCTCAGCCGACTCAACACTGCTAAGAAACGCAAAGAGGAAGAAAAGCGAGTTCGAGAAGAAGCTCAAGCAGAAGCTTTAGAACGCATCAGAAGGATGAAGTTACGAAGGCAAGGCCGAGATCAGACTAGAACAGATGACTATGTAGATCAAGGATATCCTATGGCCATGTGTGAAGTCGCAGGAACAAGCTCGCATAGGATAATTGATCGACGTCCTTTCATAACCCTAGATATAGGACAAGGCACGAGTGCAAGGACCGTAAGCGCCTTGATTGACTCAGGTGCAGCCACTAGTGCGGTTAAATTGTCTTACTGTCAAGAGTTGCAGTTAACTGTCAATCCTGTGGAAGCGTATCTCATAGGATTGGGAGGTGTGGAAACCCCTTGCATGGGCGAGGTGGAACTTCCCCTCTACATTCATGATGAGGCATTGACAGTTAAAGTACTAGTGTGTCAAGATGAGGACCTCACTGAACCTCTTGTCTTGGGTCAAGACTGGATCTATGACCAAGCAGTCAACTTAAACCTAAGAAGTGGACTTCTTCAGGTATGGGTCAATCATAGTCGAATTACAGTAGAGTTAGATAATGGAGCACTCAAGGAACTAGGAAAGGCACAGACTCCTGGTCCTTCCAGGAGTACACATGAAGATGACCATGCTGTTCTTGTCCAAAACTATGTGTTGCAGAAGAATGATGGTTGCAAAAAAGGAGTCAGGGATGCAACGGAACTCCCGTCTTTTCCAAAGGTCAGAAGGAGGCAGCAACCGAAGGTGGATCAAAGGCAGAAGAACCAGAGTACTACCTATGCCGGAAATCAAAAGTACCTGCGTAGCAAAACGTCTCAGCAAGTGAACCAAGTGTGGGTGCGGAAAGGCGAACACCCGGTTGCACTTAAGCCAACCACATGGGTAAAGCCTCTCATTAGTGACCAACAACCCGATAATAATAAGAAGTCTTTCAGAAGCTCATCTGCTAACGTGAAGTCTATTTGGGTGCCCAAGAAGTTGATGAAGGCCAGCCCACAATCAAGACAAATTTGGGTGCCCAAGGCTTGTTTGCGGGCTCAAATAGCTACACCAAGAACACACCCTACACAGCATGATCCATTCACTCGCACAGCCTACATCCACTCATATTCAACACCAAGGCCCATGAGCACGAACAGAATCACTTGTAAATGGGTCCCTAAAAGGCCTCACTTCCAAGCTGACACGCCTATAAAGCTCTCGAGAGTCTTTACGGAACCAAGAACAAAACCCATCCACTGCATTTGGCAGCCCAAGACTTGTAACAAACCCCCGGACCCCGATTGTAAATCCATGACCACCTACTAACCGCTTCACTCTCACATCACATCATTTCGCTTAGCTCTTAGGACTACCTAACTCCTAACTACACACACTAGCACCGAGCACTTATTAACCCCTAACCACTCCCGAACTTTAAGTTAATGTTGTAACAAGGGACACTATGTCATTTTTGTGTCCATTGCGATGTTAACGTTTATTCATATATTCTCACAGAATCAGCTGCGACATTTTCAACATGGCGGAGGCAGCAGGAACTAGCTCTCACACAGAAACAAGCCCGCAAGTGGTGGACTTGGACAGTTTACCCGTTTTGCCGGAGACAATTGGAAGACCAGAAGAATTGCAGGCCGTCAAAAGCATACCTATTGCGGACCCTCCGCGAGGCCACACCATGCCCGTGGGAAAGGCTTCCCACTGGTTTACCGAGGTGGCAGGACCCTTGGGTGAAGGAACGTACCTATGGGAATCAGAGTTGGACTTCAATGGGAAGCAAGGCAGATACCATTTCTTTACAAGAGAATTTGAGAAATTACAAAATGCAGAAGGTCTACGTCTGATATGGGAAAAGGCAGGATTGAGTGCCTATTTCAGTGCCCGACTCCCAAAACCTGACTTCATGCGATGCTACTATCTCATCAACACCTTGACTCCAAACCAGAACCCAAAAGGTGCAAGCTCATTTGTGATTCCATCTCTGACAAAGGGGAATGAGCTCAAGAGGTTCAGGCTATCAAACAATTTGGTGAGAGAAGCTCTAGATATGCGCAGAATGCATATTCCTACAGAAAAGGAAACCCTAGTACCGGATTACATGAAGAATCGAAGTCTCACCAAACTCAAGGACATGGTATCCATGACGCCTAATATTGCAATACACCTTCGCATGTGCATGCAACACTTTGCTTTCCCGGCGCAGGATAGATTCACCATGCCGCCCAAAAAGATTTGGTTTAGCCTGTATCTGGCAGAGACACAAAGCCTCACCATCAACCTACCCCACTGGATAATTGATCAGATACACTTAGCTCACAAACGCTGGCCGCGGAAACAGGTTTTATATGGTTGCTGTGCTCTGACAAGAATCATTTATAGGTGTTTGGCTTATGACATTCCAATCCAACGGGCCCTGATGTGGAATCGGGTAGAGCAGTTTCAAGGCAGGACATCCACTGGACCCCCTTCTAAGAAGATGAGAGGCACGGTCCAAGTCCCATGTGCTCAACCACGTGGAGCCACCCTAACACCAGACGTCACCCCGCCACCCCGAAGAGTCCGACCATTCACACTCCGACTTCCAAGACGCAGCACCGATGGTTCCACCTTGATATTCCCTCCCATCCCAACGGATCTCGAATTTCCTAGTGGTGCACCTTTGGAAGAACTCACTAATGAAGACTTCGAACAACTATTACAAGATGTAGAGCTGGAGGCAGAAGAGGCACAACAAGCGGAAAACGTACAAACGCAGGCCACAACCTCCCAAGCACCTGTCACACCTGTTGAAGTGGATGCAGAAGATGACGGAGATGAAGAACAGGAGGATGGTGAGGAGGAGTATGATCAAGAGCACCAAGAGGAGCAACAAGAAGTGCCAGAACTTGTAGGTGCACCAGCATATACAGCTCAACTACGAAGGCTATACGACACTATCAAAGCAGTACAAGAAAGGCATCAACTCTCTCTGGTATCAGGTCAAGCTTTGATGCAAGAAATGCTATCAGATGAAGGGGTGGACCAACACTTCATTGACACCCTCAAATTAGTGTCAGACTCTTTAGGAGTTCCGGAGGCTGTCCACACCGCAGTCCGCCAGTCCGTAAGGTATGACAAACGCAGAGTGGACACGTTACCACGAGCAGGTAAGACTATCAGGATACCCGTCACAGAACCAGAAGTACCCATTGAGACCACAGCCACCCCCACAACCACCACTGACCTCTCCGCCGAAACCTTCGTTCAGACATCACCCATCTCACCCCAGCATCCTCCATCACCACCTTCTCCACCCCCACCACCACCTCCCACCTTGGAAGAAACGACAGTCATCACCTCTACCTTCACTTATAACCCATCCTCATTCAAATCATTCTCATTTCGAGAACCCACCTCACAAGACACCCTCTTCTCCTTTGTCACCAATCCCTTGTACACTTCGTCCCGTCTATCCTCTGAACCCATGACTGGCCATCCCATAATTCCAAGTGTAGTTGGAAACCCAACACCCACAGAAGGCACCCTGTGTTTCCCGACCTATCCCCCAATACGGGTACCTCCATTCCATGACCCTCACTTCCCATCTGGCCCCTACACCTCTTTCAACCTGACCGCGCCACCCCAATACCCGTCCGTTGTGGAGCAGTTCACCCGCTCTCCAATGTTTCCGAGGCACATTTCTCCGATGTTCGTAACGACATCAATTTACACGAACACCACACTCACTTCACCTACCATACCCACCTACATGGTAGCCCCTGCACACACCACCTTGTCTGACCCAATGGACATTTCACCAACCACAGCACCTCTCCCCACGATTCCACCATCTTCCCCTCCCTTGCCCCCCACCTCACCACTCACATCATTGGCACACACAGCATTCACTACCCCCCTACCCAATCCCACCTCCCCTGCATTTCAAACTTTTCCCCTTGCATCTCATAATGTAAATAGCACGTTCAACACATTACTTCAGTGTGCATATCAGCTACAACAAGACTACCATCAATTGGAAGAACGCACCGCTGCCCTCCAGGCAGAATCTCAACGTCTGCAAGCTAGAGTCACCACTCTTGAAGCTGACTACCAGACGCTCCTAACCGAGCATACCACACTACAGCAGGCTCACTCCGAATTGGAATCAAAGACATCAACTGTAGATGACCAAGCAGTCAAGGAACTAGAAACAGTGCTTCAAGCGCAAATGATATCTAACGCTACACTCAGACGCAACATTGGGCTATTAAGGAAGCATATGGCCGCAGCACTAGAAGAGAACAAACGACTTCAACAACAAAACCAAGACAACTTTGAAGCGGCCATGGAAGGAACCGTAGGAGCAACCATTAGCCCTACCAGATATAGAGCAGTTCCATCAGAAGACATTCGCATCTTACTTGAGGAGCATGCAAATTTCTTGGAGTCATATGAAAAACTAGAGACTGAATGTGCAGATCTAAAGAAACAGATAGCCAGTGTACCCACTGCTCAACAGGAGCCGGTAATCTTGCAACACTCTACAGAAGAAATGGAGACCCTCCGGAAACAGGTGGCAGAACTCCAAGCACGCCTCTTACCATATGAACGGCCACCCTCGCCCATTGAAGAACCAGAACCTGAAACAGTAGTGGAAATCCCCGTCGATGACAGCTATGAAGAGCCATACGAGCCTATGCCGACGCCTGGTGGTCGAACTACAGAAGAAGGACAAGACACGTTAGAAATTCAAGTTCCAGATTGGGTCAAAAGGGTCGAGAAAGTGGGTAAGACACATGATGATCGTGTGGCCGTGCAAATGCAATCTCTCACAAATCTGGAAGAAACTGTCCTTCGGTCTTCCTACTTTCAAAATTTATCCCATCAACGGTTAATCACAACATCAGAATCGCAATACATGCCTTATTTTGTCTTACTACATGATTATAATGCAGAAGTCAAACGACATACAGGGAAGGAGCCCACGTTCGCCACTCAATTTGAGATAGGGGATTTACCGACAGATGCACGTGCTGGCTCGATCTTCCAACCTAATTGGCGTGCACGTTTACTCACCGATTACCCAGAGATGATGAGTACCTGGGCAACCATGCCACTATATATCAAGTATAATCCATGCTATTGTCCAGTGGTACGTCGCAGATCTTGGCAAGCATTTGCAATCAAGGTACGCAACAATAAAGAGTGCTCGGCTTGGGTTAACTACCCATATTTTGCTCCACCTCGAGGGACTCCAACCGTAGCCTACATGATATCAACAATCCGACACTGGTCTACACGTCTAAATAATGCACCCGACATCGCGGCGAAAATGTGTATGAAGATATTCGAGCTCATGACCATTGTCTTCAAAACCTTTCGGAATGTCCAAGCTCCATACATCTCTGCCCCTGGATTCTCTCAAGGCAACAAGGATTTAGTCTACGACATGAGCCAAACCCCCTCGGTCACTATCATCTTTGCTTGGCATGCACGAATAAAGTACTTGCCCGCATGCTTCAAGCAGACATTTGAGGAAATGTTCTCTACGGGATTCTGGGAATACAATTCCAAAATTTTCATTCCCAGACCCACACATTTGCTACATCTATTCGCAGTAGAACAAGCGATCCATGCAAATCAGTTACGTCTGCCACATCCGGACATTCCAGGACCAATCGATTGGGATCGTATGATGACAGATTTGGCCAGAGGACTACGCATACAAGAACATCAGCTTGCCACTCAGGTTGTGGAATACTACATCCAACACTCCCAGCAACAAGGGTCTGTCAGGGACGACAGACGCGAGAGAGGGGGGGGTGTTGAGAGCAGTATGGGCACCCAAGGACCGACTAGACAAGGAAGCCAGCGGAGAGAGTCAGAACAAGGTGAAGGAGTAAGTAGACAAAGCAGTCGACGCAAATCTGGCAGATAGGCCCTTCAATTTTTCCCAAATCAACATCTTTTAACAGTGATTCTTATCACTAACAATCATTGTAAATACCATTTCATATTTTTGTAGCTCCATTTTGTGCAAGCCAAGGAGTCCTTGAGCTTGAGGAGCCTTAGAAGTACCTACATATCAATTTTCGTATTTTTTAGACTCCGTTTAAGCCCTCAAATTGGCCCTAGAACCTAATTTTTAACTAGGCCGGACACTAGGTCTGGACAGGGCCAAAACCTAGTCAAAAACTATAAAAAGAGCTAGAGAGCTCATTTTTGAGGCTAGATTGTAATTGAAACGAACTTGTAAGAGCATTTTGAAAGTAATCTAAAAGCTCCATTGATTCTCACTCTTTGTCTTGCCTTGTGTGCGCGTGTGTGTGTATGTGTGTGCATGCTAGTGTGCTTCCCACTCACGCACTTGTGCAGCCACTTGCTCGAGGTCTTCATACCATCCTCACGTCTTCCCGGATTGACATTAAAGGAGGTGCTACTCATCATTGAGCTACACCACCTCCTCATCACAGTGAGGTGTCCATTGTTCTTCATTGACTGCTATGTCCATGGTAGCTAAGATTTCTGCCCAACCATGAGGCTCAAATTCCTCATCTGGAAATATCATTGGTGTATAGGCTGGGTCTTTTATTGGTCCATCTCCTGGGGACGTTCCTTCCTCTCTTGCTTTTAGACGCTTTTCCTCTTCCTCTGCGACCTTGCACATCCACAAGTGAGTATCTTCATGCAGCCAGGATGGATCAGGTGAACTTCCAGAATGCACAGAGATTGAATCTTCTTTTGCTTTGTGGATAGGATTCCACTGTAGGGGTGGTACATCTCTGAAGGTGTAATCCTTCAGATTGACCTTGGTGGTGACCCCTAAGTGCTGTAAGTACAAGGAGTTGGTTCCCCAATCCTGTACTATTTGCAATTGTCGTAGGAAGGGTCTTCCTAGGATCATCTCGTAGACATTATTTTTTTCAAAGTCACATATAGCAAATGTATGTTCAAACTCTACACCACAAGTGGTTAGAGTTATCCCTTCGAGCAATCCTAGAGGTCTTTCAAAATGACCATCTGCCATTTGAAGCTTCATTCTTGTTGGTCTTAATGTGGGTTTGCCCCATTGCTTCCACAGGGAGGTGGTCGCAATAGCAACACCAGCACCCGAATCTACAATTGCCTTGGTTGTGTAACCTTGATAGGTGATCGGAAGATAAGTGTTACCTTCTTCACCTTCGCTCATGTCTCCTATCTTGTCGAGAGGTATCTCTGGAACTTTTTGCTTAGAGCCTACTTTTGGCATATTGGATTCAAGTTCTGGAACCTGATCCTTCACATGATTCCAGAGCTCAGGTTTTGCTTTGAGCAGCTCTTCCACAGTGAGATGACATTGAACCTTAGTGTTCTTCACAACATCAGTGTTTCTTGGAATCACTGAGTCTTCATTTCTTACCAATATTGTGGGAGCTCTAATCTGGATAGATTCAGATTCCCATGGGCCTATGAAATGAGGCAACTCTTGTAAAGAATTAGATTCAAAATCTAATCTTTCATCTTCTTTTTGCTCTGCTTGGTCTCCATAGATAGACGGAATGTCTTGGGGAAATTGATCATGAAGATCATCAATCTCAGGAATAGGAGGGGAATTACCCTTCTCCTTGGCCCATTTCTCTTCCTGTATTTCCCACAAGAACTCTTGAGAGTACTGTTGAATTGAAGGAGGCATTCCAGCATCCGTGGAATTAGGAACATAAGCTCCCATTGGTGGTGAGCTTCCTCTTTCAATAACTGGTTGAGCCTGTGGAGGTAAAGAAATTTGTGGTTTATTTACCAACTGCTCTAATCTTTCTAGTAAACCTTGGAAATGCAAATCCGGTTTGACAGAGTTTGTCTGATTGAACTTTTGACTAGTCTCAAGTATGGCTTGAGCTTGTTCTACCATTTTCATGCACATTTTCATCCGTTCAATCTCTAAATCTGCTCTAGGGTAACTCTTGTCTAGGTTTGCAGCTGTTGGCCCTTCTTGAAGACGAGCCTGGTAGGCCTTGAACATCATGTCCAAGCCTTCTGGGGTTGGATCTGCAAGAACAGACCCTGGTTGTGGATTATTTACAATGGGTGGTGGGGTGGAATGAGGCGAAGTGGATGGAGCTTCGGTATGTGAGGGGCTTTGAGATGCAATGTCTTCTATTTTTGTTTTGGTATCCCTTAGGCTTTCTTCTAGCTCGGATAACTTTTTGTTCCACTTGCGATTAGCCTTCTCTCTGGTATCCTTCCATGTTCTTGGTTTCCTCTTACTAGGCTCTCCTGCCTCACTTGACTCCGACTGCTCAGATGGTTTTGCTTGTTGTGTAGCCTGTGCCCTAGTAACTGCCTGTACAGGAGCCACATTACTACCACTTGAACTTGAATCTGCCACTAAGCCTACCACGTTGATGGGTGTAACCTTGGGTGCACTAGAGGGATTCCTAGGACACTCTCTAGGAAGATGTTCCTTGCCGCACTCAGGACAAAAGCCTTGTATTGTGATGTTTTGTCCTAGTCCGAGAGCTGGTTGGTGGGGACATTCACGAATGAAATGGTCGCCCTGACATCTAAAGCATGGTCCTCTAGGGGCTTGTGGTCTTACTTGTCTCAATTGGGGCCTAGGATTTGGATTCATATACATGACATTGGAGTATTCTGGCTCCCAATTTTGTTCCATAGGTGGTGTCTCATATTGACACTGAGAAGTCTCACTTTGCTCAGGTGACTCTATATAATAAGCATGTGGACTATCTTCATGGAAGTAGTTTGAACCATGAGCGTGAGAATCATTTTCTGAGACCAATGGGGTTAGTGGCACCAATGCTCTATTAGGGTTCTCCTCTGCCATCGTATATTTAATTGGGATCACATTGGCAGGAGTTGGCGGTTGGTTTCCTAGGACTGGTTGTGGCCTATATGGTGCCTGATATTGCTGCTGGTATTGAGGTTGATATTGTTGTGGCCTATAATATGGCTGTTGGTACTGATTCTGATACCTACCCTGTTGGTAAGGTTGCTGATAATTTTGTCTAACAGCCTGCATGTTATAGGGACAATCTTGGGCCGTATGATTTGTGTATTTTCTCTCAATGGTGCAATACAGAGCATTAGGGTTTCCTTGGGGTTGAGTCGTCAACGGGCAAACATTAGCCATGTGATCTCCTCCACATGTATAACATCGCTTCACTGAAGTGACCCTTGGCATTTGTCTATTTTGAACTCCTAGCTTTTTGGCCACTTGCTCAGCTATCTCATCTATCTCAGTGGAGGCTCTAGAGGTATGACTTGTAGAACTATCAGAATCCTTATAGAGTTTGGATAGTCCTAATTCCTCACCCAAGTTGTCTTCTATGTCAATGCACATCCGTATACACTCTTCTATGGATCTAGGCTCCTTCAAGTATACATATGACCTTAACTTTGTGCTCATTAGGCCATCTAAAAACAGTGCCACCTGTTTGGCTGATGTGGGTAATTCTGGTACGGGGCATCTTTCCAAGTACTGTCTAAACCTTCTTCCTGCAAGTCGCACTGTTTCTTGTGGTGTCTGCTTGAAGCTGTGGATCAATGATGATGTGTTATGCCTGATACCGCTTTTGGAAAATTCCACAATGAATTCTTCTAGCAGCTGACCTATCTCTCTATAGTTGCGACTGTTTAGAGGTTGAAACCAAGCTAAGGCAGTACCCTTAAGAGTCAAACCAAATGCCTCGAACTAGGTGAACAAGTCTTCAACCTGTTCAGCTCTTAGCACTTGTTTGAACTCCGCCACATGATCATAAGGATCTCCAAATCCATCAAAGTAGTTCTTCATTGTCTTAACCACTTGAGAGGGTCTAAGGGTTCTTGAGTGCTCTCGTGGTCTCGGCAATGGGAAATCATGATCATTTCTTTGGTGCCTATGAGCTCTATGTCTCTCCCTTTCAGGTCTTTCCATTCGATATCCTGATCTTTCTCTGCCCATAGTGTCTGCAAAGCTTACCTCCGGTCTCTCTCTAGTTCTTTCCTTCTGGGTTTCATGAGCCTTAGATGATCCGGCTCCATGGAGGCCTTGGGAAACATTAGATCTTGGTGGAGGGAAAATTGATTCACCTTGCCAGGTGTAAGCATGTCTGTCATGATCTGATACTAAGAATAATTTCTGAGATGTGTGATCTAGATAGACAGCTTTCCCCTGGTGTCTCTGGATCCTTGAATTCATAGATGGTGACTACTAGGCTGGGTTGATCTGGCCTAAATCTCCAAAAGGCTTCTTCCGTTTCTCTATTCACGAATAGTTCTATGCTTTTGTTATCTTGAGGAATCCATTCTGGAGTGAGCACTCTGGTTAAGACTGACTTACCTCTAGGGGTCTTGGGTTCTCCTCCTAGGTCTCCTTGCTCTAGGTCTCCTATCTCATTCTCAGGAATGATATTTCCAAACTCATCTGTCCTATCTGGTAAGTTGGTAACCACATACATGGTTCCTTCCTTATCAATGTAAGCACCCTCTTCAAACTTGACTACTGGGTGTTCAAGTCCAAAGGGTTGGTCAGGATTTTTGAGTTGAACCACTGATCGCCTTAGACCATCCTCATAGATGCGAGCACCTAATTGGTTGGTCCGGATATACTCCAATTGGGTCTTATAGGGGCCTTCTGGTGTTTGTAAATGAGCAGTGCCTGAGCCCCGTGTGGGTCTCTCCATGCTAAAAGACATTTCTGAGTCACTGGTTTCTGAACTTAGCGTGTAAGGACAACCACTAAGCTGTTGAGCCCAAGATTTGGCTGTATGGTTGACACTAGCCTCAGATGATCTGATGCTTTGTCTATCCTTGCCTAAGTGTCTGCCAGATCTCAGGTTCATAAGCCTTGGCTTCTAGTCCCAAAGTTCTCTTATATTGCTCAAAATCCTTTGGAACACCTTGGTTTTCCAGTTTTCCTGAGGATCAACTTCAAAATACCCTATCTAATAATCCCCACGAGCTTTCCAACAAAACCAAAATCACAGCAAACGGATTTCGTATGAGAAAGTTATGCCAGTTCAGGGTTCTGGGGTTTAAAACAGGGAAACAGGATCTCTCTGGGAACTCAGAATAGGCGATACGATACCAGATTTTCCACGATACGATACCTTTGTCTTACACGATACCCCTTCAGACGATACCACCTAGACGATACGATACCACTAGGATAACTGCGATCGCGATACCAACCTCACGATACAATACTGCTCTCTTAGACGATACGATACTGAAAGTGGTCACGATACGATATTGAGTTCTTGAGCGATACGATACCACTTGGTCAACGATACGATACTGTGACCGTCGCGATACGATACCACTGAGGCAACTGCGATCGCGATATCAACACTTGACGATACGATACCAGAATGGTATCGCGATACGATACGTGGTTGCGATACGATATCTCTAATTTTGCACGATACGATACTTGATTAGTTGGCGATACAATACCAGAAATTTGACGCGATACGATACTAGTATAGCCCACGATACGATACCACCGGGGCGACCGCGATCGCGATACCAACACTTGACGATACGATACCAGAATGGTATCGCGATACCTCAAGTGGGCATGCACGATACGATACCTCAACAAGTATCGCGATACACGGGAGTTCTGGTATCGCGATACCACAACTCAACCGGACACAATACTTGGAGATTTTGACACCCAAATTCAAAATTTTTTGCAGATTTGTGTACCTTGTGTCCACCTTGTCACTTCTATCAGCCTGTAGATGCAAAGTCACTCTCCAAAGTCACGATACAACGCTCGCGATACCAGGCGCTGTTCCTCTCACGCCGTGATACCACCGCTCAGATTCTGTTGTTTTTGAGAGTTTTTCAGTGTTTTTCTTCAGCGTTTTTGGTTCTCAGCTCCTCCTAAGCTTGTTCCTCACGGCCACGAGTAAAAAAACGAGTGAATGTAGTGGCGAAAATGGAAAAAATCAGAGAATACGAAGAGGGAAGAAGATGATGATGAAGGTGAAGATGAAGAAGAAGAGAAAACTCAGAAACTAAACTGAAAATGGTGATTTTTTTTACCTTCCAACGTCGCTACTCTACGTCTTACCGTCACACGCTCGTCCTCCAAGCTCTCTCCCCGGCAACGGTGCCAAATTTGGTGTCACTCTAGCACAATGGTGAGTACCAACGTGAGGAGATACACCTCATAAATGTCAATCCGTGGAGACGTGAGGGCCGGTATGAAGACCGCGAGCAAGTGATGGCACAAGTGCGTGAGTGAAAGCACACAAGCATGCACACACATACACACACACGCGCACAAGGTAAGAGCAAAGAGTGGAACAATGGAAAGCTTCGATTACCAAAGAGCTCTCTTACAAAACTGAAATCTACAACAAGCCAACCCCCAAAATGAGCTCTCCAGCCCTTTTTATAGTTTTTGAGTGGTTTTGGCCCTGTCCAGACCTAGTGTCCGGCCTAGTTAAAAAATAGGTTCCAGGGCTTATTTGGGGGCTCAAACGGAGTCTAAAAATTATGAAATTTGGTAGGATGGTAGTTCTAATACTCCTCAAGCTCGAGGACTCCTCGGCTTGAACAAAATGGAGTTACAAAAATGGAAAATGGTATTTACAATGGTTTTTAGTGATAAAAATCACCATTTTTGTAGGGATTTCTTCTGAAAATTTGACAGGTGCTTCTTGGAGCTCCCTACTTGCTCCTTCTTCTTGTGTGTCCACTTCCTTGATGCACTTCCATTCTTTGTCCTTGATCTCGAGCTTCAACATATGTGTTCTCTGGTTTCACCTCTGCTGAAGGTCTCCATTAAACCTCAAACATGCAGAGGTCATATCTCCTTGTGTATTTATCCAAATTGAGTGTTCTTTGACTCATTGGAAAGCTCTTGGTGTCTAGTATATGTGGTTAAAATAGTTTTAGAAAATTCTAATCCATTAGAGAATAGTAAGCTCTGCAAGCATGACTAGTTTTCTGTGATGAAGTACATGGGAAGGAATCATATTTTTTGTACCACCCTAGTCTAGTTGTGAGGAAAGGATAGTTCCCAAAGAGCTATTTGTAGAATCAAGCTCAAGGGGGGATTGTTGGCTATGAGCTTTGATCCTTCATCTTGTGTGTAATCCCTCTCCTAAAAAGAGGGCAATCCTATCTAAAGCCTTATCTCCTTTTGATTGGTCAAAAAGGAGCTCCTACTTTTGTATAAGAGCATGACTCTCCATCACTTAATACTAGGCACACCTTTTGTCATATTTGTGCGCATTGCGAAACTCTTATCTTCTCGTGTGTGTACGAGAGTAGTTTCTCTCTCTACTTCATCTCCCTCAAATCTTTCGAAGATGAAGAGTCTACACCACAACTCTTGGATTGCAGCGCCATAACTATCGAGTTCAACACATTTGGCATGGCCGTTTGGGCCATATATCTCATAGTGAAATGGAAAATCTTTCTTGTTCTGGCTACTTACCTGCGTTATCTTTCTCCAGTTTTTCATTTTGTGAACATTGTCAATATGGAAAGCAATCCAAAAATGTGCATAAAACACACATTGACTCATCAATTTATCCTTTAGGTCTAGTTCATACAAATGTGTGTGGTCCTATGCCGACTAGGTCCTTAGGTGGTTCTCTTTACTTTGTCACTTTCATAGATGATGCTACTAGAAAAGTTTGGGTATATCCTATCAAATTGAAGGATGAGGTATTCCCTACTTTCAAAAAATGGCTTGCTTCATCAGTTGAGACTGAAAAAGCAACTAAGCTTAAGGCTTTACATTCAGATAATGGGGGTGAGTATACTCACATGAATTCAACCTTTTTTGTTAGTCTAGAGGGATTCGTAGAGAGTTTACAACTCCTTATACCCTAGTACAAAATGGTGTACTTAGAGCTAGTCCAAATGGAGTGAAAACTGCTTTTTTGTATGGAGATATTACAGGTGAGATCTATATGGAACAACCAGAGGGTTATGTAGTTCTTGGCAAGGAAAGTCTAGTTTGTAAGCTTAAGAAGAGCTTGTATGGACTTAAACAGTCCCCTAGACAATGGTACCAAAAGTTTGATGCTTTTATGAAGTCTCAAGGCTATTCTCAAAGCAATGAGGATCACTGTCTCTACAAAGAGATGCTCAGATGGCAGCTTGATATGCTTGATACTTTATGTCGACGATATGTTGATTGTTGGGAAGTCCTCTTATGATTTGTCAATTCTCAAAAAGAAGTTGAGTCAGACATTTGATATGAAGGATTTGGGGGATGCCAAACATATTCTTGGCATGCGCATTACTCCTGATATGAGCAAAAGATGCATATACTTGTCTCAAAGTGAGTACATATCCAAAGTACTTCAAAGGTTCAATATGCAGGGTGGAAAGGCGTTGAGTACACCTTTACCCACATATGTGAAATTGAGCAAGGATGATTGGCCCAAATCAGATGAGGAAAAGGAATTCATGACAAAAATTCCCTGTCAATCTATTGTTGGTAGTCTCATGTATGCTATGGTAGCTACGAGACAAGACATTGCATTTGTAGTGGGAGTTGTGAGCAGATATATGTCTAATCTTGGCAAGAAGCATTGGGAAGCGATCAAGATGATTTTAAGATATCTGAATGGCACTAAGGACAAGTGTCTATGCTTAGGTAGAGGAAAAGCATCCATTATTGGTTACACAGATTATGACTATGCTGGTTGTGTAGACAATCGTAAGTCTACATCGGGGTACATTTTTCATTTTGTTGGAGGTGCTATCTCTTGGAGATCTCGTCTTCAAGAATGTACAACTGTTTCCACCATAGAAGCAGCATATGTTGCAACAAGTGAGGCATGTAAGGAAGAATTGTGGCTTTCTCGTCTTGCTTGTGATATGGGTTTACCTCAGCATGTACCTCGTTTGCTCAGTGATAGTCAGAGTGCCATTGCTTTGGCTAAGAAGTTGGTCTATCATGCAAAGAACAAGCACATTGAGGTGAGGTATCACTTCATTAGAGATTGCTTAGCTACTGAGGACATTATTCTTGAGAAGGTTCACACTCGAGATAATGTTGCAGATGCTTTGACTAAAGCTCTACCACAGGATAACTTTCAACACCATGTCACTTGATTGGGGTTACTTGATTCACGATCTTACACAATCACTTGTATACTTTGTAACATGTCCATCAGGTGGGAGGTATAGTTTGTATATTTACACTCTGGTATTCTTTATCATTCTTTATTTTTCTCCCATAGTTACTTTGGCCATATTGGCCTTTAGTGGTTGTTATCGTTAGTGTCCATGTGAAAGGCCAAATGGCCACCGGACACTTCTTTGTATATGTTCTTTAATAAAACATATAGTGGCCTGTTCAGTCACAAATTGTAAGTTCGACTGCATTTGTAAGACCTAAGAAGTCTGTCTTTGTGCTCCCTGTGTACTGTGTGTTCTGCGTATTTAGCAGCCTCTGTGCGAAGTACTGTGTGTGGTCTTAGAAGCTCGGTTTTCTACCCCGAGGATATCGTTGTGGACCTCTTGAGAAGTAGAGCACACTGTGGTGCATCGCCGTTGAAATACTTCAATGGGTTTAGAAGCCAAAAGTACCAGTAGCATCCATAGGACCAAAGAGCCAACCACGTAGGATGGAAAATTTAAGCAACCACACAAAGATGGTGAAGTAAAAAATGACCTGTATGCAGCCACACACTATTTTAAAATGTTGTAAAGTAAGTCTTTGATCTAAGTGTCTAGCTAGTTCAAACATATCTCAATCTACACATGGTTTGGAACTTGTTGGGGGATTCTTAGACAAGAAGGGATTTGAGTGTTTGTAGGAGAAAAGGGGAAGACCAGAAGAGAAAATACACACTGGAAGCCTCTGTCGATTGATTACAGTAAGACAAATACAAGATTGAAGCACAATACAACCAATGATTCTGTGCAAAATCCCATAGAGTGCTCAATTACAAATACCAAATATCCAAGGGACTTGTTGCTACTGGCCTCCTCTGCACCAAACCTCCACCTTCTACAAGCCTGCTCTTGTGCACACCTTGCACCAAGCTTCCACTAAGGGGGAGGGATGGATGCCTTCTATCGGCGCGCACACACCTCAGTAAGACCTTGGGATCCTTGGGGGACAAGCTTAGCACTCCTCTGCACACTTCCTTGGTCACTCTTCATGCACACCTTGCACTTCACTTCTTTGCGTCGCACACTGTGTGTCTCTTGCACTTCTCTCTCCTGCTCCCCTTAGACTATGCTTCTCTTGCTTACACTTAGAATGGTCCAAGAATAGTCCTTGCCTTGATTTTAGTGTGTCGATTCACGTATGCTCCTAACTACAAGAGTATCTTGGTGCTCCCTTTGATGTCCCAAGATTATCTTCAAAAGGGGCAGCCAACGACTCCCTGTTTTGTCCTGTAGTGACTTTAGACTAAAACCAGAAAATTAATTGGGGGGCTATACTTTCACTTCTGCATACGTTGGCCGCTTCACATTCCTTCACATTTTCCTTTTAACTCTTCAAATGTGCACAAGGGAGGGTTCACCTGAACCTTCCAAAACACTTTAAAAACACTTTGAACCTTAGAGAAATTAGAGAAAATACCTCTGCAACCTGCAACCCACTTTCTCCAATTTACCCTTTGTGGACAATTAATTGTGCACTACGTGTGCACTTTGACACCTGCACCTTAGCACTTTGACTTTGCACCAGTTGACTTTGACCTTGTTGACTTTGACTAGTTTGACTTTGATGGTTTGACTTTGACTATGGTTGACTTTGACCAATATGACTTTTATGGGCTCAATAGAACCCTTAAATGTTTGGCCAAAGATCTAAAGAATAGGCTTAAGAAAAGGTTTATATGCTCTCTAAGACAAGGAATCCACCTAGCTTAGTGGTTAAGTCTTAAGAGGGAAAGGTGCAAGGTTCTGCCCATACATACATACATACACAAACATTAGTCCTCAATGAGCTCTCCTGCTTTTGCACTGACTAAGGCATGAACTTCGAGAGGAAAACAATGATGTTGACAGCTTAGTTTTCAAATACATACATATATATATACATACATATATACATACATACATACATACATACATACACAAACATTAGTCCTCAATGAGCTCTCCTGCTTTTGCACTGACTAAGGCATGAACTTCGAGAGGAAAACAATGATGTTGACAGCTTAGTTTTCAAATGCACAAAGATTAAAGACTCAGTTTCCCCCCCAACCATGTATCTTTCATATATATATATATATATATATATATATATATATATATATATATATATATATATATATATATATATATATATATATATATATATATATATATATATATATATATATATATATATATTTCTCTATATATAGGAGACATCTATATGTTCTCTCACATGGGTGCCACATGGAGCTCATGTGAGAGTCCACATATGTCTATTCTAAGGGGTGGGTTCTGTTAGTCGTTAAACTTCCGACTTCAAACTCAAAAATGCTTTCAAGTCCAGATATTCCGAATCTTTCCTAACCTTAAATTACCTCTTAGCCACGTGGGTCCTTGGGAGTGGTAGGGGTCTGTTAGACAGAGGCCCTGTACTATTTTCCCAATTCATTACACAATCATAATTGCTATCTCGCATCTTAGCTCAGTGCGCAATTCTGAACAACCGATGACTGTTCGTTGTACTGGACTTAGAA
This sequence comes from Ceratopteris richardii, assembly GCA_020310875.1. Classification (NCBI taxonomy): domain Eukaryota; kingdom Viridiplantae; phylum Streptophyta; class Polypodiopsida; order Polypodiales; family Pteridaceae; genus Ceratopteris; species Ceratopteris richardii. The sequence goes on from CM035426.1 coordinate 95,071,349, forward strand.
TTTCTGAACTAATCCTGCTATAGTGATCTGAGCAGTAGTTCGGTGACTTGTATCTAATAGAATAATCTACTGTGACTTGTATCTAATAGAATAATCTACTAAAGATCATCTAATACATGTTCTTCAGAGCAGACAGTTATACCCACCACACATACATACCCTGAAGTTATGCAACTCATCGTATGCCTAACCCCATTCCTGACAATGATCGGTTCGTCACAGACTTAACAATGTCCTACTCGCACTCCAACCCTTACAGATGCTAGTCTTCCTGTGATCGGAATCAACAGTGAACATAGAATACTGCATCGAACTTGGTCACTTACAAAAAATGCGAACACATGAACAGTTCGGGGCTCCCGTTCACAACTCCTCGTCAGCATACAAACTAACAAACAACCCACTACGATTTATTAACACCCAGAGACACCCTCAAGCATTAGCGAGCGAACTCGGAACACAAGATTAACAATTCGTAACTCTGCGCTACGGCGCAAATAGACGACTAGACGAAGCACAGCACAGAACAGAACAGAGTTCACTCTTCTCAATGACATACCTAATACAAACAATATACTTTCAATTTCCCCAAAAACGGGCTCTCTATCACTCTTTTGTCATTTCCTTATATAGAAGATTTTTTTACAAGGGTGCGTGAATCTTTAGTTACCTGCGCGTTTCCCGAAAGGTTCCTTTACATTTAAGACGCCTGTCCTAGTACATTTGTCCTTGTTCGGCGGCCGTTTAACACTGGCACGCACGGTGGACTCAAACCCGCAGGTTCCTAAGGTTCTGCTACGAGACCTTCTAAATACATGCTTCGGGCGAGCCTAAACGTTCGGGTGATTTTCTTTTTAATGGTTTCTATCATCTGAACTAAAATATTGGGTTCTAATAACTGAGCGTCCGTTCTAACGGAGCTAATAGCTATGGCTTGAGTTAACAAAATTTCGGCCTGGGTCTGTAAGAAGGCCTCTTGTAAATAGAATTCGTTGGATAATGCAGCGTCCCGGGATGTCTTCATGTCGGTGACTTTCTGCTGCATATCCATGACTCGATCCTTCTGGTTTCGTACTTGGTTATCCAGTCGCTCGAGTTGCTGGTTCTGAAATTCGATCATTTTGGAGAATGCATCGCGTTCTCTTCGAGTATTTGCCAGATCTTTTTGGTATTTTGCTTCCCTGGTTAATTGATGTCTCAGCATTCTGTTTACCTCGTCCAAACATTCCTGGGCTCTTCGTAGCTCCTCTTTGACTTGTTCTGCTTCTCTCTGTTGGTCGTGATTCTTCTGGATGGTTTCCTGCAACTGGGCCTTCGTTTCTTCGACCAATTCTTCTAGGGATGAGCTGAGGTCTTCTTTTTCTTGGAGTGCGGTCTTTAATTCTCGGATTTCTTCGTGTGCTGCGTGTAATAGCTGATCTTTGGCGGCAAGCTGCTCCAGTGCTGCATCCCTTTGCTGTATTAAGGCCTGTTGTTCCGAAAACTGCGCTTGGAGGTCTGCTAATTGTGTCTGTAATTGGTGATTCTCTGCTTTTACCGCATCGACTTCTTCTTGGAGAGGGGTGATGTCGGCTTCCAGGAGGTCGACTTTGTGCTGTAGGTCTTGCCGAATCATGTTTGCAACCTCACTCAGCTGTGCCGGAAGTTGTTGTGAGAAGGTAATGAGCATTTGGCCCATGGCGGCCAGTTCAGAAAAGACCGGAATAGAGGGAAGGAGAAGTGGGTGTTGTGGTGGTGCAGAGGTTTGGGTATGGATTTGGGGGGATGTCGGGGGTGAATAATTGGGGGAGGATGAAGAGGATTCGGAACTTGGCGGGGGGAAAGGGTTGACTGGTGGAGATTGAGGACCAGGGGATGTCGGGTGAGTTACTTGGTGTTTACCTGTATTGTGGGAAATGGTGGATTCTACGGCCTTCAGTAGGGTGTCGAGTGCGCTGTCGACCACTTGCTGTTCGTCTTCTCGTCGTGCTGATGCTTCTTCTGTGTGATTCTGCTGGTCGTGGTGGTCGGCCGATGATTCGTTGTGGATGGAAGTGGCTGTGTCGTGGAAGGTCTCTTCTTGTTCTTCGTTTTGGGTGTACTGATTCTTTCCGGCGGATCCTTGTGCTTCGCTTTCTGAGGAGCTGATCCGAATTCTCTTATTGCGGAAGAGCTGGTTGATCTCCTCATCTTCTTCTTCCTCGTCGTCGAGTGGTTGGACTGATTCTTCGTGCCTAAGTACGGGACCTTGGGGTGGTGGTTGTGCGGCAAGGATGGCTGGGAAGAGGAATGAGATGATATGGGGAAGGCGAGAGCGTAGGGTGGTTCCCTTTTGGAGTTACTTCTCTATAGCTACACATTCTTTATGAATTCTAAGGAAAAAATACGAGGCGAAGTTCACGGGTTCTCGGGCTGCTAGATCTAAGGCAGAATAGAAGGGTCGGGAGATGCCGTAGGTGCGCTTCTGAAGGTTGAGTATAGCGACTAAGAACTGCAGGGCGGATCGTTTGGGTTCGGGGCGGTAGAGAATGGCGTATTCATTGGACGAAGAGCGGGGGAATAGTTCGGTCATGCGGGCGGGGGGAATACTAGGGCCATTTTCACGGCCTTGCGGGTTGAGGCGGTAGGCTTCAGGGAAGGCTTGGAAGGTGATGACTGTTCGTGAAGGGAGTGAGAGGAAGACCCATTGGCATTCGGTGGCGGGGGACTGAGCAATGGCAGTGATGATTTGCGCGAAGAAGGGATGGGCTTCCACTGAGTGCCAAGGCAACTCAGCAAAGTTGGCCAACCCTCTACAACGCAGGTATTCACCTACCTCGGTAGGGATACCATCACGGAAGGCAGCATAGTTGGCTATCGCGTCCATGGCGTTTACTGAGACAAACAATGAACACAGATGCAGAATGCACGAGTGTTCAGAGTACTAACATACAACACAATAGTATTTTCGGCGCTGTCGACAGAGTTAAGTAGGAACAACACGGTGGGGAGGAAAAAAGGGGTTGGGTATCATTGTGCAGTGCGGGAATGATGCTTGTTTACATGCAGGCGTGCGTACGCGAGTGACTGATAAGGGGGCGGCTGGTCACATAAAGATTGTACAAAACACGGCTATTTATAAAAAGAAGAAACAAGAAAAAGAAAAGATTAAACAAAATGCGGTTCACCGCCGAAAAATTTAATGCGGGCTAGTGGCGTGATGGTATGGCCGCAGCTTCGACCCATTGATTACTTTTGGGAGTGGATTTCTGGCCAACGTAGTCAACCGAAAAGTTGCCGGACCGACTTGCTCTGAGATCTTAAAAGGGCCGAACCATCGTAGTTTGAACTTTCCTGCTGCTCTATCCGACTTTGCGTTATAGAAGAGTACAAGCTGATCTACCGAAAAGATTGGAGTCTTCAAATATTGATCGTGTGTCTTGGCTTGCCTTAGTTGTACTTCGCGCATGGTTAAAAAGCTAAGCCAGCGGTGCTCATCAAGTTCTCTGAGTGCGTCCATTCGTGCCGTCAGCGAATCTTCCGGTAGCATCTTCTGAGTGATTGCTACACGCAGACTTGGGATGACTACTTCCATGGGTGCTATTGCTTCTAGGCCATAAGCTAGTTTGAAAGGTGTCAAACCTGTTGTTACCTTATATGTAGTTCGATATGCCCATAATACTGCAGGTAGTAGTTGATCCCATCTTTCCAGTGCTTCCATGATCAGTTTCCGGAGGATATTCAATAGTGATTTGTTTGTACTTTTGGCCAAACCATTGGCACGAGGGTAATATGGAGAGCTGAGTTTGTGTGTCACCTGGAATGATTGGGTGAGTACCTTCATTAATTGATTTACGAAGTGAGTACCTTGATCTGTCACCAATTCGAGTGGTAAGCCAAATCGTGGGAAGACATCATTTAACAGACATTTTGCTACCGCAACCGCTGTAGCAGACCGTAAAGCCCAAGCTTCTGCCCATCTCGTTGTGTAGTCTATACAGGTTAGTATGTATCTGTTGTTATTGAAGACTGCTGGAGGTGTGATTGGACCGATAAAATCTAATCCCCATTTCTGAAATGGTTCGAGTGGCATAATAGGCTGCAGGGGAAAGAAGTGTCGTTGCAGTGGTTGTCCAGACCTTTGACAGTTATCACAGTTTTTTACAAAGTGGGCCACATCTCTGTACATAGTTGGCCACCAGAGACCTCCTTGCAGAATTTTTCGATGAGTCAAATCTGTGGCAAAGTGACCACCAGTAGGGGTCGAGTGAGCCAAAGTGATGAATGAATTTACTTCGTGTGGAGGAATACAACGAAGTAGAATTCCGGTATGATCCACATAATATAGTTCTCCAGCAACTAACTAGAATCGGCGGCTAAATTCTGCAATTTTCCTTCGTACTGCCTTGGCTGTCTCGGATGGAAAGCATCCTTCTGTGAGAAAAGTTAGAATCTGATCATAATATGTAGGTGGTGCTCGTGATTCGGCAGTCTCATCGGTCAGTGGCTCAGAACTATAGATCGCTGGAGTCGTGTCATCTATGCCTATCGGAGTTTCACCAGAATCTAGACGAGATAAGAAATCTGCTAAGGCATGTGCATTTCCTGGTCGGTGAATGACTTCATAATCGAATTCTTGCAAGAGTAGCACCCATCGTGCTAATCGTCCACCTAAATGCTGTTGTCTTACTAGATAGACGAGGGCAGCATGATCCACATGGAATGTGAATTTCCGGCCTAGTAGATAATGTCTGAACTTTTTGATGGAGTAAATTAAACCTAGACATTCTCTTTCGGTGGTAGAATAGTTCTTTTCTGCAGGTGCAAGCCTTCTGCTGGCATAATAAATAGGGCGAAACCACTTATGTGTTTGCTGCATCAGAATACTGCCGATCGCAATATCTGAAGCGTCGACAAAAACATGGAACGGATTGTCCCAGTCCGGTGGTTGTAAGATTGGTGCCTGTGTCAATAAATACTTGAGTCGATCAAATGTGGTTTGGCATTCTTGAGTCCATTCGAACTGTCGGGGAGTTTTGGTGATTAGTATGTTCAGTGGTACAGCCAGATGAGCAAGCCATCATAGATGTCTGCCATGCCACCGTACTTGACCCATGAAGTGCATGACTTCTTTTGGAGTAGCGGGTACTGGGGCTTCTAAAATTGCCGAAACCTTATCTCGGTCTACTCGGATACCTTGGGCAGATATAATATGGCCAAGTAGTTTGCCACACGAAACGGAAAACACAGATTTGTTTGGGTTAAGGCAGAGTCTGTACTCTCGACACTTTTGGAAACAGCACCGTAGATGAAGCAAATGTGCCATCATCTTCCCAAAAATCGAGAAGTCAGCGAGATATACTTGCATAAACAAATTTAGATAAGGAGAGAAAATCTCCTGCATACATCGCTGAAAGGTGCTTGGTGCATTTCTTAACCCAAACCACATTACCGTACAAGCAAAGACACCCCAATTGGTAATGAAGGCAGTTTTTGGTATATCTGCTTCAGCCATTCTAACCTGATTGTAACCACTGTATCCGTCTAAGAATGAATACATTTCGTGACCTGCTACCCTATCAAGCATGGTATCCAGAAAGGGGATCAGGAAAGGATCCGGTACTGTTGCTGCGTTTAATTTCCGGTAGTCTACACAGACTCGCAGTTGCTTATTTTTCTTTGGCACGATCACAATTGGTGAAATCCATTCAGCATGTTCTACTGGTACGATGAATCCAACCTTTAATAATCTATCAAGTTCGGCTTTTACCTGCGATGCATAATTGGGATTCATCCGGTAGCTGGGCTGCTTATTCGGTTTAGCTTCAGGCTTCAACATGACTTTGTGCTGATAAATGCGCGGATCTAACCCTTTCATATCTTTGTAATCCCATGCAAAGACGTCTGAGAATTCGCGAAGTAGTCGAATCAAATCAGCCTTAAATGTTTCTGGTAAGTTTTGCCTTATCTTTACAGGTCGCGGATGATCTTCGTCTCCTAGATTGTACGTGGTCAACTGGTCTTCGGGGACATAAAACTGTTGAGGTTTCTCTGTATCGTCTGTTGACTTGAACAGTGATTGTAATTCGTCGTCATGTGTTGAAACAGTATCTTCCTGCTTAGTTTTTTTGGTGATCGGTACAATTGTACAAACTGAAGTACTCCAGTTATCTATCATGGACTGTAGATCAACAGTCCCTAAGGTCATTAAATCAACGTTATTCTTCAGAAATTCCTCTTCTTCATCATCTGATAGTCCATCTAACATGTGGACTGGTTCAACAAAATATGGTATGGCGTGAAGTTCGCAAGGTTGTATAGCATCTAATTTTACCACATATCTATGGTTGGCATCTTTGAACGTAAGCTCTTGTGCAGACCAGTCCTGTATTACCTTCGCATGCTTCAGCCAAGGTCGATCGAAAAGAAGGTTGTAATCCAAAGTGGATTCCGGCAGATCTAGTATAACAAAATTCATTTTGAAGGTCGTACCTTGTAAAGTAATGGGTACATTTCGCACAAGTCCTACGGAATGGACTCTAGATTGATCTGCCATTCTGACAAAAAATTGAACTGGTTCGATTTCGGTCCATCCTAACCTATTGCATAAGGTTGTAGTCGCAATGTTAACACCAGAACCTCCATCAATCAATACCTGCGTAATTTTATGATTCTTATACCATACTGTAATCAAGGGAACTGAATGATCAACCGTAGAATCAGGTTCCGATTGCACTACTACTGTGGCCGGAATACAAGAAGGTACCGGACTGAACTGTTGCTGGAACTGTTGTCGAATCCCAGGTACTAATGCTAGTAGTTGGCCTAGAGGCAGGGTGATAGATGCCTTGGATAAAATTTCCCAGGCCTGTTGAGATTGGTTGTCCTGCTCCTTTGAACTTGAGGTCGCTGCTGATGCAGAAGTATCTGTTGTTATGTCTACTGCTGATGATGGCTCCGCTACTGCTTCCTTTTGTTGTGTTCCTTCCTTTGTCGACGAGGCCTGAGTCACCGGAATAGGTTCTGGGAACACTGGTAGTTCTGTTGCAGTCCAATGACTGGCCTTGTTATACATCCTATGTTGTTCTCGTATTCCTGGTTCGAATATTTCTGCTGCTGACTGTAGTTGTTTACCAGATCGGGTCTGGACTGTAGCAGTCTGTGTTTCTACTAGTGTGATTTGTACCATGTTGGCCATTGGGTTTTGCCGCTCCTTCTTCCTTTGATCATACTCAGCTGCATCCTTGCAAAATCTTCTAATGTGCCCGAATTCACCATAAAAATGACAGCGTGGCGGTGGTAAATTGGGATTTTCCGGTGGTGGTCCGTTCTGCCAGCGGTTTGCATTATAATTGTTGTTCCTCTGTCCTCGGTAGTTCCGATATCCCTGCGGTTGATTGTTTCTCAGTTGCGGAGGTACATAGTGATTCGCTGGCTGTCCATGTTCTTGAATGACTGCATTGACCGTTGCTGATCCCTGTACTCTGGAGTTGTAGACACAGTTTCCGGTGGTGTGTCCGGCAGTGTTGCAGATAGCGCAGAACGTTTGATTTAGTGCATAATTGGCACTAGTATGACCTGAATTTTTGCATGTGATACAGTACACTTGTCTGGTTATGTCTTCAGTCATAGTTTTGTTTGTTTTTAACCACTCCAGATCTTCTGTAAATCCACCGACCTTGGATTCCAGTTGCAGTGCCATGGCAATGACTGCATCCAGCGTCATCGCTCCGACACATCTTATGATCATGATCTGTTTCAATTGTGGGGTTAAACCATTGATAAACCACTGAGTGATGACATCATCTGGTAAGTTAGCGTGGGCCTGTGGTATCTGCCGCAAGTGTGTTCTAAAAAGTGTAGCATATTCCTGGACAGTCTGATTTGCCTTCTGTCGGTTGTTCTGTAAATAATCGAAGATTTCGGTGGGATTCTTCTTTAACCTGAATCGTTGCAGAAAAGCGTCTCGTACTGCGTCATAGGTACCGAAATGATTAATGTCATATTCCGTAAGCCATCTAGCTGCTTCATTGACCAGTGTAGATTGAAAAACAATGGCCTTATATGCCTGATCCGGTGGATGGTTAAGGACTGCATAACTGATCTCGAAAGTGCGCACATGAGCATCCGGATCATCTCCTGGGAATCCACCAAATTTTGTGTATGTTACTCCTGTTGGAGGCGGCCTTGGTTGACATAACTGTTGTTGCTGTTGTTGTCCTCCGTTCATTGTGAGTGTATTAGGCCTTTCTTCTGTATCTTGAGGTTGATTGGTTGAACTATCAGAACTTGGATCGCCGGATGGCATGCCTTCCGGTGTGCTATTTTTGCTTAGGATGCTTTGGATCTATGCTTCGAACAGCTTTCCTTCCTTCTGGATGTCCAATATCCGAAATCTTTCTTCCAAGTAGGCTGGTTGGGCTGAGGATTCCGCAAAAAATGCTAAGCCTCTGCCGCCAGTTGGTGTTTCTATTACCGGAATATCACGGGAATGAACTGAAATTGTGCCAGAATGCAGGGTTTTTCCGCTTTTACCGATTTCTTTTCCTAGAGTATTTCTGATCGTGGATAACTGTGACTCTTTATCCAAGATTGTTAAACTGGTTTCCAGCGGCGTCTTGGTAGATTCTGGGATTACTATATCTTCGATAGGCTGGGTCGAAGTAGCACCAGAATGTCCCAAAGGCGTTGATCGTTCCACCGGAATATGACCGGAATTAATTCTAACGTCCTCAACTTGCTTGACCACTGGGTCAGACCGCGTTATACCTTCTTCTCCTAGGGTTGTCTTTAGCACGTTACGTGCTCCAGCCTTATGGTTCTTAGGATACGTTCCGCCAGACCGAGTAACCGGCATGTATCATTGCGTAGTGGCATTATCTGAGCAGTTGGCAACAATCTGGCTCTGTTGCTACCGTCAGTCAATCGAACGATAAACGTGATGTTTGATTCTAAAAAAAAACAACTGGCACTCTAATGCCACTTTTCCACAGGCAATCTGATGCCACTTTCCCACAGACAGCGCCAAAATGTTAGTCGTTAAACTTCCGACTTCAAACTCAAAAATGCTTTCAAGTCCAGATATTCCGAATCTTTCCTAACCTTAAATTACCTCTTAGCCACGTGGGTCCTTGCGAGTGGTAGGGGTCTGTTAGACAGAGGCCCTGTACTATTTTCCCAATTCATTACACAATCATAATTGCTATCTCGCATCTTAGCTCAGTGCGCAGTTCTGAACAACTGATGACTGTTCGTTGTACTCGACTTAGAATTTCCGAACTAATCCTGCTATAGTGATCTGAGCAATAGTTCGGTGACTTGTATCTAATAGAATAATCTACTGAAGATCATCTAATACATGTTCTTCAGAGCAGACAGTTATACCCACCACACATACATACCCTGAAGTTATGCGACTCATCGTATGCCTAACCCCATTCCTGACAATGATCGGTTCGTCACAGACTTAACAATGTCCTACTCGCACTCCAACCCTTACAGATGCTAGTCTTCCCGTGATCGGAATCAACAGTGAACATAGAATACTGCATCGAACTTGGTCAGTTACAAAAAATGCGAACACATGAACAGTTCGGGGCTCCCGTTCACAACTCCTCGTCAGCATACAAACTAACAAACAACCCACTACGATTTATTAACACCCAGAGACACCCTCAAGCATTAGCGAGCGAACTCGGAACACAAGATTAACAATTCGTAACTCTGCGCTACAGCGCGAATAGACGACTAGACGAAGCACAACACAGAACAGAACAGAGTTCACTCTTCTCAATGACATACCTAATACAAACAAAATACTTTCAATTTCCCCAAAAACGGGCTCTCTGCCACTCTTTTGTCATTTCCTTATATAGAAGATTTTTTTACAAGGGTGCACGAATCTTTAGTTACCTGCGCATTTCCCGAAAGGTTCCTTTACATTTAAGACGCCTGTCCTAGTACATTTGTCCTTGTTTGGCGGCCGTTTAACAGTTCATATACACAATCCCATATATCTCCAATATAACCATATAACATTTCGTCCCCTTTATTCCACTTTTGTCTTTAGAAATGGGGTTTGAACGTCCTTGTGAACGAGAGAGACATACTATGAATAGATACCCCCACTAAACCCCATGTATTTGATGTACATGGTCATATCTCCATGATGTTTCCCCATATCCTTCCCCTTAAGAAGACTCTTGAAAAGGCAACATAAAATTGGGAAACCATCTCTGAAGGGTGCTAACTTGCTCCCATGTAGCACTATCTTCCAAATTATCTTTCCACTTTACTAGGGACTCTTTATATGGTTGACTCCTAGTTCATTTCTCTCGAGTGCATAGTATGCTCTCAGGCTCATGTGGAACAGATTGAGCACAGATAGGCTCTACTACTTCACTATCTCACATGAGGTTGTCAGATTTGTCCAAACTTTTCTTAGGCTACTTAACATGAAATATTGGATGGATGTGGTTATTCTCTAGAAGTTGGAGTTGGTAAGCCATCTTTCCTGTTTTATTAACTATTGGGAATGGTCCACAATACCTAGGATATAGTTTTGGATAAGTTCTCATCTTCATGGTTTTAGACTTGTAGGGAACTCCAAGATAGACTTTCTCTCCCACCTCAAAATTGATTTCTCTCCTTTGAGGGTCAACATAAGGAATAAATCTAACTTGAAATCTCCTAATGCTTCCTTTGGCAAGCCTAAGCCTTCCAATGAGTCCTTTACAACTTGGACTTTTTCATGCTACACTCCTGTTGCATAACAAGCTCTTGGTTGAACCCATACATAAGCTTAAATGGACTATGCCTAGTGGAAGAGTGCTTGGAACTATTATATGAAAATTCTACTATAGGTAAGTATCTTCCCAATTATTTTTCCTTTCATTCACATATGTCCGAAGCATACATTCTAAGATTTGGTTAACCCTCTTTGTTTTCCCATCCATATGTGGATGCTCGAATCATGAGCATGCTAAGTTTAGTATCCAACCTTTTAAAGTATGCTCTCCAAAAGTGTCTAGTAAACTTCCTATCCCAATGTAAAACGATGTCTAAAGGAAGACCATATAATTAGTATTGGTTTCCAACAAATAACCCAGCAAACTCAGGTGTCTTCATACTACATGTTGGAATATACCTATCTAGATTATCTAGACTAAGTCGTGCCCTCTTTGTGTCTTAGGTAATTCTACTATAAAATCCATGGAAGTAATGTTACAATTCCCATTGGGAATATCCAATGGGTGGAGCAGCCCTCTAATCCTCAACATTTCAACATTATTGACTTGACATTTAGGGAACTTAAGCATATACTCTAGGATGTCCTTATGAAGTCCAACCCAGTAAAATTGCCTCTTAACAAGATTATAAGTCTTGTTAACTCTTGGGTGTCCTGCACTAGGTGTGTAATGAAACTCATGTAATATGTGCCATCTCATCTCAAAATCTCCAGGGACACACACCTTACCTTTATATAATAGGTATCCATCATAGATATTGTAATTCTTCCACTTGAATCCTTCTTGAATATCTGTCAATACTGCATCATCACTAGAAACCCATGTATTAAGATCCATTTTCTCTATGGCTTCCCAAATTTTGGAATATGTAGGATCAAGCCTACATTTCATCTAATGGACTCAAGTAACTCACTTATGATCTGGGTAAAATCAATCCATTGAGCACTAGCATGTGGCTAAGCAAGTTAGACACCACATTAAACTTTCCCTTCCTAATACCTAAACTCATAATCAAACTCGTGAAAGGTCTCCACCCAATGGGCCTTATGAACCTTTTAGGTTTGTTTGATGATTAGAGAGCCACTTAATGCTCTCTTGATCAAAACACTATCATAACTTTGGAACCATATAGATAATGATGCCAGTTCTTCAAAGCATGGACAATTGTTATAACTCCTTATAGATGGAGTATTTCTTTTGGGCTGATTCTAGGTTTCTGCTCTCAAAAGTCACTAGTCGAACATCCTAAACTAAAACCACTCCTATAGCAAAATCACTTGTGTCAGTCTCAAACAAAAATGATTTATTGGGATTGGGTATATGTAAAAGTGGAGCTGTAGCGATTGTTGCCTTCAAATTTTCCATAATTTTCTTCTGTTTGTCTCCCCAATGAAAGGTGTTCCCTTTCCCCTTAAGTTGTTTCGTCGTCGAGACAAAATTCTCGCATAATTCTTAACGAATCTTGAAAACTTCAAGACATTGAAGCATCTCACCCATCTTGAATTGGTTTTGGACACAATCCCCATGCACGACAATCTTAAAAAAAAAATCAAAGCATTATAGGTTTCCAAGAAACTTGCAAAACCTAAAATGAAAATAATCAACCCATAGAATCAACATTACACCTTCCAATGCATCAGAGGGTTATCAGCCAATGTAAGATTCACTATTTTTGGATAACTATGGGCCCAAGCAACAAAAGACATGGGTTTTGAGGGTCCAAACTCACTTGGAGAACCCTTGGAGTTTATTCCTAAGGGTATGGTATATAAACCTTAGGGAGTTCTCTCAAGCCTTTTGACTTGTATGTTTAGGCTTGGGAGAAATCCGTTTGGAACCCATGTGAGAGCCATGTGAGGACCATGTGATTTCATGTGACTTTCAAGGTTAGAAGGCATTGGATTAGCATCCATGTGGAGGGGACACTTGGAAAGCTCTCCTCACATCCCCCCCCTTGGCCTTGAGCTATATATATGGGTGGAGTTGGTTGGGTGGATATGTGCATCTCTCACCCCTTATGGGTTAGATGTTAGCAGTCAAGGTGGACCAAGCCCAAAAAGTAGCATGCAACAAGGGAGACAAAGATAGGAGAGTCAAAGAGATGAACAAAAGGGACCTAGCAGACAGAGAAGCCAACATAGACCTGGCAACTTTCAAACCAATCATGTATTCAAACAATGATTCTCATCACTACACACCATTGTATGTGCATGCAAGTGGATTTCCATTTCCTTCTGTGCTTCTTGATCCACCATGTGAATTATAGAGCCGAGTTCATAGTGAGCCTGTTGTAAAGTATTGTACTGCTCTTGTAATGTTTTGTTGCTTTCTTCTAGTTCTATCACTCTTGCTTGTAAACACGTAGATTTGATAGTGATTGTAGTGTTGCGCTCTTTTAGGTGTTGAGATTCCTACCTTAATTGATTTTCACATTGAATCATGGTGTTAAAAGCATTATTGACATGCATAGATGCAGTTTGTATAGGTGGAAAGAGAAGGGAATGGGAGTGGGGAGAGGAATAGTGGATGCCATGCATAATGGAGTTGTGAGTGCCGGTGATGTTGGTGGAGGGGGAATGGGAGAAGGTGGAAGTGTGGGGGGTGGGGGAGTTACAGTGGGTGGTGATGTGTCCATGGGATCAAAGGTGTGTGATGGTTCTACCATGAATACAGGTATGGTAGTTGTAGCTCTAGTGGTGTTAATTATGATGATTGAAGAAGATAAAACAAATAAGGACCTTGAAAAATGGTAGTATGCCATAAAGCAGATGGAGGGGGTGGTCGGAATATGGCATCAAAGAAGGATTCACGAGGTGATATTGTGGTGGATGGTGGTGGGAGTTGGAACATGGAAGAAATTATGGATGAATAGGTTGTTGGGAGAGAAGTGGTGTTTGTTGAAGATTCACTCACTAATTATGCATAATGACATCAAGACAAACAGAAGCAGAAACAAAGCATTCAGAAAATTAAACCTTAGTGAAGGAACAAATTCACGAATGTAATATAGTTTATAGAAACTTCCAGAAATATGTTGAATTTTGAATCTCGGAACAAAATGTATATATATGAGCGAAGAAGGGAGCAGTGTATGTGCATAGAACCCGAATAGAATAGCACATATAGAAAACTAAGGATAGTGATATAGAAGACACCAGAGATTGCGTATGTAGAGATGAATAATAGAACCTGAAATGTCGGGTATTCATATGAGAGAGATGGTAAGGAATAACTACTCGGAGTAGGAGAGTTTTCCATAGCTATGAGCAAAGTGAAGCCAAGCTATTTTGTACACATCTTCTCTAATAGAAAACACATGTTCATGTGGAAGAATTTGAGCGCATTCTTCGTATGTGAAGAAATCTAAGTGATTTCATGTTACCGTGAAGTTAGTTAACAGTTACAGTTTTTCCCAGTAAATGTTTTCCGGTACTTCTGAGAGTTAGATCTTGCAGCATAGTGTAAAGTTTTTTATGAGAGATAGCTTATCTTGAAGCTAGGAGTCTCAACTATAAACTGATCAAAGAGTTTTGTGAAATGGAACACATATACACAGTATAGTGTCTAACAGGAAAAAGACATTCAAAAGTGGTGAAGTTTTTCTTAAACTTTAGATAGAGTTCATTAAGAAAAGGAAGTTCACGTATCACTTCCTTACTTCATGTATACACATTTGAAGTAACTACAAACAAAATTGCAGTTGATTCCGGTAGCATTCCGGTATAACTACGGTGAGATTTCGGTGACAGTCCAATGACAGTCCGATGAAGTTCCGGTGGAATTTTGGTGAATTAAAAACACAGTTTTGGCACAGTTAAGTAGCGGAAAGATTATTTAACTGTAAGCAAATACATTAGTGTAAAGTCTGAAGTAAATTAGTTCAGAATTGAAGCTTGAAGGAAACGTGAAGCTTTCTGTAAAGTGAATTTTCAGTTTTCACTAATACAATTATAAGTTTTCAGTTTCAGAAATTTTGCTAAGCTACTGATGATTATAGAGGTGTTCTAACATCACTTTAGCTTAGTTCTTGTGGTGTAAGCGAATTCTGCAATATATGCTGCACCAACAGTGTCGGTGGGTTGTGTTATAGGGATTCCTAACAAGGTGGCGATTGGAGCTGGATAACCCCTAACAAGGTGTTTTAGGGGGGGTGGACTAAGGCGGGTTCAAATGAAGCAGAGGAAGTAGTATACAAAGGATTGGTAATGGAGGAGAATAAATTTGACATGGGATATGGGGGCACAAAAACTAAAAGAGGGTCTTGAATTATTTACTTTTTTCAACATCTTCAATGTGATTTGGTGAATGGGGTGGGGTGTGGAAAATAGGCTCCCCCAATTCGGTTATTGCTACAGCTCTAGTTCTGGTTTGGGTTTCTTGGGTTCTAGGTGGGCATGGAGGGCTAGGAGGTGAGATCAACAAGGTTTGTATGAAGCTCTCCTTTGTGAGATCAATGGTAGCTATTGATGTTGCCTCTTGAGTTGTAGCAGCCTCAAATTGCAAGATAGGGATTTGTATATTCTTTCCTTGTATTGGCCTAGTATGCATTTTTCATCATAATGGGGGTGAGGTCTCTACAGCATAGTGCTGATGGCTTCAACAGTTCCACACATCTCCAATAATAGCAGGAAGGAATCTTTGAACTTCTACTCGACTCCTTCCTCCAATATCTAATTCATTAGTAATTGACTACTAAGCAACGAGAGTCTTCCTCTGGCTTGTACACTCAATATTGAGTTGCATAATTTGTGGAGCTCTACTATATGTGTAGGGGCTCCTCCCTCCTGTTCATCTTCTTCTTCATCTTCTTGTTCCTACTTCTCTTCTTTGTGTTGCTCCTCTTCCTATTGGTGTTGTAGATCGTCACCTACTTTCTATGGCTATAGGTGGTATTTTCTATTGAGCTGTGGATCCTCCATCAGTGCTTCTCCTTGACAATCAAATTGTAAAGGGGCATAATAAATGTTCCCCCTAATGGTGAGATATCTTGAGTTAAGGTAGCTCACCTAGGTTGTGCACATGGGATAGATCTTCTCATTCTATTATTTGGAAATGCAGAGGTATTGGATTCAGTTCTAAGACAAAGCTCATTGAATGGGGATGTCATAGGCCAAACATCTATATATGCGAGCAAGGGCATAGCATCCATTAAAAATGGTCTTGCGAGGCCACCTATTGCTAGTTGCATGGATTTTTTCAATGATCTAGATCGAGAGATTGATGGTCATGTTGTTAGTCTTCACCTGTTATAAAATAAACCAAACTATCTTATGCAACGGTGTAAACTGATCTTGCCCACGAAAGGAAAAATGTTGCATACATATTCTCAGGGGAACTAAAATGTTTGGGGTCAAGGCAACCATGTCCTTGAGCTTGGTGAGGTCCCGGTTCCTCATATTCTTTGACACAAGAAAGATTCTTTAATTCATTGCGGCACATTAAAGAGGGAATGACAAAGGTACTTGGTACACTTTTGACCTTGCTAGGCTACAAGGTGTTGATCAAGTAATAACAATGCATAAAATTAGGTTTTGGTAGTCATGCACTAAAATACTCTGCTAATCCTACCTTAAGCTAGATGGTTTGGAGTTTTGTGGTGTTTTGCAACTTCTCAAATTCCCATGTGAAAAAATGATATTTTCCCCAAAAATAATCAAATTGACTCTCCACTTCCCAAATGTAGGCAATGTCACCTAAGAATCTTTCCATCTCATTGAACCAATGGCAGTGAGGATTGACTTTAGGAACATGTCCCATAGGAGGGTCCTAGATGGGAATGGTTTGCAAGTGTTCTAGTGCTTCCGGCCTCTCCTTTGGTCATTTAGAGATAGCCAAGGTGTCAATGTCTACTAGCTGGTTATTGGCACCTTCTTGGGAACTAGTGCCTGCTTTAGCCATGGTTACAAAGGTAACTAGTGTTCTATAGTTCTAATTGAAGAAGAAAAATCACATTAGTGTTGTATTAGAAACTTGATGAGTCCTTGTTCCCTTTACAATACCAACATGATACCCTTCGGTTTCTTTTTGTGTGGTGCAATGTGTGAGGTTAGTGGGAGTGAGAGTTAATACAATTAGTGTGTAACCTAGATGCATACTTGGAAATGCAATGAGCTCTGAATGCATCTAATAGTGTACAAAGATGTCAGAGGGTGGGGTTGGGTAGTTTCTAGAATTCTTTTATGGGATTACAAATTTTGCATGTGAATACATATAAGGGTTTCAATGATGACCTCACTTAGACATGGGGTTTTCTAGGTACTCATTTCCAAGTTATGCCAGGTTTGATTTTACAAAAGTGTGTGTACAAAAAAACTTTCCTTATTGGTTTTTGAGGGGCTAGGATTGGTGAGAACTAATAAAATCCTAAGAGCTCATGTGTGGTGATTTGAGCTTGTAAGTAGGTCTTAGGCACCCAGATCTAATCTATCTAGGATTGTGGTCAACCTTCATCGACCACTTTGGTACCCAAATGGAAAGTACATGTTGTGAATAAAGTATCTAATGTACTACCATTGGTTGCTTTGATTTCATCAACTGCTTCTTAGGCAATGGTTGCCCCAATAAGGAAGCAAGTGGGTGCGTGCCTTTGTACCAAGATTTATGGACTACTTTTCCTCAAGATGCGACTGGTCTTCTGTATTCCATAATATTCTTTAGCCGCTTATTGTACTTCCTTGAGTGAGATACTGAGAACATTGGTGTCTTTGGAAAAGAAGGGAGTTACATCCTCTCTCTTGCTCATTCTTCTACAATTGGACCTTTTTGCATCACATAACTTTGGACAATAACAACATCTTTCCCTTCATGATTAATCTTAGAAGGACTAGGAGCTTGTGATATGCCTAGATCATTTATTGTGCAACTTCCTAGTTCTATCATGACACATTGTTCCTTTACCCAAACCTAGAGAAGTTCACTCATTAGGTTTAAGTTGATTACATGATCATAGATCCAGTCTAGATCAAGGATGAGAGAATCAATAATGTCATTGTAATGGAAAAGAAATACTTTGATTGTCATATGGACATCCTGAATAGAGACGAGAAGCTCCACGTTTCCCATGCAAAGGGGTTTCCAATACTCCTAATCCTACAACATAAGCTTCAATACGATTAATTGACAAGTCCATGTCGTGATAGCAATAATATCGTATAGCACTAGTAGCTACCCATGAATCAATCAAAGCCTTGATTGTCTTAGCGGTCATGCCCTGTCCTAATTCTATTGTTATAAAAAGACATCTATCTGTGATGCAATAAGAGGGGTTACTCTTTGAACATAGCTATGTGATACCTTAGGGATTCATAATTAACATGTTTAGGTTGATCTATGCCTTGTATTCTCAAAGTCATACGTTTAATATGATCTAAGGCCTCTACTTCTGTTTCTTCACAGATTCTTTTCTCTTCTTCCATGTGCTTCTTAGTTATATTGAGATGACTTAGACTCTCCTCTGTCAATGGTTCTTGATAAAGCTTCACTCGACAACCATTGATGTAGCTTGCTAACACATCACCTTCTAAGGTAGCTAATTGGACAGCTCCACTTGTTGATATCCTCTTGATGATCATTGGTCCATACCCATGCTTTTCCAACTTTCATGCATGTTTCTTCAATGTATATACCAGAACTAAGTCTCGTACTTTCAAGCCCTTATCTTTTACATGTGCATCGAATTATTCCTTTTGTCTCTTCTTTACATTGTATATTCCCATGGATGCTATCAATCTAGTTTCACCCAATTGTTCTAGGTCAAAGATCCTTGATGATAGCTCAGGACAACTCCACTAATGCTCTTGTGCTACCTATAGTGTGGGTATCAAAAAGTCCAAAGGAAGCATGACATTCTGGCTAAACACCATCTTATAGGGAGTGACATTAAGTACCATTTTGTAGGCAACCCGATATGCCCAAATAACATGATGAAGCTCTTTGTACCAATTAGAACATTTGTTATTAACAAGCTTAGTCAACACAATGCACAAGATCTTATTCATGCTCTTAGCTTGTCCATTTTCTTGCGGATGATGCAGGGTGAAATTATTGTGAATGACTATGAAATTCTTAGAGTTTTAGGTCTGTGGAAGCACGCAACAAGGAAGAAGAAGAAGCTTGGAGCACAAACACAATACTAAATGTATTGCCACTAGAATGTACAAAGATAAGGGCAATAGGCATATATACATGCCAAGGGAAAAAAACCTCCTAAAGAGGGAAAAAAGTGCCCCAATGGTCCTAGTGTGCTCACATACATCACTACCTAAATATATCAACAAATCCCCTCTCGCAGTGATGCAGAGAACAAGGAGCTGGCAATCATGTATAAGGAAGTGCCAATCTATGTGGAATCAATCCACAAAAGGAAGTAAGCCCAAAGCTTTGCGAAATGCTTCAAAATTATCCCTAGGTAACCTACATCCTTCGTGAGAAGTTCTTCAATGTTCTCCTGTGTGGGCACATATGCCAAGCTGATCTCTCCAACAGAGAACCTCTCCATGACATAATGATAATGCACCTCAATCTACTTAGTGGGAGCATGGAACACAGGGTTCTTCACAAGTTCCAATGTGCTCTAACTATTAGTGAAGATGGTAGTGGCAAAAGACTAACTATCACCCAATGCATCTGAGCCACACACACTCAACAGTCGCTATGAAGGCTACCCTATACTTAGCATCACAACTGGAAGTGGCCACAATAGGCTGCTTCTTGCTCAACCAAGATATACATGAGCTACCAAGCATAAAGCAAAAGCCACTAATGGACACACGAGTGTCATAGCAACTAGTCTAGTTAGAGCCAAAAAAAGCATGCAAATCTGGCAGTAGTGATCCCCCTTTGGGATAAAACAATACAAGTAGTTGGGTATCACTCAAGCAACGAAAGATGCACTTAATCGTCTGCCAATGCTTGACACTTGGGCAATGCATAAACCTTCTCATCTGTGAGATAACAAACTAAATATCTAGCCGAGTAATGCATAAGTAAATAAAAAATCCAACAGCTTGTTGATAGAGAACAACATAAAATGCATCTCTAGCATCATGAAGACTCAATCGTAAACCTATCTCCATAGGAGTGGCAATAGGTTTACATTCTTAAGGGCCAAAACACCGCAATAACATGTCAATATATTTGGTTTGATACAAAGCTATTCCGCCATCAACTTGCATAAACTGAATGCCCAAATATTGAGGCAAATGCCCCAAATCTGACATCTCAAATGAGGCAAGCAAATCAGCCTTAAAATCAGCAATATGCTTCTCATGAGGACCAATGAGAAGCATGTCATCAACATAAACAACAATGATTAGAAGCACATCATTTGCATGCTTAACATGTAAGGTTCTTTGAGTTGGACTATTTTGAAAACCATGTGCAATTAGATAGGCATGCATCTTTTCATACGAAGCACGTGGTGCTTGCTTTAAACCATATAATGCCTTCTTCAACCTGCACACCTAGTTTTCATGCCCTTTCTGCACAAAGCCACGAGATTGGAAAACATACACTTCTTCATCCAAATCACAATTCAAAAATGCAGTTTTAATGTCCAACTGATGTACATTCCAACCATGATGAGCTGCAAGTGCATAGATGCTATGAATAGTATTCATTCGGTAAGTAGGAGCAAAGGTCTCATCAAAATCAATTCCTCCTTCGTGAGCATAACCCTTTGCAACAAGCCTAGCCTTATACCTATCAAATGTTCCATCATGCTTACACTTCAGCTTGTATACCCACTTAGTGTTAATGGGCTTCTTGCCAAGAGGTAAGTCACACAAAGATGAGGTACCATTCTTCATTATATCATCATATTCATATTGCATAACAACCATCCAATTCTTTGAATTTTGTGCTTCATCAAACGAAACAAGCTCATTCTCATCACAAAGACTAGAGGCAGCCATTACAAATAAATTAATGCAAAAGAGGCACTATGAGAGCTTGAATGAGTAAGATATGACTTAGGTGCATTTAATTTGCTATCACCCAAAGTCTGCACCAACCATTTTGGCATAGTTTTTGCCTCCTCAATATCAACTCTCTCATCAACAAGTGCATCATGTAAATCTACATGAGAAATAGAATGATCTGCATCATCACATGAAACTTGTAAAGGCTGAGAAGTTGCCTTATTAGGACCAACACTAGCTTGTTCACCTATAAAAAGAGGCAGCAAAGTATCATACATGTCTTTGGAGCTAACAAATGTCTCCTTAGTACATGACGGTAGTGGCAAAATAACATCTTCCACAAAAACAACATCACGGCTAACCAAAACGCATTTGATTTATGGATGATACAAATGATAGCCTTTGCTTTGAGAACTGTACCCAATAAAAATACACCACTCATTTATCATCCAATTTCCTACGTTGTTGTTCAGGCACTAATGCATATGCCAAACAACCAAAAACATGCAGATGAGCAACAGATGGCTTATGACCATGCCAAGCCTCATATGGAGTGATAGACTGCAATGCTTTAGTGGGACACCTGTTAAGTACATATGCTACATACATGATAGCCTCAAGCCAGTAACTATGTGGTAAAGCCTAACTCTTGACCATACACCGAGAAGAAGAGGAAACACTTAAAACTACTTAGAAGATTGCATCTTGGCAACAGTGATTTTTATCACTAAAACAATGTAATATATGTACATACACCCAATTATCGTGAATGCGACTCCATTTTGTGCAAGCCGTGGAGTCCTCAAGCTTGAGGAGTCTAGGTAGAAAGCTCACACCAATTTTTGTAATTTTTGGAAGCCGTTAGATAGTTCAAATTAGATGTAGAACCCATTTTTTAACTATGCTGGTCACTAGATGTGAAATCGATCAAAACTAGGCAAAAACTATAAATACAGCTAGAGCGCTCATTTTGAGGTTGTTGTTAGTTTATGATTGAACCTATGAGCTAGAGCTAGAAGAGCTATTGTAACTAGATGATGATGAATATGATTATGAGTTCTTTTCTTGCCTTCCATTGATCTCCATTGCAACTTTCCTTGTGTGTGTGTATGCTCTTGTATTTCTCATCATCTTCTTCATGCACACCATTCGCTCTTGATCTTCATATCAGCATAAACTCTCCACGGATTGACAATTATGAGGTGAAGCTCCTCACGTTGGTACTTTCCATTGTGCTAGAGTGACACCAAATTTGGCACTGTTGTCGGGGACGAGCTCTAGATTGAGCATGTGATGGTAGGTGTATTGGAGAAAATCATTGAAAGGTAAACTTTCTTTGTTGTTTTGTTGTTTGTAGTTAGTTTTTACACACTATAACTCCTCTATTCTTCTAGTATCATTCCTATCATTATCCCAAACTCCAAAAAATCACAAAAAATCAATCATATTCCTCCTTTCTCTTTTCTTTCCCTCATTTGTGTGTGTGTGAGAGTGAGAGAGAGATTTTTCAGGTGTATTTTTGTGTTTTCTGGTGCACTAATCTTGCAAGGCAGCCTTTGGACACCACGGATTTGCTAGAAACACAGGTAAAAACTCCATTTTTTCTCTGAAAATTGTTGTTGAAGCTGACCACTGCAACCGTCAGGAAAGGTATGAATTTGTCCAAAATTTTTGCATGAAGGAGAAGCCTAGGTAAGCGCTTGCACATATCTATGCTTGACTTTGTGAAATTCCATAATTTTTTGACCATCATGATGATGACACATCATCGTGATTGTGTCTGACCATTGCGAGGGTCACTGACCATTGTGGCGATTGGCTCACACCATCGCGATCGCGTCTCACCATCGCAACGGTACTTGACAATCACGATCTTCACTGGCCGTCATGGCTTGATCGTCGCGATTGTGCCTGATTATCGTGACCCTGACCGTTGTCGCTTGACCATCATGTACTGACCATCGCAATCCTCACTCATCATGGTGGGTTGACCATCGTGACTTGATAGTCGCGATCCTGAGTGATCGTCGTGACTTGATAGTCGTGATTGTGACTGACGATCGTGGGGCTTGACCATCATGACTTTTGACCATCATGGGTGTCACACCATCGCGACAGTGACACACCATCACGATTGTGTCTGACCATCAC
Organism: Ceratopteris richardii; assembly: GCA_020310875.1. Classification (NCBI taxonomy): domain Eukaryota; kingdom Viridiplantae; phylum Streptophyta; class Polypodiopsida; order Polypodiales; family Pteridaceae; genus Ceratopteris; species Ceratopteris richardii. The sequence goes on from CM035426.1 coordinate 95,094,123, forward strand.
GACGGTCAAACAAAAAGCAAAATTAGGGTTTTTTGCACAAATTTTCAAATTTTTTGGGTCAAATCTTGGACAATAATTGTGAACTCTTGTGTGTGGCATAGAGCAAGGGAAGAAGCGGGCAAGTACTACGAGTTCTTGGGAAAAGTCAAAACAACCACTTTTTAAGTCTAGGAGAACTCTGTAAGTGGAATTTCCATTTCTTGAATTGTTGATGATTTCTTTGAGTAAAGTTATTTTGTGACCAACATAGTGTTTTAGGACTATAGTGTAGCCAAGATTCTCCCTAGATTAGTGAGTGCTAAGTAGTTGATGAGAGAAGATGTAACTGGGTGAAGGGACTATGCCTAAAGGAATTTTTTGTGAATTGAATACACAACACTCAAATGAGGTAAAATCAAAATGATTCCTTGCAACAAATGCAAAAAAAACAAGAAGCTCTAAAGAAAAATCCAAAAAGAACTAAGTGATTGAATGAATTAAAGGGGTGAGCACAATAAGGTGAGATTAGGATTTATGAACGTGAGGTCTAGAAAATACTTAGGGAAAAGTGATAAATGGAGTGTCCGATCTTCCGAGGCTAGCATAAGAACTACAACACTATCATGGGCACAACAACTAGGCGGCTATCCATATGAGGTTAGTTCAGATACAAGTGACTCGGATATGTCTTTCAACACAGGTAGACCAGGGGTATCATTTAATGTAGCCCACCTAGAGAGGATAGAGGGAGCCTACAAGACTTGGTTAGAGTATATTCATACAAATAGATTGGGTGCTTGAGTATATGAGGATGGCCTTCACATGTCACTGATTCAACTACATAATCCCGATCAACCCATGGGATTAGAACATCCCATTGTTAAGTTTGAAAACAAGGCTTACATAGATAAAGAAGGAACTATGTACATTGTCGCAATAAGGGCTGACTCAACGAATGAACTAGGTGAGATAGTAGAAAATGGAGACATAGATGTGGAAGGGCATGTTAAAAAATTTGAGGAACCCAGAACATTGAGAGGGAAACCCTTACTAAAAAGGGTGATAACACCTAAGTGGATGGCCCAAGACAATAGGAGTATAGAATTGTTCTAGAATAAGGAGACTGATGAAGCCTTTTGTAGATATAGGCCAGAACAAGCTACTACGGTAGGAAAAAACAAGATTTATGAACTAAAAGACCCATAAATCCTAGGAAAAGTAGTATACTTAGATGACACCTCAGAATGAATGTATAAGGTCATAGAACATGGACGACATGCGTATACATGGGGAGGAGAATTAAATTTTCCTCTAGTAAGATCCCAAGCACTTAAGGATAGCGTGGGTGTTGGCACATCTCAAGGACATAGAGAGAAGAACAAGGAAGGAGCAGAGATTAGTTTCATCCATCGTGCAGGAAGTGTTGATATATTTAGGTAGTGATGTGTGTGAACACTCTTGGACCGCCGGGACACTTTTTTCCCTCTTTAGGAGGTTTTTTTCCCCCGGCTTGTATATACGCCTATTGCCCTAATGGGCTACTTATCTTTGTACATTCTCTAGTAATACATTCAGTCTTGTGTGTTGTGCTCCAAGCTTCTTCTTCTTCCTTGTGCTGTTCGTGTGCTTCCGCAGACGTCTAACTCCAACAATTGGTATCAGAGTAGGTCGTTGCTTCTTCTAGGGCGCCGTCGACACTCCTCCGTTTGCAGTCTCAGATTCGCACAAAATTTGGTGAGCATACTCAGGGTGTTTTCGAGATCAAAACTGCTTCGCTTTGTGGTGCCGAAATCGCGATCTGAGCTCGTTTCGGCCTCCGAATGCACTATCGCAGTGCTTGTGCAGGCTATTTCGTCCTTTTGTGCCAAAGGTATATACTAGTTTCTGTTCGCCAGTTTAAGCGTCTCGAAGTCTGCTACAGGTCTAGCAGAACTCGTCTCGGCAGTTCTGTTCAACTTTTTGAGATACAGTCAATTTTCTGCATCAAGGTATTTTAGTCACTGGCCATGGCTGAAAGCAGTGATGTATTCCGTATGTTGGCTGTTGAGGATAAGTTGGATGGTACCAACTACCCATTATGGGCTTATATGATGCGACATGTACTGGTTGCAAAAGGATTGTGGAACATTGTGTAGGGTGTTGAAAGACGTCCTGTTACACCTGTAACGATAGGTACTGCAAATACAGGTGTTGGAGCTGATGAAGATGGTGTCGAAGATGATAATCCGCAGATTCCTGTTCGTGTTGTTGTTTCTGTTGCACCTAATGCAAAGCAGATTCGTTGGGATGGCAGAGATGCCCAGGCACATGCATTGATAGCTTTGTCTGTCAAACGTGCCATTATTCCTCACATTCGCTCTTGTAGAACAGCAAAGGATGCTTGGGATACACTTACCACTTTGTACCAGGCTAGGAATGAGGCTCGTGTTGCTTACCTCCGAAAACAGTTGGAGAGTGAGCACATGAATGAAGGTGATTCGATGGACAGTTTTCTTACAAAGATCAAAAGACCTGAAGGAACAATTGATTTCTGCTGATGAGGTTATACCAGATAGCTCACTTGTGCAGACCGTTCTGAATGGCCTTCCTGATTCATATCAGAGTTTTGCCTCTACTCTTCGATTGATGATGAAAGGCAATCCGAATGCCTTGTCATTTGAGGAATTAGTCTCTGTTCTGTTGCAGGAAGATCAGTCCAGGCAGAACAGGTCCATTATGCGTGTTGCAGATCAAGCTTTCCTGGCTAGTCAGAAGGGCAAAGGAAAATGGAGCTCTTCTACTAGTAAGCAAAAATCTGCAAATGCTGCACAATCGAAGAACCAGGATAAAGATGAGAAGAAATCAGAAAAGCAGAAATTGTTCTGCAAGTACTGTAAAGGAAATGATCATATTATAAAGAACTGTCCAAAACTGGCTGCTAAAGAGGCAAAGAAGAAAGAGGCTAGAATGGTTGTTGCAGAGGCCTCTACACCAAAAACAGAGTCTACAAATCTTGTGCAAGAAGAAGAATGGGCGTTTACTACTGTCTGCAGTTTTGACCCATCTTCTCATGATCAGTGCATGTCTGCAGTAGACTCAGATGTTTGCCAGTACTTTGACAGTGGGGCGACCAAACATATTACCTCGCAGCGCAGTTTCTTCTCTTCACTCGAGCCTGCCCCTACAGGGAATACTGTCACATGCGCCAATAACTCCTCTTATCCTGTTATGGGAGTTGGTAAGATCATTCTGACTACTGCTGATGGTAGTTCTTTCACTTTGTCAGATGCTTTATTTGTGCCAGGGATCAAAAAGAACCTGTTATCAGTTTCTGCATTAGCCAAGATTGGCTTGGTTGTGAAATTCGTTGATGACAGGTGTACAGTCCATGATCTCTCAAATGGCGATGTGATTATTGCTTCTGGCATTTTATGTCGTGGGCTGTATAAGCTCATAGACTATGAAAAATCTGTGAATGATTCGGCATGTGCAGTTCATGATTCTCAGGCTATGTCAGATGCAAAGCTTTGGCATGCACGCTTTGGTCATCTGAATTTTGCTAGTTTGTTACGCCTGTAGAAATCTGAAATGGTGTCCTCTTTGCCCAAACTTGAGGCACCTGGAAAACATGTTTGTGAAGGCTGTATTTTGGGCAAAATGCAGCGTTCTTCCTTTCCAAAAGATGGTTCAGTTCGGGCTATGCAGAAATTGCAGCTTGTACATAGTGATGTCTGTGGTCCTATGCAGACACCCTCTTTTGGAAATTACCTTTACTTCGTGAATTTCATTGATGATTTTTCCAGGCATGCATGGGTATATCCACTCAAAGCAAAGTCCGAAGTGTTCTTGTGCTTCAAACAGTTTTTGGTTTTGGCTGAAAATCTGTCAGCATGTAAAATGGGCACCCTCCGTTCTGATCGAGGAGGGGAATATATGTCTTCAGATTTTAATGCATTTCTGGCTGAACGTGGGATAAAACACCAGTGTACAGTGTCGTATACACCTCAACAGAATGGAGTTGCTGAACGAAAGAACAGGTCACTCATGGAGATGGCGAGGTGCATGGTCAAAAGTCAGGCTTTACCACATAGTTTCTGGCTTGAGGCTGTCATGTGTGCAGCATATGTACTGAACAGGTGTCCCACGAAAGCGTTGCAGTCTATCACTCCATATGAGGCTTGGCATGACCGCAAGCCATCTGTTGCTCATCTGCGTGTTTTTGGTTGTTTGGCATATGCATTAGTGCCTGAACAACATCGCAGAAAATTGGATGATAAGGCAGTAAAATGTATTTTTGTTGGGTACAGTTCTGAAAGTAAAGGCTATCGTCTGTATCATCCACAGACTAAACGCATTTTGGTTAGCCGTGATGTTGTCTTTGTGGAAGATGCTATTCAGCCATTGCTTTCATGTACTAAGGAGACATCTGTTAGCTCCAAAGACATGTATGATACTTTGATGCCTCTTTTTACAGGTGGACAGGCTAGCGCTGGTCCTAATGAGGCAACTTCTTAGCCTTTGCAGGTTTCATATGATGATGCAGATCATTCCATTTCTGATGCAGATTTACATGATGCACTTGTTGATGAGAGAGCTGATATTGAACAGGCAAAAACTATGCCAAAATGGCTGGTGCAGACTTTGCGTGACAGCAAATTAGATGCACCTTTGTCATATCGTACTCGTTCAGGCTCTCATAGTACCTCCTTTGCATCAGATTGCTATGCTATGGCTGCATCTAGTCTTTGTGATGAGAATGAGCCTGTTTCTTTTGATGAAGCACAAAATTCAAAAAATTGGATGGCTGTTATGCAATCTGAATATGATGCTATAATGAAGAATGGTACATGGTCTTTATGTGACTTGCCTCCTGGCAAGAAGGCCATTGGCACTAAGTGGGTATACAAGCTGAAGCGTAAACCTGATGGTACAGTTGACAGGTATAAGGCTAGGCTTGTTGCAAAGGGTTATGCGCAGGAAAGAGGCATTGATTTTGATGAGACCTTTGCACCTACATGCCGTATGACTACTGTTCGGAGCATTTCTGCACTTGCAGCCCATCATGGTTGGAATGTACATCAGTTGGACATTAAAACAGCATTTCTGAATGGTGACTTGCATGAAGAAGTGTATGTTTTTCAGCCCCGTGGCTTTGTGCAGAAAGGGCATGAAAACCAGGTGTGCAGGTTAAAGAAGGCGTTATATGGTTTAAAGCAAGCACCACGTGCTTGGTATGAGAAAATACATGCCTATCTGATTGCACATGGTTTTGAGAACAGTCCAACTGAAAGCACCTTATATGTTAAGCGTGCTAATGATGTGCTTTTGATCATTGTTGTCTATGTAGACGACATGCTGCTCACTGGTCCTCTTGAGAAGCATATTGCTGATTTTAAGGCTGATTTGCATGCCTCATTTGAGATGTCTGATTTGGGGCATTTGCATCACTATTTGGGCATTCAGTTTATGCAAGTTGATGGTGGAATGGCTTTGTGTCAAACGAAATATATTGACACATTATTGCAGCGTTTTGGCCTTGAAGACTGTAAGCCTATTGCCACTCCTATGGAGACAGGTTTACGATTGAGTCTTCATGATGCTGGAGATGCATTTGATGCTGTTCTCTATCAGCAGGCTGTTGGATGCTTGATTTACTTATGCATTACTCGACCAGATATTCAGTTTGCTATCTCACAGATGAGCAGGTTTATGCATTGCCCAGGAGTCATGCATTGGAAAGCGGTTAAGCGCATCTTTCGCTACTTGAGTGGTACTCGGCTACTTGGGTTGTTTTATCCCAAGGGGGGATCACTACCGCCAGATTTGCATGCTTTTTCTGACTCAGATTGGGCTGGTTGCTATGACATTCGTGTGTCCACCAGTGGTTTTTGCTTCATGCTTGGTAGCTCATGTATATCTTGGTTGAGCAAGAAGCAGCCTACTGTGGCCACTTCCAGTTGTGAGGCTGAGTATAGGGCAGCTTTCACAGCGACTGTTGAGTGTGTGTGGCTCAGACGCCTTATGGCTGATTTGGGTGTTGGCCAGTCTTCTGCCACCACCATCTTCACTGACAGTCAGAGCGCATTGGCAGTTGCGAGGAACCCTGTGTTCCATGCTCGCACTAAGCACATTGAGGTGCATTATCACTATGTCAAGGAGAGGTTCTCTGCTGGGGAGATCAGCTTGGCATATGTGCCCACGCAAGAGAACATTGCAGACCTTTTCACGAAGGCTCTGCCTAGGGAGAAGTTTGAAGCTTTCCGCAAAGCTTTGGGCTTACTTCCTTTTGTGGAGTGATTTCCACATAGCTCGGCACTTCCTTATACATGAGTGCTAGCTCCTTGTTCACCGCATCACTCCCAGGGGGGATTTGTTGATATATTTAGGTAGTGATGTGTGTGAACACTCTAGGACCGCCGGGGCACTTTTTTCCCTCTTTAGGAGGTTTTTTTCCCCCGGCTTGTATATACGCCTATTGCCCTAATGGGCTACTTATCTTTGTACATTCTGTAGTAATACATTCAGTCTTGTGTGTTGTGCTCCAAGCTTCTTCTTCTTCCTTGTGCTGTTCGCGTGCTTCCGCAGATGTCTAACTCCAACAGGAAGGTAGAGGATCCCCATCGAAAGTGAAAGGGTTGAAAGAGAACCTCTCAGGGATCATATGGCTCACAGAGTTGGGGACGGATTTCCCCTACCTAGACTAAGAGACCACCCTAGAACCTTGAGGCCTACTCAATTAGTGAAGGCCATGAAGAATTGTTTTGACGAATCAGGTGATCCCTACGAGCACGTAGTAGAATTCAAGTAGGTGCTACAGGCTGAACAAGTTGAAGACATGTTTACATAATTTAATGCCTTTGGAATCAACCTAAAGGGTGATGCATTGGATTGGTTCCGACCATTGCACTAACATGAATTTAGAGACATCCACTATATGATAGAGTCCTTCATTACAGACTTTTCCAAGAGTGAAATCAGACACAACATGTCTTCTTTGATACACACATTCAAAGAAACCCCTCAAGAGATAGTGAGGATGGCCAACTGAAGATTTATATGGTACATAGAAAGATGTACCCTATTGGAAGTACCCACTCAAGCTAAATTGATAGCTTTGTTCATAGATGGCCTACTAAGTGCTAATATGAGATCATACATCTTCTTGAAGGAGCCAAGAACCTTGGATCAATGTTTACGGATCTGTGTAGACATAGAAGATAACTTAGGAGACGAGCTAGAACTTCCTAAGGTTCACAAAGACTCCGATAGTACTACATAAACTTCATCCAGACATTCCAATTCAATAGAGGACTTAAGGAACAATTGGCCAAACGATTGGGAGTGTCTAGTAAACAAGGCATCAAATTAGCCCCCTGCGAAGGTGTTATACTTGTGGAGGTGACCATATGGTGAACATGTGTCCACATGCATTGCAACCCATAGGAAACCCTAACGGAGTGTATTGTACTATAGAGTGAAGATACACAAACCACACGCCTCAAGATTGTCCATATAACAAAGAAGTGGTTAGGCAGAACTACCCTCATCAATATCAGCCACGTAGATACCAAGGGCAATACCAACCACAAAATATTATCAAGCCCCTCCTCAGTATCAAGCGCCATATCAAGCATAACCAAGACCGCAACCTGTCCTAGGACAACAACCTCCACCCCTTGCTAATGTAGTTCCGATAAAGTATGCTACACTAGAGGAGAATTCCAACATGGCGTTAGTACCCACGTCCCCTTTAATCATAGATAATGACCCTAATGCAAATAGTTTTGACTTCACTCATGTGGATACGTCACCAGCGTATTACATGAAGTCACCAAAAAACTCAGATCCTTATTATGAGACCCGTGTGTATGAGCAAACTAGGAACCAGATTATGCTCAGGTCATGTACACAATCCCCAACCTGAGACCGTAGGCTAGACAACTAAGACCACAAGCACCCAAAGGACCATGTTATAAATGCCAAGGAGACCATTTCATACAAGATTGTCCACATGCAGCAACTACAGTGCAATTTGCAATACTTTCAAGGCTTTTGCCCTGAATGTGGAAAGGATCACTTCATAAGAGATTGCCCCAAGAACCCTGTGAACACCTCTACAAAAGTGACGCCCATCAATGTGATAGGCATAGTGCAACATTCCGAAGGTTCTATACCTCAATACATACCCATCCAAGCAGTTACTAGAGCCCAAGCGCAAAGGCAAACACAACCAGAAAACCCAAGAAAGTTAGCTAAAGCCAATGAAGTAGGAGAATCAAGAGGGAAGAAAAATAGAACTTGGAAAGAATCACAAGAGCGACAAAAGAGGAAATGGGGTAAAAAGATCAACGAGTTAGAGGAAAGCCTAAGGGAAACCAGAGCTAAAATCTTAGAAATGACATCACAAGAGGCTGAGCCATGAATAATCACCTCTAAACTAGGATCAGTACTAGCAGACCCCACCCTAGAAAACCTTGATATGATGTTCAAAGCCTATCAAGCGAGAATACAAGAAGGACCACAAGTAGGAGAATGTAGCAAGAATTACCCAAGAACTGACTTAGAAATTGAGAGAACCAAACTATGCATGAAAATGGTGGAATTAGCCTAGGCAATGTTTGAGGCATCACAATACCTCAATTGGGAAATTATGGCCAGGCCTGAGCTACATTTTCAAGGACTCCTAGAGAAACAAGGGTAAGTCGTATTTAACCCTGTGAAATTCAGCTCTAGCACACAAACTTGCCCAACGGAACCCTTGAAGACCACTCTATTCGAACATGCTAGGTTAGATTTAGAAAATCATCACACGAGTTATATGGATGCACATGCCATCTTGAAAGAGATTCAAGAAGAAAGATGAAGACATGAACAAGAATCTCGACCACCCATACTCGAGATTGATGACTCAGGAGAACAGTTCCTTGTAGACATCCCATCTATCTATGGAGAACAAGTGGATGATTGGCCTAATGAGCACACTAGTTTTGAATCTAACTCTTTGCAAGAGTTACCTCACTTTACGGGCCCTTGGGAAGACTGTTCAATTCAAGTGAAAGCCCCCACTATTTGAGTAAGGGGAGAGAACTCAATTCTTCCTAGAAATACCGAAGCTATTAGGAACACTAAAGCTATTGAAGATCAAACCTAAACTATGGAAACATGTAGCAAACCACTTCCCAAAAATAGTCACAACCTCCCCTAGACCAAGTGCACAAGGAAAGGTGCCTGAGATACCCCTAGATAAAGTGGGGTGATGCGAGTGAGGGCGAGGAAGGTAACACTTATTTGCCCATTACGTACAAGGGTCACACTACCAAAGCCATTCTAGATACAGGTGCAAGAGTAGACATTGCAACCACTTCACTGTGGAAACGTTGGGGAAAACCAACCCTTAGACCTACTAGGATGAAGCTCCAGATGGTAGATGGACACATCAATGTTGGAAGTGATGGCTGGATGCACTCAGAAGATCAAGCTGGTGCTGCAACTCCTGCTTCACACCTGCCCTCCTTTCTCTTCAGATATGCTTAGGAGACTCTTTGAGCTTCCAAATGACACCAAGAAACTATATATGTGCTTTACAAATTAATTGTGTAATAACCAAATCAAAACAGATGATTTTGAACCTTCACAAGTCCAAAAACTTTCTATTCCTGTAATGATACCTGCTCAGTCTTAAGCTTAGTGTGACCAGCACACTTACAATTGGATTAATTCCTTCTGGGAGTATTAAATTAACTTAACAAGCTACCATTATCAAGTTAAATCACTCCAATTGATAAACTATGCACTGAGAATGATCTTTAGCAAAATCAGAGACACCCCGACTTTTTAGGATCTACACAGAAAAATACCAGAGACTGCTTCGTCTCCAATTTCTCCCAAATGGCTGAATGGAATGACTTGAAACTTTATAGTATTGTAGAATACTTTGAGCTGGTTCCAATGAGCTTTAAATCATCCGATTTGGTTCAGTAGATCTTGAGATATGCCCTGTTGAAGTTGACAGACTTGAGGTAGATGACTCAGAGAAAACAGAGTTGAGAAGTATGAATGTATCTATTGATTAATGTAAATGTACAAGCTCATTAGCATGCCAAGCATAGCTAAATGAGGTGTTGTGGTGTAGGCTAAGATGTAGCACTATCACACACACAGATACAGAAGTTGAATGCCTCGGGAAGTGAGCTCAATGAGTGAGTTGGTCCCGCGAGTTTTTTCCTAGTCTTTTATATGGTATCACTTGAGGTTTTAATTTCAATTTCAAATGTAGGCTCCCTCAAATCACTCATCTAATCATATGGAGATATTCTCTCCATTCATACCTTCCAAATTTCACGACTTTTGAAGGTGGGTGTGATTACATGAAGTCATATTGACTTTTACATGAGGTAGAAAATAACTAAGCATAGGCATGTGTTCCTATGCTCTTCCTTCAAATGAAGTCTTCATGAATTAATCCAAATTCTTGCAAAACCTTCAAGGTTGATATCCAATGCTAAGCTCTCAATGTCCAATCTTTATGTTGAATCTTCAAGGTACAAATCAATGCCAAGTGTGAAGGCTTGTTTGCACCAACAATCAAAAGACCCTTAGGACTGTTGGAAGGAATTACCCTATCCACTTGCATAGTAGAATTTGATCACACCTTTGCAATATGCAATTTTGGGAAGAATCAAGCATACGAGATGCTCTTAGGTAGACCTTTTATGCAACAGTTACAGGTTGTACAAGATTGGGGAACCAACTCTTTGTACCTACAACCTAGGAGTAACCACAAAACCTCACAGACTATTCACATAGGGATGTACAACCTTTGCAATGGAATACGGTACATAGGAACGAAGAAGAGAAGGAATCAGTACATTCCTTAACATCAGATCCATCTTGGTTACATGAGGATACACATTTTGGATGTATAAAATCGCAACCAAGGAAGAGGAGCATGCTACAACAAGGACGTCAGGAGTAGGACACACTTCGAGACCCATTGAGGATCCAGCATATGTCTCGGTAGTATTTCCAAACGAGGAATTCGAACCCCATGGCTGGGCAAAGATTTTAGCGACTATGGATATTGCAATTAACAAAGAACAATGGACCCCCCATTGTGACGAAGATGGTTATGATATATCCATATTCACTGTAGGCCTAGTAAGAGAAGAAACAGAAGCAGATCATCTTAAAGAAGAAATCTCTGAATGCAATAAGCAAGTGAATGACGTGGAATGGGAAGTAGATTCGAACAGACCTGAATGATCATCGGAAGAGGAATTTCTAGGCTGGGTAGAAGCCATGTCTCTAGAACTCACCACCCCTAAGAAGAAAAAGGAAAATCCAAGTTTTAGTCAACGAGATCAAAAGGTGAGGAAGAAAAATAGTGTGGAAATTGAGGAGGAAGAACCCATGATGGAAGTGCCAGAAAACTTTAGGAAATATGCGGTGGAAGATAAAAAAATCATGATCCAAATGCCCAAAAGAGACAAAAGTTCAGGAGAAGCTTATGACAATAAGGAAAACGCGAAGAAAGTCATAGTGGCAATTGAGAAAGGAGAAGAACAATGCATGTACATAGGACATGATTTAACTCACGAGGAGGAAGAAAGTTTGATTGCTCTATTGAAGCGGTATAGGGATGTGTTTGCATGGAGTTACAAAGATTTGAAAGGCGTAGATTCAAACATATGTTCCCATAGAATACCCACGACCACCGAGGCAAGACCCACTAAGCAAAAGCCCTATACGTATAATGACAATTATGCATTAAAAATCAAAGAAGAAATAGACAGACTCATAGAAGCTAGGTTCATTTATGAAATAGAACACACCGAATGGGTTTCACCCATCATAGTCATGCCTAAGAAGAACGGTAAGTTGAGAGTGTGCATAAACTTAAAGAAGGTCAATGCTACCACACTTAGGGATAGTTATCCTCTACCCATTATAGACCACCTGTTGGACAGAGTCACACGCAAGGAAGTGTACAAATTCCTTGATGGTCTCAGGCTATAACCAAGTTTCCATTGCCCCCCGAGGACCAACACAAGACGGAATTTGCCACTGAGTGGGGTGTCTTTGCATTTCGCGTAATGCCTTTTGGGCTAAAGAAGCACCTGCAACTTTTAAAGGTTGATGTGCCATGTGTTCAAAGAGTTTTTAAGAAAGAACCTAGAAGCGTATGTGGATGACCTATGTGCTAACTCCCTACTTAGACCACAACATATCCCTGAGCTCGAACGCATCTTTGAAAAGTGTAGGGAATATCAAGTATATTTAAACCCAAAGAAGTGTGTCTTTATGGTCAAACAAGGCAAGATGCTCGGCCATATAGTCTCAAAAAATGGAATCTCCATGGATGAAGATAAGGTACGAGTAACCAATGAACTACCCAGTCCAAAGAACATCAAAGAAGTACAAGCATTTATGGGCCATTGTGGTTATTATCGACAATTCATACATATGTATGCAATCATTGCTAAACCACTCTACAAGCTGCTAACCAATTTTGAGTGGACAGAAGAATGCGAGAGTTCCTTTAGTGAGATTAAACAACAATTGTGTTTTGCACCTATTCTAAGGGTACCTGATTGGAACAAACCTTTTCATGTACACGTAGATGCCTCTAATCATGCCATAGGATGTGTGTTGGCACAACCACAAAGGAGGGAAATATGGATTTAGCCATTGCATATGCCAACAGACAGTTGAACGTTGTAGAGAGAAACTACACCACTACAGAGAGAGAAGGACTAGGAATGGTCTATGCAGTGAAGAAGCTTCATCATTATTTATTCGCAAATAAGTTTAAATTCTTTACTGACCACTAGACTCTTTTGTATTTGGTCAACAAACCATGCAACAATGGTAGATTAATACATTGGTTTTTACTCTTGATGGAGTATGATTTTGAAGTTGTAGTACAAAAGGGGAAAACACACTTAAGAGTGGACCACCTCTCTAGGATAACTTCAAGAGAAGCAACTACTGGGGTAGTAGATGAGCTACCAGATGCATATCTCTTCAATGTTGAGATTGTCCCTGAATGGGCCAAGTCATTAGTCCTAGTATTGACATATGGACCTAAGAACCCTCGAGTAAAAACCCAAGAGAAAGAGGTAGTGAGAGCACAGAGGTATCAACTTCTCACAGGAAGCATCTATAGACAAGATCAGCACAATCATTGCCTATTGTGTAGAAGAACATGAGTATAACAATTGGTTGCAATTAACACATGTAGGTGCACTGGAGCAACACCATTCTAGACAAACGATGCTATCAAACTTAAAAAGGTTAGGTGTGTATTGACCGTGAATGGAAAAAGATGTCAGACAACTGTGTGACGAATGTCCTAAGTGCGGTAATAGACCCCCAATAGCACATGCTACCTTATAGCAGGTGAACCTAACACCAGATTGGAGTGAACCTTTAGTTACTTACTTAAGGACATAGAACTTTCCAGAGGACATGACTGTAGCCTGTAGATGCAGCTTGGAACAAGAAGCCTTAGAATACAAACTCATTGGTGATAGCTTGTATAAGGGAGGACAAGACAGTTATTTGAGGATATGTGTGCACGAAAGAGAATATCTTAATCTATTGGAAGATGCACACCACGATGCAACAGGCGGCCATTTTGGACCTGATCACGTTATCAAAACCATATTATTTTCAAAATTTTGGTGGCCCACTCTGCATATGGATACCCATGTTTGAGAATGTCTTTACAAGATATGGACTTCCTATAGAGATTGTAAGTGATAGGGGTACTCACTTCTTAAATGAGGTTATTGAATATCTATTACAAGACTTTATGGTTGTACACAAGAAATCGGCATCGTATCATCCACAAGCTAACGGAGAGGCTGAGAGTACTAATAAGATTTTGTGCACCATTCTCACCAAAATTATGAACAATCAACGTTCAGATTGGAATCAACAATTACACCATGCCTTGTGGGCTTATCGCATAGCCTATAAAACAGTGCTTAATGCTACACCATTCCAAATGGTGTTTGGTCAGAATGTCGTGTTGCCTTTAGAATTTTTGATACCCATACTCAAGATTGCTTAGGAGTACAAGTGGACAGGTCATGAGCTTTCCTCAAGAATACTTGACTTAGAACATTTGGGAGAGACAAGACTACGAGCAGCAACAAGAATTTATGCCGCTAAGAAGAGACATAAAGCCTACTTTGATGCTCATATTAAAGATACGAGATTACGAGTAGGAGATTTGGTGCTAGTTTACACCTTGAAACAACATGCTCACAAGTTAGAGAAACGAGGTGTTGACAGTCAAGGTCATACACAAGCATGGAAGCGTGTCAATGAAGTGGACACACAAGAAGAAGGAGCACGTAGGGAGCTCCAAGAAGCACATGTCAAATTTTCATAAGAAATCCCTATAAAAATAGTGATTTTTATCACTAAAAACCATTGTAAATACCATTTTCTATTTTTAGAACTCCATTTTTTTCAAGCCAAGGAGTCCTTGAGCTTGAGGAGCATTAGAAGTATCATCCTACCAATTTTCATCATTTTTAGACTCCGTTTGAGCCCCCAAATAAGCCCTAGAACCTAATTTTTAACTAGGCAGGACAGTAGGTCTGGGCAGTGCTAAAACCACTCAAAAAACTATAAAAAGGGCTGGAGAGCTCATTTTTGAGGTTAGTTTGTTGTAGATTTCAGCTTTGTAAGAGAGTTCTTTTGTAATCGAAGATCTTCCATTGTTCCACTCTGTGCTCTTACCTTGTGCGTGTGTGTGTATGTGTGTGCATGCTTGTGTGCTTTCACTCACGCACTTGTGCACTTCACTTGCTCTTGGTCTTCATACCAGTCCTCACGTCTCCGCGGATTGACATTTATGAGGTGGAGCTCCTGACGTTGGTACTCACCATTGTGCTAGAATGACACCAAATTTGGCGTCGTTGCCAGGAAGAGAGCTTGGAGGACGAGCGTGTGACGGTAAGACGTAGAGTAGCAACGTTGGAAGGTAAAAAAATCACCATTTTCAGTTCAATTTTTTAGTTTTTCTTCTCCTTCATCTTCATCATCATCACCATCTCCACCCACCTTCATCTTCTCAGTTTTTTCTATTTTCTAGAGTACATTCACCTCATTTTTCATTTGTGGCTACGAGCAAGAAGCTTAGAGAGGGTGCAAGATCGAAATGCTGAAGATATACACCTCAATATACCCAAAAATTGAGTGAATTGTCCCGGACATGACGTGACCTGTGCCAAATCTCGTGAGTGTGATATCGCGGGTTTGAAGAGAGATTTTGCATCTGTAGACACATAGGAGTGACAAGGAGGACACAAGGTACTCATATTTGCAAAAAAATTTGATTTTGGACTCCAAAAAATTCAGGTGTCGTGTTCTCCGTGGTTGAGTGTCGCAATATCTAGATGTCGTGATCTCCTGTGGTTGAGTATCGCAATATTCATCCTTGTCAGATATCGTGGAGTTTTCTCACAACACATGACGAGTGTCAGATATAGTGAAGTTTTTCGTGACATTTGAGAGGTGTCGGATATCGTGAAGTTTTTCTCCCGACATTCAACAAGTGTCGAATATCCTGTTTGCATTGCGACATTTGACAAGTGTCGAGTATCATGTTTGCATCGTGACATTCAACAAGTGTCGAATATCGTGTTTGCATCATGACATTTGACAAGTGTCGAGTATCGTGTTTGCATTGCGACATTCAACAAGTGTCGAATATCGTGGAAATCAAGTGTCACGACATCTGGCAAGTGTCGTGTGTCATGACTGATCAGGTGTTGAGTGTCGCCTTGGAAGTGTCGTGATATCTAGCCACGTTGGATATTGTGAGAATTTTTGCGACATCTGGCAGATATCGTGTATCATGGGATTTTCTTCGCGACACCTGACGAGTGTCGAGTGTCATGATTTATTCCGTGACACCTGTCGAGTGTCTAATATCGTGGACTTAGCTTCGTGACATCTGTTGGATATCGAGTATCGTGAGATTCTTCTCGCGACATCTATCAGATATCGAGTATCGTGAGATTCTTCTCGCGACATCTGTTGGATATCGAGTGTCGTGGACTTACTTTTGTGCCAAGTGTCGAGTGTCGTGGAAATCAAGTGTCGTGACATCGGCTAAGTGTCGAGTGTCGCCTGTTTTAAAGCAATCCCAGAGAGGTCTTGTTTCCCTATTTTAACCCCTAGAACCCTAAACTGGCATAACTTTCTCATACGAAATCCGTTTGCTGTGATTTTGGGTTTGTTGAAGTCGACCCTCAGGCTGGACTAGGAAGCAAGGGCTTCCAAAAGATCTTGAACAATACAAAGAACAATCTTGGACTTGTAGACAAGGCTTATGAACTTAAGATCAAGTAGACACTTAGGAAGAGATAGATAAAGTACCAAATCATCCGAGGCTAGTGTCGACCACACAACCAAGTTGGGGACTCACAACCTAGTGGTTAGGACTACGTGCTGAGTTCATAGACGAGTGAGTCAGAAATGTCATTTAACTGGGAGAGACTCTTGGCTTCTGAAGACATGCATAGTTCAGTACCTAGGGAAGGTTTTATGTCTAGAGTGGAAGGGGAATATCGGATGTCTCTTCAATACATATCCACCAACTTGCAAGGAATACTTATCTACCTCGATGGTCTACACAGGTCAGTAGCAAGAATGATAAACACTACAGAATTTGAGATAGTTCCAAGTCCATCTGTCAAGTATGAAGGTGGAGTTTACATGGACAAGGTGGGAAATATATATGTGGTAATCAAAAACCTTGATCAGATTAATGAAAGAGGAGAGTTAGCTCAAGATCAGGCAACTACCTCACAAAACCCATTTGAGACCCAACAAAGAACAGAAAATGAGGTGTTAGGACAAATGAGCCAAGGTAGTATACCCAACAGACCACAGGTACAATTCACTATGCTAGGAATTAACCCACAGAGCCAAATTAGCCAAGGAATAGGAAATATGAATAAAACCACCCTTAGGGCAGAACCACCCCAAGGTGTTGGAGCTGGAATACACCCATTGAAACCTGCTTTTCCCATCATAATTCGACCCCCAGAGCCTAGCAGAATATTGAGACCAATCCAATTGGCCAAATGTATCCGAAATCGTTACGATGGCACAGGAGAGCCGTATGACCACATTGCAGAGTTCAAACAGGTGTTGTGAGCGGAGCAAGTGGATGACTTTTTTGTGCAATATGAATCCTTTGGGCTAACCCTCACAGGATAGCCTTGACTTGGTTTCAATCCTTGGATCCAAGTTGCTTTGAACATATTGAACAATTCTTCCAAGAACTTATTTGGCAACTCACTAAGCGAGGGATCAAGCACAATTCGTCATCCTTAATACATAGTTTCAAACAAGCTCCTAATGAGACATTAAAAAATGTGGCACGGAGATTTAATCAATATGTAGCCTGATGCCCTGTGACAGAGAGACCTTCTCAGCAAAAAATGATATCCCTATTTTTAGAAGGTCTAACCAATGGAACATGGAGAATCTTAGTATACGTAAAACGACTACAAAACCTAAGTGAGTATCTTCAGGAGTGCATAGATTGGGAAGACAACTTAGTTGAGGATCTCAAAACCACACAAGATCCTACCAAATCAGAGGATACAAGGCACAATGAAACTTCTAGTTCGAGTTATGTGGAGGAAGTGGCAAAGCTAGTGGCCAAGAAATTAGGAGTACAAGGACAAAGGAACTACCAGAACTCCTCCTTGAGAGTGCCAATGTTAGGAAGTTGCACACTTTGCGGTGGGGATCATCCATCTTAGGTCTGCACTAGAGAAGGACTAGGGTTATCCCAACCTTACCCTTAAGATAGACAACCAACTCAAGAGCCTAACATGTACTCTTATAGTGAGCAGAAGTACATAAACTACAACACCGAAGACTATCCAATGAATAGATAGCCATGACCATTTGTACCACGCCAATGTAGACCATATGGGTACCCTCCTAGAGAACAAGGTAGAGAAGTTCCTAAGTATATCCCATGTCTAGGACCACGAGGAGCAACTAGACCGTATGAACATGGAGGATATAGCCAAACGCAACCTATACCAGGACAACAACCACCCCATCCACTAGCTTCGATACAAGGGCAGAACATCACAATAAAAGTTGTTTGTCTTGAGTGTGGCAAAGAACAGCTCCTAAGAGATTGTCATGGACATCCCTCTAGTGCACCAAAGGTTACACCCGTTAATGTAGTAGGCTTAGTAGGGGATTCAAGTTCCAGTAGTGATAATGTGGCTCCTATACATGTAGTTACTAGGGCACAAGCCTTACAAAAAGCTAAACTAGCCGAGCAATTAGAGCCAAGTGAGTCAGGAGAGCCTAGTAAGAGAAAAACAAGAACATGGAAGGATACTAGAGAGAAGGCCAATCATAAGTGGACCAAAAAGTTATCCGACCTAGAAGAAAGTTTGAAAGATGCAAAAACAAAAATAGAAGATATTGCCTCTCAAAGCCCCTCGCATGTCGAAACTCCATCCACACCACCTCATCCCCACCCACCAACCATTGTAAATAGACCACCACAATCAGGGTCTGTTCTTGCAGATCCAACCCCAGAAGACTTGGACATGATGTTCAAGGCATACCAGGCTCGACTTCAAGAAGGGCCAACACCTGCAAACCTAGACAAGAGCTACCCTATAGCAGATTTAGAGATTGAACGGACAAAAATGTGCATAAAAATGGTCGAACTAGCTCAAGCTATGTTCGAGGCCAATCAATCGTTCAATCAGACAAATGCTATTACACCGGGTTTGCACTTCCAGGGCATACTAGAAAGATTAGAGCAATTGGTAAATAAACCGCAAGTCTTTTTACCTACACAGGCTCAACCAACTATTGAAAGAGAAAGCTCATCACCAAAGAAAGTCTATGTTCTTGACTCCATAGATGATGGAGAGCCTCTTTCAATTCAACAACACTCTCAAAAGTTCTTCTGGGAAATACAAGAAGAGAAATGGGCCAAGGAGAAGGATAATCCCCCACCTATTCTTGAGATTGATGATCTTCATGACCAATTCCCCCAAGACATCCCGTCTATCTATGGAGACCAAACAGAGCAACAAGAAGATGAACGATTAGATTTTGAATCTATTTTTTTACAAGAGTTGCCACAATTCAGAGGCCCATGGGAATCTGAATCTCTTTAGATCAGAGCTCCCACAATATTGATCAGAAATGAAGACTCGGTGGTTCCAAGAAACATTGAAGTCGTGAAGAACACTAAGGTTCAGTGTCATCTCACTTTAGAAGAGCTGCTCAAAGCAAAACCTGAGCTATGGAATCATGTGAAGAATCATATTCCAGAACTTGATTCCAAAATGCCAAAAGCAGGCTCTAAGCAAAAAGTCCCAGAGATACCTCTAGACAAAATAGGTGACATGTGTGAGGGTGAAGAAGGTAATACTTATCTTCTGATCACCTACTAGGGTTACACAACCAAAGTAATCATAGATTCAGGTGCTGGTGTTGCTATTGCGACCACCTCCTTGTGGAAGCGATGGGGCAAACCCACATTAAGACCAACTAGAATGAAGCTTCAAATGGCAGATGGTCATTTTGAAAGACCTCTAGGATTGCTCGAAGGGATAACTCTAACCACCTGTGGTGTAGAGTTTGAACACACATTTTCTATATGTGACTTTGAAAAAAATAATGTCTATGGGATGATCCTAGGAAGACCCTTCCTACGACAACTACAAGTTGTACAGGATTGGGGAACCAATTCCTTGTACTTGCAGCACTTAGGTGTTACAACCAAGGTCAATTTGAAGGATTACACCTTCAGAGATGTACCACCCCTATAGTGGAATCCTATCCACAAGGATCAAGAAGATTCAATCTCTGTGCATTCTAAAAGTTCATCTGATACATCTTGGATGCATGAAGATACTCATTTGTGGATGTGCAAGGTCGCCAAGGAAGAGGAAAAATGCTTAAAGGCAAGAGAAAAAGGAATTTCTCAAGGAGATAGACCAGTTAGAGACCCAACCTATACACCAATGATATTTCCAGATGAGGAATTTGAACCTCATGGTTGGGCAGAAATCTTAGCCACCATGGACATTGCTGTCAATGAAGAACAATGGACACCTCATTGTGATGAGGAGGGATACGATATTTCAGTGTTCATGTGTCAGCCCTTGCTAGAAGAATGTGACCCTAGTGACTTCATAGAAGAAGAAGAAGAGAATGATGATAGTCTAGAGTCCATTGTGATGGATAGTTGCTTTATTTCAGAGGAGCACTATCTAGAGGACATAGGAGTATGTACACAAAAAGAAGAAGAACCTCTCACAAGCATCAAAACGATAAATTCAAAGAATGGAAGTGAGGTTGATCAAAAGAAAAAGAAAAGGCAAGGAGTGAAACAAGAAGAGGAGGAGCAATTGTTTGGAGTACCAGAGAACTTCAAGAAATACGAAGTGGAGGACCAAAACATTTTGGTATGAATGCCTAAGAGAGAGGTCACAACAGGAGAAGCATATGATAACAAGGAAAAGGCCAAAAAAATTGTAGTCACCATTGAAGAGAATGACAAGAGATGTACATACATAGGAGATGATCTAATTAAAGAAGAGGAAGTAGAGTTGGTAGCCTTATTAAGGGAATATAGGGACGTGTTTGCGTGGCACTATAGAGACTTGAAGGGAGTAGATCCGAAAATGTGTTCCCATACAATCCCCATGACCGTTGATGCCAAGCCCACCAAACAAAAGCCCTACACATATAATGACACTTATGCAGCTAAAATCAAAGAAGAAATTGACAAGTTGATTGAAGCTGGATTTATTTATGAGATTGAGCATACTGAATGGGTGTCACTCATTGTTGTGGTACCCAAGAAGAATGGAAAGTTGCGGGTGTGTATTAACCTTAAAAAAGTTAATGCTACCACGATAAGAGATAGTTATCCGCTTCCAATCACTGATCATTTATTGGAGCGTGTTGCAGGCAAGGAAGTTTATAGCTTCCTTGATGGATTTTCAAGTTACAACCAAGTAGCCATTGCCCCAAAAGATCAACACAAAACAGCCTTTGCCACATAATGGGGAATCTTTGCATTTCGTGTGATGCCATTTGGGCTCACCAATGCACTTGCAACATTCCAAAGGCTTATGTGTCATGTCTTCAAAGAGTTCTTGCGAAAGAGCTTAGAAGTATATGTGGATGATTTATGTGCTCATTCCCAAGAAAGAAGATACCACATCCCTGAGCTTAGACAAATCTTCAACAAGTGCAGAGAATATCGAGTGTGTCTGAACCCAGAAAAGTGTGTGTTCATGGTAGGACAAGGTAAAATCTTAGGTCATATTGTGTCTAAGAATGGAATATCTACAAATGAGGACAAACTAAGAGCCATAGCCGAGTTATCGAGGCCAAGGAATGTTAAAGAGGTACAAGCCTTTATGGGCCATTGTGGATATTACCGTAGGTTTATTCACATGTATGCGATCATAGCTAAACCTCTTTATGCCTTGCTGATAAATTTTGAATGGAATGATGAATGCGAGAAGTCCTTCAATGAGCTAAAGGGATGCTTGTGCACAACACCAATATTGACCACTCTTGATTGGACTAAACCATTCCATGTCCATGTGGATGCATCCAATCATGCAATGGGATGTGTGCTAGCACAACCCACAGTAGAAGGAAATCTAGATTTGCCTATAGCATACGCTAGTAGTCAACTAAACACAGCTGAACAAAACTATACAACAATCGAGACAGAAGGCTTAGGCATGGTCTATGCTGTAAAAAAGTTTAGACACTATCTATTGTCCACCAAGTTTAAGTTCTTCACTGATCATGAAGCCTTATTATACTTGGTCAATAAACCTTGCAATACTGGACGCTTAGTAAGGTGGTTCCTCTTACTAATGGAAGAAGTGGTTGTTAGGCAAGGTAAGACCCACCTCAGAGCAGATCACCTTTCTCGCATCACTTCAGGCGAGTCACCGCAAGGAGTGTCTGATGAATTGCCTGATGCTTATCTGTTCAATTTAGAAGTTGTTCCAAAATGGGCAAATAAGTTGGTGCCTGTCCTAACCTTTGGACTTGCAAACAAGAATATGACGACGAACAAGGATGAAATTGTACGGTCACAAAGCTATCAAATATTGGCAGGAAGCATGTATAAACAAGACACTGAAGGTGTTCTAGCTTGTTGTGTCGAGGATGATGAACATAGTAGTTGGATGCAACAAGCCCATGAAGGTTTTTTAGGGAATCACTATTCTAAACAACGAACATTGCAAAATCTAAAACGTTTAGGAGTGTATTGGCCTAGCATGGACAAAGAAATTCATGAGTGGATTAAGAATTGTCCAACGTGCAAAGAGAGAACCCCAGTGGAGCATGCCACCCTTTATCACGTGTCATTAATTGCAGATTGGAGTGCTCCCTTGGTAGAATTTATGAGATCAGGAACATTACCTAGCGAGGCTAGTCTAGCAAGAAGATGAAGCATGGAGCAAGGGGCTAAAGACTATGCCTTAGTAGGCGATAACCTATACTGGAGAGGCAAAGATGGTTACCTACGACTGTGCATTCATGAATCAGATTACTTGAAAGTCTTAGAAACTACACATAGCAGTGTTGTAGGTGGACACTTTGGGCCTGATCGAGTAATCAAGACCATTCTATTCTCAGGACTTTGGTGGCCAACTCTTCATATGGATGCACATACCTATGTGAAGAGATGTGACACATGCCAACGTACCCAATACCCAATTAGAAAAGATGAGATGCCTTTGAGGCCAATGATGGGAGGACGTGCATTTTCAAAATGGGGTATAGACTTTGTAGGTTCTATCAAACCTCCAGCTAGAAACTCCCATGTAGAGTACATTATTGTAGCCACAGATTACCTCACAAAGTGGGTGGAAGTAAAAGCCACAACCAAGAATGATGCTCAAACAACGGCTAAGTTCTTATTTCAGAATGTGTTCACCAGCTATGGACTACCAATAGAGTTAGTGAGTGATAGAGGCATACACTTCTTGAATGAAGTCATTGAAAATCTTCTCCAAGAATTCTTGGTGATACATAAGAAGTCTGCCCCTTATCATCCACAAGCTAATGGACAAGCCGAGAGCACAAATAAGATCCTATGTAATGTATTGACAAAACTAGTAAATAACAAATGCTCTGACTGGGACAAACAACTCCATCATGCTGTTTGGGCTTACCGAGTTGCCTATAAAACAGTACTCAATGCCACCCCATTTCAGATGGTCTTCGGACATAATGCTGTGCTACAATTGGATTTTTTAATCCCAACTTTAAAAGTAGCACAAGAGCATGAGTGGAATGGACATGAGTTATCTTCTAGGACCTTTGATCTAGAACGCGTAGGTGAGACAAGGCTACAAGCGGCGGTAGGCATCTACGCTGCAAAGAAAAAGGCGAAAGGCATACTTCGATGCACATATCAAAGATAAAGGGTTGAAAGAGGGAGACCTAGTGCTGGTTTATATACTCAAGCAACATGCTCGTAAATTGGAAAAAAGAGGCTACGGACCCATGATCATTAATAGAATTTCCACTAGCGGTGCAGTTCAATTGGCCACACTAGAAGGTGATATCTTGCCAAACAATCTCAGTGGTTGTCGAGGTAAGCTATATCAAGAAACTCTTATAGGAATATGCTAATGAGACTCAACGCTACTAAGAAGCGAAAAGAAGAAGAGTTAAGGGTCAGAGAAGAGGCACATGCAAAGGCTAGAGAGCGCATTAGGCGAAATAAGTTAAGAAACCTAGGCCTAGATATCAATCTTGAGGCCCCAAGATACCACATGGCCATGTGTCAAACATCAAGTGCAATTGCTTCTTGAATAATTGATCGACGTCCCTTTGTGAACATCGCGGTAGAACAAGGGAAGAATGCAAGGACTGTGAGAGCATTGATTGACTCAGGTGCAACAAATAGTGCGGTTAGACTTTCATACTGCCAAGATCTACAATTGAACATGAATTCCATTGAAGCCTATCTCATAGGATTGGGAGGTGTAGAAACTCCTTGTTTGGGCGAGGTAGAGCTTCCCATCTATCTTCAAGATGTTCCAATGAGAGTCAAAATGCTAGTGTGTCATGATGAGGACCTTACAGAGCCACTTGTCTTGGGTCAAGATTGGATTTATGACCATGCAGTCAACTTGAACCTAAGAGGTCAACTTCTTCAAGTTTGGGCACATGAACAATGTATTACATTAGAATTAGACAATTGCATACTCACAAATCCAGAGGTCATACATTCTCCTTGTTTTTCCGAAACTAATCTTCGCAAAGAAAATGTTGTGTGTATCAATAACCCTACGAAGCAAAAGGACTCAATCATGGGAGCACAAGCTCAAAGGCCAGCAAACCACTCTTCTTCTTCACAGACTAATGCAAGTGTAACTCGACTAAAGAGGCAAGCAAAAAAGACATCTGCTATATCAACTAGACAAACAAAATTCAAGAAGAAAGAAGCTCAGGGTATGAAGCAGATGTGGGTACAAAAAGGAGAACAACTGTTGGTGTAAATCACAAGCCTACACATTTGGCTTGGAAGTTATCATAAAGACTCTACATACATGAAGAACCATAGGAACATATGCTAGTGGTTAATTACCACTTTATCTCATTTGTAAAAGTCAAAATGACTTGGAATCTTTTGTAATCACCTACCAAAGTGAGTCGTGGAAAAATTAGCCTATTTGATTGAGAGAATATCTCCAAGCTTTTAGGACCTTGATCATAGGAAGCCAAAATTTGAATTTGAATTCAAATTTTTGCACATATCCTATAAAAATGTACTTGGAAAAGTCGTAGGTAGATCACTTCACTCCCAAGCTTCATTCTTCTGCAATTGAGTGTGTGTGAGGACTATACCATAGCCTACACCTCTCTACACCATTAGGCAATGCTATCCATGCCAATGGGATTGTACACAAGTGTTAACTAATAGATACATTTACATCATTCATCTCTGTGATCTCTACTAGTCTACTCAAAAGTCTGTCAACTTGTCAAGGGCATATCTCGGTCAATACTACTCCCAATTAAGTGATTCAAAGCTTGTTGGATTCAACTTGAAGTCTACTACATGCTGTAAAAAATTGAAGACATTCCATTCAGCAGATTCAGAGAAATCGTCATCGAGGTGCTCACTAGTCTATTTCTGCTACAGTCCTAAAAAGTCGGGGGTATAGCTAAGTTTGCTAAATTAATTTCTCTGAGTATAGTTTGTCATTTTACATCATTCCATTTGCAAATGGTAGCTTACTAAGTTAATTGAATACCCCTAGAAGGAATTTTATCAATTGCTACTGTGCTGGTCACACTGAGCAAAACAGTTAGCAAGTGTCAAGACCAAAATAGAAGGTTTTCTTGAGTTTGTGGCTTCCAAAGTTATCTGTTTTGATTCAATCATTGCACACATCATTTCCAAAGGACATAGGCCATTTCTTGGTTTCATTGGAAAGCTAAGGAAGTCTACTAATCAAGTCTAAAGCAAAAGAGGGCTGGTACAAAGCAGGTTTAGCAGTACCTACTCAGTTTCCTAGATCATCCATCCATTTTTCCCAACAGTGGTATCAGAGCAAATAAGGTAAAATGGGAGATGGTTTTCCTTCATTTATTGACAAATTGGACAGGAACAATTATCAAGCCTGGTCTCTAAGGATGAAGACCTACTTACAAGGAAGGAGTCTCTATGGATACATCTGAGGAGATGAGGAATTGCCCTCATTCAAAGCAAGAGGTTTGCCAACCAAGGAGGAACAAGAAAAACTCAACACATGGTGTGCAAGGGATGCATTGGCAAGGTCTTATTTACTTAACTCTATATCTGACTTTCTTTTACCTCATATCAGAAATTGTAAGACTTCCCAAGAGACTTGGGAAACCTTGTCATCATATTTTTCCTCCAATACAAGGGCTAGGAAAAATCAGTTGTGAATTGAATTCACAACACTAAGGAAGCAACCTAAGCAAGCTGTTTCAGAATTTGTGACCAAGATCAAAGATGTTGTAGATCAGTTAGCAAGCATAGGAGAAGAGATAGAAGAAGAACAAATTGTAAGGCAGGTAATCAATGGAATCAAGGCTGATGACAAGTGGGAAAGCTTCACCACTGCAATGGATCTCTACATGGACATGCACACTCCAGATCTTACAACTCTCATGGGACAACTATTTACACATGAAGCAAAGCTTACCAAGAGTGGAGATACATCCAAAGGTAACAACTCTTCTGCCCTGTACACTGATAAGAAATCCAAGGATAAAGGCAAGAGTAAAAAGGTGGAAGATGAAGGCTCTACCTCCCAAGCCAACTATGCAGGGAGAGGTAGATCTTCAAGAGGAAGGGGCAGAGGAGGTAAGCAAGGTAGGGGGCGACCCTACAACTCATCACCATGTAACATTTGTGGCTTATCAAATCACACCACAGATGAGTGTTACAGGAATTACAAAAATCAGAGAGGAAGAGGCCACCAAAGAGGTGGATACTCACAGTCTAGAGGAAGGTTCAACCATCACCAAGGCCACAACAACAATTACAACAACAACTACAACAACAATTACAATGGCAACTACCAAGGAGGATTCAGAAACAGAAAGGACTACAACAACTACACAGAGGAGGAGGATGACTCTCTCTTGATCATGAACATGACTTCAAAGTCAGGTACAAATGATGATCACTTATTTTATATTGATTCAGGGTGTTCAAATCATGTGGCTGGTAATGTTTCACTACTCTCTGATCTTGAGGAACCAAAAGGTAAACACCAAGTCCAAATAGGTGATGATACAAAGCATTATGTAGTTAAAGTTGGAAATGTGAAGACTTGTGATGGTAATCAGAATTTGTTAAGTAGGGTACTCTATGTACCAACCATTACAAAGAACTTAATGAGTGTTGGTCAGATTGTAGAGAAAGGGTTGCAGGTCAGATTCAATCAATATGGAGCATTTGTGGAGGACCCAAGACATGGGTTCAAAAGGATAATTAAAGGAGAAAAATCAAGTAGACTTTTCACTTTTGAGTTGGAAGATACAAAGAACATTGCATTATACAGTTATAAAGATCAAACACTTTCAGAGCTTGAGATTTGGCACAAGAGATTAGGGCACATAGGAGAAAGGACCTTGAAGCAAATGTGCAGGGACCAACGTGTGCTTGGGATACCTAATGTATCCAAGCAACATATGATTTACAAGTGTGGTGCTTGTCAATTTGGTAAGTCTCACATGTTACCCTTCTCCAAGAAAGGATATATGCATGAAGACTATCTAGAGCTTGTACACACAGATGTATGGGGACCTAGCAAAGACCCCTCAGTTTCAGGTTCAAGGTACTATGTGTCTTTTATTGATGATTATAGCAGATGGACTGTATTATACTTTATGAAGCACGAGGATGAGGTATTTAATTGTTTTAAGAAATATCTTGCACTAATTGAAAATCAGACAAGAAGGAATTTGAAGAGGCTAAGGTCAGATGGAGGAGGTGAGTACTTCTCCAATGAATTTGAGGACTTCTTGCAGGACAGAGGCATCAAAAGGGAAATAACCACAAGGTACTCTCCTGAACAGAATGGGGTAGCTGAAAGAAGAAATAGGTGAATTGTTGAGACAACTAGATCTATGCTTAATGAGAAGAAATTACCTAACTATCTATGGGTAGAGAGTGTTTCTACTGCCACCTATCTCATAAACAAGTTACCATCAAAGTCACTTGATGGTATGACACCATATGAAGCATGGCATGGTAAGAGATCATCATTGGATCACTGCAAAATTTTTGGATGTGTAGCATATGTACACATTCCTTCACAGGTAAGAGGAAAGCTAG
This sequence comes from Ceratopteris richardii, assembly GCA_020310875.1. Classification (NCBI taxonomy): domain Eukaryota; kingdom Viridiplantae; phylum Streptophyta; class Polypodiopsida; order Polypodiales; family Pteridaceae; genus Ceratopteris; species Ceratopteris richardii. The sequence continues at coordinate 95,121,961 of CM035426.1, forward strand.
ATCCAAAGGCTGAAAAATGTATTTTCATTGGATATGATTTAAATAAAAAAGGTTACAGGTTTTATAACCCTACCAATAAGGGATTTATGGTAAGCAGAGATGTGATCTTTGATGAGAATGATTCTTGGTATGAGAATGAATACAGGAAGGTCAAACTACCCTATGATTTGGAAGAAGAATTTCCAAAACTTACAAAGGAGGAACCTATTCAGGATGGAGAGTCAAGTTCAGATGATAAAGATACAATCAACCTTGAAGAGTTCAAGGCATGGAAGTCCAAAGGCAAAATGAAGATGAAGAAGCTTGAGGACATACCAGAATCTTCAACTCAATCAATCAGAAGGTCTCAAAGAGAAAGCAAAAAACCTATCAGATATGGGTATGATACATCTCTTGTTACTAAACATTCAATTTATCTTGCAAAGGATTTGTCAAATGAAGAACCAGGTTCATATGAAGAAGCAATCACCAAATCAGAATGGAAAGAAGCTATGGATGAGGAGATTGAAGCACTCAAGGAGAGTGATACATGGGAGTTAGTACCTAAAAAGGACTCCATGAAGGTAATAGGATCCAGATGGATCTATAAATTGAAAAGAAATTCTGATGGCACAATTAACAGGTACAAGGCCAGATTGGTAGCCAAGGGTTTTGCACAAACACAAGGCATTGACTATGAAGAGACATTTTCTCCTGTGGCCAAGATGCCAACAATCAGAGTGTTGGTTAGTGTGGCTGCATCAAAGAATTGGAACATGTACCAATTGGATGTCAAGAATGCTTTCTTGAATGGATGGATCTTAGAAGAGGTTTATATGTCACAACCTCCTAGCTATGAAGACCCTAAGAAGGTAACTTATGTTTGCATATTAAAGAATGGATTGAAGCAGGCACCTAGGGCATGGAATTACAAACTAACTACATACCTCCAAGGCCAAGGTTTTGTCATGAGTAAGGCTAACACTTCTCTGTTCATTAAGAGAAGTAATTCAGAGGTAATCTATCTTTGTGTTTATGTTGATGACATCATCATTACAGGCAATGATGTCAATGGAATCAGAAGCATCAAAAGCCAGATGATGAAGGAATTCTAGATCAATGATCTTGGATTATTGAAGTATTTTTTGGGACTTGAATTAGTTTACACTAATTCATATACATTACTCAAAAGAAGTATGTACAAGATATGTTGCATTACTAAGAAGAAGTATGTACAAGATATATTGAAGAAATTTCAATTGCAGGATGCTAAAGAAGCAAGCACTCCAATGGAGGTGAACTTAAAGCTAAGTGCCCATGAAGGTGATGAAGTCCAAGACATTACAAGTTATCAAAGTATGGTGGGTAGCTTGAACTATGCTACTCTAATCAGAATTGACATTGCATATGGAGTTAGTGTGCTAAGTCAATTTATGCACAAGCCAAGGATACCTCACTTAGAGGCTGCTAAAAGAATCTTGAAGTATCTCAAGGGTACACAGAACCATGGTTTGTATTTTCCTTACACTTCAGATATTGATATAAAAGTTTATTCAGATGCAGATTGGGCAGGATGCAAGGATGATAGGAGAAGCCCTTCAGGATACATTTCTTTTGCAGGTGACAAACCAATTTCATGGTCTGCAAAGAAGCAACCAACTGTTGCATTATCTTCTATAGAAGCAGAGTATAGAGGGCTAGCCAATGCCACTCAAAAAGCAATTTGGATTAAGCTTTTGTACACAGAATTGGGCTTATATACTAGGCCTCCAATTATCTTTGGAGATAATACAAGTTCTCCTCACCTTGCAGCTAATCCTATCTATCATGCCAGAACAAAACACATAGAAGTTCACTATCATTATGTGAGAGAGAAGTTGCTAAGCAAAGATATTCAGCTCACTTATGTGTCAACCAACATGCAATGTGCAGATTTGCTGACTAAAGCTTTGGATGGGACCAAACTTTGCAGGTTCAAATCTATGATTGGATTGCAGGATATACTTGAAGAATGAGGATGAAGACTTAAGCCAAAATGTTTGGCTTGAGGGGGAGCTGTTGGTGTAAATCACAAGCCTACACATTTGGCTTGGAAGTTATCATAAAGACTCTACATACATGAAGACCCATAGGAACATATGCTAGTGGTTAATTACCACTTTATCTCATTTGTAAAAGTCAAAATGACTTGGAATCTTTTGTAATCACCTACCAAAGTGAGTCGTGGAAAAAGTAGCCTATTTGATTGAGAGAATATCTCCAAGCTTTTAGGACCTTGATCATAGGAAGCCAAAATTTGAATTTGAATTCAAATTTTTGCACATATCCTATAAAAATGTACTTCAAAAAGTCGCGGGTAGATCACTTCACTCCCGAGCTTCATCCTTCTTCAATTGAGTGTGTGTGAGGACTATACCATAGCCTACACCTCTCTAAACCATTAGGCAATGCTATCCATGCCAATGGGATTGTACACAAGTGTTAACTAATAGATACATTTACATCATTCATCTCTGTGATCTCTACTAGTCTACTCAAAAGTCTGTCAACTTGTCAAGGGCATATCTCGGTCAATACTACTCCAAATTAAGTGATTCAAATCTTGTTGGATTCAGCTTGAAGTCTAATACATGATGGCAAAAATTGAAGACATTCCATTCAGCAGATTCAGAGAAATCGTCATCGAGGTGCTCACTAGTCTATTTCTGCTACAGTCCTAAAAAGTCGGGGGTATAGCTAAGTTTGCTAAATTAATTTCTCTGAGTGTAGTTTGTCATTTTACATCATTACACTTGCAAATGGTAGCTTACTAAGTTAATTGAATACCCCTAGAAGGAATTTTATCAATTGCTACTGTGCTGGTCACATTGAGCAAAACATTCAGCAAGTGTCAAGACCAAAATAGAAGGTTTTCTTGAGTTTGTGGCTTCCAAAGTTATCTGTTTTGATTCAATCATTGCACAGATCATTTCCAAAGGACATAGGCCATTTCTTGGTGTCATTGGAAAGCTAAGGAAGTCTACTAATCAAGTCTAAAGCAAAAGAGGGCTGGTACAAAGCAGGTTTAGCAGTACCTACTCAGTTTCCTGGATCATCCATCCATTTTTCCCAACAACAACCACTAGCTTTGCCACAACCATTCCCATCCAAGAAAGCTAACCATGCTAAAAGAAGCACCAAGAAACGAGGACAAGCTCAATCCCAAGATCTCCGACAGATTTGGGTACCAAAGCAATCGATGAAGGTCGACCATAATAACATACAAATTTGGGTGCCAAGGAAATTAGCTGCAACTCAACAAGGGTGATTGCAAATGTGGGTACCCAAGGCACTCTTACATGCACAAAACAGTATGATCTCCTTCACGAGAAAAATCTCAACAAAACAACCACGGAGAAGTAAGAGTCAAAACCATGGACCGAGACCAAAAGAAGATAAATTCATCTCCTCACCGATAATAAAAAGACAACAAAAAAGGGTATGGGTATGGAAGAAAAAAGTACCACTAGCTTCCATAGAGCCAAAGAGTCAACCACGTTGGATATCAATTTTCAGAAACCACCCAAAGATAAAGAGGACAATGTTTATGTCTATAGGGCCAAATACTATCCTGAAATGGATCCCTATAAGAAGGATTACATCATTTCAAGATCCACTAGCTACCTCCAACAAAGACTACATCAACATCCACCAACAACATTGACAGCCTTGACGGGCAACAACCATGTGCCTTTGGCATAACCTTGTCTTTTGCACCATTCAAGTCATGCATTTCCAAAGTGTGCATTAATATAGGGCCACATTACACGGCCATGCATAGACACAATTGAGTAATCCTAGGCACATGAGATACACTTGACACATGTAAAATATTGTATTGATACTAACATCTTTCTTTTTGTTTTGTGACACTGTTCCAAAAAAAAAAAGGGAGAGCGAATACAAAGCGAAAGGACAGGACTGTGTGCTTAAGGCATCTCCGACATAAACCATCAACAAGGACATCCATAAACAATGGAAGATAAGTCGATGGTCAATTACCATGTTGGAGCACACCACAAAGAGATAAAAATCAACAAACCTTTCACCATGGTAAGGATCGCCTACTTAGGCAACACTACCACCATGATAGAGTAGGAAACCTCTTCATCAACATACCCTTGAGCACTTCACTCAAGACCCAAATTCTTGCACCATACTTCTTCCAATGCACTCCCCATGTATGCACGCATAGGGCCACATTACAAGGCCATGCACAAGGCACATATCTTGTTCAACCCATGCACTTATGCACTTACCCATCATCTATTATGGGTTACAAGTACTTGGCATGAAAACGAGGAAAGCCATCTTTGGAAGAACCAGAGGACATCATGGTGACAACAACAAGAGCAAGGAAGCAATCCACCACGAGAGTTGCTCATAACCAACATTGACAATCTCTTTTGAGTAGCTCACAATTTTTGAAAGCTCACAAAGACACCATCAAGCTCGAATACAAGGAAGAAGTACATACAAAGCTAGCAGTCACAAAATGTAGAACCAGACAGTTGACCAAGCTACAATTGGAAGATGGACCTTTCTTGTTGGTACACACCGGACACTACCTCTCCAAGCACTACATGGAACAACCACTACAACAAGGGTCTGTCAGGGACGACAGACTCTAGAGGGGGGGAGTGTTGATAGTCAAGGTCACGCACAAGCATGGAAGCACATCAATGAAGTGGACACACAAGAAGGAGCATATAGGAAAGAAGCACATGTCAAATTTTCATAAGAAATCCCTATAAAAATAGTGATTTTTATCACTAAAAACCATTGTAGATACCATTTTCTATTGCAACTCCATTTTGTTCAAGCCAAGGAGTCCTTGACCTTGAGGACCATTAGAAGTATCATCCTACCAATTTTCATCATTTTTAGACTCCATATGAGCCCCCAAATAAGCCCTAGAACCTAATTCTTAACTAGGCAGGACACTAAGTCTGGATAGGGCCAAAACCACTCAAAAAACTATATAAAGGGCTGGAGAGCTCATTTTTGAGGTTAGCTTGTTGTAGATTTCAGCTTTGTAAGAGAGTTCTTTTGTAATCGAAGATCTTCCATTGTTCCACTCTATGCTCTTACCTTGTGCATGTGTGTGCATGTGTGTGCATGTTTGTGTGCTTTCACTCATGCACTTGTGCACTTCACTTGCTCTTGGTCTTCATACCGGTCCTCACGTCTCCACGGATTGACATTTATGAGGTGGAGCTCTTGACGTTGGTACTCACCATTGTGCTAGAGTGACACGAGGTTATGGACCCATGATCATCAATATGATATCAACTATGCGTGCAATTCAGTTAGAAACTCTTGAAGAAGAAGTATTGCCTAATTATATTAGTGGATGCTGAGTTAAGCTATATCAGGAACCTTTAACCGCAGGCATGCTCAAACGACTAACTCTTGCCAAGAAACAAAAGGAAGAAGAGGAACGAATCAAAGTTGAAGCCCAAGCAAAAGCATTGGAACGCATTAAGCGAATGAGATTACGAAGGAGAGGGCTAGATAGATAACCTAAATCGGTGCACGCCCCATGATACCCTGTAGCTATGTGCCAACTTGGTAGAAGAGATGTCCCCAATATCATTGATAGGAGACCGTTCATTAATATCACTCTAGGCACATGCAGTGTAAGGCTTTAATTGACTTAGGTGCAACCATGAAATTAACAAGTTTTGAAGTGTCTGACTACTTGCCACTGAAATAATTCACCTCTAGAAGTACGATTCCTTTAGTCCAGAGCTATAACCATCACGAAGGCATCCTGGTTGAGTTTGCTCCTTGGCAACGACGCCAAAAACGTGTGTACCTAAGTCACGAGGTCTTAAGGACTTGTGTCAAAGAGACTAAATCTCATTTGCCCCACAAGTGCCTATAGTGGTGGATTGACACACATTTAATTATCAATCCAAAGAACCACATGAACCAAGTGTATGAGGACGTGTGCACACGTGATGGAAAGTGAAGTGGTTTAGTTACAATGTATGAGAAAGGGCTCAACTATCTCTCCAACTCACAAAACCTTTGGAAATGGTTGCCGCGATACCGCTTACAGCAGTTAGCACAAATTCGAACGTTTCTCCCAGCTCCAAACTCCGAATATGGCCAATATCAGGTTCTTTTGAAGCTCTCGATGAGATGCATCTATTGGTGGTATTTTCACATTTTTCACTTGAATCTGACAAACGCTCTTCAAGTTATGGCCAAAATAGTGAATGGCGGGAAACACCTACACTCACTCCACAACTTGTATGGTTCACACACACACTACAATTGCTCAACAGTGATGGGGAGGAATAGATATCATTCCTACACACACATTCCAAGCTTCATACACACACACAAAAGATCATAGAGAAGATGAAAATCAACAAGGAAGAAGCAAATTTGAAATTTCAGTTCTCCTTCTTCACAATGGCAAAAAGTCTTTACAGAGAGTCACAAAGTGACTTATATACATGTGCCCTAAAAATGGTCCTTTCACACAAGTGACCAGCACTTTATTGACTCATTTCTAATTTTCTACTATTTTACAAGGAGTAGATTACAATGATTTGGGGCTTGTGCATCTAGAGGACTCCTCTAGTGCATTTACATAGCTTCAAGGGAATTTCCTAGAATTTTGAAGAAGAATTTGTATGCCCATTAATTTGAAAATTTTGGGGCTCCTCTTTATGCCTCTTTTTCTCTGCAACACTCACCATCCACCCCACCACCACCTAGAGTGGGATCAGACCTAGAGGTTGAGAGGACCAAACTTTGTGCAAAAATGGTGGAACGAGCTCATGCTATATTTGATGTAAGTTGTCTTTTCAATCATAAAAACTCATTAAAGCCATAGTCAAACTTTGAGGGACTATTGGAGAGGTTAGAAAGGTTGATAGCTAAACCTAGAACTTTAGATATACTAAAGGCTCAAAATATTGGAAGTGAAGGAATAAGCTTTCCCCCTCAAAAAGCTTACATTCCTAATTCTATGGATGATTAGTTCCTTCCTCTACAAATCATTACTCCTAGGAGTTCTTGATAGAGATACAAGAGGAGCAATGGGCCAATGAGATCTTCAAGAATCCTCCTTTGATTGAAGTATTGGATGATCATCATGATCCCTCAAGACATGCCTTCCACCTACAAGGAGCAAGAAGACATGTAGTGAAGTGAATGAATATATTTTGAATCAAATTCCTTGTAGATATTGCCTCACTTCATAGTCCCTTGGGATTCTAAGTCTATTCACATGAGAGCCCCCACAATTATGGAAAGAAACAAAGAATCAGTTCTACCAAGGAACATAAAATTAGTGAAGAACACTAAAGTGCAGTTTCATCTCACTTTAGAGGAGCTACTCAAGATTAAACCTGAATTGTGGAAACACATAGCTAACCAAGTGTGAGAAGTAGTTAAGTCCCAATCTAAGGTAGCATCACAGAAGACATCTCCAAAGATGCCCTTGGATAAGATAGGTGATATGAGAAAAGGAGAAGAAGAAAACACCTATTCTCTATTACTTACCAAAGTCATACAACAAAGGCTATTCTACACTCAGGAGTAGGAGTTGTTGTCGCAACCACTTCCCTATGGAAATGATGGGGCAAATCAACTCTTATACCAACTAGGATGAATTTGCAAATGGTAGACATGCATATTGAGAAACCTTTAGGGTTTCTAAAAGGGATAACTCTCACCACTTTTGGTGTGGATTTTGAACACACTTTTTCCATTTGTGACTTTTGTAAGAATCATGTCTATGAGTTGATCTTAGGAAGAACATTTGTGAGACAATCGCAAATAGTGTAGGATTCAAGAACAAATTCTCTATAGTTACAACACTTAGGTGTGGCCACTAAGGTGAATCTCAAAGACTATTCCCACAAAGATGTGCCACTGTTGCAATGGAACCCCATCCATAAAACATTAGATGAGTAAGAGTCTGTGTGTTCCATAGGATCAGAATCTTCATGGATGCATAAGGACACTCACTTATGGATGTGTAAATTTAAAGCGGATGAAGAAAAAAGATTAAACACTAGAAATGTAGGTGCTAGCAAGAACCCTAGATCTATTCAAGAACCAACCTATGTACCTATGGTATTTTTAGATGAGGATTTTGAACCCCATGTTTGGGTAGAAATCCTAGCCATGATGGATATAGCTATTAATGAGGAAAAATTGATCCCCCATTGTGATTAAGATGACTATGACCTCAATTTTCACCATAGAACCACTCATGTTTGAACTTGTTCTAATAGAATGTGAGCCTAGCACATCTGCACTTATGGAAGTCAATGATGAGGATGAGGAATCCATCATCATGGAACTATTTTGTGCCTCAGAGGAAGAATATGTCTATCTCATAAAGGCTAGAACTCAAGAATTTGAAATATTTGAGCTAGAGAAGAACTTAACTATGACACAATGACAAAAGTGAGAAAAACAAAGGGAGGAAGAAAGTAACCGCACCAAAAGAAGAAGACTCCTTGTTTGAATTGCTAGAAAATCTCAAGAAGTATGAGATAGAGGATAGAAAGATCATGATATGAATGCCTAAACAAGAAGCACTAGTAGGAGAAGCCTATGAAAACAAAGAAAATACCAAAAAGATCATAGTAACCATAGAGGATGGAGAGGACAAATGCACATACATAGGACATGGCTTAAGTGAAAAAGAAGAATAGAAGTTAATAGATCTGCTGAGAGACTATAAAGATGTATTCACTTGGAGCTCTAAGGACCTAAAAGGAGTGGATCTGGATATCTACTCTCATAGAATTCTGATGTCTTTAGAAGCTAAGCCAACCAAGTAGAAACGTTACACATATAACAACAATTACGTAGCCAAAATCAAAGAGGAAATTGATTGCTTGATAGAAGCAGGATTCATCTATGAAATTGAGCATACTAAATTGTTATCAGCCATTGTGGTAGTGCCAAAATCAAAGAGGAAATTGATCGCTTGATAGAAGCAGGATTCATCTACGAATTTTGCCATGGAATGGGGCATATATGTGTTTTGCATGATGCCATTCAAGATCACCAATGCCCTTGCAACATTTCAAAAGTTGATGTGTCATGTGTTCAAGGAATTTTTGTGGAAGAACTTAGAGGTCTATGTGGATGACTTGTGTGCTCACTCCAACATTACACAAACTCATATCCCAAAGCTTAAACATATCTTTGACAAATGTAGAGAAGATCAGGCCTGCTTGAACCTAGAAAAATGTGTTTTCATGGTTAGTCAAGGGATTTGGATAGATGAAGATAAGTTTAGAGCCATTGCAAAGCTACATAGACCAAAGCCAATCAAGGAAGTACAAACTTTTATGTGACATTGTGGATATTATTGATGTTTTATCCACATGTATGCTATAATTGCAAAGCCTCTGTTAAACCTTTTGACTAGCTTTCAATGGAATGAAGAGTGTGAAACATCTTTCTACAGGCTCAAATAATGATTGTGTTTAGCACCAATCTTGAAAACACTAGAATGGAGTAAACCATTCCATGTTTCATGTGGATGCTTCCAATTTTTCTATTGGATGTGTGCAAGCACAACCAGGAAGTGAAGGAAACATAGATCTCCACATTGCTTATGCAAGTAGTATGCTGTAGAGAGAAACTATACAACTACAAAAAGAGAAGGATTAGGAATGGTATATGGAGTTAAGAAGTTTAGATATTATTTGCTCATAAATAAGTAAAAATTTTTCATGGATCACCAAGCTCTACTCTATCTTGTGAATAAACCTTGTGTCACTCTAGCACAATGGTGACAACCAACGTGAGAAGATCGACCTCGTAATTGTCAATCCACAGAGATGTGAAGGTGGTATGATGACCATGAGCTAGTGAAATGTACAAGTGAGTGAGTGAGAAGCACACTAGCATGCACACACATACATACACATGTGCACTCAAGGAAATACAAAGAGAGAGAACAATGGAATCTTATATTGCACTCCTTTCCACATACAAAATATACTCTTACAAGCTCAAATCCCAAAAATGATAACCCCCCATAATGAGATCTCTAGCTCTTTTTAGAGTTTCTAGATTATCTTTAGACTAGTTCACACCTAGTCTCCAACCTAGTTACAAATTAGGTTCCTAAGCTCATTTAAAGGCTCAAACAAACTTGAAGAATTATGAAATCTGATACATAGGTTGTTCTACTACTCCTCAAGCTTGAGGAACTCCTTGAATTGAACAAAATGGAGTTTAATATGCCAAAAACAAAATCTACAATGAAGTGTAATGATAAAAATCATTGTTTCTTGTATGCATGATCTAGAAAAATGATTAGGCCTACTCACTAGGTCTTTGAAGACTTCCTTGTCTACTTGGTCCTCCTTGACCTTTGTTTTGACTCTCTTGTCTCTAGCTTCCTTGCCTCATTCTCCCTTGATGACTCAACCCACCTTGACCGCTAATACTCCCCCCTCTCTCGCGTCTATCATCCTTGACATACCCTTGTTGTGGAGGTCCTTTTGTGTAATATTGGACCATGTGAGCGGTCAATTCATGCTCCTTCAATCTGAGACCTCTGCATAAATCTATCATGAGTTGATCCCAATCTATAAGACCTAGAACATCCAAAGGTGGCATACGTAACTGTTCAACTTGCAGGGCTTGCTCGATCGCAAGGAGGTGTAACAAATGGGTAGGTTTTGCTAAGAATATTTGGAATGGTATTCCCAAAATCCAATGGACAACACCTCTTTAAATGTTTGTTTACCAAAGGTAGGTAAGTATTTGATATGCACGTGCCAAGCATATATAGTGTTAAGGTGTGGTGCTCATATCATATACAAAATCAAAATTGCCTTCCTTGAAACTTGGTGTCGAGATATATAGAGCTTTTACATTGCAAAATGTTTTGAAAACCATATTCATGAGCTCAAAAATCTCCATACACATCTTAGCACCTACATTAGACATAATTTTCAATCTTGAAATCCAATGGTGAATGGTTGATGCCATGTAGGCCACTATAGAGGTCCTTAGGGTGGAGCAAAGTAAGGGTAATTCAACCAATTTGAACACCCAATACTGTTCTTGATCTTCACTGCAAACGTTGGCCATGTGCATCTTCAAAGTACTTGACCATAACATGGATTCTCTTTGATATGCAATGGTGCAGTGGACCATGTTTGCATCATCTTTGGATAAGTTTCTAGCAAATATTTTTGCCAATTAGGTTGAAATATGGTGCCCCATTGAGCACTAGTTGGGACATTTCCATGTTGGAATTGAGTGGCGAATGTGGGCTCCTTGCCTAGCACTCTCTTTATCTCTACATTGTAATCAGCTAATGGCATGAAGTAGAGCATATATTGCAATTTGAAGGTTGTGATTGGGCATCGGTTTGGGACAAGTTTTGAAAGTATTTGAACTTGAGCTTGTTACTTGATAAACAGGGTTCCAATAGGTGGTGTGCACAACTTGACTCCACATGAAGTTTATTATGGCAAGAAACCAACCATGGAGCACCTCAAGGTATTTGGATGTGTATGCTTTGTTCATGTTCCTGGTGAAGCGAGAACAAAGTTAGAGCCCAAGAGTGATAAATGTGTGTCCATTGGCTACTGAAATGAGCATAAAGGCTACAAGTGCTACAACCCTCTCTCAAAGAAGCTATATGTGTCAAGAGATGTTGTGTTTGATGAGTCAAGGACATGGTATGGAGACAATTGCAAGGCAAAGTCTGATGAAAAGGATCAAGAGGAGTATTTAAACTTTGATGTGCATATTCAACCTCAAGATTCAATCACAATCAATGGACTAGAGGCTTCTACATCTAAGGTACACTCATATGATCACTCTTACACTTATGATTATGAAAGTCCATCCCCTACTTCAAAGTATAGAAGGATCCAAGAGACAGACACTAACACTAGGGAAGCTCAAGAGGAGTTAGAGGAGGAAGAAATTGAGGAGGTCAATTTTCCTAATGTAAAGCTCAATAGACTCAAGAAGAAATATCCCAAGGTTCAAGAGGGGAGGTCTAAACCCCCACAAAGGTATACATATGGCTCTTTCATGGCAAAGCACTATGCATACATGATGAATGTCATTGCATATCAAGAGCCAGATTCTAATGAGGAGGAAAAGATCAAACTAGAGTGGAGGAAGGCTATGTATGAAGAGTTCAAAGCTCTTAAGGAGAACAACACTTAGGAACTAGTACCCAAGAAGGGAGGCATGAAGATAGTCCAAAACAAGTGGGTGTACAAGACCAACAGGAATGTAGATGGCAGCTTGGCAAGGTACAAGGTTAGACTAGTAGCCAAAGGCTTCACACATACACAAGGGGTGGATTATGAGGAGAATTTTAGCCCTGTGAAAAACAAGGCTACCATTAGAGCTCTCATAGGCAAATGTGCAACAAGGAGGTGGCCTATCTATGAGATGGACATAAAGAATGCTTTCTTCGATGGTGAGTTACAAGAAGAAGTGTTCATGGAACAACCTCAAGGGTATGTAGATCCACAACATCCTACCTATGTTTCCAGGTTGAAGAATGCCTTGTATGGCCTAAAGCAAGCCCCAAGGGCTTGGAATTAGAGGCTAGTGGACTTCTTGAAGAGATGTGGTTTCTCTCCAAGTGATGCACATCATCCTTGTATATGAAGAAAACAAATAACAAGATATGTTTGATATGCATATATGTAGATGATCTTCTTGTGACAGGTGATGATGATGTAGGGATAAGGACATCAAAGAGAAGCATGGAAGAGAGTTTGAAATCTCACATTTAGGTGTGCTAAAGTACTTTCTTGGCATTGAGGTGATCTATGGGAAGGAAGACATCTATCTCTCTCAAAAAAAGTATCTTCTAGATGTGTTGTTTAGGTTTGGCATGATAGATTTCAAACCAATATCTCAACCTATGGATTCAAATGTCAAGTTAAGCAAGGAAGATGGTAAGAAGCTAGAATAGCTTACACTATATAGGAGCATTGTGAGATCATTGATCTATGCTACACTCACAAGGCTTGACTTGTGCTACATAGTTGGAGTTCTATCTCATTTCATGCATGCAACCATAAATACACATATCAATCATGCAAAGAGAGTGTTAAGGTACGTAAAGAGTAAGGGTTACTTTTCTGGCTATGGCTGTGGTTTGGATTTCTTGTGCTCTTTCATGAGGTCAATGGTAACAATTGATATTGCCTCCTGAGTCATAACTGCTTCAAATTGTTAGATGAGGATTTTTATATTCTTTCCTTGTCTTGCTCTGGTGTTGATTCATCCTTTTTTTGTGTTGGGGGCAAGGTCTCTATAGCATAGTATTGATGACTTCAATAGTTCCACGAGTCTCTGCTAATTGGCAGAGGGGCTTGATGAATTGCAAATCCATTGATATATTGTAGTACTGATGTTTATGTACACACTAAGAAGGTTTCTTTCCCTTGCCTTCTATATATGCCTATAACCCTAATGGGTCACTTATCTTTGTTCATATTGGTAATACATTTAGTATTGTGTGTTATGCTCCAACTTTCTTCTTCTTCCTTGTGTTGTTTGTGTGCTTCCACAGTCCTCAAACTCCAACAATTTGTATTAGAGCACATCGCTGCTATATCTAGGGTGTCTTTGACACCCATCCTGTCACAGTCTCAAAATCCCATAAAAATTGGTCAGCATACTCAAGGTGATTAGAAGTTCAAAACAACTTTGTTGTGTAGTGTCAAAATTTTGATATGAGCTCGTTTTGGCCTTCAAATGCACTATCACAGCACGTATGCAAGTGATTTCGTCCTTTTGTGTCAAACATATATATAGGTTTTGCTTTACCAGTACAATTGCCTCAAGCTCTGCTACATGTTTAGTACAACTCGACAAGATAGTTCTCTTCACATTTTTGAGATACATACATTTTTTTGCATCAAGGTATTTTAGTCAGTGGCCATGGCTGAAAGCAATGATGTATTTCATATGTTGGTTGTTGAGGACAAGTTGGATGGCACTAATTACCTATTATGGGTATCTATGAGTTTCATGTATTGGTGGCAAATGGTCCATGGAATATTGTGCAAGGTGTTGAAATACGACCTATTACACCTCTAAATATAGTTATTGAAGGTGATGTAGATGGCATTGAAGATGACAATCTTCAAAATCATGTTCATGTTGTGGTTCCTACTGTACCTACCATAGAGCAACTTCAATGGGATGGCAAAGATGCTTAGACACATGCATTTATAGCTTTGTCTATGGAACATGCCATTATCCCTCATATTTGCTCATGCAAAACTACAAAGGATGCTTAGGATACACTTAGAACTTTATATGAGGTAAGAAATGAGGCTCCTATTGCTACCTCCAAAAAGAGTTGGAGAATGAGCATATGAATGAAAGAGACTCTATAGAGTGTTTTTTTACAAAGATCAAAGATTCAAAAGAGCAGTTGATTTTTGTACATGAAATCTTGCCAAATAGTTCACTCGTGCTAACCATCCTTAATGGTCTTCTCGATTCATATTAGAGTTTTGCTTCTACTCTTTGATTAATGATGAAAGAGAATCCAAATGCCATAACATTTGAGGAGTTAGTCTCTATTTTATTGCAAGAAGACCAGCCTAGGCAGAATAGGTCCATTATATGTGTTGTACATTAAGCTTTCTTAGCTAGTCAGAAGGGTAAAGGTCAATGGAGCTCATCTACTAGTAAGCAAAAATCTACTAATTTTGCACAGTAAAAAAGGGAAGACAAAAAATGAGAAGAAAACAAAAAAGAAAAAAGATGTTCTACAAATATTATAAAGGAAATGTTCAGCTCATAAAGAGTTGTTTGAAACTAGCTGCAAAAGAGGCAAAGAAGAAAGAGGCAGGAATGGTCAATATAAAGGCCTCTACACCTAAAACAAAATTTTTTAATCTTGTGCAGAATGAATGTTGGGCATTTACTATTGTTTTCAGCTATGAGAACGGTGTATATCTATACTAGAATCAAATGTTTGGTAGTTTGACACTGGGGCAACCAAACATATTACCTTGCAACATAGTTTCTTCAGTTCACTTGAGCATGCCCCTATAGGGAATGTTTTCGCATGTGCTAAAAACTCCTCTTATCCTATAATGGGATTTGGTATGATCATTGTCACTACTACTAATGGTAGCTCTTTCACATTGTGAGATGCTTTGTTTATGACAAGGATCAAGAAAAATCTATTGTTAGTTTCAACATTATCCAACATCGGGTTGGTTGTCAAATTTGATGATGACATATGTACAATTCATGATATGTCAAATGGTGATGTTATTAATGCTTCTGGTATTTTATTTCGTGGGTTGTATAAGCTCATAGACTATGAAAAATCTATGAATGATTCGGCATGTGCGGTTCAAGATTCTCAAGCTATCTCAAATGCAAAGCTTTTCCATGCACATTTTGGTCATCCAAATTTTGCTAGTATGCTATGCATGTAGAAATCTGAAATGATCTCCTCTTTGCCAAAACTTGAGGCACCTAGTAAACATGTGTGTAAAGGTTGGAATTTGGGCAAAATGTAGCATTCCTCCTTCCCAAAAGATGGTTCAGTACAAGCTAATTAGAAATTACAGCTTGTTCACAATGATGTCTATGGTCCTATGCAGACACCCTCTTTTGGTCCTTTACTTCGTGACTTTTATTGATAATTTTTCTAGGCATGCATTGGTGTATCCATTGAAAGAAAAATCCAAAGTGTTTATGTGCTTCAAACAATTTCCAGTTTTGACTGAAAATATGTTCGCATGTAAAATGGGCACCCTCTATTTTGATCGAGGGGGGGAATACATGTCTTCTGATTTTAAGGCTTTTCTAGTTGAACATTGGATAAAACATAAATGGAGTTGCTAAAAGAAACAATAGGTCTCTTATGGAGATGATGAGGTGTATGGTCAAAAGTCAGGCTTTACCACATAGCTTTTGGCTTGAGGCTATTATGTGTGCATCATATGTACTTAATAGGTGTCCCACCAAAGCACTATAGTCTATCTTAATGCTTGAACAACAACATAGAAAATTGGATGATAAGGTAGTAAAATGTATTTTTGTTGGATACAGTTCTTAAAGAAAAAGCTATTATCTATATCATCCACAGATTAAACGCATCTTGGTTAGCCGTGATGTTGTTTTTGTGGAAGATGCAATTCATCCATTACTTTCATGTACTAAGGAAACATCAATTATCACCAGAGATGTGTATGACACCTTGCTGCCTCTTTTTATAGGTGGACAATCAAGTGCTAGGCCAAATGAGGTAGTTTCTCTGTCTTTACATGTTTCACATGATGATGCAGATCATTCCATTTCTGATGCAAATTTACATGATGCATTTTCTGATATAGACGAGC
Source organism: Ceratopteris richardii (assembly GCA_020310875.1). Classification (NCBI taxonomy): domain Eukaryota; kingdom Viridiplantae; phylum Streptophyta; class Polypodiopsida; order Polypodiales; family Pteridaceae; genus Ceratopteris; species Ceratopteris richardii. Next base: position 95,138,328 of record CM035426.1, read on the forward strand.
AAAAACTATGCCTAAATGGCTAGGGAACTTTGTGAGATAGAAAATTAGATGCATCTATGTCATATCATACTTGTTCAGGCTCTCATAGTGCTTGTTTTGCATGAGATTGCTATGCAACAATTGCCTCTAGTCTTTGTGATGAGAATGAGCTTGTTTCTTTTGATGAAACACAAAATTCAAAAAATTGGATGGTTGTTATGAAATCAAATTATGATGGTATTATGAAGAATGGTACTTGGTCTTTATGTGATTTTCCTCCACAAAAAAAGACCATTGGCACTAAATGGGTATACAACTTGAAGGGCATAAGCCCAATGGAACACTTGGTAGGTATAAGGCTAGGCTTTTTGCAAAAGGTTATGCTCAAGAGAGAGGCATTGATTTTGATGAGACCATTGCTTACACATGTCGAATGACCACTGTTCATAGCATTTGTGTGCATGTAGCTCATCATGGTTGGAATATACATCAATTGGACATTCAAACTGCATTTCTAAATGGTGAGTTACATGAAGAAGTGTAGGTATTTCAGCCTCATGCTTTTGTACAGAAAGGGCATGAAAGAAAGTGTGCAAATTGAAAAAGGCATTATATGGTTTCTGGCAAGCACCATGTGCTTGGTATGAAAAGATACATGCCTACTTGATTGCACATGGTTTGAGAACAATCCTACCCTTGTTGAGATATCAACCTCAACATGTGATGATCGAGGATGACACATATCACTTTTCATTTCTCTGACATGTATAATGGTCACGCCCATATATGTCAGGGATACTTCATTGAGCTTCACTAGATTTACCTACCGAGAGTGATGGCACATTTGTTTCTTTCTAGCTCACTCATGCATGAACATTAGGATTTTCTTTATGTATTGTTCTTTATATATTGCACTAGATGTATTGTTGTATTAGGTCATTTCTTGTACATTCCTTTTATGTAATAGAAGAAGAAGAAGAAGAAGATCATTCTTCCTTGCCTCAATCTATGTGTGTGCTCCTCTTTGATTGTGAGAGTGTGTGTGTGAGATCTCTTCCTTATCTCATTCCTCATGACATGGTATCAGAGCTAGTGTGGTTGTAGAGAGCTCGTGGAGAAGGCCAATGGTGAAGAGTATGTGAGAAGGCATGGAGAAAGCAAGATTCACAAATGACCTCAGATTGCTATGAAAATTAGCATGAAGATAGAAGGTGTGAAAAATATTTTCGAGTGTTATTCCTTTAGGGTCACTTTTTTTTTGTCTGATTTATGTTTCAGAGTCATCTTGACCTTCATTTCAAGCCTAGAAGGTGGGACCAATAGAAAAACTAAGTTAGTTTGCAAAATTGTAACTTGTGTTCTATTTGGAAATACTCATATATTCTAGGTCTAGAATTTCAAGTGATTCCATGTACTGTTGATACACAAAAACTATGATTTTTTTGAGATCGAACTATCACTTTAGAGTGCGATAGTGTTCAAGCAGAATTACTACTTGTAATGTTTTTGCAGTGTTGTGAATTGCTGCAGAGATGTCAAACACGGATGGAATGAATTAGCTTATGAGAAATATGCTAGAAAAGAAAAATTTCCATGCTTCAGATTCAAAATGATGAATTTCCTGATGGGAAAAGGGCTACTGGAAGTAATCAAAGGAGAGAATGAAAATGCTCTGCAATTTCTAGAGAGGAATCAGACTATGGACGAGTTAAGAGCATATGAGGAATGGAATCAAGGAGCATGAAAGGTAATGTATTGGCTATCTATTAGCATACATGATAGCAGGATTGGACACAGAGAGGATGCCAAGACTCTGAAAGAGGCTTGGAACAATTTGTTCACATTTTATGATACCAATACAAAGGCACAGAAATTACAACTCAAGAATGAGCTGCATACATTGGAGAAAAAGGGCATGTCAGTAAGTGACTACACCCTAAAAATCAAAAGCATATGTGAGTCACTTGCATCTATTGGCGTGAATGTAGAGTGCCTTCATGGATTAGGAGCTACATATAAGAAGTTCAAAACATCTATTCAGACCAAGGAAAATATTCTGAATTTTGCTGATCTAGTGTCCATGTTGATTATTGAAGAAAACAATCTTGATGAGGACTCAAACTCCCAAGGAAAACCTAGTTCTAAGTAGGTATTCTACTTTGGTAGAGGAAGAGGTAGAGGAAGAGGCTTTGGAAGTGGAAGAGGACACAATAACCAAGGCCAAGATCAACAACAGAATCATGCACGAGGTAGAGGACAATTTTAAGGTAGGGAGAGCCAAAGAGGCCACAGAAATTTCCAAGGAAATGATTCAGGTAATGATAGTAAAGGATATTGGAATTGTGGTAAACTTGGAAATTTTGAATGTAATTGTAGGTTGAAGAATCAAAATAATAGAAGGCAATAAAACAACTATGCATCCAAAAGTGAAGATAATTCTGAGAAACTATTCATGGTCCAACATCAGATGATGAATACGATGTCTATTGATCTTTGAAAATCGAATGGTAATGTCTAGTATGTTGATTCAAGTGCTTCAAATCACATGACCAATCATGCAGAATGATTTAGTAGTTTGCAAAAATTGCCGATTCCTAGCTATGTTGAAGGTGATGGCACATCACACCCTATCAAGCATACAGGAAACATAGCACTATCTATGGAGGATGGGAAGGTAAAACATCTTGCTCATATGCTACATGTTCCAAATATAACAAAGAATATAGTTTCTATTGGGAAAATGGTTGACCAAGTATTACAAGTCAGGTTCAATGCTGATGGGTTATATGTAGAAGAGTACAAACAAGATGGAAGATTGATTGCCAAAGGAAAAAAAGTGGCTAGGATGTTCACCTTAAATGCAAAAATTCCTAAAATGAATGTAGCCGAGTTTGCAAAAGGTGCAAGAGTTATTGCTGATATAGAGATAGGGCACAAACAAATTGGACATGCAAACTTGCACAGGTTGAAATTGATGCAGTTGAAGGAGATTGTCAATGGACTACCGAAATTCAAGGTTGCAGAGATGCAAAAGGTATGTGCATCGTGTCAATTTGGTAAACAGTCAAGAGCATCCTTTCCGCATGACAAGCATGTTAGTGAGAATGTGCTAGAAATAGTACATCTAGATGTTTGGGGTGTTGAGATATCAAGCTCAACATGTGATGATCCAAGATGACATGTACCAGTTTTTTGTTTTTCTGACATGTATAGTGGTCACACCGGTATATGTCAGGGATACTTCATTGAGATTTATTAGATCTATCTAGAGAGAGTGATGGCACATTTGTTCCTTGCCAGCTCACTCATTCACGAACATTAGGTTTTTCCTTATGTACTGATCTTTGTATATTGCACTTGTTGTATTCTTGTTTTTAGGTCATTCTTGTACATTCCTTTTCATGTAATAGAAGAAGAAGAAGATTATTCTTCCTTGCCTCAATCTGTGTGTGTGCTTCTCCTTGAGAGATTGTGTGTGTGTAAGCTCTCTTCCTTATCTTCTTCCTTGTGACATAGTATCAGAGCCAGCGTGGATGTAGAGAGCTCCTGGAGAAGGCGACAATGAAGAGTACGCAGCAAGGCGTGGAGAAAACGTGATTCACAAATGACCTCCAAGGTTTTGGAAGTGGAAGAGGAAATAATAACCAAGACCAAAGTCAACAACAGAATCATGCAAGAGGAAGAGGACAGTTTCAAGGCAGTGGGAGCCAAAGAGGCCGCAGAAATTTCCAAATAAATGATTCAAGTAATGACAGTAAAGGATGTTGGAATTGTAGTAAACTTGGACACTTTGAACGTGATTGCAGGTTGAAGAATCAAAATAACAGAAGGCATCAGAATAACTATGCATCCACAAGTGCATATGATTCTAAGAAGCTGTTCATGGTTCAACATCACATGATGAATACGATGTCTGCTGGTGTTTCAAAATCAAATGATAATGTCTAAAGTCTTCTTCATTGCAAACTAGAACTTTGATTGTCATATGGACATCTTGAATAGGGATGGGAAGTTCCACCTCACCCATGCACATTGTTTCCACTCCTCCCTTTAGAAGATAAGCTTCAATGGGATTACATAATAAGTCCATGTTCTGATAGCAATAATATTTAATAGCACTGGTGGCTGCTCTTGAGTTAATCAAAGCCTTGATTGTCTTTGCAATCATGCCCCATCCTAATTCTATTGTTATAAAAGGATGTCTATGAATGATGTGATGAGAGGGAAAACTCTTGGTCTAGCACATAGCCATATTATACCTTAGGGATTTGTAATTAACATGCCTAGGTTTATGTATGCCTTGTCTTCTCAACTTCATATGTCTGATATGCTCTAAGGCCTCTGCCTATGCTTCTTTGTGGATTATTTTCTCTTCCTCTTTGCACTTCTTAGCTATATTGATTTGACTTAGCATCTCCTCTTGCAAAGGTTCTTGATAAAGCCTCACTCTAAAACCATTAATATAACTCGGTAATACATCGCATTCTAAAGTGTCTAATTGGAGTGCTCCACTTGTAGATATCTTATTGATGATCATTGGTGCATAGCCATGATTCTCCAACTTTTGAGCATGTTGCTTCAATGTATATAGCAAAATTAGATCTCCTGCTTTTAAGCCTTTATCTTTTACATATGCATTGAAATATGTTTTTTGCCTCTTCTTTGTAGTGTATATTCCCATGAATGCTCTAAACCTAGTTTCACCCAATTCTTCTAGGTCAAAGATCCTGGATGATAGCTCATGACCAGTCCACTAATTCTCTTGTGCCACCTTGAGCGTAAGTATTAGAAAATCTAATGGAAGAAAAGAATTCTGGCCAAAAACCGTCTAAAAGAGAATGGCATTGAGTATTGTTTTTTAGGAAACTCGATATTCCCAAATAGCATGATGAAGCGATTTGTCCCAATCATAGTGTTTGTTATTAATGAACTTAGTCAACATTGTGCATATGATCTTATTCGTGCTCTTAGCTTTTCCGTTTGGCTGTGGATGATACATTAGGGTGAAAAAGATGTGAAAAGGGGTTGCTTGCTAATGATGAATTGAGAAAATCAACAAAGGGAAAATCTTTTGGATGTTGGGAATTTCAATGGGCTTTAAGGTGTCCATGGTTCTAATATGGAATTTCATTCTTTCCAAACTTGAAAATAAATTTGCTTATTGGAAGGGTATGCAACTCAACCTAGTTGAATGTGCTATGGTGGTCTACACAACCTTTCTTTCATCGACTATCTATTTTCTGGTGTGTTGGAGGCCCAAAGACAAAGATCTCACTAAATTGGAAAGCTCTTGCAAAAATTTCCCATGGATTGGAGATCCCAATAGGAAGTGTATTCCCATATTAAATGGGCTATTTGCACAAGCCAATTCTGGAAATTGTTGGAATGGCAGACAAGATGGTTGTTAAATGGATCATCAAAGCGTGGTGCAACTAGAAAGCTTTGTGGGTTAAATTAATTCTCAAACAAAAATCTTCTCTTATATTGGTGGGACTTCCTAGATGGAAGAGTCATGGCTTGATCACTTTGTTATTTTCTCCTTTTCTAGTGACTCCTAGAGGGTCGGACTTTCTTTGCTCCTTGTCAAAGAGTTGGACCAAGATGTAGCCATTCATCAAGGTCAATGAAGACTCAAAATGGGAAGCAAAGATTAGATAAAATGATTCTATCTTGTTTCATAGTGGTGGAATTAAAGGTATTGAATTGAGCGACCTCCTAAAGAAAATAAAACTATGGAAAAAAGGATTTTGTACATGAAAACATCTATGGAATCAAGAGAGAAAGCATTGGATTATATTCAAGGAGATTGATTTGGAGAGGATATGTGAGTATGATGAGTAGTGTTTATTAAGATGCAAGATCAATTCATGGGAGAACTCAAGTACTCAACTGCGATCACCCGCACATTGAAGGATTAAGATGGATCAACGGCGATAAATTGGATAAGTTGATGAGCTTCAAGAAACCTTTGGATGTACATATTACTCTTAATGGAGATGAAATCTCAATTGGTCATGCATCAGATGGAAATTTAAGTTCACGGACCTATGGCAACCCCTCTTTGAGAACAAAAAGGAAGTTTTAATGTGGAAAATTATGCACAAGAGAATCTGGACCAACATCAAAGCTAAAACATTTTGGAGGGCCCCATGGTGTAAGCATCCTCGTCAGGGAAGGGAAGACATTGGCCACCTTTTCTTTTCATGCCCCAAGAGTCACTTGATTTGGCATACTCTTTCTAGAGTTTTGAAGCTTCAAACTCAAATTAGCTTGCAGTAAGTGTTACTTGGTGAAGCCCTCGGGTGCTCTGCTATGTTGTGGAATGCCATTAGAGGGAAGCCCAGTGGAAGATTTGGAAAGAAAGATGTGCATCCAATTTTGATGAAATCCAAAAGGAATGGTCGATCGAGAAGTCTCTTACCATGCTTGGTAGAAGAATATGTAATTGTAAAAAGTCCTCCCTCCTCAATCACCATCGGATATTCAAAAGAAAATGGGCTGCACAAGAGGATGACAAAAAAATCATTAAGCTCCTTTGTAACTTTCACTAAATTTTAGTTTTTCCACCTGCTATCTGGGATATGGGGGATGCCATGGGCACTATGTCACTTCATTGTACTAATTTGTTTTTTTATTATTAATTCAAGTGAGGGAGATTAGGCAGGTCGAACTTCCTTAAGCAAAAAGTCAAGCATTTGGTTGTCATAGAAAGTCATGAAGCCCCTCAAAACACATTAGGATTTGTCTAGAACCATAATGCATAGGTGTTGGGAACAAGATGAGCTTGCCAAAAGGAGCTTTGGAACACTAACGGTATACAGATCTCACAACACATGTTGTGTACCTAAGTCAAGAAGTCTTAGGGACTTGTGTTGATGAGACTGTACCTCAATCGCCCCACAAGTGATTTGATGATAGGTGTAGAATGTACAATTTTGGTTCTCGGAAGTATATGTGCTCCTTTTGATGAGGGAGTTGCTTCTTCAATCTTCAATGCTTCTCTTAATCTCTTTGCTCCTCTCATCAACGGTTGAGATCTTGTTCCTGCTTCATTGGTTACCTTTGTTCCTTTCTTCTTTCTCGATATGGTGGCTGGCTTCACATACTTCAACATTTCAACTCAGGATGGCATTTTTAAAAAGTATTCCCAAATACCTAATGCATGGTATATCAATATCGTTAAAGCCACACTTCCATTCAGAAACTTCTTCTGACCCCATTGTTTCTTTGCCTTGAACAAGCATTCCTGAATATAGGGCATTAGGTTAATATGGTTGCCAATCTGTTTGGTGGCATGAGATAATAATTGAACGATTATTTTTTGTGGTGCTATATACCTGTGCATATTGGGAAAACAGAAATGTTGATGCACCGGTCTGACTTCCTCTTCAATATCCCCACGATTATTTTTTGTGGTGCTATATAACTGTGCATATTGGGAAAAAAAAAATGCTGATGCACCAATCTGACTTCCTCTTCAATATCCCCACGCCAGTAAGGTTTTAGTTCCATGGCTATCATCTTTTAGATCCGTGGTCCCGTCTTCGACCCATCCAAATTCTTCTTTAATCAGCTCATGTGTGAATTGAATAGTTACCCATTCTCCTTCTGCATCGAGAACTTTTGCTTCCGGTACTAATGGTTGGTGTAGTGCTAGTTGGATGGTGTTCATGACTTGAGTGCATTGCTGAAAATCTGGTTCATAGATTCGTAACTCGAAGTACTTATGTATTCCAGCTTTCGTCATTACATCTACCATCAATAGAAGCTCATGTAAGACCTTGAAGTCTTGGGACATGACTGGGAAGATGTGGTCAGTATTCGTTATCTTGACAGTCACCAAAAACAAGTGCTCTCCTACTGGTTGGACTTCTTTGAACCAATGCCCTTTAGCTTTTGTTACACTTTGCAATGGAAATTCAAGTAGTTCCTCTTGAACTTTTGCTTCAGAATGATCGGAAGCCATCTGCACTCGTAATAAAGTAGAGACTCATCATTTTATAGAAGAAACCAATTCCCTGTGTTTATGTGTGATTCATTAATGTGTCGTTTTTTTTCACCGCTTCGTAATCCCTTGTGTAAGTAAGGTATTTTACCACACTTTTGTTTTAGTTTACTATTGAAATAAAACAAGAAATTTTTGATAGCCGAAGCATTTATTTATATACACCTGATGACCATTCCTTTGATCATAGAAGCTAAGTCCTATTCCGGTTAAGGAAATGTGCACCACTACTTTTATGGAAAAAGTTATGTGCCGAATGAGTGGCCTTATAATGTGGCCCTATCATGCACACTCTAGATGCAATTGATTCTTCGTGAGTGCAAGTAGATTCTTCTTGAGGCGTTTCTTTGATTCCTCGTCGCTTCTTGGGTCTCCACATTAACTTGGTTGCCTGTATTGGTGGCATTTGCTTTTGTTGATTTACTTGTTCTGTGGTCTTTGGCTCATTCCTATTGGTGGGCTGACTTTTGTGTGTCATGGTCCTTTGGTACCGTTGGCGAGTCTTGATAGATTTCTTTGCTTCATGTTGCTTGTATAAAATCTCTTTGAGTTTATTTATCTCTTGATTTGCTAAGCTTCGGATTGCCTTAGAGATCCATATATGTTGTTGAGACTTTTGGGCCTCTACCAATAATTTTGGAAGCCATACACGAAGAAGTCTTGGTTTATCCCTTTGTGATTGCATGTACTAGCATGTTGAGTCAGTCGATCCTTGTGTACCCATTGTAGATGTGTATTGAATGGATGTGGTGATTGAACAATTGGGATCCATGTAGGTTTCATTCTTATGGTGTTGATAGATTGAGAAGAAACGTTTTCCTTATTTCTCTCAGGCTCATACTTTACAGGACAAGTGGTCACATAATCATGCAAAATTTCCCTATTTGTAGGCAAATCTAGATTAGGGCACTCCTGAGACACATCCTCTCCTAAATCATTTCCTTTTTACTTCTTTGAGTTTCCTTCCTTAGGTATGATGGAACTATGTTCTTGTGACAACCTAGCTTCTAGAAAACTAAAGACTTCTTTATGCCCTATTTTGGTGGATATGTATCCTTGTGTAAGATGTATACTGAATTCATTTTCAAAGATCTAGTCTTGTCCTAGGATCATATTTTCAATAAGGTCTTGATCTTTGCATACCAAGAGTCTTTGTTCATGATGGAGTTTCCTAGGTGAAGGGACATTAAGAATTCTCCTACACATTCAATGATTTGTCCTCCGATTCCTATCATACATGCTTTAGTAGGTCTCATGGTCATCTTTCGGTGAGTGGTTAACAACACCCGCATGCAACTTAGTGCCGCTCCTATGTCAATCAGTGCACCCACTAACTGATATTCTATGTTTCCGATTCCTAGGTTTAAGTATGGTCGAGAAATACTATTGCTTGCATTGTTGCATTCCCTACTTGGTAGTTTGCCATGGGTATAGGTTCCTCTCCCTATAGATATCATTCATCTCATTGCCTCATCCACTGTTTTCGTTTCGTGATTTGCTCCAAGGCTTCCATTCAAGCTTCTTCTCTAATCCTTTTTTCTTCCTTCTTATGATTCTACACTCCCAAAAGTCGTGCTAACATATGGTCTATTAATGGCTCCATATATTTTTTAACTCTACAGCCACTAATATATTTGGGAAGTACATCTCCGTCTATGGCTAAATTCATTGTTCTACTTGTCGAGATTCCATTTATCAATTATGGCCCATATACTCGCTTCTGCAATTTCTTTACATGGTGCTTCAATGTGTAGACTAATACTAAATCTCCTTCCTTTAATCCCTTATCTTTGATATGGGCATCGTAATATGCTTTCTGCCCCCTTTTGGCTGCATAAATTCTTGCTACTGCTTGTAGTCTTGTTTTTTGTAGTTTCTCAATCTAGTCCAATTGTTGAGATAGTTCGTGACCGGTCCAATTGTACTGTTGTGCTTCATGTAGGGTTGGCACTAAAAAATCAATTGGTAGAATCATATTCTATCCGTATACTAAATTAAAAGGGGTAGTTCTTATGGCTATCTTGTAAGCTACATAGAAGGACCAAATTGCATGATGTAATTGCTTATCCCAATATGACCTTCCGTTATTGACTCTTACAGTCAACACTGTGCACAATACCTTATTGGAACTTCTCGCTTGACCATTAGTTTGAGGATGGTAAGGGGCTGGTTTTTTATGAATCACCAAGAATTCATTCATTAGTGATTCTATTACTTTGTTGATGAAATGTGTTCCCCTATTGCTCACTATCTCTATTGGTAATCTAATGTATGATAGTTGTTCATAGGTGCTCGATAAGCCTAGTTGGCTTCCATTGGGTAACTCATTATATGCAGTGGATTCAGTGATTCACTATGCAGGTAGACATGTCAATACTTGCAGTTTTATGATATTTTGACACTCATCAGATCCTCATTTTGCAACGGATACTCTGGAAAAATTTTTACAAATTTTTGGTTTAATCAACTATAGAGTGGTCGATTTACTCCTTGATATAGTTATTTGTTGGTGTTCAAACTCTTCTAGCTCCATTATCATTATATTCAATTCTCTACCATCATGGCATCAGAGGTCTCAGGCACATCCGATGGATCAGGGTCTAGTGCTAGAGTTCCGAGGAGGAGCTATAACTTACAAGGCAAAGCCATTTTGAGATCTGAAAATTTGATGGCACAAACTTTGCTCTATGGAAGAATCAGATTAAAGATGTGCTGATTCAATGGAGGCAATGGAAGCCAATAAAATGGAATTTCAAAGAAGCCTACTGACATGGATGAAGATGATTGGGATGAGTTAGATGAAATGGCTAGATCTACAATTCGCTTGCAGCTAGCAGATAATGTTTACTTTACAGTATTAGACTGTGAAATTGTAGAGGAGCTTTGGAAGAAGTATGCAATACATATGAAAAAGAGATGGCATCAAATAAAGTGTATCTAATGAGAAAATTATATGACCTTCGTATGAAGGACATAGATAGTGTTGGTGATCATCTAAATGAGTTTGATGCTATATTCTCCCAGTTATAGGCTCAGAAAATGGATATGGATAATAAAATGAAAGCAGTATTGTTGTTATGCACCTTGCCATCATCATGAGATACATTTTGCACAGCTATTAGCAATAGTGCACCTGGTGGTACTCGTCTATGATGACATATGTGGAGCACTCTTGATTGAGGAGATTTGTAGAAAATCTATGGTTGGCACTCAGAGTGGAGATGCATATAATGTTTGTGATTCTTACCAAGGAAAGAATCAACAATGTGGCAGGAGCAAGAACAAGAAAAAGAATGGTCAATGGAATAAGAGTAGAAGTAAATCAAGGAAAAGGGATATTGAATGCCATTATTGTCATAAGAAAGGACACATGAAGAAAGAATGTTATGCATTAAAGAATGCTAAAGGTAAAGGAAAAAATGTTGATGGGCATGTTAAACAGTTACCTACACCATCTACTTCGACTGTAAAGATTGAAGAAATTAATGTTATTTTTTATGATGCTGATGTGTTGAAAGTTGATGGTACTGTGCCAACTGAGGCTCTTATGGCTGATTCTCTTTCCCACACTTGGCTGCTAGATTCTGGTGCTTCTTTCCATGTGACACAACATAGAGGGTGGTTCTCTAATTATGCAGCAAAGTCACTTGGTATCGTGAGACTTGGTAATTCTTACTAATGTGATGTTGTGGGGATTGGAGATGTGGTTGTGCAGTTCATTGATGGTTCAAAATTTACTATGCATAATGTATGCCATGTACCTCAGTTATCATGCAATTTGATGTCAGTTAGTCAAATTGATGACCTTGGTTACAAGGTGGTCTTCTATGCTCAGTCCTTTTGCATATCAAAGGGCACTATGGTTATTGCAAAAGGAAGCAAAGTTGGCTCACTTTATCCTTTATTTGTATCACAAAAAGAACACTTTGTTTTGTTAGCTGTTACTGAACAACCTATGGCTTGTATTTGGCATGGTTCGACCATATATCTCATAGTGGAATGGAAAATCTTTCTTGTTCTGGCTACTTACCTGTGTTATCTTTCTCTGATTTTTCATTTTGTGAGCATTGTTAATATGGAAAGCAAACCAGAAATGTGCATAGAACGCACATTGACTCTTCAATATGCTCACTAGGTCCTTAGGTGGTTCTATTTACTTTGTCACTTTCATAGATGATGCTACTAGAAAAGTCTAGGTATATCCTATCAAATCGAAGGATGAGGTATTCCCTAGTTTCAAAAAATGGCTTGCTTTAGTTGAGACTGAAAAGGGAACTAAGCTTAAGGCTTTACGTTCAGTTAATGGGGGTGAGTATACCTTACATGAATTCAACCTTTTCTGTCAGTCTAGAGGGATTCATAGAGAGTTTACAACTCCGTATACCCCAGTATAGAATGGTGCAGCTGAGAGGATGAAGAGAACTATTCAAGACAGAGTAGTCTCTATGTTCCATCATGCAAACCTCTCACAAGGTTTTTGGGTAGAAGTAGTATTGACTGCAGTTCATGTTATTAACCTTTCACCTAGTACTGCGAAAGGTCTGAAAGTGACACAAGAGTTATGGATAGGGAAGCCACCATATTATGATCATCCTCAAGTTTTTGGGTGTGAAGCATATGTTCATATACCCAAGAATCTTAGACAAAAGTTGTACCATAAGTAAAAAAAATGCATTTTTCTTGGATATGGTTGAGACAGACAATTTGGATATCACTTATGGGATCCTGAAACACGATCAGTGATCAGAAGTAGTGACATCATTTTCAATGAGTCTAAGATGCATAAATAGCCCATGAAGAAGGCTGAAGTGAGAAGAGTGGTGTTTGAGGATACTAGTCCTCCAGTTAGCATGCATAAAAATGCTGCACATAGGGATGTTCAAGAGAATGTCCATTCAGATCAGTCTGCACATGTTCCTGTTCAGCAACCATTAAGATGTTCTGCACGCGTCTCACATCCACCTGATAGATATGTTCCAAGTTTAGATTTTGTTATGCTTACAAATGCCGGTGAGCCTTCTTCCTACAAAGAGGCTATGCAGATAGAGGATCATGTCAAGTGGGAGTGTGCCATGAAGAGTGAGTTGGATTCTATTCATAAGAATGGTACTTGGGATTTAGTACCTTTGCCAAAGGGCAGGAAAGCTTTACGATGTAAATGGGTATATAAGCTAAAGTTCACATCAGATAGTGCTTCTCCAAAGTATAAATCATGAATTGTTGCAGAGGGTTTTAAGCAACAACATGGTGTTGATTTTGAGGAAATCTTCTCTCTAGTGGTCAAGATGACTACCTTGTGCATGTTGCTTGGATTTGTTGCAATGGAGGACTTAGAGCTAGTCCAAATGGATGTGAAAACTGCTTTCTTGCATGGAGATCTTATAGATGAGATCTATATGGAACAACCAGAGGGTTATGTAGTTCCTCGCAAGGAAAGTCTAGTTTGTAAGCTCAAGAAGAGCTTGTATGGACTTAAACAGTCCCCTAGACAATGGTACCAAAAGTTTGATGCTTTTATGAAGTCTCAAGGCTATTCTTGAAGTAATGAGGATCATTGTCTCTACACAAAGAGATGCTCAGGTGGTAGCTTGATATGCTTGATACTTTATGTCGATGATATGTTGATTGTTGGGAATTCCTCTTATGACTTGTCAATTCTCAAAAAGAAGTTGAGTCAGACATTTGATATGAAAGATTTGGGGGATGCCAAACATATTCTTGGCATGCGCATTACTCGTGATAGGAGTAAAAGATGCATATACTCGTCTCAAAGTGAGTACATATCCAAAGTACTTCACAGGTTCAATATGCAGGGTGGAAAGGCATTGAGTACACCTTTACCCACATATGTGAAATTGAGCAAGGATGATTGCTCCAAATCAGATGAAGAAAAGGAATTCATGACCAAAGTTCCCTATCAGTCTCCTGTTGGTAGTCTCATGTATGCTATGGTAGCTACGAGACCAGACATTGCATTTGCAGTGGGAGTTGTGAGTAGATATATGTCTAATCCTCACAAGAAACATTGGGAAGTGGTCAAGATGATTTTAAGATATCTGAGTGGCACTAAGGACAACTGTCTATGCTTGGCTAGAGGAAAAGCATCCATTATTGGTTACACAGATTTTGACTATGCTGGTTGTGTAGATAATCGTAAGTCTACATCAGGGTACATTTTTCATTTTGTTGGAGGTGCTATCTCTTGGAGATCTCGTCTTCAAAAATGTGTAGTTGTTTCCACCACAAAAGCAGAGTATGTTGCAACAAGTGAGGCTTGTAAGGAAGCATTGTGGCTTTCTCGTCTTGCTTGTGATATGGGTTTACCTTAGCATGTACCTCATTTGCTCAGTGATAGTCAGAGTGCCATTGCTTTGGCTAAGAATCTGGTCAATTATGCAAAGACCAAGCACATTGAGGTTGAGGTATCACTTCATTAGAGATTGCTTGGCCACTAAGCGCATTATTCTTGAGAAGACACACTCGAGATAATGCTGCAGATGCTTTGACTAAAGCTCTACCACAGGATAGCTTTTGACACTATTGTCACTTGATGAGTATTACTTGATTCATGATCTTACATAGTCACTTGTATACTGTGTAACATGCCCATCACGTGGGAGGTATAATTTGTATATTTATACTCAAGTATTCTTTATCATTCTTTATTTTTCTCCCATAGTTACTTTGGCCATATTGGCCTTTAGTGGGAGGTTGTTACCGTTAGTGTCCATGTGAAAGGCCAAATGGCCACCGAACACTTCTTTGTATATGTTCTTTAATAAAACATATAGTGGCCTGGTCAGTCATGGACTATAAGTTTGCCTGCATTTGTAAGACCTAAGAAGTATGTCTTCATGCTCCTTGTGTACTGTGTTTTCTGCGTATTTTGCAGTCTCTGTGCGGACTATCGTGTGCGGCCTTAGGAGCTCGGTTTTGTACTCCAAGGATATCGTCGTGGAGCTCACGAGAAGGAGAGTGCACTATGGTACATTGCCAACAAACTACTTCACTTTCTATGATACAAAGTCCACGACACCGGTCGCTCTACACTCACGATACCAGTCGTCTAGCAAATGAATCTTCTCTGATTTAAATCCTTCTTTTAAGGCCATTGAGGTGTCAAAACTCTTTGCTAAAAAGAACTAATATTTTTTTTGGGATTTTTTCTTTGGTGGTGACCTGCCTAATCTAATCCTACTTCTCCCTCTTCCCTAAACCCTAACTCTTCCTCACTCCTTCACTCCTAAACCTAAACCTAAAAATTCATTACACACACTCTTAAAGTGTGAAGTAACAAGTGCTAAAATATTTGATGATTTACCACTAACTAAATTCACCTCTAGAAGTATGATTCATTCACTCCATAGCTATAACAATCATGAAGGCACCTTGGTTGGGCTAGTCCCTAGCAACGACACCAAAAACATATGTACCTAAGTCAAGAAGTCTTAGGGACTTGTGTCGATGAGACAATAGCTCAATCACCCCACAAGTGCATATAGTGGTGGATTAAGTCATGTTTAATTATCAATCCAAGAGATTAGACGTACCAAGTGTATGAAGACATGTGCACACATGATGGTAAGTGAAGTATCAATATTACAATGCATGTGACTTGTCTCAACTACCTCTCCAACTCACTACTTCTCTGAAAATGCACGATGTGATACAATTTATAGTAGTAAGCACAAATTCAAACTTTTCTCTCAGCTTAGAACTCCGAATTTGATCAATGGGTTCATTTCAAAGCTCTCAAAAAGATGCATCTAATGATAATATTTTCAATCAAATCTGACAAATGCACTTCAAGTTATGAGAAAAATAGTGAATGGTGGGAAACACCAACACCTGCTCCTTAACTCCTCAAGGATCACACACACACTACAGTAGTTCAATAGCGATGGGAAGGGGTAGACCACAGTCCTACACACACATTTCAAGCATTGCACACACACAAAAGCTCTTGGAGAAGATGATAATCAGCAAAGAAGAGGCAAATTTGAAAATTATGCTTCAATTCTTCCAATGGCAAAAAGTCTTTTACAAGAGTCACCAAGTGACTTATATACACGTGCTCTAAAATTGGTCCTTTCACAAAAGGGACTGACACTTTTATTGAAAAACTCTAATTTCCTACTATCTTAAAAGGATTATGTTATGATCATTGGGGTTTATACATCTAGAGGACTCCTCTAGTGCATTTACATGGCTTCATGAGGTTTTCATAGGAAGTTGAAGAAGAAAATTTATGCCACAATTTGAAAATTTTTGGGGCTCCCTCTTCTGTGCTTCTTTTACACTGCAACACATGTGTTGAGATAGGATCGATTAGAGGAGGGAGTGGCATAGGGGAACCCTAAGATTATGAGGTCATCATGAACATATCTCCATAAACACAAGGGTTGTCTTGATGCATTGAGGTACCAATGCTCGAGCAACCATCATTTTGGCCACACATGAGGTTGGCCATACTTCTCGACTACATAGCGATCCATAGAGTAAGCCAAAGGTTTGAGCTTCACTCGAGCGATGCCTGGAATGAAGCCAAAAATCCATAGCCATCTCACATGATGCTTTCTTCAGGGATAGAGCATCCTCCATCCACTGTGTGGATCTACTGAATATGTACAGAAAACACCATGAGTTTTGAAGAGTAGTTGATGTATAGATGATGGATCTTGCATGGGCTGGAGGAGCAAGCTTGATTCTAAGCTACCATGGTGAAGGACGTGGAGCCTAGTGTCAAGAAAAGCAAGGAACACAAGGAACAAGCTCACCCCTCCCCCTTACCACACAATTACTAGAATGAGGATGAAGAGGGAGACCCCCTTGAAAGTGATAACTTGAAAAGGAGAAGAAGGGGATCATCGCTTGACCCTTTCATCGAACAAGATTAACTAGAGGGGAGCAAAGCCCTATCCATACAGAGCTCCGAATGCCAATGAGCAAGGGGAGCACCATGGAAGCTCACCTCACGCTTCACAGCAGAGTAGGAGAGGAGTTAGGGGCAAAGAAAAGAGAGGAGGAGTTCATAGGAACTCCATGGAGCAAGGAGAGAGAATGGGAGGAGAGGATAAACCCCCCCCCCCCCCCCGCCCCCACACACACACACAACAACCATTCATATACGATCTCACATGCACTCAAAGGAGGAGAGAGAGAGAGAGAGAGAGGGAGGATAGTGGAATTACGCCCCTCTCCTAGCAAACACGTACCAAACCCCCAAGTTGACAAGGAGCTAATGGAGATGCCAAGGCCTTCCCCACACATAAGTATATGATTAATCAAAGATGGGGATGAGAAGAGAGAAGGCCAACCCCCTCCTCACCAATGATTCATGCATATCCATGAGTCCATTTTTTTCATTCAAAGGGTGCCCTAAGTGAGATGGAGGAGGTACCCAACACAATTTCATGCACAATGCACTTCAAAAAATCTGAATTGATTTTTTTTTTTTGTTTTATTAGAATGTATAACTTTTGAGTACTAACATACCTCTTTCTGTTGTTGATATATTTAGGTAGTGATGTGTGTGAACACACTAGGACTACAAAGGCACTTTTTTCCCTCTTTAGGAGGTTTTTTTCCCCCAGCTTGTATATATGCCTATAGCCCTAATGGGTTACTTTTCTTTGTACATTCTAGTGGTAATACATTTAGTATTGTGTGTTGTGCTCCAAGCTTCTTCTTCTTCTTCCTTATGTTGTTTGCGTGCTTCCACAGACCTCTAACTCCAACAATTGGTATCAGATTAGGTCGCCGCTTCATCTAGGGAATCATAAACACCCCTCCAAACACAGTATAAAATCACACAAAATTTGGTGAGCATACATAGGGTGATTAGGACTTCAAAAAACCTTCACTTTGTGGTGCCAAAATCACAGTATAAACTCATTTCAGCCTCCAAACGCACTATCATAGTGCTTGTGTAAGCAATTTTGTCTTTTTGTGCCAAAGATATATACATGTTTTGGTTCATCAATATAACCATCTCAATGTCTGCTATAGTTTTAGCAAAACTCAATAGGGTGGTTCCGTTTCACTTTTTTAGATAGAATCATTTTTTTGCATCAGGGTATTTTAGTTAGTGGCCATGGCTAAAAGCATTGATGTATTTCGTATGTTGGCTATTGAGGATAAGTTGGACAGTACCAACTACCCATTGTGCGCTTATATGATGTGTCATGTATTGGTTGCAAAAGGACTGTGGAATATTGTGAAAGGTGTTGAAAAACCTCCTATTTCACCTACAAACACAATTGCTGAAGGTGATGTAGATGGTGTTGAAGATGGTGATACTCTTCATGTTCCTATTTGTGTTGTGGTTCTTGTTGCACCTACTACAGAGGAAATTCATTGGGATGGCAGAGATGCTCAGGCACATGCATTGATAGCCTTATCTGTTAAACATGCCATTATTCCTCACATTCACTCTTGTAGAATAGCTAAGGATGCTTGGGATACACTAGCCACTTTATACCAGGCAAGGAATGAGGCTCATGTTTCTTGCCTCTGAAAACAATTGGAGAGTGAGCACATGAATGAAGGAGATTCCATGGAGAGCTTTCTGACAAAGATCGAAGATTTGAAGAAACAATTGATTTCCGTTGATGAAGTATTACCTGATAGTTCACTTTTGCAGATTGTTTTGAATGGTCTTCCTGATTCATATCAGAGTTTTGCTTCTACTCTTCATTTCATGATGAAAGGCAATCCAAATGCCTTAACATTTGAGGAGTTAGTCTCTGTTTTGTTGCAGGAAGATCAGTCTAGGCAGAACAAGTCCATTATGCATGTTGTAGATCAAGCTTTCCTAGCTAGTCAGAAGGGCAAAGGTAAATGGAGCTTTTCTACTAGTAACCAAAAATATGCTAATTCTACACAATCAAAGAAGGATGACAGAGATGAGAAGAAAATGGAAAAGCAAAAACTTTTTTGCAAATACTGTAAAGCAAATGATCATGTCATACAGAGTTGTCCAAAATTAGCTCCTAAAGAGGAAAGGAAGAAAGAGGTTGGAATGGTTGTTGTACAGGCCTTTACACCCAAAACAAAGTCTGCTAATCTTATGGAGAATGAAGAATGGGCATTTACTACTGTTTGTAGGCTTGACCCATCTTCACGTGAGCTTGTGTATAGTAGACTGAGATGTTTAGTACTTTGATAGTGGGGCAACCAAACATATTACCTCGTAGCATAGTTTCTTCAATTCACTTGAGCCTGCCCCTATAGGGAATAGTGTCACATGCACCAACAACTCCTCTTCACTTGTTATGGGAGTTGGTAAGATCATTCTGATTACTGTTGATGGTAGTTCTTTTACATTGCCAGATACTTTATTTGTGCCAGGGATCAAGAAGAATCTGTTATCAGCTTTAGCTTTAGCCTAGATTGGCTTGGTTGCAAAATTTTTTGATGTCAGATGTACAGTTCATGATTTGTCAAATGGAAATGTCATTATTGCTTCTCACATTTTATATTATGGACTGTATAACCTTATAGACTATGAAAAATCTATGAATGATTGAGCATGTGTAGTACATGATTCTCAGGCTTTGTCACATGCAAAGCTTTGGCATGCACGCTTTGGTCATTTGAATTTTGCTAGTTTGCTATGCATGCAGAAATCTGAAATAGAGTTCTCTTTGCCCAAACTTGAGGCACCTGGTAAACATGTATGTGAAGGTTGTATTTTGGGCAAAATGCAGCATTCTTCCTTCCCAAAAGATGGTTCAGTTTGAGCTACTAAAAATTTGCAGGTTGTTCACAGTGATGTCTATGGTCCTATGCAAACACCCTCTCTTTTGGGAACTATCTTTATTTCGTCACTTTAATCGATAATTTTTCTGTGTATGCATGGATATATCCATTGAAAGCAAATTCCAAAGTGTTTATGTGCTTCAAACAGTTTCTAGTTTTGGCTGAAAATCTATCAGCATGTAAAAAGGGCACCGTCCGTTTGGATTGAGGGGGGGAATATATGTCTTCTCACTTTAATGCATTTCTGGTTGAATGTGGGATAAAACATCAATGTATAGTGCCATATACACCTCAACAAAATTGAGTTGCTGAATGGAAGAATAGGTCACTCGTGGAGATGGTGAGGTGTATGGTCAAGAGTCAGGCTTTACCACATAGTTTCTAGCTTCAAGTTTTCATGTGTGTAGCATATGTACTTAAAAGGTGTCCCATTAAAGCATTGCACTCTATCACTCTAAATGAGGCTTGGCATGGTCGCAAGCCATATGTTTCTCACCTACATGTTTTTGGTTATTTGGCATATGCATTAGTGATTGAACAACAATGCAACAAATTGGATGATAAGGTGGTGAAATGTATTTCTATTGGGTACATCTTAAAGCAAAGGCTATTGTTTGTATCATCCACAGACTGAATGCATTCTGATTAACAGTGATGTTGTTTTTGGGGAAGATGCTATTCAACCATCACTTTCATGTATTAAGGAGACATCAGCTAGCTCCAAAGACATGTATGACACTTTGCTGCCTCTCTTATAGGTGGACAATCTAGTGTCAATCCTAATGAGGCAAATTCTAAACCTTCATAGGTTTCATGTGATGATGCAGATCATTCCATTTCTGATGTAGATTTACATGATGCACTTGTTGATGAGAGAGCTGATATTGAGGAGGTAAAAACTATGCCAAAATGGCTTGTGCAAACTTTGCGTGATAGCAAATTAGATGCACCTCTATCATATCATACTGCTTGTTTTGCATCAAATTTCTATGTTATGGCTAGCTCTAGTATCTATGATGAGAGTGAGCCTGTTTCCTTTGATGAAGCACAAAATTTTGAAAATTAGATGGCTGCTATGTAATCAGAATATGATGGTATCATGAAAAATGTTACTTGGTCTTTATGTGACTTGCCTTCGAGCAAGAAGGCCATTGGCACTAGGTGGGTATACAAACTGAAGCATAAGCCTGGTGGAATAGTTGATAGGTATAAGGCTAGGCTTGTTACAAAGGGTTATGCACAGGAAACAGGCATTGATTTTGATGAGACCTTTGCACCTACATGTCAAATGACTACTGTTCGCAGCATCTGTGCACTTGCAATTCATCATGGTCAGAATATACATCAGTTAACATTAAAACTGCATTCCTGAATGGTGACTTTCATGAAGAAGTGTATGCTTTTCAACCATGTGGCTTTGTGTAGAAAGGGCATGAGAACCAAGTATGCAAATTGAAAAAGGCATTATATGGTTTGAAGCAAGCACCATGTGCTTGTTATGAAAAGATACATGATTATTTGATTGCACATGGTTTTGAGAACAGTCCAACTGAGAGCACCTTATATGTTAAGCATGCAAATGATGTGCTTGTGATCATTGTTGTGTATGTTGATGACATGCTACTTACTGGTCCTCATGAGAAGCATATTACTAATTTTTAAGGCTGATTTGCATGCCTCATTTGAGATGTCAGATTTGGGGCATTCACATCATTATTTGGGCATTTAGTTTATGCAAGTTGATGGTGGAATAGCTTTGTGTCAAACAAAATATATTGACACACTATTGTAGCATTTTGGCCTTGAAGACTGTAAACCTATTGCCACTCCTATGGAGATAGTTTTATGGTTGAGTCTTCATGATGCTCGAAAGGCATTTGATGTTGTTCTCTATCAGCAAGCTATTGGATGCTTGATTTACTTATGCATTACTCGACTAAATATTCACTTTGCTATCTTACAGATGAGCAGGTTTATGCATTGCCTAGGTGTGAAGCATTGGCAAGGATTTGAGTGCATCTTTTGCTACTTGAGTGGTACCGAGCTACTTGGACTATTTTATCCTAAGGGGGGATCAATACCTCTAGATTTACATGCTTTTTTTGAATCTAACTAGGTTGGTTGCTATGACACTCGTGTGTCCACGAGTTGTTTTTGCTTCATGCTTGGTATCTCATCCATATCTTGGATGAGCAAGAAGCAACCTGCTATGGCCACTTCTTGTTGTGAGGTTGAGTATATGGTAGCTTTCAGAGTGACTGTGGAGTGCGTGTGGCTCAGATGCCTTATGGATGATTTGGGTGTTGGTCATTCTTCTGCTACCACCATCTTCATTGATAGTCAGAGTGCATTGGTAGCTACGACGAACCCTCTGTTCCATACTCACACTAAGCACATTGAGGTGCACTATCATTATGTCAGGGGGAGGTTCTCTGCTGGAGAGATCAATCTGGCATATGTTCCCATATAGGAGAACATTGCAGACCTTTTCACAAAGGCTCTACCTAGGGAGAAGTTTGAAGCTTTCCACAAAGCTTTGGGCTTACTTCCTTTTGTGGATTGATTCCACATAGCTTGGCACTTCCTTATACATGAGTGCCAACTCCTTGTTCACTATATCACTCCCAGGTGGGGGATTTGTTGATATGTTTGTGGTGATGTGTGTGAACACACTACGACCATTGAGGCAATTTTTTCCCCTCTTTAGGAGGTTTTTTCCCCGGCTTTTACATATGCCAATAGCCCTAAAGGGTTACTTACCTTTGTACATTCTAGTGGTAATACATTCAGTATTGTGTGTTGTGCTCCAAGCTTCTTATTCTTCCTTGTGTTGTTCACGTGTTTCCGTAGACCTCGAACTCCAACATCTGCATATACTACTTCCAAACCTAGGATGTATGTAAGCAAACCATGATCACCGATTTTGAATTCTTCTTTCATTTGGAGTTTGACTTTTCTGATCCCTTCTACATCATTACCTATAATGATTATGTCATCAACAAATACACATAGGCATATGACCTCTGATTTGTTCCTCTTAATGAAGAGGCAAGAATCTTCCTTGCTCACATTGAATCCTTTATCTTGCAAGTAAGTGAGTGGCCTATGATTCCAAGCCCTAAGGGCTTGCTTCAACCCATACAAAGCTTTTCTTAGTATGCATACATATTCACAACACGATTGAGCTTCAAAACCAAGAGGTTTATCCATGTATACTTCCTCATATATCCATCCATTTAGAAAAACATTTTGTACATCCATTTGAAAAATCTTCCAATCCTTAGAAGATGCAACACTCATGAGTACCCTAATCGTAGGCATCTCTACAATAGGTGAAAATGTTTCTTTGCAATAGGTGAAAGTGTTTCTTCATAATCAATACCTTGTGTTTTTGCATACCCTTTGGCCACTAGCCTTGATTTTTACATATTGATTGAACCATCAAAGTTCTTCTTTGCCTTATATATCCATCTTGAACCTATGAATTTCATAGATGGAGTCTTGCATACCGATTCCCAAGTTTGATTTTCTTGTAAGCCTTCTGTCTCTTCTTCCATAGCATTCATCCACTCAGGGTTCTCCTTTACTCATATGTTGAGAGTTCCAAGAATTAGTTTCTCTCCTTGGTGTCTTTTGGTCATTAGCAGAATCACTTGATGCTTCAAGTGTATTCTCATCTCTCTGTAAAAAGGTTGGAAAGTATTCCTATAGGTAATGGGAAAGTTTGATTTTCTTGCCATCATCTTCAAACCATGAATTGTTTTCATCAAACACAACATCTCTACTTACAATGAAGTCTTTTTTTCTTGGATTTTATAATCTATAACCTTTTTTATTAAGGTCATAGCCAATGAAGATGCATCTCTCTACCTTTGGATCCAACTTGCTTATGATGTGTAAATGTATGTGTGCATATGCTATGTACCCAAAGATCTTTCTATGTGTGAATGAATGTGTGCATATGCTATGTACCCAAAGATCAACACTATATCTTCTTCCATTCCATGCTTCATATGGTGTCATACTAGCCAAATCCTTTGATGGAAGTCTATGTTTCAAATATGTAGCTATTCATACTATCTCTACCCACCAGTAGTTGGGCAACTTCTTCTCATTGAGAATTGAACTTGTAGCTTCCACAATTGTTATATTCCTTCTCTCTGTCACTCCATTTTGCTTAGGACTATACTTGGTGATGATTTCTCTTTTGATCCCTCTCTCATGGAAATAAGAAAAAGAAATCATGGGAGAACTATTCTCCCCCTCCATCTGACCATAGTACCTTTAGGGTTTTTCTTGTTTGGTTCTCTACAAGAGCTAAATACTTTTTGAAACATGAAAACACTTCATCTTTATGCGTCATGAAGTATAATATAGTTCATTTGCTACAATAATCTATGAATGATACATAATACCTAGATCTAGAGATTGAAGGCTCCTTGCTTGGTCCTCATACATCTATATGGACCATCTCCAATAGGTCTCCATGTACGTAGCATTTCTTGGTGAAGGGTTGCCTATGTGGCTTACCAAGTGGACAAGCACTACATTTATAAATCATATGTTGTTTGGATATATTTGGTAGACCAAGTACACTCTGATCCCTATTGATTTGTTTGAGAGCTCTTTTACCTATATGAGCTAATCTCTTATGCCGAATTTCCAACTTTGATAACATTTGACTACCATAATTGAACAATGCAATATTTTTAGTGTCTTGGATTTCAAGTGTGAACAATCTACCTAATTTTTCTCCTCTTGCTATCTTCTTGAATCCTTGATGAGGATCTTCAACAAATGGCCCATGCTTAGTGAATCTAACCTCAATCCCTTTTGAACAATCTGACCTACACTTATGAGGTTCTTGATAATGGTTTCCATGTACAATGCTCTGCTTAGTTGGTTCATATTACCATATGAAGTTTTTAAATTACCTGTCTTCTCAACTAGATGCCTTGTGTCATCTCTTGTTTGGAATTCATGCCTATTCCTTGGTTCCTCCAAATTTGAGGGAAGAGTCATATTTCCTGCCACATGGTTTGAGCAGTTTGAGTCTATATAAAACACATGCTCATCTACTTTACCTTCATTCATAGTCATGTTCATCAGAAGAAGTGATTGTTCCTAAGTTTGGTCATTTGCATAGTTTTTGTAGTCTCTCCTTCCTTTTTATCCACCTTGATAG
Organism: Ceratopteris richardii; assembly: GCA_020310875.1. Taxonomy (NCBI): domain Eukaryota; kingdom Viridiplantae; phylum Streptophyta; class Polypodiopsida; order Polypodiales; family Pteridaceae; genus Ceratopteris; species Ceratopteris richardii. The sequence continues at coordinate 95,163,257 of CM035426.1, forward strand.
TTGTTGTTGTTGTTGTTGTATGAGTTGTTAATGTATCCATAAGAATTGTTGAATCTTCCTCTTGAATTTCCGTAGCCTCCTTTGTAGTAAGCTTTTCCTCTTTGGTTCCTTGGGTTCTTGAAACAATTCTCTATGATATGATTGTCTCGACCACGTATGGCACATGGAGATGAGCCTTGAACTCTCCCCATTCCTTGTCTACCTCCTCTGCCTCTTCCTCTTGACCCTCTACCTCTACCTGCATAATTTGCTTGCGAGGTACTACCTTCATCAGACTTCATGTCCTTGTCTTTATGGTCCTTGTTTTTATTTTTATTTGTATAGAGATTAGAATATTGGTTAAATTTTTGTTTTTTTCCATTCTTAATAAGATTTGCCTCATGCGTGAACAATTATCCCATGAGGGTGTTGAAAGTAGGAACTTGCATGTCCATGTAGAGGTCTATAGCTATGTTAAAGTCTTCCCATTTGTCATATGCCTTTATTCCATTGATCACTTGCCTTACTATTTGTTCTTCATCAATGAATCATCCAATGCTTCTAAGTTGATCTGCAATGTCTTCCATTTTGGTGACAAAATTAGTCACACTTTTCTTGGGCATCTTCTAGAGTGTGGTGAATTCCATCCATAACTAATTCTTACTTGCATTGGTGCTTGATGAGAAGAATGATTCAAGAGCATTCCATGTTTCTTGTGATGACCTAGAATTTCTAATATATGGAATTAAAAAATTAGAGATAGAGTTAAGAATGTATGACCTTGCTAAAGCATCCTTTGAGCACCATGCATTCAACCGTTCTTGCTCCTCTTGTCTTGGTTGCCCCTTGCTTTTGAGTATTTGCATCATCTAATCTCTAGATATGTAACCATAGAGGTTCTTCATCAATGAATTATCCAATGCTTCCAAGTTGATCTGCAATGTCTTTAATTTTGGTGAAAAAATCATTCAGACTTTGCTTGGGCATCTTCTTGAGTGTGGTGAATTCCATCCATAACTACTTCTTCCTTGCCTTGGTGCTTGATGAGAAGAATGATTCAAGAGCATTCCATGTTTCTTGTAATGTCTTGGAATTCCTAATATGTGGAAGCAAAAAATTAGAGATAGAGTTAAAAATGTATGACCTTGCTAAAGCATCCTTTGAGCACCCTGCATTCAACCTTTCTTGCTCCTCTTGTCTTGGTTGGCCCTTGCTTTTGAGTATTGGCATCATCTAATCTCTAGATAGGTAACCATAGAGGTTCCTTCCGTATAGGTATGCTTCCATTTTGAGTGACCATGTTGAATAATTACCTTGATCCAATTTTTTGAATGATGCTTAGTTGCTCTCAAATGGTGCTATAGAAAACTTGCTCTATACTAGCCAATGTGACTCCAAGGATCCTTATTAAACTTCCTTCGATTCAAAAAAATGCATAAGGAACCATTAAGTCCTTTGGAACAATATTTCCAAATCTTTGCATCAAAACAGATAAATTCCACTTTGTACGGAGTGAGAAGAACCTTCTATTTTTTGATGAGAAGGTCATAGAAATATGCTTAGAGCTCACAACCTGGTATGAATCCACCAAAGATTTTTTGTAAACATCTAATTGAAGTTTATAGATAACTAAATCAAGTTATTTGGTGAATTTAGCTGGACCATATAGTGAGAAATGAATCTAACAAGTCTAGAGGGTCACCTTGAATTTTCAAGAACAGGAAGATGTGTAGGCAGAGTTAGCTTCAGAGCCTCATCACTCAAGTTCTACTGAACCAACCATGATGAAAATTTAGAAACTTGACACTTTTCAACCAACCCAAGTAAAAGTATAGCAAATGGAGGCTTACATATAGAAAAATCAACAAGCCAAGTTCATTGTGTACATGAATGTATTGTAACAGTGTATAGAGAAGAACTCATTCAAAGAAACTATCAAGAATGTGTACGATATTAAACATATAATACATGGGAAGTGTAGAGGACTACTTCTTCATGAAGTGAGCATAATGTATGCTCAATAATGTAGCTCCATTGCTCAAGAAAAGGCATGATATCCCACAACTAAGAACCACATGTATTTATACTTGAATTTCAAATTTGAATGAGATAGATTCTTCACCTAAAATCCATCTACCAAAATTCATGGAATAAGCTGCCTAATATCAAGACATTCCTCTTATTCTTTTAGCTTTTATAAATAACCAAGGTAAGTGCAAGGTTTTACTTGTAGAGGTTTTACAATCTTGTGTTCATGTGAACATATTGAAGTAGGATGGCTTAAGAGAGTAGTCCTTGAACCGTAGCAAAGCTTTTAGGCTTGTTATTTGCACAAACACTAGGAAATGTAAAAAAGGGGTTGCCATAGGAATGTAGGTATCAACCTTGCAAAACTTTTGTAGGGCCCATACTTGAATTCTTGTGAGAGCCCCTTTTTGTCTTTCCTAGGACCTTATAACCCTCATGCACTACACACAATCTAAAACATCATTGATTTGACTATCCAACACATACAAATCATATGTTCACAAACATAAAGCTACAATGGAAAAATTGGAACTGAAACAAGTATCATTCATATTGAATTTTTTTTCAATTGGCTTTTGTCTTCAATCTCTCCAATGAGTTTTTTCTTCTTTGGAAATCTTGTGGCAGTTGGTAGATCAAAATAGATTGAGATATTACATGGGGTCTATCAATCCAAGAACCAAAGCAATTCCTATTTTTCCTAAGTGTTTTCCTATAGATTTAAGTCCTAAGATAGTAAGGGCAAAGGAATTCCTAACCAAAATTACATAGTTGGTCCCTTTCATTATTGTAAATAAGCACAAAAGTTTACTCAAGGACTTTATGTGAAGAGGTGATGGATAGTATGCTGAGATGAGATGGTCTTGGAAAAATCTTGCTCTAGACCAGCCTTGGTAACTTCAAAGAAAATTAGTAGACTCCCTAATTTTCCAATATGTGAATTTAGATCACTATAGTACCCTGGAGTATTATTCCCAAAACTCTCTGTCGAGGCAAATGAGTTGTGAATGAAAAGCACCTTGAGAAGACCTTCTATTTACAGAAGAAGGCACTTTGTGTTTTGGTTAGTGCTCACATCTTGCTAGAAATTGACCCAAACAATTTTTCACACTTTCAAATGAATTGTTAAGCAAGCTATACAAAGTTATTTCATGAATTTAGAGTGACTATACTCAGAGCAATGTGCATAAGGAGTCTGGGGGTAATCCCGACTTTTTAGGAGGAAGATAATGCACATACCTTGACACATAGATTTATTCATAACTCAAGATCTATGCATCCAATGGTTATGAAACATTATATACATGCTCAATAAAGTTCTAGATTAGTGATGTAATTGATGGATGAATAATGAGTAATCACACATAGAGAATAGCTTAGAGAACCTAACAGAGTTATTCAATGTACTATTGCATAAAACAAAGATTCACAAATCAATAAGGTTCAATTGTAAAATGTATTTCTAATGGACATATGATACAAAGAGAGTATGGAGGAAGTCTATAGCTTCAAGGTAGTATAACACTCACTCAATATGAGTGTGATGATGTGCTCTAATCTCTCTGTTACTTGTGACTCAAAGGCATAGTGTATATATACATTTTTTGACTTCATGACTGTTAGAGATTCCACCTAAATGTGATCCTAAATTGTAGGGGATGGTTTGAGTTGTGAATTAAAATTGATTTGTGGCTTTTGGATCCTACTAAACTCATGAGAATTCCTCCATTTATCTCTTTTATCTTTCACTGAGATAAACTAACGCTTTTAACATTTTAGATCTTCAAAGCATGTACTACAATGGATGTATATTTATGCTTCATGAATCAAGTGAAGTCTAATGTGAATTTTACCAAGCACTTAGGCTTGCTCCATGCACCAACAGCTCTTCAAGCCTAAGATGCTTAAGTCTTCAATCCTTCAATACTTCTTGAAGTCCAATCATAGCTTTGAAGCAGTTTAACTTTACTCCATCCAATGATTTGGTCATCATATATGCAGATTGTTGTTGAATGGACACATATGACAGTTCAATTTGCTTGCTTGTGATTTTCTCCCTAACATAATGATAATGGACCTCTATGTGTTTGATCTTTTGCATAGAATTGTGATTCTCTGGGAAAGGTAAGGTTCATCAAAAGGTTGAGCTAATTGCAAAATTTTTATTTTCATTTTTTATGAAAATGAGTGGGAATTACGACTGTGAGTGAAGAGTATAAAAGTAGGACTTGCAAATAATTGTTGTTCATTGAGTGAGAGAGTGATTGTGAGAGAGCACAGAAAATCACGATTTTGAGAGGAGTGGCAAAAACAAGGATTTTTACAATTTTTGGTGCAAGAAACTTCATGGTATATCTTTTTGCCACTTCATTATGCGTGCTTTTGAGTTTTGTTTTTTGCAAAAGAATGCAAAAAAAATAGGTAGCATCAGAATCACAATTTTTTGATTTTCATGTTTCAATAAGGAAAAATTATTTTTTGAGGGATTTTCTTGATTGCATGCTAATAAAATCATAACTAAAAACTCACATCAAAATTTCACTAAAAATCATCATGGAATTGGGATTAAAGCACAAAACATGATTCGTTGGAAAGGTGATTCTCGATGAAAATCACATAATTTCATGATTATGAGCGATCACGATTGTGACAAAGAATTGTGATTCTAAGGTTCAAAGTTTTAACAATTTTGACCTCACAAATTGCAAAATATCATGGTTGTGAGTGAAAAATATGATTTTGAGCACTTGAAAATTGCGATTTTCTCCTTATAAAGAAAAACACAATTTTCAACAAAAAATCATGATTTTGTGAGAAAAATGCAATTTTCATAAAAATCATGTTTTGATTCAAAATTATGATATGTGGAGTGTGAGAATCGTGATTTTCATGTGAGAATTGTGATTTCTCAAAATTGCAGTTTTTGAGCACAAAAAACCATGATTTTCTACACAAAATCATGGTTTTTCAAAATTGCCCAAAAACATGATTTTTAAGGAATTTCAAAATACTTGAATAATCAAAATAATATAAATTTTAAAAATAATTAAAACATAAAAAATCATAAACATTAAAAATTGCAATTCTCTATGAAAAACAGGATTTTGAGCCTAGAATCATGATTTTCCTAGTTGATTGAAAAGTCAAAAAAATTGACATACATACAAAATCAAAAAGTGTGTTGGGGAAGAAATACCAAGCTAAATTAAAGAAAATTATAACCCTAATTTTTAGTGGAATTTAGGGTTTTTTTGGGAAAACACATAAAAATTGATGAGATTGAGATCAGGGCTTGTTACCAAACATAGTCATGGATCTAAGGAGACTTGGGTACAACAAAACATAAGTAGGAAGGAGCAAAACACATACTTTTCTCAAAGAGATATTGAAAATCAAAATGGAGAAGAAGAAACATATGACCAAGGAGACTATAGAAACATCCTTTAATACCTATATACAAATAGGTTTGGAGCCTCTGTATCAGGGTCGGCTGCATAAGGAACTCATTAGGTTGAGAAACTTAGAAATTCCTTTGAACTTGATGCCAGTGGCTTAATTTGAAGAAGGCGGACATGAAGATAGACAAAGATGTATATATGTCTTCACAAATAACCAAGATGAAACAAATGACTTGGGTCAGTTTTTAGTAAAAGAAACTTGGGACCGAAACCTAGAACAGTAGACATTCCAAGGCATTGTAGATGTTATACTCCTATAGATCCACAAAGAGAAAGGAGACATAATACTTCATCTAACCCTTTTCTTAGGGAAGGAGAAGCTATGCATGAGTTCCCTATCAGAAGAAAACAATGAATGGAATCATCTTGTAAGAACTATGAGACCATAAAAAGTGGAAATATGTATGAAAAATCAATATGAAGGATCTACATATCCTCATGATCATGTGGATGAATACAAAAAAATCCTAAGGGATGAAGAGATACAAGAATATAAGATCCGATTTGAAGCTTTTGGATGAACTTCATCAAGAGACTCCTTAACTTGGACTTTACCATTAATGAAGGAAATGTTTATGGATATAGATAATTTTATGGAAGATTTCATAGGGGAATTCTCCAAGATAGGAATCAAACATACCATTGCTACATTGATTCATACATTTAAGCAAAAAGATGATGAAAGTGTCATGACGGCAGTAAACAATATCTAGATAGATGCCCTCAAGAAGAAAATCCATCAATGCCTAAGAGAGTGAGTTGAGGTTGTAGCAAGAGAAGACCAAAACCCTCACCACCTTGCATCGAAGCAAGAAGGAAAGCTCAAGAGTGACTCTCCTCTCATCCACTGCTACCTCCAACATGTTCAAGCCATTGGCATCAGACACATGCTATGTCACATGCTTGAAAACAAGGAGAATAGGGAGTCAAGGATCCTAGTCCATGAGGAAAATACAAGGAATGCAACTACTCTACTCACACAAAGGAGAGACATGCATAGGCACACACACACACACACACCACTCTCACACACTCACAAAGACACAATACATAAATGTAAATAGTCTTGAAGTAAAAGAGAGCCTTCATAAGGGATATTACATGAGAGCACGTTGACCAAAAGCTCCCTCTTTACAAAAATGAGCTTATATATATAGGCTAAGCTCTATTCCCCATGTGCTCTTTTGAAAAGTCAAAAAGTGAATCTCTCTCTAACTAACATATCTTCTAGGATATTCCAAAATCAGTTCTGTAACCACCAAATCCCAAGAATATGCATGCATGGGATTTTTACATGGGATTGTCCTAGAAGAGCCAAAAAGTGAGGCCTTCAAGAGTTTCCTACACTATGGTATAAGGAAATATTAAAAAGTGCTTTTAGGAGAGTGTTCATATGTGACACTCAAGTATATACAAAAGAGGGTTATTCTCATGGTCTAGGGAGGGTTCCCATGCACAATTGAGGATGTGTGCATACCCTCCAACCCAATAGAGTACCTACAACCTTTGAGTTCTCCATTTTGAATTTCGAAAGCATATCTTTGATGTACTTCTTGTGAGTGAGAAACATGCTTCTTTTTGCATACAAAAGTTCCTAACCTAGGAAGTACATAAGCAAACCAAGATCACTGATCTTGAATTCTTCTTTCATGTGGAGTTTGATTTTTCTAATTCCTTCTACATGAGTTGACCCTCAAGTGGGATTAGGAAACCTAGGGGGCCCTAGAAAAAAATTTTGGTGCAATACCAAGGGGTAAAAAAGTGTGTTTAAAAGTGTATGAAGTAATTTTTCTATCAATTGAAGTCAGAAACAAGTGACTCTGAGATGTCTTATGGCATGGAGAGACCCATAGGTAGCTCAAGAGTGGCATACCTAGAAAAAATAGAGGGCCCTTACAAGACTCAACTGGAATATATCAAGACCAACGGATTAGGTGCTCGTATCTATGAGGACGATTGCAGAAGATCCATTTTCCAAATAAAGAACCCAAATCAACCCTTTGGACTTGAACATCCAGTAGTTAAATTCGAAAATGGTTCATACATAGATAAAGAAGGAACAATGTATGTGGTCACCAACTAGCTAGATAGAGCAGATGAATTTGGCAATATAATCTCAGAGATTGAAATAGGTGACATAGAGCAAGGGAACTTAGGAAGAGAGCCAAGAACCCCTCGAGGCAAATCAATTTTGATTAGAGTGATCACCCCAGAGAGGGTCCCCCAAGACAATACGAACATAGACTTGCTATTAAACCAAGAGACAGAAGAGGCTTTCTGGAGGTATAAACCTGACCAGCCTAATGAATTGGGAATGCTTACCATATATGAATTCAAAGATCCAGATACACGAGGCAAAGTGACCTACTTAGACAATACTTCTGAGAGGGTCGGTCTTGGAGCATGGCAGGCATGCCTACACTTGGAAGGGTGAATTTGTTTTTCCCCAACCAAGATCCAATATCTCTTTTGGTCACTAAGGAGATGGAACATCTCAAGCTCATGGAACCCAGAGAGATAGGAGTAGAGATAGAGCCGAGGTGAGCTTTGCTAACCCACTGGAAAGAGAAAGAATGAGAAAAGAATTGGATACAATGGAAAATGAGAGACATATGGACCCAACCAATCAAAGAAATGTAGATGAATTGCCTATGGCATGGCCTAGAGAACACATTAGAACCTTGAGGCCTACACCATTGGTTAAGTCCATGAAGAACTACTTCGATGGCACTCGAGACCCGTATGATCATGTGGAAAAGTTTAGGCAAGTTTTGAGAGTTGAGCAAGTTGATGACCTATTCACATAGTACAACACTTTTGGTCTAACCCTTAAGAACACGGCCCTTACATGGTTTCAACCATTGCAACAGAGGCAATTTAGTACATAGACCAATTGCTTGAAGCCTTCATCACAGAATTTTCAAAGATTGGCATAAGGCACAACACTTCTTCATTGATCCATAGCTTTAAACAAACACCTCAAGAGACAGTGAGACTTGCAAGAAGAAGATTTTGACAATACCTAGAGAGATGCCCTGTGCTCGAGTTACCCACACCTACCAAACAAGTGGCTTTATTCTTAGATGGTTTACCAAATCGAGATGCTATGTGTATCTAAAGGACCCTAGATCCATAGAAGAGTGTGTGCACATGTGCATAGATATTGAGGACAATCTATGGGAGGAATTGGAGCTTTCAAATATCTACAAAGATTTAGATCGCTCTACTAACCTCAATTCAAAGCCATCCACATCCATTGAGGACCTTGCTGAGAAGATAGCTGAGAAGTTAGGAGTCTCTAGCAAACAAATACTGAGATTTTCCCTAGTGAAACGGTGTTATACCTATGGAGGAGACCATATGGCTAATGTGTGTCCAATCATGGCTCAACCCCAAGTGAACCCTAATAGCCAATACTACACCATATAAAGGAGATATACCAACCACACTACACAAGATTACCCATATAATAAGCAAGCAGTTAGACAAAATTATCCACATTCATATTGACAAGGGAGATATCAAAATCAGTACCCACAGTAGTATGGTAGGCCCCAATCACCCTACCAACCACCCTATCAGGCTTAGAAAGACCTCAACCAGTTTTAGCACAGCAACCTCCACCTCCAGCCAATGTGATCCTAGTGAAGTATGCTACTGCGGAAGAAAATTTGAATAGAGCCTTAGTGCCAACATCACCATTGCTTTCAGAAAGTGACCCAAACGATCATAGCTTTGACTCGACTCATATCGATAGTCCACACGCTTACTATATGCAGTCACCTAAGCAAAATGAGTCATACTATTATGAAGACCCTAGTGAACCTAGTTGGGAGCCAGAATATGCAAATGTCATGTACACAAATTTTAGCTCTAGGTACCAACCTAGGCAGATAAGACCCCCATTTCCTAGAGGGCCATGCTACCGATGTTAGGGAGATCAGCCCATTTGTGATTGCCCTATGCCTGCACCTACACAACCCCAATCTGTGACAATTCAAGGTTTTTGCCTAGATTGTGGGAAGGAGCACATGTTATGAGATTTTCCTAAGAACCCCACAAATATGCAAAAAATCACTCCTATCAATGTCATTGGGTTAGTGGTAGACTCCACGGGAAGTGTGAGTTCTACTGCCCTAGTGCAAGTAGTCGGGAGAGCTCAAGCATTTAAGCAAAACCAAAACTTAAGCTAGGAAAAGAGTTCTGAGGTTAGTGAGACCGAGAGTCTAACCAAGAAGAGGACAAGAGCTTGGAGAGAAAGTCATGAACGAATGAAAAGACAATGGTCAAAGAAAATGAATGAACTTGAGGAAAGCTTAAGAGAAACAAAGGCCAAGATAATTGAAATCATATCTCAAACCCACTCTCGCACATCACCACCACCACCATCCCTTATAGTTTCTAATCCACCACTCTCTAATCAACCTCATGTAATCCCACCACCATCTAGAGTAGGACCATTCCTAGCCGATCCCACTCCTAAAGACCTAGACATGACGCTTAAGGCATACCAGGCTAGAATACAAGAAGGGTCAAATTTGACAGATCATGAGAAGTGTTACACTAGAGCTTACTAGAGCTTGAACAGACCAAGCTTTGTGCTAAGATGGTAGAATTGGCTCAAACAATATTTGAGGCCAACTGTCTCTTCATTTGCTCTAGTTCAGCTAAGACTCAGTTACATTTTGATGGAATGTTAGAAAGATTGGAGAGTCTAATTGCAAAATCTAGAAAGAAAGCCACCACCCAGAGAAAGGACAAGGCAAGTGAAAGAATGAGCCTTCCTCCCAAGGAAGCTTTTGTTCCTAATTCCATTGAACTAGACACCTCTTCTTCCATGAATCGTTATTCACCAGAATTCTTGAGAGAAATCCAAGAAGAGAAATGGGCAAAAGAAAGTGAGAATCCTCACCCCATTGAACTTGTGGATGACCTACATGTTGCATTCTCAAAATATATTCCCTCTATTTATGGGGAATAAGAGGAGGCCTCGTCCAATGAACGATTAGGCTTCGAGTCTAACTCTTTGCAGGAATCGCCTCATTTCACAGGCCCATGGGAAGCAAAGTCTACTTGTATGAGAGCACCCACAGTCATGGTAAGAAATGAAGATTCAATCATACCTAGGAATATAGAGGTGGTGAAGAACACTAAAGTGTAGGACAATCTCAATTTAGAAGAGCTACTCAAGGTTAAACCAGAATTGTGGAAACACATACCCAACCAAGTGCTGGAAGTAGCGAAACCTCGTTCCCATTCTTGAAGAGTGCAAGGCTAGTATGGATGAGATTGATCAAGTAAGAAATTCAAATTTAGAATCCATCCACATGGATCCCTTTTGTGCATCAGAAGAAGAATTCATGTATGAAATAGAAGCTCACCCTCAAAGACACGAAGAGTTTACAAATGGTGTGAGATTAACCACACAGATAACCACCAAGAGTGAAGACAAGAAAAGAAAGAAGAGAGAAGCTGCACCAGAGGAGGAGGAATCTTTGTTTGAGGTCCCTGAAAATTTTAAGAAGTATGAGATAGAAGATAGAAAAGTCATGATAAGGATGCCTAAACGTGAAGCACAAGCAGGAGAGGCCTATGATAACAAAGAGAAAACTAAGAAAATCATTGTGACCATAGAGGAAGGTGAAGAATGATACACATACATAGGACATGATTTGACAGAGGAAGAGGAGGAAGAGTTGGTAGCCTTGGTATGAGAATACAGAGATGTTTTTGCATGGAGTTATAAGGACTTAAAAGGAGTAGATCCCGAAATATGCTCACATACAATTCCCATGACCTCAGATGCCAAACCCTCTAAGCAGAAGCCTTACACATATAACAACAATTATGCTACCAAGATCAAGGAAGACAAAGATAGATTGGTAGAAGCAAGATTTATCTATGAGATTGAGCGCATTGAATGGGTATCCCCCATTGTAGTGGTGCCTAAGAAGAATGACAAGCTATGTGTATGCATTAACTTGAAGAAGGTTAATGTAGCCACTATCAGAGATAGTTATCCGCTTCCTATCACTGAGCATCTATTAGAAAGAGTGGTAGGCAAGGAAGTGTATAGCTTCCTCGACGGGTTCTTTGGATATAATCAAGTGGCAATTGCTCTAGAAGATCAACATAAGATAGCTTTTGCCATAGAGTGGGGCATATTTGCTTTTCGTGTAATGCCATTTGGGCTTACCAATGCACCAACTACCTTTCAAAGATGATGTGCCATGTGCTCAAAGAGTTATTGCGGAAAAACTTGGAAGTCTATGTTGATGATCTCTATGTTCATTCTAACATTAGACAAACACATATACCTGAACTCAGACAAATGTTTGACAAATGTAGAGAACATCAGGTCTACTTGAACCCAGAAAAGTGTGTCATTATGGTCAGGCAAGGCAAGATTCTAGGATATATAGTGTCTAAGAATGGCATATCCACAAATGAGGATAAACTTAGAACTATTGTGGAGCTACCTAGGCCAAAGAATGTCAAGGAAGTACAAGCTTTCATGGGGAATTGTGGTTATTATTGAAGATTCAATCGTATGTATGGAATCATTGCAAAGCTTTGTACTCCCTTCTGACTAACTTTGAATGGACAGATGAATGTGAGAACTACTTCAATGAGCTCAAGCGACAACTATGTTCAACACCGATCTTGACTACACCATATTGGAACAAGCCATTCCATGTTCATGTGAATGCATCCCAAACCCTCAAGCATTACTCTATCTAGTGAACAAACCCTGCAATACAGGCAGATTAGTAAGATGGTTCCTCTTATTAATGGAATATGACTTTGAATTAGTGGTTAGGAAAGGCAGGACAGGCGGATCACCTTTCTAGACTAACTTCCAGAGATTCCCCTCAGGGAGTGTCAGATGATCTTCCTAATACTTACTTGTTCAATCTAGAGGTAGTGCCTGACTCAGCAAAAGCTATAGTGCCTATTCTCACCTTCGAACCCAAACATCGTGTATTGAGTAAGGAGAAGCAAGTAGTCAGATCTCAAAAGTACCACATATTGGCATGTAGTGTGTATAAACACACCAACCAAGGCATATTGACTTGTTGTGTAGAAAAAGATGAACATGCAAAATGGTTGCAACTGGCACACGTAGGTGCACTACAGCAACACCATTCGATACATAGAACCCTATAGACCCTATGAAGATTAGGTGTGTATTGGCCAACTATGGAAGTAGATGTCCATAAGTTATGCAAGGAATGCCCAACCTGTACTATTAGACCACCTGTGGAACATGCTACACTATATCGAGTGTCTTTAGTACCAGATTGGAGTGAACCATTAGTAACCTTTTTGAGGAAGAAAACATTCCCTCAAGAGATGATAGTGGCAAGACGAAAGAGTTTAGAACAGGAAGCACTAGATTACACACTCATAAGTGGTACTCTATATAAGCGAGGAAAAGACGGATACCTTAGGTTGTGTGTTCATGAGAGCGAATATCTTAAGATCTTAGAGACATTTCATCAACGTGTAGCAAGAGGACATTTTGGACCAGATCGGGTGACCAAAGCTATACTATTTGGTGCCCAACACTTCACATGGATGCACATACCTATGTGAAGCGGTGTGACACTTGTTAGTGAACTCAATATCCGATACGTAAAGATGAGATGCCACTGAAACCCATGATGGGATGATGTGCATTCTCTAAGTGAGGAATAGACTTTGTTGGGCCTATTAATCCCCCAGCTAAGGGTTCACATGCTGAATACATTATTGGGGATGCAAACTATCTAACCAAATGGGTAGAAGTAAAGGCTACAACAAAGAACGATGCTCAAATGATGGCCAAGTTCTTACTCAAGAATGTGTTCACCAGATACGGGCTACCAATAGAGTTACTAAGTGATAGAGGCACACACTTCTTAAATGAAGTCATTGAAAAACTTCTCCAAGAATTCTTGGTGATACCTAAGAAGTATGCCCCTATCATCCCCAAGCTAACGGACAAGCTGAGAGCACAAACAAGATTCTATGTAATGTATTGACAAAATTGGTGAATAATAAACGCTCTGATTGGGATAAACAACTACATCATGTTGTATGGGCATATCGAGTTGCCTATAAAATGGTACTCCAAGCCACACCTTATGAGATGGTATTTGACCAAAATTCAATGCTACCATTAGAATTCTTGATACACACACTGAAAGTAGCATAGGAGCATTAGTGGGCAGGTCACGAACTCTCTTCAAGGATCTTTGATCTTGAACGGTTAGGTGAAACGAGTCTAAGAGCAACTGCAAGAATATACACAGCCAAGAAAAGACAAAAGGCTTACTTTGATGCCACATGAAGGATAAGGGCTTGAAAGCGGGAGATTTCATCCTAGTGTACACTTTGAAGCAACATGCAAGAAAGCCAAAGAAGCGAGGCTATGGAACCATGATTATTAATAGAATATCAACGAGTGGAGCACTCCAATTAGCCACTCTAGAAGGTGAAATCCTACCTAGTTACATCAGTGGCTGTAGAGTCAAATTATATTAAGAACCCCTAACAGAGAAGATGCTAAATCGACTCAATACTACGAAGAAACGTAAAGAAGAAGAAAAATGAATTCGAGAAGAAGTGCAAGCAAAAGCTTTGGAACACATCCAATGAATGAAATTGAGAAAACAAGGTAGAGATCAGCCTAGGTCAGAAACTCAAGAAGCTCCAAGATAACACATGGCCATGTGCGAAGCAGCAGTATACATTCCCATAGGATAGTTGATCGATGACCCTTTGTGACCCTAGAGGTAGGACAAGGAGAAAGTGCAAGGACCGTAAGAGCTCTAATTGACTTAGGAGCAGCCACTACTGCAGTTCGACTTTCTTACTATCAAGAATTGCAATTAAAAGTCAATCCTATAGAAGCATATCTCATAGGATTGGGAGGTGTGGAAACCCCTTGCATGGGTGAGGTGAACTTCCCCTCTACATTCAAGATGTTCTAATGACAATCAAAGTGCTAGTGTGTGAAGAGAAGGATCTCATTGAGCCTCTGGTCTTGGGTCAAGACTAGATCTATGATCATGCAATCAAGCTAAACCTCAAAAGTGGACTTCTTCACGTCTGGGTAAATCAAAATCGCATCACAATTGAATTAGAAAACCAAGCACTCAAGGAACTAGGAACGATACCCACTCCTGGTCCTTCTAGGAACACACATGACGATAATGATGTTATTCTTGTCCAAGGTTCTATGGTGCAGAAGATTGTCACTCTTGAAGGAGGTGTAGAAGTCAATGAGGAAGTCCCTTATTTTCCAAAGAGGATCCCAGGAAAACAAGCAGGTCAATGCAAGACACAAAGGAAGCCTATAATTAGGAAGTATGATCACCGATCAATGCAACATAAAGTACCTCATGGAATGAAGCAGATCTGGATATGAAAGGGTGCACAACCCTCTGCTCTAGAGCTTGGATCCCAAAAGATGCACCAAACAAACTACTCAGTTGAGGACTACAATGAAGGAGTATCCTAGGCATCAATCTAGACGAACCATTTCTATTTGGGTCCCAAAGTAGTCAATGAAGGTTTTCCCCAATGCTAGACAGATCTAGGTGCCCAAGACTTGCTTACGAGCTCAAATAGCTTCACCTCAGCTCAGAAGCTTGAATCAACACTCACAGGCACTCTGAAACAAATCCCAAGGCAAACATCTACATTCCACTCTGTGACATCTCCGATCACACCTAGGAATATCTGAAAATGGGTACCCAAAAAGTCCCATATCCAACACGATCTAATCCAGAAAGCTTTACATGCCATCACTACCAAAAGCTATGATCCCATGATAAAAGTTTGGAGAATTAAACCCTGTATCAAACCTCCTCACCTAATTTTGTAAATCAATCCGCATCAAGTAGATATAGTTGAGTACAATGCCCATCCAAAGTATGCATCTAGGGGAATTACTAACATACTAACTGCCTTTCACAAACATCTCAAACACCCCCACTAACCCCTAACCACTTCCAATATCATGTTGGTATTGTGAAGGGAACACCATAATATCATGTTTCCTATGCAATGCTAATATG
Organism: Ceratopteris richardii; assembly: GCA_020310875.1. Taxonomy (NCBI): domain Eukaryota; kingdom Viridiplantae; phylum Streptophyta; class Polypodiopsida; order Polypodiales; family Pteridaceae; genus Ceratopteris; species Ceratopteris richardii. The sequence continues at coordinate 95,178,786 of CM035426.1, forward strand.
CTTCTCTTCTTCTAGCAGATAAGCATCAAGAACTACCAACAATATCATGGCAGAGACAGCAAGCCCCAACTCGTATGCAAGACTGAGTCAAGTAGGAGTTAATATGGAAACTCTATCTATTTAAGTGCCACCAACTGAATGGCTGGTAGAGCTACGACACCTATAGAGGCCTCCCCCCCAATACGATCCTCCTAGATTCCAAACACGACCAAGGTTAGGCAAGAACATTTAGATCCCCATCACAACTATCGAGGCAACGACTACGGCAACCAAACGGATAGAGAAAAATTCCCAAGCAACTAGAACTCTGGGCCATGAAACCATAGTCATGCATGAAAGCTCAACAGAACCACTACCTCCAACAACCCCACCCTCACCTCCTCGAACAAAAGCTGTAAATATCATCTCGACCACTAACCCCACACAGAAAACCTTCATCTTCTGTAGCCCCACTTCTAGTTCAACCTTGTTTTCCTCCTTTGACAACCCTATATATCATACCATCACCATTACAACCGAATCCCTCATGGAGCCTACCTTAGGACATCCTGTCTCCACGATGTCAGTCATAGGCTACCTAGACACTAGAACCACATTTCTCAATTTCCCTATGTCCGAAGCTTCATCCATAGCAATCCCACCTCCAATCTTTTACATTCCCACCTCGGTCCCACCAATCCTTCAACCCATCCAGGCCACTTTCTCGAGAATGTTCCAACCCATGTCCCAACCATTTCCAACATTTTCAATCTCAGCACCCCCTTCACACTTATTCACCATGATCACACACACACTACCTATCAAGACACCACTCTCACCTCCATGATTGAAAGCATGGACGTTTCACCACCCACAACACCTCCCCTGTTGGTGCAAGGCAATCAACAATTGAAGTTTTGATGAAGTTTTGAAGTCAAGGATTGAAGAAAAGATCAAGTCATGAAGTATGAAGAAAGTATATGTACATTAACTTAGAGTTAGCTCACTTATACTTATTGTATGGCTATGAGCTTGTACATATTTGCCTATATATACAAGTAAAAATGTCGGATGAGAATTAGAAGTCATTAGACACTTGTGAAGTGAGTAAGAAAGCTCTCTCATATAGATGTAAAACTTTTCAGTAATGAAGAAAAGTTGCGCCTGATTTTTCTGTGTGTTCTCCTTCTTTGCTTGATCATTTCAAGAATTCTTTTCTAGATGTCTAATTCCATAGTTCATGAGTCTATGGTTAAAGTTTGAGAGCCTAATTGTAAAACCGCTGTGAGAATTATGAGTGGGAACATTCATATGTGAGGAAGTGTTAAGTGTCTTCTGAAACAGGTGCAATCCCGATGGTCAAAGAAATGGTCAGTTCACAGTGCACAGTGTAAAGTTTTGCACAAGTGAGGAGCCAAAATCTAACTTGGAAGGTAAGCTATCTATGGCTAAAAGCATTTGCATAAACGGGTTACAGTTTAGAAGTTGCAGGTGTCAAAGTCGACTATAAATAACTACAATTTTAGACATAGGTGACTTGTTAAGATCATTTCTCAAGATCTACTGAGTTTTTTTTAATGATTTAACTTTCAGGAGGTGCGCAACTAGAGACAACACATTGTACAGAGTTTTATCAAAAAATTTACACATTTGATAAGTCATTGAGTGAGTTATGTGCAGCAGACTTTCTGTGTAGTCATCTTCTTCATAGTTTGTTAAAAAAAAATTGGTAGTTGAGCATTGATCCTCCAAATTGGTAGAGGTTTTAAGTTATCCTTGATATAGAGCTGCTTTAACTTCAAGGATAACTTGTTCTTTTGGAGATTAACACTCTCCATCATCCCCCATCCCCCTCACTTCCACCATCCCCCATTCCCTCACCACCAACTTCACTGGTACACACCTATCCCTTCGACACAACATCCACACTTCCCATTCCCCACTCCCATTCCCTTGCATCAACCACTGTACACACTGCATCTTCATCTATACATAATGCATTTGATACTATGCTTCAGTGTATGTCGCACCTAAGAGCAGATTACATTCAACTAGAAGATCATAACAACATATTACAAGCTCACTCAAAAGAATTATGACAATGCATCGCTACATTGGAGGACGAAAATGCAAGTCTCCAAATGTAGTTTACATTACAGGAGGCACATAGTGTTGATATACTTAGGTAGTGATGTGTGTGAACACTCTAGGACTGCCGGGGCACTTTTTTCCCTCTTTAGGAGGTTTTTTTCCCCCGGCTTGTATATACGCCTATTGTCCTAATGGGCTACTTATCTTTGTACATTCTCTAGTAATACATTCAGTCTTGTGTGTTGTGCTTCAAGCTTCTTCTTCTTCCTTGTGCTGTTCGCGTGCTTCCGCAGACGTCTAACTCCAACAATTGGTATCAGAGCAGGTCGTCGCTTCTTCTAGGGCACCGTCGACACTCCTCCGTTTGCAGTCTCAGATTCGCACGAAATTTGGTGAGCATACTCAGGGTGTTTCCGAGATCAAAATAGCTTTGTTCTGTGGTGCCAAAATCGCGATCTGAGCTCGTTTCGGCCTCCGAATGCACTATCGCAGCACTTGTGTAGGCTATTTCGTCCTTTTGTGCCAAAGGTATATACCAGTTTCTGTTCGCCAGTTTAAGCATCTTGAAGTCTGCTACAGGTCTAGCAGAACTCGTTTGGGCAGTTCCGTTCAACTTTTTTAGATACAGTCAATTTTCTGCATCAAGGTATTTTAGTCACCGGCCATGGATGAAAGCAGTGATGTATTCTGTATGTTGGCTGTTGAGGATAAGTTGGATGGTACCAACTACCCATTATGGGCTTATATGATGCGACATGTACTGGTTGCAAAAGGATTGTGGAACATTGTGCAGGGTGTTGAAAGACGTCCTGTTACACCTGTAACGACAGGTACTGCAAATACAATTGTTGGAGCTGATGAAGATGGTGTCGAAGATGATATTCCGCAGATTCCTGTTCGTGCTGTTGTTTCTGTTGCACCTACTGCAGAGTAGATTCGTTGGGATGGCAGAGATGCCCAGGCACATGCATTGATAGCTTTGTTTGTCAAACGTGCCATTATTCCTCACATTCGCTCTTGCAGAACAGCAAAGGATGCTTGGGATACACTTACCACTTTGTACCAGGCTAGGAATGAGGCTCGTGTTGCTTACCTCCGAAAACAGTTGGAGAGTGAGAACATGAATGAAGGTGATTCTATGGACAGTTTTCTTACAAAGATCAAAGACCTGAAGGAACAATTGATTTCTGCTAATGAGGTTATACCAGATAGCTCACTTGTGCAGACCGTTCTCAATGGTCTTCCTGATTCATATCAGAGTTTTGCCTCTACTCTTCGGTTGATGATGAAAGGCAATCTGAATGCCTTGTCATTTGAGGAATTAGTCTCTGTTCTATTGCAGGAAGATCAGTCGAGGCAGAACAGGTCCATTATGCATGTTGTAGATCAAGCTTTCCTGGCTAGTCAGAAGGGCAAAGGAAAATGGGGCTCTTCTACTAGTAAGCAGAAATCTGCAAATGCTGCACATTCAAAGAACCAAGACAAAGATGAGAAAAAATCAGAAAAGCAGAAATTGTTTTGTAAATACTGTAAAGGCAATGATCATATCATAAAGAACTGTCCAAAACTGGCTGCTAAAGAGGCAAAGAAGAAAGAGGCTGGAATAGTTGTTGCAGAGGCCTCTACACCAAAAACAGAGTCTGCAAATCTTGTGCAGGAAGAAGAATGGGCGTTTACTACTGTCTGCAGTTTTGACCCATCTTCTCCTGATCAGTGCATGTCTGCAGTAGACTCAGATGTTTGGTACTTTGACAGTGGGGCGACCAAACATATTACCTCGCAGCGCAGTTTCTTCTCTTCACTCGAGCCTGCCCCTACAGGGAATACTGTCACATGCGCCAATAACTCCTCTTATCCTGTTATGGGAGTTGGTAAGATCATTCTGACTACTGATGGTAGTTCTTTCACTTTGTCAGATGCTTTATTTGTGCCAGGGATCAAAAAGAATCTGTTATCAGTTTCTGCATTAGCCAAGATTGGCTTGGTTGTGAAATTTGTTGATGACAGGTGTACAGTCCATGATCTCTCAAATGGCGATCTGATTATTGCTTCTGGCATTTTATGTCGTGGGCTGTATAAGCTCATAGACTATGAAAGATCTGTGAATGATTCGGCATGTGCAGTTCATGATTCTCAGGCTATGTCAGATGCAAAGCTTTGGCATGCACGCTTTGGTCATCTGAATTTTGCTAGTTTGTTACGCCTGCAGAAATTTGAAATGGTGTCCTCTTTGCCCAAACTTGAGGCACCTAGAAAACATGTTTGTGAAGGCTGTATTTTGGGAAAAATGCAGCGTTCTTCCTTTCCAAAAGATGGTTCAGTTCAGGCTACGCAGAAATTGCAGCTTGTACATAGTGATGTCTGTGGTCCTATGCAGAGACCCTCTTTTGGAAATTACCTTTACTTCGTGACTTTCATTGATGATTTTTCCAAGCATGCATGGGTATATCCACTCAAAGCAAAGTCCGAAGTGTTCATGTGCTTCAAACAGTTTTTGGTTTTGGCTAAAAATCTGTCAGCATGTAAAATGGGCACCCTCCGTTCTGATCGAGGGGGGGAATATATGTCTTCAGATTTTAATGCATTTCTGGCTGAACGTGGGATAAAACACCAGTGTACAGTGTCGTATACACCTCAACAGAATGGAGTTGCTGAACGGAAGAACAGGTCTCTCATGGAGATGGCGAGGTGTATGGTCAAGAGTCAGGGTTTACCTCATAGTTTCTGGCTTGAGGCTGTCATGTGTGCAGCATATGTACTGAACAGGTGTCCCACTAAAGCGTTGCAGTCTATCACTCCATATGAGGCTTGGCATGACCGCAAGCCATCTGTTGCTCATCTGCGTGTTTTTGGTTGTTTGGCATATGCATTAGTGCCTGAACAACATCGCAGAAAATTGGATGATAAGGCAGTAAAATGTATTTTTGTTGGGTACAGTTCTGAAAGTAAAGGCTATCGTCTGTATCATCCACAGACTAAACGCATTCTGGTTAGCCGTGATGTTGTCTTTGTGGAAGATGCTATTCAGCCATTGCTTTCATGTACTAAGGAGACATCTGTTAGCTCCAAAGACATGTATGATACTTTGATGCCTCTTTTTACAGGTGGACAGTCTAGTGCTGGTCCTAATGAGGCAACTTCTCAGCCTTTGCAGGTTTCATATGATGATGCAGATCATTCCATTTCTGATGTAGATTTACATGATGCACTTGCTGATGAGAGAGCTGATATTGAGCAAGCAAAAACTATGCCAAAATGGCTGGTGCAGACTTTGCGTGATAGCAAATTAGATGCACCTTTGTCATATCGTACTCGTTCAGGCTCTCATAGTGCCTCCTTTGCATCAGATTGCTATGCTATGGCTGCATCTAGTCTCTGTGATGAGAATGAGCCTGTTTCTTTTGATGAAGCACAAAATTCAGAAAATTGGATGGCTGCTATGCAATCTGAATATGATGCTATAATGAAGAATGGTACATGGTCTTTATGTGACTTGCCTCCTGGCAAGAAGGCCATTGGCACTAAGTGGGTATACAAGTTGAAGCGTAAACCTGATGGTATAGTTGACAGGTATAAGGCTAGGCTTGTTGCAAAGGGTTATGCGCAGGAAAGAGGCATTGATTTTGATGAGACCTTTGCACCTACATGCCGTATGACTACTGTTCGGAGCATTTGTGCACTTGCAGCCCATCATGGTTGGAATGTACATCAGTTGGACATTAAAACAGCATTTCTGAATGGTGACTTGCATGAAGAACTGTATGTTTTTCAGCCCCGTGGCTTTGTGCAGAAAGGGCATGAAAACGAGGTGTGCAGGTTAAATAAGGCGTTATATGGTTTAAAGCAAGCACCACGTGCTTGGTATGAGAAGATACATGCCTATCTGATTGCACATGGTTTTGAGAACAGTCCAACTGAAAGCACCTTATATGTTAAGCGTGCTAATGATGTGCTTCTGATCATGGTTGTCTATGTTGATGACATGCTGCTCACTGGTCCTATTGAGACACATATTCCTGATTTTAAGGCTGATTTGCATGCCTTATTTGAGATGTCTGATTTGGGGCATTTGCATCACTATTTGGGCATTCAGTTTATGCACGTTGATGGTGGAATGGCTTTGTGTCAAACGAAATATATTGACACATTATTGCAGCGTTTTGGCCTTGAAGACTGTAAGCCTATTGCCACTCCTATGGAGACAGGTTTACGATTGAGTCTTCATGATGCTGGAGATGCATTTGATGTTGTTCTCTATCAGCAGCCTGTTGGATGCTTGATTTAGTTATGCATTACTCGGCCAGATATTCAGTTTGCTGTCTCATAGATGAGCAGGTTTATGCATTGCCCAGGAGTCACGCATTGGAAAGCGGTTAAGCGCATCTTTCGCTAATTGAGTGGTACTCGGCTACTTGGGTTGTTTTATCCCAAGGGGGGATCACTACCGCCATATTTGCATGCTTTTTCTGACTCAGATTGGGTTGGTTGCTATGACACTCGTGTGTCCACCAATGGTTTTTGCTTCATGCTTGGTAGCTCATGTATATCTTGGTTGAGCAAGAAGCAGCCTACTATGGCCACTTCCAGTTGTGAGGCTGAGTATAGGGCAGCTTTCACAGCGACTGTTGAGTGTGTGTGGCTCAGACGCCTTATGGCTGATTTGGGTGTTGGCCAGTCTTTTGCCACCACCATCTTCACTGACAGTCAGAGCGCATTGGCAGTTGCGAGGAACCCTGTGTTCCATGCTTGCACTAAGCACATTGAGGTGCATTATCACTATGTCAGGGAGAGGTTCTCTGCTGGGGAGATCAGCTTGGCATATGTGCCCACGCAGGAGAACATTGCAGACCTTTTCACGAAGGCTCTGCCTAGGGAGAAGTTTGAAGCTTTCCGCAAAGCTTTGGGCTTACTTCCTTTTGTGGAGTGATTTCCACATAGCTTGGCACTTCCTTATACATGAGTGCCAGCTCCTTGTTCACCGCATCACTCCCAGGGGGGATTTGTTGATATATTTAGGTAGTGATGTGTGTGAACACTCTAGGATTGTCGGGGCACTTTTTTCCCTCTTTAGGAGGTTTTTTTCCCCCGGCTTGTATATACGCCTATTGCCCTAATGGGCTACTTATCTTTGTACATTCTCTAGTAATACATTCAGTCTTGTGTGTTGTGCTTCAAGCTTCTTCTTCTTCCTTGTGCTGTTCGCGTGCTTCCGCAGACGTCTAACTCCAACACATAGCATATTGGAAGCAAAGTTGCAAAACACCGACAAGGATTCCTTGCAACTAGTTGAAGGTCACCTACGCACACAGATGGAACAAAACTCAAAACTACAATGCAACATGGCACTATTACGTAGCTACCTCGCCATAGCCCAGGAAGAAAATTGATGGCTATAGACACAAAATCAAGAAAATATAGATGCAGCCATAGAGAATACACCCAGGGCACCCATCAGTCCATCAAAATTTCAAGTTGTACCCCTAGAAAAAATCAAAATCATACTTGAAGACTATGCTAACCTACTAGAAGCCCATGACAAATTATCAAAAGATTTGGATCAATTGAAGCAACAACCAACATCCGATACTAACAGCTGTCCCCCCGACCAGTGTAGCAACCTCTTCCACCATTATTGACTTAGAAGCACTAAAGAAACTCAAAAAACAAGTCAAAGAATTAGAAACATGACTCTTGCAATAAAAAATGCCACCACCCCCACCGGAGGCCCTTGCTGAAGAAGAAACCATCTCAATTCCAGTCAAACAAACGTTTGAAGACAACTATGACCCTCAACCCATTCTAGGTGGATGGATAACAGAAGAGGGCTAGGATACATTCGAAGCACCATGACCCCCACGGTTAAGGCAAGTGGAAGACATGGGGAGTACTCATGAAGAGTGCACGATGGCATGAAATTAGGCAATGCAAATCATAGAAGAAATAGTGTTACAATCCATGCTATGGTCCAGTTCCATGATGCAGATCATGGAAAGAATTCAATATTAAAGTATAGAATAATGCCGGGTGTAAAGAATGGATTAATTATCCATACATTGTGCCACTGCAGGGACCACCCTCCATTGCTTACATGATGGCCACCATGCACTACTAGATCCCTCGCTTGAAGCTAATGTCACATGTCGCGATGCAAATGATGCTGAAAATTTTGGATATGATGCAAATTGTGCTCAAAATTTTTTTAAATACAAAAGCACCATAAATCACTCTATCAGGCTTTGCGAATGGCAATTATGACCTAGTGTATGACATGAGCACCACCCCAAGCATTAGAGTCACCTATGCTTGACATGTACATATAAAATACCTCCCTGCAAGTTACAAACAAACCTTCGAAGACATGTTTAGAACAGGATTCTAGAAATATCACTCGGAGGTGTTTGCACCAAGGCCAACACACTTGGTCCACTTATTTTCATGTGGTCAGGCTATGGATTCTGAATTTTACATGACCCCCCAACCCGATATCCCCAGTGCCATCAATTGGGATGCCTTGCAAGAAGATTTGGCAAGAGGGTTAAGGCTCAACGAACATGAGTTGGCCACTAATATCATTCAATATTATATCAACCACCCTACAAAACAGAGGTCTATCAGCGGTGATAGATGCTAAAGAGGGGGGAGTGTTGGCATAGAAGCAATGAGGAGATAAGGCAATCAAGTACAATCTGGCATATAAAAGGCCCAATCATTTTTTGCATAACTTGTTTTCACTCAAAGTGATTTTCATTACTACACAAACATTGTAAATATCATTCTTGTTAGATTAGGCTCCATTTTGCTCAACCCAAGGATTCCTCGAGCTTGAGGAGTATTAGAAGTAGTTGCATATCAATTTTCATAATTTTTTTATTTTTTTTGAGCCCTCAAATAAGCCCCTGGAACTATAAAAAGAGCTAGAGAGCTCATTTTTGATATTATCTTGTTAGAGTTTTGAGCTATTGTAAGAGACTTTTTGAGTAATAAAAAGAACTCCATTGTTCCTCTCTTTGTTCTTGCCTTGTGTGTGCATGTGTGTGTGTGTAGCTTGTCACTCACGCACTTCTGCCTTCACTTGCTCACAGTCGTCATACTAGTCCTCACGTCTCCATGGCTTGGCAATTATGAGGTGAATCTCCTCACGTTGGTACTTGCCATTGTGCTAGAGTGACACATGTGTATGTGTGTGTATATGTGTGAGTATGCATGATCATGTATATCTGTATATGTGCATATGAATGAGTAAGTGTGAGCATGTTAATCAATGAAAAAAAAAATGATATACAAACAATGAAAATTGTACTTACAATAATTAGCCATATTTTATGCTTGGTGAACATCTTGAGTAACCTACAATAAAGAGAGAGAGAGACAAAGAGAGAAAGAAAGAAAGAGAGAGAGAGAGAGAAAGAGATAGAGAGATCAAAAGAGAGAAGAAAAATGTTACACTTATGTGTTCCTCGACTAGCTTTGATGTGAACCGTTTCCCTATACATGGAGATGCACCACAATGCACTCTCCTTCTCGTGATCTCCACGATGATATCCTCGGAGTAGAAAACCGAGCTCCTAAAGTTACACATGGTACTCCGCATAGAGACTGCAGAATATGAAGAGAAACACGATACACACAGAGCACGAAGACAGACTTCTTAGGTCTTACAAATGCGGTTAAACTTACAGTCTGTGACTGATCACCAGGCCACTATATGTTTTATTAAAGAACATAAACAAAGAATTGTCCAGTGGCCATTTGGCCTTTCACATGGACACTAACAGTAATAATCTCCCACTAAAGACCAATATGGCCAAAGTAACTATGGGAGAAAAATACAGAATGACAAAGAATACCTGAGTGTGAGTATACAAACTATACCTCCCACCTGATGGGCATGTTACACAGTATACAAGTGACTGTGTAAGATCATGAATCAAGTAACCCCCATCAAGTGACAACAGTGTCAAAAGCTATCCCATGGTAGAGCTTTAGTCAAAGCATCTGCAACATTATCTTGAGTGTGAACCTTCTCAAGAATAATGTGGTCAGTGGCTAAAAAATCTTGAATGAAGTGATACCTCACCTCAATGTGCTTGGTCTTTGCATGATAGACCAAATTCTTAGCCAAAGCAATGGCACTCTGACTATCACTAAGCAAACAAGGTACATGCTGAGGTAAACCCATATCACAAGCCAGACGAGAAAGCCACAATGCTTCCTTACATGCCTCAGTTGCTGCAACATACTCTGCATCTGTGGTGGAGATAGCTGTACATTCTTGAACACGAGATCTCCAAGAGATAGCACCTCTAACAAAATGAAAAATGTACCCTGATGTAGACTTACGATTGTCTACACAACCAGCATAGTCAGAATATGTGTAACCAATAATGGATGCTTTCCCTCTGCCTAAGCATAGACACTTGTCCTTAGTGCCACTCAGATATCTTAAAATAATCTTGATCACTTCCCAATGTTTCTTGCCAGGATTAGACTTATATCTACTCACAACTCCCACTGAAAATGCAATGTCTGGTCTCGTAGCTACCATAGCATACATGAGACTACCAACAACATACTAATAGGGAATTTTGTTCATGAATTCCTTTTTCCTCATCTGATTTGGGGAAATTATCCTTACTCAATTTCATATATGTGGGTAAAGGTGTACTCAATGCCTTTCCACCCTGCATATTGAACCTATGGAGTACTTTGGATATGTACTCACTTTGAGACAATTATATGCATCTTTTGCTTCTATCACGAGTAATGCGCATGCCAAGAATATCTTTGGCATCCCCCAAATCCTTCATATCAAATTTCTGACTCAACTTCTTTTTGAGAATTGAAAAATCATAAGAGGACTTCCTAGCAATCAGCATGTCATCGGCATAAAGTATCAAGCATATCAACCTGCCATCTGAGCATCTCTTTGTGTAGAGACAATGATCCTCATTGCTTCGAGAATAGCCTTGAGACTTCATAAAAGCATCAAACTTTTGGTACCATTGTCTAGGGGACTGTTTAAGTCCATACAAGCTCTTCTTAAGCTTACAAACTAGACTCTCCTTGCTAGGAACTACATAACCCTCTGGTTGTTCCATATAGATCTCATCTGTAAGATCTCCATGCAAGAAAACAATTTTCACATCCATTTGGACTAGCTCTAAGTCCTCCTCCAAGCAACATGTGCAAGGTAGTCGAGAGAAGATTTCCTCAAAATCAACACCATGTTGTTGCTTAAAACCCTTTGCAACAAGTCATGCTTTATACTTTGGAGAAGCACTATCTGATGTGAATTTTAGCTTATATACCCATTTACATGGTAAAGCTGTCTTGCCCTTTGGCAAAGGTACTAAATCCCAAGTACCACTCTTGTGAATAGAATCCAACTCACTCTTCATGGAACACTCCCACTTGACATGATCCTCTGTCTGCATAGCCTCTTTGTAGCAAGAGGGCTCACTCGCATCTGTTAGCATAACATAATCTAAACCTAGAACATATCTATCAGGTGGATATGAGACATGCTCAAAACGTCTCAATGGTTGCTAAATAGGAATATGTGCAGACTGATATAAATGGACATTCTCTTGAACATCCCTATGTGCAGTATTTTTATGCGTGCTAATTGAAGGACTAGTATCCTCAAACACCACTCTTCTCACTTCAACCTCGTTAATGGGTTGTTTATGCATCTTAGACTCATTGAAAATGACATCACTACTTCTAATCACTGATCATGTTTGAGGATCCCATAAGAGATATCCAAATTGTCCTTCTTGACCATATCCAAGAAAAACTCATTTCTTTGACTTATGATCCAACTTCTTTCAAACCTTTGGCTACTAGGTGAAAGGTTAATCACATGAACTGGAGTCAATACTGGTTCTGCCCAAAAACCTTGTGAGAGGTTTGCATGATGCAACATAGAGACTACTCTATTTTGAATAGTTCTATTCATCCTCTTAGCTACACCATTTTGTAATGGGGTATAAGGAGTTGTAAACTCTCTACGAATCCCTCTAGAGTGACAAAAAAGGCTGAATTCATGTGAGGCATACTCACCCCCATTATCTGAACTTAAAGCTTGAAGCTTAATTCCTCTCACAAAATGAAAAATCGAAGAAAGATAACATAGGTAAGTAGCTAGAATGAGAAAGATTTTCCATTCCACTATGAGATATATGGCTCAAATGACCATGCCAAATACAAGCCATAGGCTATTCAGTAACATCTAACAAGTGTTCTTTCTGTGATACAAATAAAGGATAAAGTAAGCCAACTTTTCTTCCTTTTGCAATAACCATATTGCCCTTTGATATGCAAAAGGATTGATCATAGAAGACCACCTTGTAACCAAGGTCATCAAGTTGAACAAGTGAAATCAAAATACGTGATAACTGAGGTGCATGGTATACATTATGCATAGTAAATTTTGAACCATCAATGAACTGCACAACCACATCTCCAATCCCCACAACATCACACTGGTAAGAATCACCAAGTCTCACGGTACCAAGGGACTTTGCTGCATAATTAGAGAACCACTCTCTATGTGGTGTCACATGGAAAGAAGCACCAAAATCTAGGAGTCAGGTGTAGGAAAAAGAATCAGGCATAGGAGCCTCAGTTGGCACAGTACTATCAAGTGTCAACACATAAGCCTCATCAGAAATAGCATTAATTTCTTCAACCTTCACAGTCAAAGTAGATGGTGCAGGTAACTGTTTAACATGCCCATCAACATTTTGTTCATTACCTTTAGCATTCTTTAATGCATAATAATCTTTCTTCATGTGTCCTTTCTTATGACAATAATGACATTCGATATACCTCTTCCTTGATTTACTTCTACTCTTATTCTGTTGACCATTCTTTTCCTTGTTCTTTCTCCTGCCACATTGTTGATTTTCTCCTTGGTAAGAATCACGAACATTATATGCATCTCCACTATGAGTGCCAACCATTGTGTACCTAAGAACCAACTTAGGGACTTGTGGAGAAAGAGACTATACCTCAATCCCCCTCAAGTGCATATAGTGGGGATTCACGCTTTAATTATCAATCCGATGAGTATCAAAACCTAGCCGAGTGTATGAAGACATGCATTCAAATGACGATCAATGCAAATGAGTTACTCAAAGAGTGCAAACAAGGCAAAGACTATTCCAATCAAGCTTCAACTGTCAGTTATGGTGTCACGATACTTGGAGCAGCTACCAACAGTAAATTGAGATTTTCTCTCAGCTCCGAACTTCGAATATAGCAAATAGCATATGCATTTCGAAGCTCTTGAGAAGACACATCCAATGATGGTATTTTTACTCAATTCTGATGCTTCTACTTCAAGTTATCAGCAAAATACTGAGTCGCGGGAATGACCTTCCTACATTTCAGCACTTCCTACACTTCACACACACCTTAACCACAGCAAACAAACACTTTCATGGATAGACAACACTTCCTAACACTCTTTTCAAGCAACACACATGCATACAAGCTCACAAAGAAGATGATACAAAAAGGAGAAGACACAAATTCGAATTTCTGTGCTCTTCATTCTCACAATGGCCAAAAGTCTTTACAAAGAGTCACAAATTGACTTATATACGTGCCCTAAAAATGGTCCTTTCACACAACAGACCGGCACTTTATTCATTAAAAGGCTAATTTCCTACTAATTTACATGGGTAAGCTACTAATCTCCATGGGTATGCATCTAGAGGACTCCTCTAGTGCATTTACAATGAAAAATGTGTTACAAAAATGGTTATAATACAAAAAATTGGATGTCCAGATCGGAAAATTTTGGGGCCCTTCTTTTTCTCTGCCTTGTGCTCTCTTTGCTCTGCAACATTCTCCCCCTCTTTGTCTTTGTCGTCCCTTGACAGGCTTTACTTCTTGTCTTCAGCTTGTTTAAGAGGTCTGAATACACGCACCTAGCGGTTGAAGCAGCAACAAGGATTGTCAGACAATAAGTTATCTTTCCTGGCCCTGGTTCCTCCTTTCCACCTACGTGCTTTTTCCTTGATATGTGCCCCTACGGGGCTCTGTGCAGAGATGGGTGTTGCGCCCCTATGGGGCTTCCTGCAGAGATGTATCTTCAGATATGATCTTTCTAATGAAGCTTCTTTCTTTGTCTTCTCCTTTCCTTCTTTTTGCTTGATTCTCCCTCAACACTGCCCCCCTCCTGAACTCTGTCATCCCCGACAGGCTTTGGGAGTCGAGGGGAGTATGTTCTATACACTTTTTGCTCTGTTTCATTAAGCACATTAGCTTCATGTATCATTAGTTGCTTCCACTATTCTGCTTTCACACCGTCATGTGGTGGTTGTCTATGATCGGCGAAGAAGCTTAGCTCATATGCCACTAATCTGGCATTCAAGTTGGATGACATCTTTAAAAAGATTTCTAAATCAATCTAAAAAAACCCTGTGAAAAATGCTTCTTCGAACGTTTGCATATAGGTACTCGGCAAAAACATCAACCTAGAATAATATGCCATTATTGTTGGCCGGCTAGGCATAACAGACAAGTCAGGTTCCTTGATTAATGCCAATGAAGTTCAAAAATGTATATGCCGCGTGTTTGAAGACCTTTAATACTGTAAGTATCATACTGAGTATTTTATTGGTCATCTTGATAGTTAAATCGGGTACTGTTGCATAATTCTGCAGCCAAAATTCAATGGTTTTGATCATGTAATCCTCCGTAGGTAGATAGTTATGCGGTGGACTTGGAAGTAGTGGATAGTTTAGCCACTAATTATTGATCACACGAGTCTTTTGCATATCCAAAAATTCTTGTGCTTCTTTGCGCCGTGGTGTTGGACAAAAAGAAGGATTTACCTGTAATAAATATGGTGCCTTCTTGCCAGTGCACCCGTAATGTAGGATGTTTCTCCAAAAATTTTCTTCTCCAAACAGGCTGTGCAGCTTCAAATTCTTCTTGAGTATATTTGAACGTGTCATTTTTGAGCTGCAATTGTTCGTCTAGATTTTTCTGTGTGATTCTCTTTATGTATTGTCTGGTTTTCTCTTTCAATCATCCTTAAGGCATATTGAAAGGCTTCATGATCGTCTCCAAATCTTTACCTTTAATCTTTGCTTCTTTCATAACTTTGATGACTCCATTTTCAAAATTTTCTGTCAGTCGGGACACCAATAGTGCTCGTTCCCTCTTACCTATTTCTGCACTATATGGCATGGGATGATCATCATGTGGTTCTGCCATCTCCTCTTTTATTGGAGAATTATAAATCGGCGAAGATAGAGGACGTACCTCTACCTCGTCAGTAGGATTTTCTTGTCTTGGCTCTACTGGTGTCCCGATTGGTGTTGGCTCTGTTGCTTTAATGTTTAATTTTGTAAGTCGATCAGTCTTTTCTTTTATTTCTTGCATTGCTGCCCTTAGAGCTTCTTTTGTCGCAAGCAACTCATTGCCAATTTCTGCTACCTGATCCATGTTTTCACTATAACTCATGGCAAGTTTGCCATTGGTCGTATTCAGTTGTTTTTTAAGCTCATTGGTGTCTTGAATGTACTTATGTTCCCATTCTGCTCTCAATGCCTGCTCTTGCTTCAACAATTCTGCATACTTCTCAACCTGATCTCTTAATTCTTTCTGGTCAATATTTGTAGTCTCTTGTTTTTCGATAGGTTGATCATATAGCAATGACTTCATCAATTCTTTATTGCGTCCGCGTAAGCTATCATTTTCTTCCATGTATACCTTTAGTTGTGTTTCTAGTAAGTTGCTTCTAGCTTTCATTCTCTCCTTGTCTGCTTCACTAGCTTCATGTAATCGTTGTAAGTCTGTCAGCTGTGCCTGGAGTTGATGATGCTGGGTCATCAATGTATCACATTGTGTTTTTATTGCGAGTAACTCCGTTCCTTTGGCTGTAATCTCTTTTTGGGCCTGGATGAGCTGTGCGGACAGTTGTTCACTGATGATTTGAAACTGATTCTTTTCTCGCATGGCCTTGTCATAATCCGAATCTGTATCCATCATTTGCTGTTGCGTCTCCATGGTCGTTTGTATCATTTGCTTGACAACAGGTTTCAATTGAGTGACATCCACATTTAACCAAGTGGTAGGGATACTAGGTTCTGCTCTTGTTGTCACATCTTTCCCTTGTGCCACGTGTAACGTAGTATCATGGGGCTGCCTAATATGAAGTTGGATCCTTGGCTCAGCCTCCATGTGGTCAATCTTGCCTTGAGGTGTATCATCAGGTACCTCGATCACAATTGGTTCCTTATTTGGATGTCGGCCTGATTCCTGGTCCACCATTAGGAAAAAGGGTGAACCCTGCATGGGCCTTGTAAGGATCCCTAATTTTCAGGGATTAAGCCTCATTTTGCTGTTGTCTAAGGGGACAAAGTGCATTTAATAGGGCACTTTTTAGTAGGCTGGAGTAGGCTTTTTTTAAGGCTTACTAGGCTCCTCTCTCTCTTCTTTTAGAGAGAGAGAAAGGGAATCTACTTTCCACATCATCAAACTCGAGCATGTATGGGAATAAAAAAATGATTTTTTTTTTTAAGTCTCAATTTCAGTGTTTATTTACTTGAAAGGGCTCATTTTTTAATATATATGTCAGAAGTGACCTTTTTTGAGTTTAGTTTTTAATTTTCCTTTTGAAAAAGCAATATTTTTAAAATCCCTCCAAAAGTAGAGTGCCACATCATCAAATCCGTAACTACTCTTCACCCAAAAAATGACTTTTTCAAAATTTCAACATTTTTGGCTATTCTCAGTGGAAAAACACACTGTGACCCATCCTCATCCAAGAAAACAAACTTTTCTTGAGAAAATCATGCTCTAGCATCTCTTCCAAACAAATTTCTGGTCTCTTTCTCAGTATTGTTTAATTGTTGGAAAAGATGGTGTTGACACCTATTACAAACCTCACATTAGGACGTCCTCATGCCCCAGCATCAACAAGTATCCATGTTCGTGTGCCCAGAGAGTTTGCTCCAAATACACAATGCAACAATGATGTGAACTCTCAAAATGAGCATCGTGAAGCTGGAGAAAAGAATATTGATCTTTGGACTCATGGTTCATTATACCCTCCTGATCCAATGTCTTCTTACCATCCAACATTCCATAACCTCTCAACTTTACTTCAGTTCATCGGTGCCGGTAAAGCTAGGCTCTTAGGTTATTGTCAATGATTATCTACACATTCAACTGCCATTACTAAGTATTGGATTCAACAATATCAACTAAATCATACAAGGTTGGTCACTTTTGAAAGCACAATCATATATTTACAAGAAAAGCTTGCAGAGCTTGAAAAGCATATGGAAGAAAAGGAGAGAACAATTGAGACATTTAAAAACACTGTCCAACACTTGAGAGAGACTCCACTTGGGATGCGACGTAGGAGACGATCATTAACATCCTTTGACTCTCTTTCAATTGGTGGTGGAGCACGCAAACGACGAGTTTTTGCAATAAGGTTTGGCTTGTATTTGTTTCTCTTTTTGGAAGACTTTTATATGTATATATATATATATATATATATTTTTTTCTTGTTATGTAGGTCATTCGTTGAAGATGTTAATGCATCATCAACAACAGAGGATCAATTCAAGTTATTAAATTCTTGTTTGACCAACAAGCAGGTGGTTAGTATTTTGGAGTCACGTATAGGAAACCTAATCAAGAAGAAAGTGATTAAAGATTTCACAAAAAAGTTACAAGATATTATCACTCCTAGAGACATGCAGATGGTATGTGATGAAGCAGGAATTAGTACTAAAGGATACAGTGCATTGTACAACCTTTTGAAGCATTCATTAGAAAGAGAAGGTATTTTACAGAATATGTTTCCATCTCCTTACAAGGTATCGCTAAAGAAGTCAATGTCCAATGAAGATATAACTAGTATTCTTGGAAACTACTTATATATAGAGGATATTATGCCTATGTATATTTATCATTTATCTACATCCAAAAAAGAGTTGAAAAGCGCAGTTGGAAATGGATTTCCTTACACAAAGTACAACAACATATTCGTGGATTTGGAGAGGCTTCAACAGGCAATGGTTCAATTTTACAAATCTACTATACCAGGTATGTGCACTATTGTTACCTTGATATACATTGTATTTTGATGTTATAAAGATTTTGCTAATTTATGCAGATTGTAATACCAAATTACAGTTTATATTGAAGTTAGATGAATGCCAGATTATAAAGGGACGACGAATGGAGAGATTGAGTTTGACACTCATGAATGAAGCTATGAGAAATGCCATATCTGATGAAAGTTGTAACTCTAGCTCTAAGTCTACATATAGTGTTCAATCCGAGAAAGAAATATGGTGGTTAGGTGCTATTGAAGTACCTAAAGAGTCCAATGATGTTCTTTCATGGATTTTTAGTAGGACCCCATGGATCACTAAAGTAATACTTTCTCAAATTCATGGTGCAAAGCTCCACATAGAAAACTTTGGTGATTTTGAGATAGATTGGCACTTGGGTGGGGATTTAAAAACTATCAAATGCATGTTAGGTTGCAAGCAAGGTGCATCTGCTCGTTATCCATGTCCATTTTGTACTCGAGGCTACAAAGTAACAAAGGGACAACAAAAAGTACTATCTAGCTTAGATGAATACATAGATGCACCTACTTCCACGGAATGGGATAGACCTTTGTTAAGGTGTCCAATGTTAGAAATACCTAACCGTGACACATTAGATAAAGATTGGAATCCCATTATTCCATTTCCATTAGTTAATGTTCACTTTTGCACATTGCATGCTTTCATGAGAATATTTGATAGATTATTGAAGCTCCACATAGAATATGCATTTTCCATGAAGCCAATTGATAAATCTGTACAAGCAATCAAAAAATTGGAAGAGTTGCTTAATTCGATTGGTTGTCATGGTGGTAATGTAACTCTAGTTGTCAAAAAACCTGGTGAATCGCAAAATAGTTTGCAACAAGTGTCAATGACAGGGAAGAAGGCAAGAAAATTTTTCAGAACAGGTGTAAGGCCTAAGGAAAATGAATGCAGGGAGCTATGGAAAGACTTGTGCATGATCACCACTGATAATGATTCTCAAATTGACCTTAGTAATAGGCGAAAGAAGGTTTGGTCATGCTTAGATAAGTTGGTAGGTTTAATGAGTCTTAATAGCTCCAATAAAAATGACCGTCAGTTGTTTCAAGATACATTAATGGAGTTTGCAAAGTGTTTCATCCTATCTTCGGGAGAGAGCAATATTACACATTACATTGTAAGTTTTCTTATTTTTTCAATTTTCTTGTTGATAAGATTGTGTTATATGTACTTATATCATTTCAGCATATTTTATTTGCACATGGAGCATTTTTTATGCATCGATATGGTTCATTGGAGATTTTTAGTACACAAGGAATGGAGAAGTCACATTACAAGGCTAGAGGTGTTTACTTCAAGAACACATGACATGGTGGTGGTGCAATGCAATCAAACTATATGGAAGAGATGTTTAATTGGTTTTATCGTACTGCATTTTCAAGGACATATGCAATGGAACGAGCCAAGGAGTCGAAAGTTGCAAAACTTGCAAGATTTCATCAACACAACTTAGCTAGTGAAAAATGGAAGTCATCATTGGGACCTTTACGTCATACTCAATGGCGGGCTACAAGAACACGAGAGGGTTCATCATGGAAGTGAAGTCATTTAATACATTCATGGCATTTTCTGAATAATTCATAAGGTTTGCTACACACTAATCTCTTGTTTGCAATTTTTTCAGGTAATTTTCAATTTTTAAACTATTTTTTGTCCATTCAGGTGTGAACAGAACCTTTTTAAGTGAAACATTATAAAAGGAGACTCATTGTCTCATTTCAACATTCTAGCACTATAGAGGATGGCACGAACAAAGCAAACTGCAAGGAAGGATCCCATTAACTTTCCTACCTATGTGCAAGGCACTCAGAAGCCACCATGGATGAATCACCACAAAAGGCGACGTAGTGTCTCGCACTCTGCATCCCATCGCGAAACAGGTGGTGGCCATACCTCTGGGAGTGAACAGTTGCATGAACAAGTGGAACATGGGCAATCCAGGGAAAAGGCCGTAAATCAACCCCAATCACCACCATCATCATATGATGAGCCTCCATCACCAAAGAGACCAACAAAGACAAGGGTGAAGGAGCGTGCTCATAGACAGGTAGTTTCTGATGATGATTTTGATGAATCGCATGAGGATGTGTCTCAACAAGGTTCACAATCAAGTGATGAGAGTCAAAGATTGCCACCATGGGGTAACGAAGAAATACCTACAAATCATAGGGTTACTGTAGCGGGAAAGACACTACCATCAAATCAGGGGGCCATACCCAATGATCAAGAGAGAGAAAGCAAAGCCAGCAACAACATCCTGAACAAGGAGAAAGCTCAAGACGCGTGCAACGGAAGAAGAAATTCTTTCAACCTCGTCGTAGACCACCCCAACCAAGACCACAAGAAAATGTCCAACGAAGACCACCACCACCACAAGATAGAGCACCACAACGAAGAAGAAGATATACGAAGGCATTTGCAGAGATAAGGCACTATCAAAAGACAGCTGAGCTTCTCATACCTAGAAGACCCTTTGCAAGGGTGGTCAAAGAAGAGTTACAAAGGTATTGTGCAGGGTTAAGGATCCAAGCTCTAGCTTTAGAAGCTTTACAAGAGGCAGCTGAAGCATTTTTGATATCAATGCTAGAGGATTCCAACCTGTGCGCCATCCATGCTAAGCGAGTCACTATACAACCGAAGGACATACAGTTAGCTAGGAGAATTAGGGGTGATCGTAGCTAAGTTTTGTAACTGATCTCTATGGACAAGAGATTTTTTGTAAATATTGCCATTTTCAATGAAACATTAGCACTTTTCCTCTATTCCATTTATAATCTCATTATTTAGAATGAAACATGAGTAGTCATTTTACATTTCCATGTGTTTTCTTGTGATAATCTCTCATATATGAATGATTGTTTTATTATCTTGTCATTTTGATCTAGTGATAATATCCCTGTACTGAATTTTTTTTTTTATTTAAGGTCATGTAGGTCTTGTAGGGCATTAGGAGGCCAAATAAGGCCCTGCCACAGAAACGCGAGAGAAGGCCCTGCAAAACGTTTGCAGGGCCTTCTCTTGCGTTTCTGTGGCAGGGCCTTATTTGGCCTCCTAATGCCCTACAAAACCTTTGAAATATGAAAGAGGGATCATGACTAGTAAAGCTAGTTCAGGGGTAGTTAATATGAACAAATTTTGACCTCCCTATACCTTTGAAACATATGAGCAGAGCATTTTGAAACTTAGAACATTTGCATTCTTGAAAATATCCATCTAGTGAAGGTTGAGTCTCATGTAAGGTAACCTTGGGCAACGTTTGCAGGGCCTTCTCCCGCGTTTCTGTGGCAGTGCCTTATTTGGCCTCCCAATGCCCTAGAAGACCTTAATGGAGGCTTACCCAATGATCAAGAGTCCAAAAGAATGAAACTAAAGGTCCTCCCAATGCCCTACATGACATCAATACATCACATGCAGGTCCAAAAGAATTTTAGATAATATACTGAAAAAAAATACTTGAGACAATTGTAAATAAAGCAAAGTGAAAATTTGATATTAATTCAATTGTTTACATCAATTGGCTTTGAGTTTCTCAATGAATCTCTTTCGACGCTCCAAAGCCATGGGTAGGGTGTAAGTCAAAATTGAGTTTGCTATTTGATCAACATTTCTAACACCTAGACCTAGAGATATACCTATTTGGCCTAAGACCTTTCCACGGAAGTTGGAACCTAAGGTTGTAGTTACAAGGGATTTCTTAACTAAAAAGATACAATTACTCCCCTGTGTAATGGTTGATAAACAAAGCAATTTACTTAAGGCCTTTAGACACCATGTCATGAAGTGGCCCTGAGGACTGAACTCTTTATGGATAATTACAAAATGGTCTTTGGGAAGTTTCCCAATGTAGTTTGCAAGGGATGAGCCACCTCCACGAGCCACTCGATCACCTCCGCTCCTTGCTGCAAACTTGTCGACTTCAATCACCTCCTGCACAAAGTTTTATGATTAGTAGCTGCATGTGTTTGTAAGAATGAATGACATGAATTGAAGATACTTACATCCTGAACTCTATCTTCTTCTTCTCCTCTCTCTTGAAGTTGTAAATTAATGTTGGAGTGGGACATCCCACTCTGCTCGATTACTGGTGAGGAGGGAATTTTTTATTCCAATATCCTTTCTTGTGCATTATTAAATTGTTCTTCTGTGATATGTTCATGTTCACTTGTGAGTATGTCATTGCAAACCAATTTTATTGTGTCGGCCACTGAGTCACCAAATGGCAAACACTTTTTCTCCAACAACTCAGAGGTACTATCCAAAGGACACTCTGACAAATTACAAAACAAACTTAGGCATTCATCAAGCCGTAGCCCAAATGCCTTCTCTACATCATGTAAAAACAAATATTCTTGTCCCTCGACAAGAACCACTGAAAAAGTTTCAATCTCCACCTCTGGAATAGTTGCTTCTGGCTCCGAAGAGGTGGATGGCTTAGGCACTTCTTTCAACTTATCATCCACACCAAGAGGATAAGTTTTCTCAATAGCTTCTCTCTCTAATAGGAGATTCAAGGGTTCTTGAGGTGGTTCCTTTTTATCCTCGACAAAACCACCTGTAAGAAGATGAGGGATCTCATGAGGAATTGGTTCTGGTTCCTCATTCACAAAGAAAATTGTGGCAGCAATGAATGAAAGATATTTTGGACCCATCTTGCGTTTCCTATTCAATTTCCTTATAAGTGGCACAGTTTCATCAAGAAGGTGCCCTGCTTCCTCTGCAATTGCCTGGAACCGTTTCAATCGTTTTGCAAAAGCCTCATCACCTTTGTGAATGTAGGTGAGAAGGTCACATGGAACCCAAGTTCCATCATATGGTGGTATTTCAATGGAGAAACGCAATATATGAACTTGCATATATTGAAGTAGCTCCTCCAAAGCATCGGCATTCATTTGCACGGTTCCATGGAGGTCAGGAACCTTGGAGAGAAGATCATATAGGTCATGTTGACCTTTGTAATCTGAATCCTCCAAAAATTCTAGAAACTTGTGGCGTGCACTCTTAGTAGGTACAGAGGTGGAAGCCATAGCTTGCAAATGCAGACTGTTCTAACACTCAATGTGGTTGCAAAAGTGAGAAATGAGGAGAGAGGACTCCTATTTATAACTTTTCTAGAATTTTTAAGTGATGGGTCCCACTTTTTCATAGAAGTGACTTTTCCTTAAATTAAAACATAAGAGTCTTGAAAAGGAAAACTTTGACATTTGAGATCACATCAAAGGAAATAAACAATAAGAATGCTCTTTCAAGAAAAACCTTGAGAATTTATAGATACAAGTAGAATGTGGCCAAAATATCCTTGAAGCAAATGTGAAAAATTTTTCATTGCAAAAATAGGTTTGTTTACAGGTTTCACAGTATCTTTACAAAAAAGAGTTATGACAATGAAATGTCAGTTCCATCCATGCTCCAATCTGCAAGAACCTTGATTTTGTCTTCCAATCTCTTTCCAATCTGTGGACAATTCATAAAAGAGTAAAACATTTTCAAATCATGAACAATAGTGATAGAATAATATATATATATATATATATATATATATATATATATATATATATATATATATATATATATATATATATATATATATATATATATATATATATATATATATATATATGTATATATATGGAATACAACTCTTACCTTGTTCCCTCGTATTTGAAATTTGAAATCATGAAGATCGTCATATCCCATGATAAGTAAGTGCTCTCTCAAGTTGGCCAAGTTCCAATGTTGATTAACTAAAACCACCTCCATATCATTGTTTGGTAACTTCACATTAATTTCAAATGAAGCTAAAGATCCCTCCGAGCTTTGCAAAGGTATCCACTCTCCTAGTTTACACATCCAACGATCATAATAAAATCTGATGTACAATGAGGTGCGATGTTTTAAATAGCGAAACCCTATACCTGTGTCACCAATTCTACAACGATATCTATCCCCTTTTGACAATCCTTCTACATAACCCCAGTTTTCCCCTAACAATCCTTCTACTGCTTCGTATGTAATATCTTTACATAGGAACATTGTAGGAGTTTCTACAAAAGGAATGCCTTGAAATATGAAAACAAAGCAATGGATTGGTAGAGTCCAATGAAGACCTATTGATCTAGATACACGTGTGAATTTCAAAGAGTTATGTATGTCCATCACCATCTTACGCTTGAAAGATGATATGGACCAAAAATCAGGTTTTGGCCACTCTAAACTAAGAAGAGAGTCAACTTTGATAATCTCCAACCTTCCATATTCACCATCTGTGGAAGGAACAATGTACTCGTGAGTGTAAAAGAAGATCCTTTCATGAATAAGTTTAGCAGGAGGTACATCTGGAAACACTAATGCCCCAATGTCTGCATGTAATGCTTTGAAAGTTCCTGTGAGACTATGAAGTGGTTGCTCTTCCACTAAACTAGAAGGAAATATGACTGTAGCAATGAAAAACATATGAGATGAGTAATTAAGACATTTAACACCATGAAGCATTGAGAAAATAGAAATACTCACAATGGATTGGATATCTAATTCTATTGGAGTTTTCTAACTTCATGGTTGAAACTGTGAAGACATGTTGTACAATAGCAACCATCCCACCATGTGTTTGCTGCTTGAAGCCTAAGAGCTTACCTTTCCAATGAAGATCCAAATTTCCATGATCTCGAACACGATGAGGACCAAGTCCAGATGGCTGCATGTACACCCATGCACCTTTGCAAAACTCTTGTGGTAGCCAACTTCCTTCCATTGTTTTGATGTTGTGGCACGTCATTGTGTGAACTTCGTCCTTTGGTCTCCTACGAGCTCTGGAGCTTTCCATGCGAGTAAGAGTTGTTGTCATTGCTGCAGAAGTTGGGAGAATGGTAGGAGGAGAAACAATGCTTCTGTTGTATGGTATGGAGGGAATAGAGGTGAAAAATATGAATTTTTGGGTTTTGGGTATGAAAATGGGAGTTTGAAGAGGGAAAATAGAGTTTTTTTAGTCATTTTGAAAAAAGTCACTTTTTTAGTCCACAAACATGCACGGATTTTGAATTAGAAGTCAAAAATAGCACTTTTGACCCTGAAAAGTGATATGGAGGTCATTTAATGGTATTATGATGAGTTTTACAACTTTTAAAAAATTTTGAATTTTTGGGCCCAGCCTGATTACGAGATTTCTTCTCTCTCTAGAAGACAACCCTGAACATAGAGGAATCTTTTCCCCTCTTCCCCCTTCAGCCTAGTATTTTATAGGGTATAGACTGTGGCCACCACCCTCTTCTGATTGGTCCATCACTAATCACTCTTTGAGCTAAAAGGCCCATCCAGGGTTCACCTTTTTTCCTAATGCAGGAGTTTGTATTTCTTCTTTGATAGGTGGCACTACATCTTTATTAGTTATTGGAGCTTCCTTGATACTGATCTTTGACTTATCATTCAATTGAATGACGTGCTCTGGTTCAATGGGTTCTTGGCTCTTTGTCTATCCCTGTTGGTTGTCTGGCGTGACTTCGACTTGATTAATCTCTGTCCATTCTTCATTGTGAGTTTCTGTCCTTATATCAGTGTCTAGAGTGTCTTTTTTGTGACTAGATTCTGCATCAGAGCTAGAATCTTCTAAACCTAATTCTTTATATCTGGCCACTTGTTCAGGGGTCTGCTCTTTATCTTTCTGTCTCCTTTCTTTTCTTGCCTGTCTGTAATGGTGACCTTGAATATTTAAATTTACTTGCCCCTGCATAAACTGATGTATTTCTTCTAGGGCAGCAGAGAGATCTCTTTTTGTAATTGGTTGTTGGGTTCCAAAAATCTTTGGCAATGTGTGTGTCCTCTTTGATTGGGGTGTAGCCTGGGCCTCTTCCTCTCTAAGGCGCTTTGTGCCCCTCATGGGTTTCTTTGAATTGGTTCCTACTTCTTCAATAGCGATGGTTGTTTTCTTTTTCTTTGGAACCGTCGCTGACTTGGCATATTTGGCTAACTCTGTTGAGGTTGGCATCACGCGCAAGCAGTTCTTCATATCCAGTGCCTCATAAATAAGTAGGGTCAAGGCCGAACTACCATTTAGAAACTTTTTCTGACCCCACTTCTTCTTTGCTTCAAATAGACGGTCTTGAACATATGGAGTCATATTTACTTGATTTCCGACTTGCCTCATAGCATGTGATAGCAGTTGCACCACGATCTTTTGAGGTGTTGTATATCTATGCATGCTTGGAAAACAAAAGTGCTGGTGCGCTAAGCGAACAACATCTTCAATATCTGTTCTATTGATTTCAAGAAAGGTTTTCTTTTTCGGATCATGACATTCATCTTTGACATTTGTGATTCCCTCTTGATTCCACCTGAAAGCTCTGTTAATTAGCTCATGAGTGAATTGAATCATTTTCCAAGCACCCACTTTATCTAGTACTCTTGCCTCTGGGACTGACATCTTATTCGATGCAGATTGAAGTGTATTCATTACTTGCGTACATCTTTGGAAATCTGGCAGATAAATAGGTAGTCTGAGAAATGCATCCATTCTTGCTTGTGTCCAGACATCTGTCATGCGCGGTAATCCTTGTACGATAGTCTTGAAATCTTGTGACATGATGGGGAAATAGTGATCCCGGTCCATAATCTTGATGGTTGCCATGAAAATGAGATCCAATACTGGTTGGTCATCCAGAAACCAATGGCCTCTTGCTTTTGTTATTGATTCCAATGGAAGAAGTTGGACCTATTCCTCTTGCGTAGGTTCGGAATTAATAGATGCCATCTGCACTCAATATAGAGTATGAATTAGTGGCAAGATAGTATCAAAAATCCTCCTTCATTTGTCTTTCATAAGATTGGCAATGCTTCGCGTGAATGGTGTCGTCCCTTCCCTATGGGTGTGAGAAAGGTAATACATGGGTTTTTTCCTACTTTATTTTTATGTTTTTGTCTGAAAGAAAAACAGAAAAGTTAGTTCATAGCCGAAGCGGTTATTAATTTTTTAGTAATTTTCTTTAGATTATGTACAAGTGCTCTCCTATTTCCCAAGAGGAAAATGTGCTTCACTATCCTGAAATAGAAGAATAATGTGCCGAATGCTTGGCCTTGTAATGTGGCCCTATCATGCATACTTTGGATTCTGGTAACTCCAAATGTGTGCAACTCGAATTACTTGGTTGATGCATACAGCTAGTCTTGCCTTTCGGCATCCAGATCTGCTTCACACTGTTGGTGCAGATTGTATTCCTAACATTCCTAAAGAATATGGTGCTTCTCATGTTGTACGTCTGCTTTATCTGCTTTTTGAATCTTGGAATGGTTTTTGAAGCACATGTAGACTCCTTCTCTATCTTGTAACAGTTTAGCTTCTGTCGTTTTGCCTTTAGACCATACTGATTTTCCTTGAGCATTGGTTCGTCCTTTTTTATGATTGGCATTTGAGTACATGACTTGGGAATCCATATTTGTGTGTGGGCTGGTTGGGCGGCTACCACTTTCTTTGGAATCCATATTCTAGCAATTCGTTGTGGACCTCGGTGACCAAAGTGATTTACTCACTTGTTTGATGGGTCATTCTGATGTCGATAATGTTTCTGTTGTTGAAGATATGCAGCCACTTGATCCTTCCTTATCCAAGCCTGTCTAGTGTAAGGAATGGGGTATATTCTAATAGGTGCAGACTTGTGATTACCTAGAGAACTAGTCTCTCTTGTGCGTGGTTCTTCGCTAAGGCTGTTTTCAGATAGAATGATACTCTTGTGACTTGTTAGATTAGAAGATGGTGTGCAAGCAGAATTCAGTGTATCCTCACATGAAGTACTCGATGAAGGGGTTTCCATAGTGCTAGTGAACATGCATTCATCACTGTGTTCATTTGGGTGGGTTTTTGGTTCTATACTTGCGGCTTTGATTGGTCATTCGTCTAGCATGCTAAATACTTCACGATGTCCTATCTTGGCCGAGATGTATCCTAAGGCCAATTGAATAGTTACTTCATATTCGTATATCTAGTCTTGACCTAACACGAGCTCTTCCAATAAGTCCTGATCGTGACATACTAAGAGTTTTTGTTCCGTTGTGTTGTTTCCAAGGTGTAGAGGTAAGATAATCTCTCACTACAACATATCGGGGGTATATCGAGGCTTCTACCGAGGAAAATGAACGGGCGCAATTTCACCCCGACACCGGTGTAAGGGTCGGTGTAGGCGTCGGAACCAAAGCGCCGGTATAAGCCTCGGTATAAGCATCGGTATATGCATCGGTATAAGCATCAGTATAAGCGTCGGTATAAGCGACGGTATGCCCCTGGCTAGAATAGTCGGTATAAGCATCGATATCTGCCTGGGGATACCGACGCTTATACCGTCACCTATACCGACGACCATATCTGCAAAAATTTTTTTGGCAGAGTATGTTGTCTCTTGCTACAGCAACATTCCCATGCTGTTGTGTAGCAAAAGACAATACACTCTGCCCAAGAAAAACCGGAGAACATGTGACATGTATGACAGGAAACAGAAACATGATTTGTTAAAGCAAAACATACTGTCAAATACAAAAGACATGGGAGAAATCAATCATGAACCATGTACAAAGAAATGAGACACATTGACATGATATTTATAAACAACAATCAGAACACATGTATATGTGTGTATGCCTATGTATATACATGTGTATGTGTATATGTATTATGTGTGTATATTTGTATATGTGTAAATATTTGTATGATTTTTTAGAAACCCTAGAACCCTAATCCTAATGACCTAGACCTAAAACATGTGTATGTGTGTATTTTTGTGTATATATATGTGTATGTGAATATATATATATATATATATATATATATATATATATATATATATATATATATATATATATATATATATATATATATATATATATATGTGTGTGTGTGTGTGTGTGTGTGTGTGTGTGTATGTGTGTGTATGCATATGTGTATCTATGTAAAAACCCTAAAACCCTAATCCTAAAGACCTAGACCTAAAACGTGTATATGTGTATGCATGTGTGTATATAAGTAAAAGCCAAAAACCCTAATCTTAAAACCCTAACCCTAAAACATGAATATGCATGTATGTATATGTCACATGTGTGTATGTATGTATGCATGTGTGTATATATCTATGTGTGTGTGTATGTATGTATGTATGTATGTGTTTGTGTCTTTGTGTGTGTGTGTATGTGTATGTGTATATGTATTATGTGTTTATATGTGTATATGTGTGTATGCATGTGTGTATATATGTAAAAGCACAAAACCCTAATCCTAAAACCCTAACCCTAAAACATGCATATGTGTGTATGTATATTTGATGTGTGTGCATGTGTATGTATGTATGCATGTGTATATGTGTGCATGTGTGTATGTATTATGTGTGTATATGTGTAAACATCAAAAACCCTAATCCTAAAACCCTAACCCTAAAACATGTATATGTGTGTAATCGATGCCAAAAAGCTCTTCAAAGCCCAATCGATGTCGTCTCTTGTCAAATTCCAAAGAATCGATGCCAAAAAGCTCCTGCAAAACAAAAGAAAAAAGAAATTAAAACATAGAAGACATAGAGAAAGAGAGACAGTGAAAGAGTACACACATCATTTACCAAGATGTGTGAGAGAGAGAGATGTGTGTGTAGGGGGAGAGAAGAGAGAGAGAGAGAGAGAGAGAGAGAGAGAGAACCCTAACCCTAAAACATGTATATGTGTGTATGTATATGTGGTGTGTGTGTATGTGTATGTTCATGCATGCATGTGTGTGTATACATATGTGAATGTGTATATATATGTGCATGTGTATGTAATATGCATGTGTGTATGTATGTATGTGTGTGTGTACATGCATATGTGTGTGTATGTATGTATGCATATGCATGTGTGTATGCACATATGTGCGTGTATACATATGTGAGTGTGTATTTATATGTGTGTGTGTGTATGTAGTATGCATGTGCGTACGTATGTATGTGTGTGTACAATCAAATATGTGTGTATGTATCTCTCTCTTTCTTTCATCTCTCTCTCTCTCACTCTATATCAATTGAAAACAAAACAATCACTTACATCCATGTAATTGTTTGGAGCGTTGTCGTCAAAGTCCACTTAATGTTTTCCTTCGTCGAATTCCAAAGAACTGATGCCAAAAATCTCCTGCAAAACAAAAGAAAAGAGAAATTCATAAACCCTAATCCTAAAACCCTAACCCTAAAACATGTATATGTGTGTATGTGTGTATGTGTGTATGTGTGTATGTATATGTGATGTGTGTGTATGTGTATGTGCATGTATTGATGTGTGTGTATACATATGTGAGTGTGTATACATATATGAGTGTGTATATATATGTGTGTGTGCATGTAATATGCATGTGTGTATGTATGTATGTGTGTGTGTACATGCATATGTGTTTGTATGTATGTATGCATATGCATGTGTGTATGCACATATGTGTGTGTATACATATGTGAGTGTGTATGTAATATGCATGTGTTTATGTATGTATGTGTGTGTGCACATGCAAATATGTGTGTATGTATGTATGCATATGCATGTGTGTATGTATACATGTGTGTGTGTACATGTGTGTATGTATATGTGTGTATACATGTATGTATGTATGTGAGTATGAGAATGAATATGTGTGTGTATGTATATGCATGTGTATCTAATATGCATGTGTGTATGTAATATGCATGTTTGTATGTAATATGCATGTATGTATGTATATGTGTGTATGCATGTGAGTATGTAATATGTATGTGTATGTATATGCATGTGTGTATGTAATATGTATGTGAGTGTGTATGTAATATGCATGTGTGCATGTAATATGTATGTGAGTATGTGTATGCATATGTGTGTGTATGTATGTATGCATCTGTCTCTCTATCTCATTCTCTTTCTATTTCATCTCTCTCTCTTTCATCTCTCTCTCTTTCACTCTCTCTCTATCTTTCTCTTTCATCTCTCTTTCTCTCTCTCTCTCTCTCTCTCTCTCTCTCTCTCTCTTTTAGCTCTCTCTCTATCTCATTCTATATCAATCAAAAACAAAATAATCACTTACATCGATGTAATTGTTTGGATCGTTGTCCTCAAGGTCCACTTAATGTTGCCCTTCGTCAAATTCCAAAGATTTGATGCCAAAAAGCTCCTGCAAAACGAAAGAGAAGAGAAATTAGAAAAGGGAAAACACAAAGAAAGAGAAAGGGTGCTATAGTATGTGCAATTCTTACAAAACTTTCAGATCTAGAGAAACAGAGATGTACAGAAAGAGAGAGAGAGAGAGAGAGAGAGAGAGAGAGAGAGAGAGAAAGAGAGAGAAAGAGTGAGAAAGAGAGAGAGTGTACACAATAGGCGCAGAATGTAGTTTGCGTGTGCAAACTTGACAGTAGCAAACTTTGGTTCAAAATGCAAGCAAATGTTGAATTTTTGCTCTCGCGTCCGGTTAAAACATTGCCTCGGTATAAGCGTCGGTATGAGCGTCGGTATAAGCGTCGGTAATTTACAGTAAAGTACTGACGCCTATATCGGCGCTCATACCGAGGCCTGTATACCGACGATTAAATGACCGTCGGTATTCCATCCATGGTTTTTCAAGCATTTTCAACAGTCATACCGATGCCGAGGCGTGACCGTCGGTATGGGCAACGTCGGTATGCCCTTGATATGTTGTAGTGTCTCCTATACACTTGGTGATCTTTCCTCCTATTCCAATCAGTTGTGCCTTAGATGGTCGTAATTCCTCTTTGAGTGTCTGTGTCAATGAATACTTGATGCAGCTTATAGCGGCTCTTGTGTCAATGAGAGCATCCACTAAGTGGTATTCTTTTTTTCCAGCTCCCAAATTCAAATATGGATGCTTCCTTTGTTGCCCTAGGTTTTCAATGGCCCTAAAATTAGCCATTGGGACGAGTTCCTCTCCTAGTCGATATCTCTCATCTCTCTCTCATCCATTCTTTTTGTTTTCTTATTCGCTCTAACGCTTCTTGTTTGGCTTCCTCTCGTATTCTTTCTTCCTCTAGGTGCCTATTCTTACCCATTATCAATCGTGACATTATTTCTTCAGTTAATGGCTCTAGATATTTTTTCACTCGACGTCCACTGATATAATTTGGCAATACTTCTCCATCTAGAGTTGCTAAGCTAATGGCTCCGCTGGTGGATATGCGATTATTAATGGGCCATATCCTCTTTTTTGTAGTTTCTTTGCGTGTTGTTTCAGGGTATATACCAAAACTAAATCTCCTTCCTTCAAATTTTTATCTTTAATATGAGCATCAAAATATGCCTTCTGTCGCCTTTTAGCAGCATAAATCCCTACTATTGCTTGTAACCTAGTTTCATGTAACTTCTCTATTTGATCCAATTGAGCTGAGAGTTCATGTCCCGTCCACTCATAAGTTGTTGCTACTCTGAGAGTGGGTATTAAGAAATCAATTGGCAAAATAGCATTTTGTCCATACACTAAGTTAAAAGGAGTAGTTCCTATGGAGGTCTTGTAAGCTACTCAGAATGCCCATAAAGCATGATGTAATTGTTTATCCCAATCAGATCTACCAGTGTTCACAATTTTAGTGAGAACTGTGCACAAGATTTTATTTGAACTTTCAGCTTGTCCATTGGCTTGTGGGTGAGAAGGCACTGATTTCTTATGAATTACCAAGAATTCATTCAGTAAGGCTTCTATAACTTCATTCACAAAGTGTGTGCCTCTATCACTCACAATTTCTATCGGCAATCCAAATCTAGTGAAAACGTTCTCAAAGAGAAACTTGGCCGTAGTTCTTGCGTCATTTTTCTTGGTTGCTTTGGCTTCAACCCATTTGGTTTGCCATGTTCTGTTCGCATTTAGATGAGTTTTCCATTGATTTACATGTGCTTTTTGAAGCCACATTTCTTATTCCTCTTCTTCTACGCATCTCATGAGTAATCCACTTGAGTCTTGGTGATACAAACTTCCAGCAATGATATGAAGGTTTTTAGTCTTCCATAGGTCGTGATTTTGGCTTGGTGAGATCCCATGTTTAGGTCCATATGTGAGTATAGGGATCAATGTTTCTGCCCATTGGGGACATACTTCGAGATTGAAAAGGTACGTATCTGACAGATCATTCGGTACTCCTATGGGTGGTTCTCCATGTGTCATTCTTGATAGGTGATCTGCTCTAATGTGAGTATTCCCCTTCTTGACTACTACTTCAAAATCAAATTCCATCAACGATAGAAACCATCGTACTAGTCGTCCCGTATTACAAGGCTTATTGACTAAGTACAGTAGGGCTTGATGATCAATGAAGAATTTGAATTTGTTTGCCAATAAGTAGTGTCGAAACTTTTTCACCGCGTATACCATTCCTAGGCCTTCTCTTTCAGTCGTGGTATAATTGCGTTCTGCTTGATTCAATTGTCTACTGGCATAGGCTATAGGGTGATCTAACTTTCCTGTATCTGCAGGTTGAGCTAGGATGCAATCAATGGCAAACTTGGAAGCATCTACATGAATGTGAAAGGGCTTGTTCCAATTAGGTACTCGAAGGATTGGGGCTGAACTCAATCAACTCTTTAATTTGTTAAAGGCCTTTTCACATTCTTCAGTCCAGTTAAACTAAGTCAGTAATGCATAAAGAGGTCTAGCAATTATGGCATACATATGTATAAATCTTCGGTAGTATCCACAATGTACCATAAATGCTTGGACTTCCTTAGTAGTCTTTGGTCTTGGCAAATCCAGAATCACTTTGATTTTGTCTTCATCTGTTGAAATTCCATTTTTAGAGACAATATGTCCTAATATCTTTCCTTGTCGAACCATGAAGACACATTTTTCTGGGTTGAGGCATACTCTATATTGTCGACATTTGGCAAAGATCTTTCCTAGTTTAGGGATATGCTCTGATCGTATAGTTGAATAAGTGCATAAATCATCCACGTATACCTCCATACTCTTTCTCAGGAACTTCTTGAATACATGGCACATCAATCTTTGGAAAGTGGCTGGGGCATTGGTTAGGCCGAAAGGCATAACCCTAAAGGCATACACTCCCCATTCAGTTGCAAAGGCTGTTTTTTTATGCTGGTCCTCAGGAGCAATAGCTACCTGATTATAACCTGAAAAGCCGTCCAAAAAACTATAAACTTCCTTCCCTGCCACTCTTTCCAAAAGATGATCCGTGATGGGTAATGGGTAACTATCTCTAATGGTGGCAGCATTTACTTTCTCCTGATTTATGCATACTCTTAACTTACCATTCTTTTTCGGTACGACCACCAAAGGTGATACCCATTCCGTGTGTTCGATCTCGTAAATGAACCCCGCCTCTAACAACTTATCTATTTCTTCTTTGATCTTCGCTGAGTAAACATCGTTATATGTGTATGGTCTTTGTTTGGAAGGTTTAGCTTCAGATGTCATAGGGATTCTATGTGCACATATAGATGGATCTACTCCTTTCAAATCCTTATATGTCCAGGCAAAGACATCCCTGTATTCCCTTATGAGGCGTATTAACTCTTGTTCTTCCTCCATAGAGACATCCTGTCCTATAAAAGTACATCGTTCTTCTCCTTCCTCTAAGGTTACTACTATTTTCTTGGTCTGTTCTTTGTTTTCATATGCTATTCCTGGTTGTGCTTCTCATTTTGGCATTTGAATAGCAATTTTCCTCTCTTCTAATTCATACTTTTTGAAGTGGGCAGGCACTTCAAACTGATCTTGTGGCTTGTTTTCTCCATCTTCTAGTTCTTTATCTAATCTAAGCTCTTCTTCTTGTGTCATTTCTTGATCTATTTCATTAGTCATGTCACTCACTCCTTGATTTCCGCTTTCGGGTTCCATTTGCTCTTGCTCCATTTCAATGCTCTCATAGTCCTGCTTCCATTCTTTTTCTATCACTTCTCCCTTTTCAGCCTCCTGAAGAACTACCACGTATAGACTAACATCATATCCTTCCTCATCAATGCATTCATTCATGGTTATCACTTCTTTGTTTACACAAACATCGAGAGTAGCTAAAATCTCCATCCAACCATGAGGTTCAAATTCTTCGTCTAGGAATATTTGAGGCATATAGGCTGGATCTTGTACCGATCTAGTGATTCCCTGCCTATGCTGCCATCCTTTCCTCCTATCCTCTTCCTTTTTCGCAGTTTGGCATATCCATAGATGAGTGTCTTCGTTCATCCACGATTGATCACTTGAACCTATATTATGAATCGACTGATTATCTTCCTCATGAATTTGATTCCATTGCAAGGGGGGAACATCTTGATATGTATATGTGTGGAGATTTATTCTTGTTGTGGTTCCTTCATGTTGTAAGTATACTGCGTCTTTTCCCCAATCTTGCATTACCTTTAGTTGTCTCATGAAAGGTCTTCCAAGTATCATTTCATAATTGCTAGGCCTTTCAAATTGACATATTGCTAAGGTGTGCTCAAACTCAACTCCGCAAGTGGTAAAAAGTACCCGTTCCAATAATCCCAAGGGTCGTTCAGTGTGTCTGTCTGCCATTTGTATCTTCATGCGTGTTGGTCTTAAAGCTGGTTTTCCCCATTTTTCCCAGATTTCTCTAGTAGCAATTCCTACTCCAGCTCCATAATCTAAGATGGCTTTAGTGGTGTAACCTCTATAGGTAATTGGAAGGCAAGTATTTCCTTCATCTCCCTCACTAAAATCTCCAACCTTATCGACTGGGATTTTTAATGTGTTTACTTCATCAGACATCTCCTTTTCTTCCGCCTTGATCTCCAATTGGTTGGTCAGTTTCTCCTTCAAATGTGGTTTGATCCTCAACAGTTCTTCCAACGTCG
This sequence comes from Ceratopteris richardii, assembly GCA_020310875.1. NCBI lineage: Eukaryota > Viridiplantae > Streptophyta > Polypodiopsida > Polypodiales > Pteridaceae > Ceratopteris > Ceratopteris richardii. Next base: position 95,214,776 of record CM035426.1, read on the forward strand.
GAGCACAAGGGATTTTTACTTTTTTAAGATGTATGATATCCGATGTTTTGACTGATGGGTTCGGTTCATTTTTCCTTATCGAGGGAATGCAATATAATTCCGAATTATGTTCGTACTCTCCTACAATTCCGAATTATGTTTGTACTCTCTTGTGTAATTTGGCAAGACCCTTATACTGTCATTATCCTTGTCAGTTTGGTCTATTTGTAATAATCCCTCTAAATTTAGTTCAGGTATCAAATCGTCTATTTCAGCTTCTACTTCCAACTCCTCAAAGGGTGGTTCTATTCCTTCCACTTTCTTCCATCGGTCTTCTTGGACTCTTGCCCACAAATCTTTAGGCCATTCCCCTTCTACTTCGGGAACAATGGATCCTTCCCTTTTATCCTCGCAGAAATTTCCATTATGTGTCTCACCTACTTCGGGTTTCTTGGGGTCCTTAGGGATGACACACTCTTGGAATTCTCTTTCGGGAATTCGCGAATTGGGTAATTGAACAACAGGTTTTTCTAAGGTCTGTAGAGCTACTTCAATTAATTTCTTACATATCTCCAACCTTTCTTTCTCTAGGTCACCTCTAGGATATTCTCTTTCATGTTGTTCGATGGTAGGTCTTGCTCTTATTCGTGCCTTGTATGCCTGAATCCACATGGCTAATTCTTCATGCATGGAATCTGCTAAAACTGATCCTACCTCTTCTTTTTTTGACTTTCCTTTCCGAATTTCTTCTTCCTCTTCTTGTTTCTCTTTTGGATTTTGTTCACTCTTTTCATTTTCCTTCTTTTGTTGTAGTTTCTTTTCCTTCATCCTATCTCTACGGTTCTTCCATCTCTGTGTTCGTTTACTTGTAACACTTTTCTCAGGCTCCTCCGAGTCTTCAACTATTTGAGGTGTAGGTATGTTCATTTCTCTATCACCTTGATCATTTTCTTCAGTTTTGTCTAGGGTCTCTCTAGCTTTGGCTCTAGTTATTGCTTTCAATGGTACAGTGTACTCCTTATCCCTCCCTGATGACTCTATCACTTCTATCACGTTAATCTGCACGTTAGAGTTAACTTTGTTGGGGTTTTTGGGGCAATCTCTGAAAAGGTGTTCTTTACCACAATCACTACAGTATCCTTCCCAGACTCGCTGTGGTGGTGGTGGGTTTGGTAGTGTACATTCTCTGATATAATGGTCACCTCCGCATCTATAACATGGTCCTCTAGGTACAGGCGGTCTGTTCATAGGTCGGGGGGGTATGGATGCCCTGGGGGCTGTGTACATCAATGACACATAGTCTTGCTCATATTCATAGGAACTATCCGGCACTTCCATGCCATAGGCATATGGTTCGTACATTTGTCCATATTCTATCATAGAGCTCTCATAAGTGGAATAATCTCCTTGACTATGGTCATAAGATGGGTCGTATGATTCGTTACTAGCTAAGGATGTGGCTGGTACTATTGCTCTCTCTAGGTTTTCTTCCTGTCGAGCTACTTTCACTAGGACAACATTCTGAGGATGGGGTGGTTGTTGTCCTAACACCGGTTGTGGTTGAGTGTACCCTTGATAAGCATATGGTCGTGGTACAGGTGCCTGCTGCTGATATGTGGGATATCTAAAGGCTTCACCTCCTTGATCTCTCTGAGGGTATCCGTAAGGTCTCATGACAGGTTGTACAGGTCTTGATTGCCTATCGTAAGGATAGTTTTCCGTGCCATGATTTGTATACTTTTGTTCTATGCTGCAATATTGTAGAGGGCTCGGAACGGGTGGTCTATTGTAAGCATGAGCAGGTGGTGGGATTACTCCCCTAGTGCACAGATGAGAGGGATGATCACCTCCACAATGCATACATCTTCTAAGCATGGGCACTCTCAATGGGTTGTTGGGGTAGTTCCTCTGTCCTTGAACGTTCAACTTCTTTGCTACTAAGTCAGCTATTTCCTCTACATTGTTCTTAGGGTTTGATGTGCTGCTCGCTGAATCTTCACTTTGGATACTACCTTGAGGTATTTTTAGATCCTTCGCTAGATTCTCCTCTAGGTCAGTACATTCTTTCATACATTCTTGCAAGGTTTGAACTCTTTTCACGTATACCAAAGATCTTAATGATCCATTCAATAATCCTTCCAAAAATAATGACACCATTTTGTTTTGAGTAGGTCTCTCTTGCACTGGACACCTATCCACATATTGCTTGAATCTTCTTGCTGCCAGTCTCACTGATTCCGTAGGAGCTTGCTTAAAGCTATGAATCAACGATGACTAGTTGTTTTTAATTCCAGACTTAGTGAATTCCTCAATCATTTCTTGATAGACTTGTTCCATATTTTGAAAATTATTAGGATCTAATGGCTGGAACCAAGCTAAAGCTGTATTTGTCAAAGTTAGACCAAAAGATTCATATTGGATCAAAAAATCTTCTACTTGTTGGCTCTGATTACTTGCTTAAATTCAGCTATATGATTGTAAGGTTCACTAGAGCCATCATAGTGGTTTCTCATGCATTTGGCAACTTGAATTGGCCTCAATCTTCTTCCTACTTCAAGCGGTCTAGGCATCACAGGGAAAACGGGTCTTCCAATGGGTATACCAGGTCCTCTTGCTACAGGTGGTCTAACTGGGGCAGGAATTCCATTCCATGGGTCAACAGGTGGTTGAGGCCGATAGTGGGGGTTATTTGCAGGCATAACAAATTGTACGTGTGGTCTGACCGGGATATGTGTTTGTTGTGTTTGTCCTGACTGTTGGAATGAATTATTTTGAGAGGTTCCATGTGGGTTTTGTGAAGTAGTGGCTTGATCCCTAGGGGGAAACACTGGAATGTTCTGATATTTCAACCCGGCTCTTTCCGACTCTGTTAGGGGCCAATACCTTCTCTGGTTTTTGTCCAAATACGTGATGATGGTGGGGAAGTCAGGATCTTGTAACTCATAGACAGTAACTGGATTAGGTGTTGCTTCCCATAATGAAGAGTGGGCTCTAAGGAGATTCTCCATTCCATTGATCAAATACACATCCATTAAGGAGTCATCCTAGGGAACCAGGTCTCCTCTCCAAACCCTAACAACGGTAGATCTCCCTCTAGGTGTGGTCACTTGCTCTTCATTCCCGTCTTCATTAAGGTTTGGGGCTTTGTTTTCTTCCCCAAGTTCATTGATGTTTTCAGGATGTTCTGTAACAACATACTGGATATCCCTTTTATCCATATAAAATCCTCTTGCATACTTAATTGTTGGCCTAGGCACTATGTAAGCATCTGAAGCTTTCTTCAGCCTGGCCACTGATCGGTTTAGTCCATCTAGGTATATGGGTGTCTCATGTTGATTGGTGGTCACATATTCTAAAGATGTCCGATATTCTCCCTCAATAATTGACATCATGCCAATCATTGGTACAGTGTTTTGCATATCCTCTAAAGCCATAGGAATTTCTTCCTCTGACTCACTAGAGGTTTTAGAATAATGTGAACGGCTACTTGGTTCGGCTAGGCTTCCTACGGAAGAGATCACACTTCTTCGGCTTCCTAGGGTTCTCCCAGATCTCAGGTTCATTCACTTTAAAGTTCTGTTTAACCTTAGCCAACCTCCAACTTCTAGAGTTCTTCACTAAGGATCAAAATTCTAGACAAATTTGGTTGGGAAAGGACTGACTGTGAAACCTCAAGTCACAATACTTGACCCCAAAAAAGTTCATGATACTCGATACCTGACACACTAGAAGGGTACCACGATACTCGACCTTTGAACCAGATGATACATGATATCTATGAGAGACGATACACGATACTTCACAGAAGACGATATACGATACTTGGATAAACACGACACTCGATAGTTGCCCAATATCGTGTGCCAAACACAACACTCGATACTTGAGGAACACGATACTCGATACTCAAGAAACACGATACTCGATACTCAGTAGGTATCGTGATCATGGATCTTGTGATACACGATACACGATATTCACAGAGAAAATGACGATACTCGATACACGATAAGTATCACGAGGCACTCGTCAGGTATCGGGAAAATAGTCTCCGCGATATATGATATCCAGCAAGTATCGCGATCCAAAACTCACGATACACGATACTCAACGAGTATCGCGACCTGAATTTCACGATACACGATATGCAATATCCAACAAGTATCGTGAGAAATTCTCAACGATACTCGATACTTAGCATGTATTGTCAGACCCGATTCAATGACACCTGATACTTGACAGGTATTGTGAAAAGGATTACATGATACTCGATACTCAATGAGGTCAGTTATCGCAATACTCAACCACAGGAGATCACGATACTTAGGTATCGCGATACTCGACCGCGGGAGAAAAACGATACTTGAACACTTTTCAATTTTTGCAAGTGTTGTTTTTGGTTTTTGAGTGCATACACATGTGTTTTGAGTGCATCAACCCTCCCCTCTTAGCCTGAATCAGCAAAATATTTCTTCTCTACCCTGGTATGGCCTTCATGATACTTACCGCAGATCGTTTTTCTGAAAACTTGATTTCAAAAGTAATTTTGCACAAGGATTGAGTGTGTGCTCACCTTGGAAGCTCTTCCCAAACCCTTGTCCCTCTGGCTTGCTCAGCAAGGCTCCCAAAATCCCTGGTCTCAACTCACGATACTCGACAGAGTGCGCACACGATACTTGTGTTGGGAACAAGTGAATTGAAAAGGACAATGTTTTTTGTTTTTATACTCTTTTCTTTTGAAAGATTCTTTCTAACTCCAAAGACTCACAAGACTAGAATTAATGGCTACTCTAACTTCCTAACTACTCCCTTCCTCCTCCTACTCTACTCACTCAACTCACTTCCCTAGACTAATAACTCACTACACACACTTCAAGAGTGAGAAGTAGTAAGTGCGGATGAGTGTGACTTACCAAAGAAGAGAAAATCACCATTCCTCCACTCACTTCAATGCAAAAAGCTACTTACCATCACACGAATGCCTTGGTTTGATTCGACATTCCCCGACAACGGCACCAAAAAACGTGTGTACCTAAGAACCAACTTCGGGACTTGTGGAGAAAGAGACTATACCTCAATCCCCCTCAAGTGCATATAGTGGGGATTCACGCTTTAATTATCAATCCGATGAGTATCAAAACCTAGCCGAGAGTATGAAGACATGCATTCAAATGACGATCAATGCAAATGAGTTACTCAAAGAGTGCAAACAAGGCAAAGACTATTCCAATCAAGCTTCAACTGTCAGTTATGGTGTCACGATACTTGGAGCAGCTACCAATAGTAAATTGAGCTTTTCTCTTAGCTCCAAACTCCGAATATAGGAAAAAGCATATGCGTTTCGAAGCTCTCGAGAAGACGCATCCAATGGTATTTTCACTCAATTCTAACGCTTCTACTTCAAGTTATGAGCAAAATACTGAGTTGCAGGAATGACCTTCCTACACTTCAGCACTTCCTACACTTCACACACACCTTAACCACAGCAAACAAACACTTTCATGGATAGACAACACTTCCTAACACTCTTTTCAAGCAACACACATGCATACAAGCTCACAAAGAAGATGATACAGAGAAGAGAAGACACAAATTCGAATTTCTGTGCTCTTCATTCTCACAGTGGCCAAAAGTCTTTACAAAGAGTCACAAATTGACTTATATACATGTGCCCTAAAAATGGTTCTTTCACACAAGAGACCGGCACTTTATTCACTAAAAGGATAATTTCCTACTAATTTACATGGGTAAGCTACTAATCTCCATGGGTGTGCATCTAGAGGACTCCTCTAGTGCATTTACAATGGAAAATGTGTTACAAAAATGGTTATAATACAAAAAATTGGGTGTCCAAATCGGAAAATTTGGGGCCCTTCTTTTTCTCTGCCTTGTGCTCTCTTTGCTCTGCAACAACCATAGAGTTTCTACGAATCTCCTCACTTAAGAGTGCTCCACATATGTCATCATAGACGAGTTTACCAACAGGTGCACTATTGCTAATAGCTGTGCAAAATGTATCCCATGAAGAAGGCAAGGTGCATAATAGCAATACTGCTTTCATTTCATTATCCATATCCATTTTTTGAGCTTGTAACTGAGAGAATATAGCATCAAACTCATTTAGATGAGCAACAACACTATCTGTGTCCTTCATGCGAAGGTCGTATAACTTTCTCATCAGATAGACTTTATTTGATGCTATCTCTTTTTCATATGTATTGCATAACTTCTTCCAAAGCTCCTCTGCACTTTCACAGTCTAATACTGTAAAGTAAACATTATCTATTAGGTGCAAGCAAATGATAGATCTGGCCATTTCATCTAACTCATCCCAATCATCTTCATCCATGTTAGCAGGATTCTTTGAGATTCCATTTATTGGCTTCCATTGCCTCCTTTGAATCAGCACATTTTTAATCTAATTCTTCCATAGAGCAAAGTTTGTGCCATCAAATTTTTGGATCTCAAAATGGTCTTTGCCATGCAAGTTATAGCTTTTCCTCAGAACACTAGCACTAGACCCTGATCCATCAGATGTGCCTGAGACCTCTGATGCCATGATGGTAGAGAACTGAATGGAATGATAATGGAGCTAGAAGAAACCAAATGCCAAAGAATAAGTGTATCAAGGAGTAAATCAACCACTGCATAATTGACAAAACCAAAAATCTAGAAAACTTTTGCCACAATATCCTTTGCAAAATGAGTGCGTGACCAGTGTCAAAATATCATAAAATTGCAAGTACTGACATGTTTGCCTGCATAGTGAATCACTGACTCCACTATATATAATCAATTACCCAATAGAAGCCAACTAGGCTTATCGAGCACCTATGAACAGCTATCATACATCTCCTATGGGGAGGCTGGGTAAGTCATCCACCTGCATCACCGAAGAGACCCCGACATCTGGGTTTCTCCCAGTTAAGAAAACCTCACCACGACCCTCTTTATCAAACGTAAAAGGCTTTATGCAAAGAACATAACCGTTATATCAATGACCACATGGACGTACATAAGGAGTATCCACAGAAGCGTACATAATGTGTAGGTGCTACACAACCCAAAAGGTAACCAATAACACCTACAAGTGTCTATCAACTCTGATGTTTTTGGCTCAAAAAGCCTGCAATAATTTGCAGCGGTTGCTCCCACCAAAACTGAAATCTTTCAAGAAACCAGTAGTTTTGTGAGTGTGGCTGAAAACACAGCCCCAAAGGTTGATATTTAATGTTGGAGAAGTACAAAGAACACTCTTCTTGATGTTCTTGGTCATGTGTGAAGAGAACTATATGTGGAAGTACTCCAAAACAGCTCCAAAAGAGACTCCAAAAATGCTTCAAAAATAGGCTTTGAAAGCAAAGAATGAAGCTTTGAGGGACCAAAACATGTTCAAGGTAAACTCAACCTTAGTCTTTCCCCTTCTTTAGACACCACAAGAGTGTAGCTTAGTGGCAAGATATTGCCACGGTTAAGCGAGCTCCGAGGGCAACAGTACTAGAATGGGTGACCTCCCGAGAAGTATTGAGAACCTCTATATTCCTTGATCATTGAGGTCCTCCCTCGCGTGCAGCCAATGGGGCCAACAATGACTCGGTATGCCAAGGTCTGTGCCTTGGTCGCTGCCTTGTTCATAAGCCTTGGAGAAAGCCGGGGGGGTGGGGAGGTGCTCACTTCACTCGCACAAAAGAAATAAAGCTTTTGTGTCCAACTCCTCTAATACCAGTGAAGTATTTCTTGTTGGTGATGCACCACAGTGCACTCTCCTTCTCATGATCTCCACGACAATATCCTCATAGTAGAAAACTGAGCTCCTAAGATGTAGATATATGCAGAAAAACACAGTACACAGGGAGCACAAAGACAGACTTCTTAGGTCTTACAAATGTGGTCGAACTTACAGTCTGTGACTGACCAAGCCACTATATGTTTTATTAAAGAACATATACAAAGAACTGTCCAGTGGCCATTTGTCTTCACATGGACACTAACGTTAACATATACATGGGCACTTTTTACTCTAATGTTGGCTTGAGGTTTTTTCCCCATGTTACCACATAGATGATTCACTCATATGTGGTGGTACTTTGTACTTAGGGATATTATTCAACTCTTACTTTAGTTCAGTTCATCGTCAATAGAGAGAGCTATTCCAACCATCCATCTTCTCCATGCATCTTTCTGCATTTGTGCTCCTTGTGTGTGCTTCTCATGTGTCTCTTGCACTTCTACACACCCAATAGTGGTATTAGAGTAGGTTCAACTCCTTCTCAAGTTTTGGTTTTTTGCATCACGATGGGCGTGCACTTTTAAAATTGCAAATTGACTTTGGAGCATAGAACAATGAATTTCAACAACCAAGAAACATTTCCACCCATTGCACTATGGTTTGACCCCCATTTCGAAGCCATTCATGGAGTCAAAATCGCTATCATAGTGACGGTTTTTTAGCTGAAATTTCAGCATTCATTTCAGCTTTCGATGAAGTAAAGATTTTGTCACATTCTTGTTCTTTAGTGAAATGGTGGGCAACAAGGACTTGTTTAGCATGCTTCAAGCTGAAGATAAGCTTGATGGGACCAACTATCCAATGTGGTCTTACATGATGAAGCATGTTCTTGTTGCAAAACAACCTTAGAACATAGTGGTAGATGTAGATCAAAGACCTGCAGGTTCTTCTACTTCACAATCTACTATCAAAGATGGAGCTTCTTCTTCAAGTACAGTGGTTTCTCCTTCTCCACCTACATAGGAGCAGCTTAGATGGGATGGAAAAGATGTTCAAGCTCATGCATTGATTGCGCTTTCTGTGAAGCATCATATACTTCCACACATTCCATCATGTTCTACATCAAGAGAGGCATGGGACACTCTTGCTTCTTTGTATGCCATGTGTAATGAAGCACGTGTTGCATACTTGAGGAAGCAACTTGAGGATGTATGTATGGCTGAAAATGAGTTGGTGGATGTGTATGTGACATGCATCAAGGACTTGAAAGAGCAATTGATAAACATAAATGGGATTATTCCCAATGCATCACTCATTTCTACATTGTTAAAAGGATTACCGAAATCTTTTCAAAGCTTTTCCACTACACTCCATTTGGTTGCAAAATGGAATCCTAATATGTATGCATTTGATGACATCGTGTCTCTTCTTTTACAAGAAGAGCAATCTAGAGTGAATATGAGTGGTTTGATTGAGTGAACACAAGCACTTTCTATCTCACAAAAGGGGGAAAGCAAGTATGGTTCAACTTTGGGTTCATCAAAACCAAAGCCTCGACCTTCCTCTTCCACTCATTCCTCTAATGATGCTCATTCGCAAAAGAAGAAGAGGTGCAAATATTTCTGAAAGGTTGGCCATACTATTGATGAGTGTAGAAAGCTTGCTAAAAACAATGAAAAGAAGAAGGAATCCAGCATGTCTATTGCTGAAAATTCAGCAAATGCAAAGAATGATGAAGCTAACATGGCTCAAGATTTTTGGGCATGCGTTGTTACATGTCATTATGATGCATCCTTGCATTCTAAATGTATGGTTGTGAGTTAGGCTGATTCGGATTGGTTCTTTGATGGTGGTGCTTCAAAGCACATAACATCATGCAAAAGATTTTTTGCATCTTTGAAAGATGCACCCAAAGGAGGACATGTGGTGTGTGCAAACAATGCCTCTTATCCTATCATTAGAGTAGGAGAAATTGAGTTTATAGCTACAAATGGAGGTGTGATTCTCTTGAAAAATGTATTGTATGTGTCCGGTATCAAGAAGAACTTAATGTCAATTTTGTTGATTGCCAAAGCTAGACTTCATGTACATTTTGTTGATGATAAGTGTATGGTTCATGATTTCAACAATGGTGATGTTATCGTGATATCTGGTACATTATGTAATGGTTTGTATCACATGGATACATACAAGAGGGTTGCCTCGAATGCCTTGGTTGCTCATACTTCTTCCATGGCTGAAATGGAGCTTTGGCATGCTCATTTTGGTCACTTGAACTTCAATAGTTTGCATTACTTGCAAATGAAGGACATAGTTATTGGTTTGCCAACACTTGAGTCCATTGAAAAGCATGCATGTGAAGGTTGCATTCTTGGAAAAATGCATCGTGCTCCTTTTCCAAGAGATAGTCATACACACACTACAAGAAAATTACAGCTTGTTCATAGTGATGTATGTGGTCCCATCAAGACTCCATCTTTTGGGAAGCATGTATATTTTGTTAACTTCATTGATGATGCTACTCCCCATACATGGGTGTATCCTATGAAAGAAAAGAATGAGGTATTTTCTTGCTTCAAAGCATTTTTAGCTATGGATGAATTTTTTTCTTCACAAAAGCTTTTGACTCTATGTGCGAATCGTGGTGGTGAATACATGTCACATGAGTTTAATGCTTTTCTTCATGAAAGAGTTATTTCACACCAATGTACAGTGCCATATACACCTCCGCAAAATGGTGTTGTTGAGCGAAAAAATAGAACATTTCTTGAGATGGCATGATGTATGGTTAAAGGAAAGCAACTTCCTGATAAGTTTTGGATGGAAGCGATCATGTGTGCCCTACAAAAGCATTGAGAGTCATTACTCCTTATGAGGCTTGGAATGGACATAAGCCTATGGTTAGTCATATGCACATATTTGGTTATTTGGCATATTATGCTCTCGTGCCATCACAACAATGTCACAAACTTGATGACAAGGCAAAGAAATGTATATTTGTTGGTTATAGTGCTAAAAGTAAGGGATATCAATTGTACCATCTATTGACAAAGAGTATTATTGTGATTCGAGATGTGGTATTTGCTAAAAATTTAGTTTTCCCTCTACTTGAATGCAAAAAACAACCAACAGTTAGCTCTCAAGATGTGTTCGATACAGTCATGTCTTTGTTCCAAAATGGTGTGCTCGACTATGGACATGTAGACCAGTCAACTAAGACTCAAAGGGCTGAAAAATTCTAGCAAAATAGAGCTGAAAATGCAGACAATTTCCAGCCAAATATGGAAATTTTTTAGCCAAAGATTATCAAAACTACTGGAAATTTCCAGCCACATATGGCTGAACATTTGCATCAAAATATGACTGAAAATGAGAATGAAATTCAGTCCACACATGATGTACATGTTGAAGATGTATTACATAATGAATGTATGTCTAACAAGAGTGCACAAAGTATGCCAAAGTGGTTGAAACAAACTTTGTAGGATAGCAAATTGAGTGCACCTTTACTTGGTAGAACGAGATCAAGCTCTCACCATGCATCAAGTAATTTTGTGGATTATTCTCTTATTGCAACAACATGTAATGAAGAGCCACTTAGTTTTGAAGATGCATGTGATGTTCCACAATGGATGAGATGCAATAAAAAATGGATTTCGTACATAGGAATGGTACTTGGGAGTTATGTGAATTGCCAAAAGGAAAAAATGTCATTGGCACAAAGTGGGTTTACAAGGTTAAAAGAAAGTCTCATGGTAGCATTGATCATGATAAAACTAGATTGGTTGCCAAAGGATATGCGCAACAATATGGCATTGACTATGAGGAAACTTTTGCACCTACTTCACACATAACTACCATTCGTCACATGGTTGCATTGGCTGCCCATCGAGATTGGAAAGTACATCAATTGGACATAAAAGTAGCTTTCTTCAATGGTGATTTGCAAGAAGAGGTCTATGTGAAGCAAGGTCCTAGATTTTCCATGAAAGGAAAGAGCATATGGTTTATCGCTTGCATAAATCCTTGTATGGTCTCAAGCAAGCTCCACATGCATGGTATGACAAAATAAATAAACACTTAATTGCTCTTGGCTTCACATGTAGTCCAATTCAAAGCACACTCTATGTACACAAAGATGGGTCTGATCTTACATTGCTTCTTCTTTATGTCATGACATACTCTTGACTGGGTCATGTGATACAAAACTTGACATTCTTATGGCTGATTTGTAACATACTTTTGATGTCACTTATCTTGGACTTTTGAGCTACTATCTTGGCATCTAGTTTGTATCCGTTGAGGGGGGAATTGTTAAGCATCAAGCAAAGTATGTTGAAAAACTACTTCAGTGTTTTGACTTTGAGGATTGCAAGCCAGTTTCCACACCAATTGAGACAGGATTTAGGTTCTCAGTTGAGGATTCTAGTGATGCATTTGACACTTCTCTTTTTTAGCAAGCTATGGGATGTCTTATATATGCATGCAACACAAGGCTAGATATACAGTATGCAGTTTCCCAATTGATTCGATTCATGCATAGCCCTAGCACTAAGCATTGGTAAGCAGTGAAATGTGTGCTTAGATATCTCAAAGGCACTTTGAACTTAGGTCTCTTTTATGGAAGATATATTCAGCCATTCTTGCATGCTTTTACAGATAGTGATTGGGCTAGTTGTTATGATACTCGTGTGTCCACTAGTGGTAATTGCTTTTTTCTTGGAGACTCATGCATATCTTGGTTGAGTAAGAAACAACCTAAAGTGGTGACATCCAGTTATGAAGCTGAGTACATGGGAGTTTTCATAGCTACGATGGAGTGTATATGGCTGAGACACCTATTGATGGATCTTTGCATGGAGATTGATGCTGCTACACATATTCTCACTGATAGTCAGAGTGCTTTGATTGTTGCATGAAACCTAGTGTTTCATGCACGGACCAAACATATTGAGGTGCATTATCACTATGTGAGAGAGTGCCTTCATGCAGGAGATATTGATTTGGTATATGTGCCTACATAAGATAATGTGGCAGACATATTCACCAAAGCTCTTCCATGGGAAAAGTTTGAAGCTTTTTGCAAAGCTTTAGGCTTATTACCTTGTGGGGGCTAATATGTCACTCCTTGTATGTGTTCACATCATTTGCTCTAGGGGGGCTTGTTACACTTATGTCTTCCTCGAGTAGCTTTGATGTGAACCTTTTCGCTATACATGGGCACTTTTTACTCTAGTCTGGCTAGAGGTTTTTTCCCCATGTTACCACATACATGATTCACTCATATGTGGTGGTACTTTGTACTTACGTATATTATTCAGCTCTTACTTCACTTCAGTTCATTGCCAATAGAGAGAGCTATTCTAGCCATACATCTTCTCCATGCATCTTGCTGCATTTGTGCTCCTTGTATGTGCTTCTCATGTGTCTCTTGCACTTCTACACATACCCAACAAAAAAAGAGAAAGAGATAGAAATTGAAAGATAAAGAGCTAGAAAGAAGGAGAGAGAGTGAGTGAGAGAGAGAGAGACAATAAGAGAGGGATTATAAAAGAGAGAGATCCACAAAAGATTACTAGAGCTCCTAAGCAAAGTGCAGATCTGAATGTTGGAGAGCTCTTTGATCAAATGTGTGTAAATGTCAATCGAAGAGCGATCCAAAATTTTTTATATCAAACATTGCCATCGCGTAAGCGATGAAAAATTATCATGGTTGTGATAATCCAAAGCATCGTATAAGCAACACATAGGGTGTTACATAAGCAATGCAAAATAAAATCGCATAAGTGATGCTTAGGAACAAGTCGTATAAGTGATGCTCAATGAGTGACACTTTCATGTACATCATTAGGAGCATTGAAAAAAACATCAAAAATGACATTGAGATTAACATCGTTTAGACGACAGTGCACGCTCGATGCCTAGTCCAATGAAATGCATGATCACGTAGCAACAAAAATGTGTCATGTTAACTGTCGCCATGGCCTCGTATTCCTTGTAGTGGATAATCAATGAGAACTTGAGAGCTCTATTTGCTTAATCATCATCAAGCTTTAATGGTGATTTCAAGTTGATTTTTGAGTGTTTTTCATGGATTTACCCTTCTGATCAGTAGTTCTTTGAGTGTTTCATGCTTTCATAAGTGTATCTCAACCTTCTAAGTGCCCTTAATCCTCCAAAGTTTTATTTCATCTTGACTATGTGAGTCCATTAGAATCACAATTCTCTTATCACTAGGGTACATGTACTGAAATTTGAATTCGATGTTACCAATGTCTTTATTATGAAAAATAGCACACGTACAACACAAAAATCACTGAAAATTCTTATTCCTAACTCATCTACAAGAAAGAATAGAATTATCCATATCTTTTGTGAAAATCTAATGAAACTAGTCTTATGATGGTAAAACTTGGATTCCATTGATGAAGAAGGGGCTAAGGTCTTAGCATGCCTCCTAGATTGACAATTTTATGTGTTTGAGGTTGTTCCTTTATCCTATGATGATTGGAGAGGACAACTCCAAAGTACATCAAACAATACTGTACTTCAATGTGCTTGGACCTAACATGGAAAATTGGATTTGAGGCTAGATATATACAAGTTATGTTGTCACAGATTATAGGAATTTGTTTCACTTGCAAGTTCAACTATTTAAGGAGATTTTTTAGCCACATAAGATCACAATGAACAAGGGCTAAAGATTTATATTCAGATTTAGTGGAGGATATGTTTATTGTTGGCTACTAGTTTGCATAAACTGTGAGAGGACTCCTAGTACATGATTGATGCCAATCCTAATAAGAGTTGCATGGTCCAAAGATCCTACAATAAATATATACAAAATAACATCTGCAATATCTTCTCCCTCATGTACATGCAGATTTACATTCATCACCAATGGATTCACAATTGGTTTGCAATTACATGTGCCATGCCTTGGTAGTACATCAAGAATGTACTTCCTTTGTATGAGGTACATGCCTTTGTCCTTGTGGACTACTTCTATGCCTAATAGGTACTTCAACTTTCCAAGATCAATGAACTTGAAATGTTCTCCAAGCTTCTTCTTTATCTCTCTAGTGCTTGCTTCAACATTCCTTGTAAGAATAATATAATGGAGATAAATGCAAATGTAGAAAACAAGTTCAGCTTCATTGTTCATGTACAATGATGAGTCTACATCACTTTCTTTGTAGCCATGTTTTGCTAAGTATTCTACTAGCCTTTGGTTCCAAGACCTTCGGGCTTGCTTGAGATCATAAAGAGCCTTCTTTAGTCGGCACACATGATGAGGATAGCTATGATCTTGAAAGCCTTTGGGTTGCTCCATGAAAATAGTCTCTTCTAAGTCATCATTTAAGAAAGTTGTCCTGACATCTAGTTGGTGGATCTTCCAACTCTTTGAGGCTACAGTTGCAATGAGACTTCTTACTATAGTCATCATTGCTACAAAACTTAAAGTCTCATCAAAGTCTATTCCATAGTTTTGTGAAAAACCCTTGGACAAGAGCATAGCTTTCTATCTAAATATACTGCCATCAAAATTCCTCTTTACCTTGTATACCCATTTGTTGCCTATTACCTCTATGTCCTTGTTCTCATGCACAAATAACCAAATGTGGTTTTACTTGAGTGCTTCCACTTCTTCTTGTATGGCTTGGTTCCATTCTTCATGCTTTCCTGCATCCTCAAAAAAATTAGGCTCTTCATAGGCAAATACTTGACTCATGTATGCATAATGTTTGGCAATGAAAGAGAAATAAGTTAATATCTAAATTGGATACCTTTACCTTTTTGAGCTTCTCCTCTCTCGAGGGGCTAGAATGAAAATTTTCCTCCTTTCTTTTGAGCTATTTACACTTGGATTCTCTATCTTTTCAAACTCTCTTACATTGTTGTTATCCATCTCTACCAAGGGATTGTCTCGATCATCTTCTTTCTCCTCACCTTTGCTTCTTGTAGAGCTTTATTTACATGAAATGGACTTTCTTCTCAATCTCCCTTTCCATGGAGATGTGCAATTACCTTGTGATGATGTCCTTGAAGTTGAAGGATGAAAAATCTCCACACTTTGTTGGTCTTCTATATTTCTTCCCTTCTCATCATGTATTTCTTCAACTTGCAATGCATCTTTCACACCATACCAAGGTAGCCATTAATCAAAGGTAACATCTCTAAACACCTTAAAACATTTGGTTTCAAGATCGTAGCATCTAAAATCCTTTTTCTCAATTGAATACCCAATAAATATACACCTTTCAACTTTTTCTTGTAGCTCATGTGATTTGAACATCCATTATTGATGTACCATGTGATGTCTATGCCTTCTTTCCTAAATCATCTTTGCATCATGTCTAATAGATTATCATTCTCTAATGTATTTGAAGTGCTTGCAAAGTTACCTCTTCTTGTAGCCTCCTTGGCTATCCTTTGAGTAACAACCCCTTGCCAAGTGGCTTGACTTGCCATAGTTATAGCATTCCTTTGTGTATTGCATTTTTTGAGGTCAAGTTCATCTTCCTCTTGATCTTCCTCTACCCCTTGCTTTAGCTTTGACTTGAACCTTCTTGATCATTTCTTGATGATTCCCTTCCTTTGCTACTATCCATTGTGTCCACCCTTCTTTTCTTCACCTTTACCTGCATAAAAGACTTAGGCTTCATTTTCGTTGATTTGATTGGACATTTTCTTGAACATCCCTATATGTGGAATTTTTATGCATGATATCTAGAGGATTCATATACTCAAACACTACTCTTCTCACTTCAACCTCTTTAACGGGTTTTTTATGCATCGTAGACTCAGTAAAAATGACATCAATACTTCTGATCACTAACCATGTTTCAGGATCCCATGTAAAATGTTAATCACATGAATTGCAATCAATACTGCTTCTACCCAAAAGACTTTTGAAAATTCGCATGATGTAACATAGAAACTAGTCTATCTTGAATAATTTTATTAATCCTTTCAACTACACCATTCTATACTGGGGTATAAGGAGTTCTCTAAGAATTCCTCTATACAGAAAGAAAAGGTTGAATTCATGTGAGGTATGCTCACCCCATTATTCGAACATAAAGCCTTGACCACAGTTCCTTTTTCAATCTCAACTAAAGCAAGCCATTGTCTAAAAGTAGGGAATACCTCATCCTTTGATTTGATTGGATATACCCATAATTTTCTAGTAGCATTATCTATGAAGCTGACAAAGCAAAGAGAAAAGTCTAATGACCTTGTGGGCATACGACCACACACATCTGTATTAACAAAATCTTAAGGCCAAATTGAAGATTCAATGTGCATCTTATGCACATTCCTATCTTGCTTTCCATATTGACAATGCTTACAGAATGAAAAATTAGAGAAAGATAGCACATCTAAATAGCCAAAAAAAGAAATATTTTCCATTCCACTACACGATATGTGGCCCAAACAACCATGCCAAATACAATCCATAGGCAGTTCAGTAATAGCCAATAATTCAAAACACGTGATAATTGAGGTACATGGCATACATTATGCATAGTAAATTTTGAACCATCAATGAACTACACAACCACATCTCCAATGCTGACAACATCAGATAGGTAAGAGTCATCAAGTCTCATGGTACCAAGATACTTTGCTGCATAAGTAGAGAACCACTCTTTTTGTGGTGTCACATGGAAAGATGCACTAGAATCTAGCAACCACATGTGGGAAAGAGAATCAGCCATAAGAGCCTCAATGAGCACAATGCTATCAAGTTTCAACACATAAAAATCATCAGAAATAGCATTAATTTCTTCAATCTTCATAGTCAAATCACATGGTGCAGGTAGGTTTCCAACATGCCCATCAACATTTTGTCCTTTGTCTTTAGCATTCTTTAATGCATATGAGTATTTATTCATGTTTCCTTTCTTATAAAAATAGTGGCACTCAATACCCCTCTTCCTTGATTTACTTTTGCTCTTATTTTGTTGACCATCCTTTTCCTTGTTCTTCCTCTTGCCGCATTGATGATTCTTTCCTTGGTAAGAATCACAAACATTATATGCATCTTTGCTCTAAGTTCCAATCACAGATTTTCTGTGAATATCCTCACTCAAGAGTGCTCCACATATGTCATCATAGTCCCTTTTATCACCTAGTGGACTATTGCTAATAGCTATGCAAAATGTATCCCATGATGATGGCAAGGTGCATAATAACAAGACTTCTTTCATTTCATTATCCATATCCATATTTTGAGTCTATAACTCATAGAATATAGCATCAAGCTCATTTAGATAAGCATCAACACTATCTATGTCCTTCATGCAAAGGTCATATAACTTTCTCATCAGATACACTTTATTTGATGTCATTTCTTTTCCATATGTATTTCATAATTTCTTCCAAAGCTCCTCTGCACTTTCACAATCCAATGATGTAAAGTAAACATTATCTACCAAGTCTCTTGGAGTTTGAGGTCTGGGAAAGCACATGATCAACACAAGGAAGAAGAAGAAGCTCGGAGCACAACCCAACACTTATGGGATTACCAAGTGAATGTACAAAGATAAGTAACCCATTAGGGTTATAGGTGTATATACAAGCAAGAAAAAAAAAATCTCCTAAAGAGGGAAAAAAGTACCCTCATAGTTTTTAGTGTGTTCACACACTTCACTACCAAAATATATCAAAACATCCCCCCTGGGATGATGCAATAAACAAGGAGCTAGCACTTATGTATAAGGAAGTGCCAAGCTATGTGGAAAGAGATTAATCCACAAAAGGACATAAGTCCAAATCTTTACAAAAAGCTTCAAACTTCTTCCTAGGTAGAGCCTTTGCAAAAAGGTCTACATTGTTATCCTGTGTGGGCACATATGCCAAACTGATCCCTCGAGTAGAGAACCTTTCCTTGACATAATGATACTACACTACAATGTGCTTTGTGCGAGCATGGAACACAGGGTTCCTTGCAACTGCCAATGCACTCTAACCATTGAGGGCTATATTTTTGGTACCTCCCCTAAAAATAATCTTATTCTATATATGCAATATTGTATTTATTTTATTTCCCTATGATATGGATATCTATAAAATAAATATGAAATATATAAAACAAGTGGGCCCCACCACTGAAGATATGACTAGCTCTCCTTGTGGTAAAAGAGAAATGGTCAATATGGAATGGAAACATAAAAGAGGTATGGAAATTCTAGAATATTAAGTTTTTAAAACTTTTCCCATTCTCTTTAGAATGAAACAAAATTTTTGTCAAAGGCCCCATATCCCCACCACACCTTTTTGAATTTTCAACAAACTAGGCCTTTTGTTTATGGATATTTCTTATATTTTTGCACCCCAAAATCAAAAGTATCATAATCCAAAGTCAAATTTCACTAGAGAGGACCCAATGCATGCATTTTGGAGAGAAATTATAATATTGTTTTAATAAAGCTCCAAAATATCCAAGAAATATGTAAACACGCCAAATATCACACCCTCATGAGTTTAGAATCTTTTAGATCTTTGTAAACAACTCCTATTTCACCACAAATGTAGAATATCTAGAAGATTTATCTCAAACTATCATACCCAAATATCTCCCTAAAAGGCCTATAAAAGGACCCCTTGGGTGCCCTCCAAAATCAAGAAGAGTTGTATAGAAATACATGTTACAGGTGTAGTGGATGCTCCAAAGCTAGGAGAAGGAGCCTACCCTATGTCCGTATATTTAGAGAGCTATGCAAGCTCTTAATTTCTAAGTCCTAATGTCTTTGTAATATTTTTATTTCATTTAAGTTCATTTCTCTAATTCTTCCTATCTCCATTACCCTCAACCTTTCTTTGTTCCATCCACTACACCCTCTCTTCTTTTCTCATTGCCTACTCCTTCCATCTTCCTTCTCTCTTCCCTCATCCCCAAACCCATTGAGGATTGTGGAACTACCTCACTCCTCTTGATAGTGAGAATCTCATTCTTGTGAGTGTTTAGTGTTTTATGTGTCGATGTTAAGAGTGTGGCATGGACAACCCATGCCTTAAAAGTACCCTTGTAGTCTTTATGTTGGTAATAAGATGGCAATGTGGATCAACCCTGACCCAAGAGTACCTTTGTGTTGTTTGTATTTAAGTGAATTGGTGCTAAGAGGGTGGTGCACATCACCAGTATCTTAAGAGTGCCTTTGTGTTGATTGTGTTTAAGTGTATTGGTGCTAAGAGGGTGGTGTGAATCACCCCCACCTTAAGAGTACCTTTGTGTTGACTGATGTATAACATACCATTTTGGAGCTGAGCATCTAGGAGAAATTATTGCATCTCAAGAACCATTCATCTTCCTAGTTCTAGAGTAAATTGTTAGCTTCAATGTCTGGATCTTCATTCTTTTGTAAGGAATCCACCTTCAAGTTCAACAATAGCATCACTTTTCCCACACTTCTATGGGAGACCCAATGAAGATGTAGAGTTTCTAGACAACTTGGAAATGGCATACCTCATTTTAGGAAGGGATCAACAAGCTATCAAGCTAAGGGCCTTTCCATTGTTTTTAAAGGAGAAGGCCAAGATATGGTATAATAACCTATCACAAAAGGCAATAGGAAACTAGGAATTAGTATGTGAAGCATATTTTGAAAGATATGGGAAAAATGACCCCATAAGGATTGTGGTAGCAATTGCTCTCACTAAGCCAAGTAACTCTTGAAGAACTTTCAAGCTATGAGTCCAAGTTTTAGCGTGTGTGGAATAATTGGGAAAGTAGACTAGGGGCAAACAAAGTAGCTCCATAGTTAATTAAAAGGCATAGATTCATCTCAAGACTCTTCCTTTCTCTGAAACAAAATGTAGAGAAACAATTTCCAAGGAGCTTTGAAGAAGCACTAGAGATAGCTAGAGTGAAGTGTAGGAAGTTAAAGCCTCAATCTTCAAAATTTTAAAAAGTGGAACATGTGGATGTTATTCCCCTTGTACCAGCTGCACAGGTAGAAAATGAAGAAGTTTCACAACAAGATATCTTGTAGAAGCTCACACAATAGCTAGAACAATTGACACTCAATTTGTTTAGCAACCAACAAAATAGGCCACTAAGAGATCAAAATAGGTAACATCAACAACAAACACAAAAATTCATATGCTACAACTGCAATGAGCATGGTCATGGTATGTGTAACTGCCCTCACTCTTGAAGGAGCCTTGGGGACATGTACCCTATCAAGAGACCCCCACAACATGTACAAGGACAAGGTGCACCTACACAACAACAACAAGCACAAGAAAATATTCCACCCATCCCAATGGTTCAAGGTGAGGAAAGGCAAGTGAATGTTTTGAAGCTAACCGTGGAATAAGATACTATGGATACAATGCTAATCAAGCGAACAAGGGTACACAACAAAAGAAAGGAAAAGTTACAAAAGGCAAAACAACTAAAAAAAAAGAGAAGTCAAAGAAGGAAGATTATGATGGAAGACTTTCCTCTAGGTAAGGGTATCAAACCTTATGATCTTATTGAGGATATCTCCATAGAGAAATCAAATACAATTGGCCACAACTATTGCAAGTATCTTAAAAAACTAGAAGGGAATGATCCAAACTAGTAAGCACTAGGAGGACTAAAAAGTAGGACATTAATCTTCTAAGAGAAAATGCATGTGATGGTGTTGTACCCATAGTAGATGTGTATGTAAAAGGGAAAAGGATCTCAAATGTCTATGTGGATGGTGGAGCACAAATTTGAAGAATGATAGAGAAAACAATGCACATGTTAGGCTTGGATGTGATAGGACCATTTGCATACCAAGCCAAAATGGAAAATACTACTATTGTTAAATGTGTTGGTGTCATTGAAAATTTAAGAGTTATAGTATGTGATATAGAGGTTGCCTTGGATATCTATGTGATTACAACCAAGGGGGAGGGCTACACAAAGGCATAGTTGATGAGCCTTAATTCTATTTTTCGTTGCGGGTTCGAGTCCACCGTGTGTGCCAGTGTTAGGCCGCCGGATGGGAATAATGTATTTTTATTTTCCATAGTCGCACATACCGAAAGGGTGTAACGAATAGTTGTACCTTTTTTATCCATTAATGAAAGGGCAAGGTGTTCTCATGAGAGAGACGGGTTCGCCAGACTGTCTGTCTCGGCGACCGTGCGGAGACACTGTGTTGCAGATTTGCAGATATCTGGAATACTATCATTTTTTGTTCTTGGTGGATTGTAGTAAATCCTTATTAACTCAGCAACATTGTCTTACCATTAAGAGTTTGTGCGACTGTGTGAGCGCTAATTCACGTGATAAGCTACTGTGCAAAGATAACCGTAATTGAGAATCGTAACTGCACCGTGGAAGTTTTTGCCTTGACGTATAGTTACTGTTTAGTTGAATAGTTAAATTGGGAAAATTAAATACAGGGCCTCTGCACTGTCAGAACCCTAACCATCCCCAAGAACCCGAAACGAGATTAAGAGTGACTTGATGGAAGTCCTTTTAACACAGATCATTCCATTTCTGATGCAGATTTACATGATGCACTTGTTGTTGAGAGAGCTGATATTGAGGAGGC
The DNA here is from genome assembly GCA_020310875.1 of Ceratopteris richardii. NCBI lineage: Eukaryota > Viridiplantae > Streptophyta > Polypodiopsida > Polypodiales > Pteridaceae > Ceratopteris > Ceratopteris richardii. The sequence goes on from CM035426.1 coordinate 95,237,024, forward strand.
AAAAACTATGCCAAAATGGCTGGTGCAGACTTTGCGTGATAACAAATTAGATGCACCTTTGTCATATCGTACTCATTCAGGCTCTCATAGTGCCTCCTTTGCATCAGATTGCTATGCTATGGCTGCGTCTAGTCTCTGTGATGAGAATGAGCCTGTTTCTTTTGATGAAGCACAGAATTCAGAAAATTGGATGGCTGCTATGCAATCTAAATATGATGCTATAATGAAGAATTCTATAATGAATATGATGCTATAATGTGACTTGCCTCCTGGCAAGAAGGCCATTGGCACTACGTGGGTATACAAGCTGAAGCATAAAAACCTGATGGTACAGTTGACATGTATAAGGCTAGGCTTGTTGCAAAGGGTTATGCGCAGGAAAGGGGCATTGATTTTGATAAGACCTTTGCACCTACATGCCATATGACTACTGTTCGGAGCATTTGTGCACTTGCAGCCCATCATGGTTGGAATGTACATCAGTTGGACATTAAAACAACATTTCTGAATGGTGACTTGCATGAAGAAGTGTATGTTTTTCAGCCCCATGGCTTTGTGCAGAAAGGGCATGAAAACCAAGTGTGCAAGTTAAAGAAGGCATTATATGGTTTAAAGCAAGCACCACGTGCTTGGTATGAGAAGATACATGCCTATCTGGTTGCACATTGTTTTGAGAACAGTCCAACTGAAAGCACCTTATATGTTAAGCATGCTAATGATGTCCTTCTGATCATTGTTGTCTATGTTGACGACATGCTACTCACTGGTCCTATTGAGAAGCATATTGCTGATTTCAAGGCTGATTTTCATGCCTCAGTTGAGATGTCTGATTTGGGGCATTTGCATCACTATTTGGGCATTCAATTTATGCAAGTTGATGGTGGAATGGCTTTGTGTCAAACGAAATATATTGACACATTATTGTAGTGTTTTGGCCTTGAAGACTGTAAGCCTATTGCCACTCCTATGGACACAGGTTTACGCTTGAGTCTTCATGATGTTGGAGATGCATTTGATGTTGTTCTCTATCAGCAGGCTGTTGGATGCTTGATTTACTTATGCATTACTCAGCCAGATATTCAGTTTGTTGTCTCACAGATGAGCAGATTTATGCATTGCCCAAGAGTCAAGCATTGGCAGGCGGTTAAGCGCATCTTTTGCTACTTGAGTGGTACTCGGCTACTTGGGTTGTTTTATCCCAAGGGGGGATCACTACCGCCAGATTTGCATTCTTTTTCTGACTCAGATTGGGCTGGTTGCTATGACACTCGTGTGTCCGCCAGTGGTTTTTGCTTCATGCTTGGTAGCTCATGTATATCTTGGTTGAGTAAGAAGCAGCCTACTGTGGCCACTTCTAGTTGTGAGGCTGAGTATAGGGCAGCTTTCATAGCGACTGTTGAGTGTGTGTGGCTCAGATGCCTTATGCCTGATTTGGGTGTTGGCCAATCTTCTGCCAACACCATCTTCACTGACAGTGAGAGCGCATTGGCAGTTGCGAGGAACCCTGTGTTCCATGCTCGCACTAAGCACATTGAGGTGCATTATCACTATGTCAGGGAGAGGTTCTCTGCTAGGGAGATCATCTTGGCATATGTGCCCAGGCAGGAGAACATTGCAGACCTTTTCACGAAGGCTCTGCCTAGGGAGAAGTTTGAAGCTTTTCGCAAAGCTTTGGGCTTACTTCCTTTTGTGGAGTGATTTCCACATAGCTTGGCACTTCCTTATACATGGGTGCCAGCTCCTTGTTCACCGCATCACTCCCAGAGGGGATTATTTGATATATTTAGGTAGTGATGTGTGTGAACACACTAGGACCGTCGGGGCACTTTTTTCCCTCTTTAGGAGGTTTTTTTCCCCCGGCTTGTATATACGCATATTGCCCTAATGGGCTACTTATCTTTGTACATTCTCTGATAATAAATTCAGTATTGTGTGTTGTGCCTCAAGCTTCTTCTTCTTCCTTGTGTTGTTCGCGTGCTTCCGCAGACGTCTAACTCCAACACCCTTGGGATAAAACAATCAAAGTATCTAGGTACCACTCAAGTAGAAAAATATGTGCTTATCTATCTACCAATGTCTGACACTTGAGCAATGCATAAACTTGCTCATATGAGAGACAACAAACTCAATATCGAACCAAGTTATGCATAAGTAAATCAAGCATCCAATTGCCTGCCAATAGAGAACAACACCAAATGCATCTCCAACATCATGAAGACTCAACCTTAAACATGTTTCCATAGGAGCGGAAATATGTTTGCAATCTTCAAGGCCAAATGCCCCAAATCTAACATCCCAAAAGAGGCATGCAAATCAGCTTTAAATTTAGCAATATCCTTCTCACTAGGACAATTGAGCAGCATGTCATCAACATACACAACAATGATCAAAAGTACATCATCTACATGCTTAACATGTAAGGTGCTCTCAGTTGCACTTTTCTCAAAACCATGTGGAATCCAGTAGGCATGTATCTTTTCATACCAAGCATGTGGTGCTTGCTTCAAACCATATAATGCATTTTTCAACATGCACACTTTGTTTTCATGCCCTTTATTAAAAAAACATGAGGCTGAAATACATGGAGTTCCTTATGTAAGTCACCATTCAAAAATGCGGTTTTAATGTCCAACTGATGTGCATTCCAATTGTGATGAGCTGCAAGTGCACAAAACCACAAAACCTGCTAAGGCTGATAAATTGCCTCATTTGGACCAACACGTCACTATCCACATGTAAAAAGAGCCAGCAAAGTGTCACATACATCTCTAGATCTAACTGAAGTCTCCTTTATACATGAAAGTAATAGCTTAATTGCATCTTCCACAAAAACATCATGGCTAACCAAAATTTGTTTAATATGTGGATGATACAGATGATAGCCTTTTCTTTTAGAATCGTACCCAACAAAATTATATTTCACTTCTTTATCATCCAATTTCTTGCATTGTTGTTCAGACGTTAATGCATATGCTAGACAACCAAAGACATGTAGATGAGCAAAAATTGGCTTGCGACCATGTCAAGCCTCATATGGAGTGATGGATTGCAATGCTTTGGTAGGACACCTATTAAATGCATATATTCCACACATAATAATATCAAGCTAGAAGCTATATGGTAAAGCCTGACTTTTGACTATACACCTCACCATCTCCATGCGAGACCTGTTGTTTCTATAGAAATACATTAAAAATCATAAGACATGTATTCCCCACTAGATTAGAATGGAGGGTGCCCAATTTACATGTTGATAGATTTTTAGCCACAACCAAAAATTTTTTGAACCACATAAACAATTCAATCTTTTCTTTAGTGGATACACTCATGCATGCCTAGAGAAATCATCAATAAAAGTAACGAAGTAAAGATAGTTTCTAAAAGAATGTATCTATATAGAAACACAGACATCACTATTAACAAACTGCAATTTATGAGAAGCTCAAACTAAACCATCTTTTGGGAAGGATGAACATTGTAGTTTGCCCAAAATACAACTTTCATAGACATGTCTACAAGGTGCCTCAAGTTTGAACACCATTTCAGATTTCTATCGGTGTAGAAAACTAGCAATATATTAGATGATCAAAGCTTTGCATTTGAGATAGCCTAAGAATCTTGACTTGCACATGTTGAATCATTCACAAATTTTGCATAACCTATTATCTTAATTAGCCCACAATATAAAATGTTAGAAGTAATAATAACATCACCATTTACGAGATCATATCTGTCATCAACAAATTTGACGACCAAATCAATCTTGCCTAATGCTGAAAGTATCAAGAAATTTTTCTCGATCCCTGGTACATGCAAAGCATTTGACAATGTGAAAGAACTACCATCATTAGTAGTTAAAATGACCTTACCAACTACCATTATGGGATAAGAGGAGTTGTTAGGGCATGCGATACTATTCCCTATAGGGGAAGGCTCAAGTGAGCTGAAGAAGCTACAATATGAGGTAATATGTTTGGTTTCGCCACTATCAAAGTACCAAATATCTGAGTCTACTACAAGCATACACTACTCATGAGAAGATGGGTCATTGTTGCATACTGTAGTAATTGCCCATTCTTCATTTTGAACAAGTTTAGCATACTCTATTTTAGGTGTAGAGGCCCTTACAACAACCATTCCAGAATCTTTCTTCTTTACCTCTTTTGCAGCCAGTTTTGGACAATTCTTTATGACATGATCATTTTCCTTACTATGTTTGCAAAATTGTTTTTGCTTTTTTGTTTTCTTCTCATCTTTGTCTTCCTTCTTCAAATGTGCAAGATCAGCAGATTTTTTCTTACTAATACATGAGCTTCATTTACCTTTGCCTTCTAACTAGCTAGGAAAGCTTGATCAACAACACGCATGATGGACATGTTTTGCCTAGACTGATCTTCATGCAACAAAATAGAGAAGAACTTCTCAACTGTTAAGGCATTTGTATTTCCTTTCATCATCAATCAAATAGCAGAAGAAAAACTATGATATGAATCTAGAAGACCATTAAGAAAAGTCTACACAAGTGAACTTTCTCGCAATTCTTCATTAGCAAAAATCAATTGCTCCTTTAAATCTTTGATCTTTGTCAAAAAACCATCCATAGAATCTCCATTCATCTTCTCACTCTCCACCTATTTTTGGATGTAAGCAACACGAGCCTCATTTCTTGCCTCGCATAAATTGGTAAGTGTATCCCAAGAATCCTTTGCTATTTTGCAAGAGCGAATGTGAGGGATAATGGCATATTTGATAGACAAATCTATCAATGCATATATGTGAGCATCTTTGCCATCCCAGTGAAGTCTCTCTATAGTGGGTGCAGTTTGAACCACAACATGAATAGGAATTTGAAGATCATCATCTTCAATGCCATCTATATCACCTTAAATAACTATATTTGTAGGTGTAGTAGGATGTTTTTCAATACCCTACACAATATTCCATCACCCTTTTGCTATCAATACATGATGCATCAATACTTGCAAGTGTCTATCAACTCTATTCTTTAGGCTCAAAAAACCTACATAAACGTGTAGTGGTTGCTCCCACCACAACTCAAAGCCTTTCAAGAAAACAATAAATTTACTAGTGTGCCTAAAAACACAATCCCAAAGATGAATATTTGTTGTCAAAGAGGTACAAAGAACACTCTTCTTGATGTTATCGAACCTGTGTAAAGAGAATTGTGTGAAACTACTCCAAGATGGCCCCAAGAATCACCCCAAAAAATGCTTGAAATCAAGCTTCAAAAGCAAAGAATGAATCTTTGAGGGCCCAAAATCTGTTCAATGTAATGTAAATCTCAGTCCTTTCCCCTCCTCAAACATTGCAAGAGTGTAGCTTAGTGGCAAGAGATTTCCAATTAAGCGAGCTCTAGGGAGAACGGTAATGGGATGGGTCACCTCCTCGAAAGTACCAGGAACCTCTGTCTTCTTTGATAATTGAGGTCCTCCATTGCACCTAACCAATATTGCCAATAGTGACTTTGGTGACTGAAATGACAAGGTATGCCAAGGGCTATGCCTTGGTAACTACCTTAGTCATAATCCTTGGAGAAAGCCACAGGGTGAAACATAGATGAAAATCTAATGGATGTTTTCTATGTACTTTGAAATAGATTATAAAAAAAACAAACTTTCATGCAAAAAATGATCCTCAAACAAGTGAAATAGTATTTACAATGATGCAAACAAGTAATCATGGGATGTATTAGAATTAGTGAACACTAAAAGTTCATGGATTCATTTTTTCGTTTGTGGAAGCATGCGAACAATACAAGGAAGAAGAAGAAGCTTGGAGCACAACACACAACACTGAATGAATTACTAGAGAATGTACAAAGATAAGTATCCCATTAGGTCAATAGGCATACATACAAGCCAGGGGAAAAAAACCTCCTAAAGAGGGAAAAAAGTGACCCAGTGGTCCTAGTGTGTTCACACACATTACTACTTAAATATATCAACAAATCCCCCTTGGGAGTGATGCGTTGAACAAGGAGCTCGCACTCATGTATAAGGAAATGCCAAACTATATGGAATCAATCCACAAAAGGAAGTAAGCCCAAAGCTTTGCGAAAAGCTTCAAACTTCTCCCTAGGCACAGCCTTCGTGAAAAGGTCTACAATGTTCTCCTGTCTGGGCACATATGCCAAGCTGATCTCCCCAGCAGAGAACCTCGTGAAGTAGTTTCTCAATATACTTTACTTGATGCACAACAATTATCCCCTCAAAAATTACAAACTAGAAGCCAAGATAAGAGTCCAACAGACAAACATATGTGACATCAAAAGTATGTCACAAATCTTCCATAAGTAGTCCAATTTTCTTTTCACATAACCTAGTCAAGAAAATGTCATCAACATAAATAACAAGCACTATACAATCAACATAAATAACAAGCATACAACAAGTGTGGTCTCAATTGGACTACGTGTAAAACCAAGAGCACCCATGTGCTTACGTATAATTTCACACCATGTACATGGAGCTTTATTAAGTCCATACAAATCCTTATGCAAGTGGTAGACCATATTCTTTTGAACGTTGATGGAAAATCCAAGAGGTTCTTCACATAAACCTCTTCTTGCAAATTGCCATTCAAGAAAGCTATTTTTATATCCAATTGATTAATTTTCCAACCAAGATGGGTAGCCAATGCAACCACAATATGAATAGTAGTCATGCATGAAATAGGTTCAAAATTTTCCTCATAATCAATGTCATACTTTTGCATATAACCTTCTGCAACTAATTTAGTTTCATAGTGCTACCATCAAAATTTCTTTTAAGATTTTAAACCCACTTAGTATCAATGGCATTCTTACCATTTGGTGATTCACATAACTACCAAATATTTTTTTTGCATGCATTCTAATTCCAATTTCATTTTGATAATCCTATTTGAATCATCACATGAATCTTCAAAAGTGAGTGGCTCTTTGTTACATGCACTTGCAATAAGAGATACATCCTTAAAGTCCCTTGATGCATGGTGAGAGCTTGATCTTGTTTTATCAAGTAAAGGAGCATACAATTTTCTACCTTGAAAAGTCTTTTATAGCCACTTTCGCATAGAGTGTGCATTTTTAATAGATGTGCATTCCTCATATAGTATTTCACCAAAATGTACATAATTGGTGAGTTGAATATCATGCTGAATTTTGTTGGAAGAGATGGATGGATACCTCAAGAGGATGAGTTGGTACTGCTAATCTCTGCTTTGTACCTGACCTCTTTCACCTCAGAGTTTGATAGTAGGCCCTTCTAGCTTGCTAATGACACTAAATAAGCTCCTATGTACTTTGGAGATGATGCTTCAAACAATTAGATCAAAATAGATAACTTTGCAAATAGCTAGTGATCAAAAACTTGTTATTTTGGTCTTGACACCTGCTGGATCTTTTGCTTAGTGCTCACAATACAATAGCAATTAGGAAAATTCCTTTTGATGGTATCGGACTACTTATTTATCTAATGATTCCAAGTGGAATCACTTAAAATGATAAATGATACACCGAGCAATCACTTTAGCAAATGGATGCTTACCCCCATTTTTTTAGGAGCTACACATAGAATGACCATAGAGCACTTCGACGCGAATTTCTCCCAATTGGCTCATGGAAATAACTTGAGAATTTGCCAGCATAAAGTATACTTGGAGCTGGTTCCAAGAAGCTATAGAAAATAAAAAAGTATGGAGAGATCACTGAGACATGAGCATTCAAAGTTCACTATCTTGAGTGGTCATAGCAGAGAAGTAGACATATATACTCAATGATATAAATGTATTATAGAACAATGATGTACATGATCATTGGCATAGAACTGATGTCCAATGATTGTGATCTAAGTGAACTAAGATATAATCTACTTAGCCTCTACAAAATTTCAAAAATAAGCTAAAAAAAGAGGGCTATATGCCACAAGATTACATAGCTCTTTTATAAGAGTCTTCTTTGAATTTTGAATTTGAATTCAAGTTTTTGGCTCCATCTAAAAAGTGCTCCCTATGATCGAGGAGTTATTCCTCTAATGAAAAAACTTGTAACTCGTCATTCTCCTAAATCCACGAGATATGTGGACTTACAAGATTCTTCCAAGTCAAATGACTTTTACAATAGTGAATGGTCAAAAATTATAAGCAATGGTTCATGTGATCCTTCAAATGTTTGCACATAGCTTCTTCAATGCCTAGCCAAGTTTTAAGGCTTGAGATTTGCACCAACAGCTCCCCCTCAAGCCAAACATCTTGGCTTGTTCTCCTTCATGAGTCTTCTTGAATATCCTGTAGTCCAATCATACTTTTAAACCTGCAAAGTTTAGTACCATCAAGTGCTTTGGTCAATAAATCTGCACATTGCATATTTTTGGATACATATGCAAGTTGAATCTCCTTGTTCAATAGCTTCTCTGTAACATAATGATAGTGTACTTCTATATGCTTGGTTCTTGCATGATAGATAGGATTGGCTGCAAGATGCAAAGAACTTGTATTGTCACCAGAAATCATAGGTGAGTGAGTGTGAAGTCCCAAATCTAAATATAGCAATTTGATCCATATGGCTTCTTGTGTAGCATTGGCTAATCCCCTGTATTCAACCTCTATTGAAGATAGAGCAACAGTAGGTTGCTTCTTGGAAGACCAAAAAATGGGCTTATCACCTGAAAAATAAAGATAATCATAAGTACTCCTCCTATCATCCTTACAACCTACCCAATCTACATTTTAGTATAGCTTGATGTCTAAATTTGATGTGTATGGAAAGTATAAACCTTGATTTTTAGTACCCTTGAGATACTTCAAAATCCTTTTGGAAGCTTCCAAGTGAGATGCTCTAGGTTTGTGCATGAATTGGCTTAAAACACTTACTCCATAGTCTATATCAATCCTTGTTAGAGTTGCATAGTTTAGAATTCCAACTATGCTTTGATATCCTTCAATGTTTTCAAGAAAATCACCTTTATGAGCACTCAATTTATGATTTACCACCACAGGGGTGCTAGCTATCTTGGCATTCTCCAAGTGGAACTTCTTCAACATGTCCTGCACATACTTCCTTTGAGTAATATAAATTCCAAAATTTGTGTAGACCTATTCAAGTCCAAGAAAATACTTCAAAAACCCTAGGTCACTGATTTTGAACTCCTGCATCATTTGGTTCTTGATTTGTTTGAAGCCATTGGCATCACTACCTGTAAGGATGATATCATCAACATACACATAAATATATCAATTTTGAGTTTCTCCTCTTGACAAATAGAGAAGAATCTACCTTGCTCATTATGAATCCTTGATCTTGAAGATAGGTAGTTAACCTATGATTCCATGCCCTATGTGCCTGCTTCAAACCATAAAGAGCTTTGTTCAATTTGCACACATAATTTACCTTGCTTGGGTCTTCATAGCTAGGAGGTTGAGCCACGTAAACCTCCTCTGAAATCCAGCCATTGAGAAAAGCATTTTTCACATCCAAATGATACATATTCCAATTCCTAGATGCTGCCACACTTACCAATACTCTGATGGTTGGCATTTTAGCCACAAGTGAAAATATTTTTTCATAATCAACTCCTTGGGTTTGTGCAAAACCCGTAGCCACAAGTCTAGCTTTATACCTGTTTATGGATCCATAGGAGTTCCTTTTGATTTTGTAAATCCATCTAGAACCAATTACCTTCATTGATGCCTTCTTGGGTACTAGCTCCCAAGTATCATTCTCTTGGAGTGCTTCTATTTCTTCATCCATAGCTTCCTTCCATTCTGCCTTGGTACTTGCTTCTTCATATGAAGAAGGTTCTTCAAGTGATAAATCCTTAGCAAGATAAATGGAATGCTTAGAAACTAATGAAGTGTCATACCCATATCTGATTGGTTTCTTGCTCTCCCTTTGTGATCTCCTTAGAGCTTGGTTGGATGATTCAGGTAAGTCTTCCAACCTCTTCATTTGGCCTTGCCCTTTGATTTCCATGCATTGAATTCTTCTAGATTGATGATGTCCTCATCATCTAATTTGATGTCTTCAATTTGGCTTGGCTCCTCCTTGGTGAGGCTCGGAAATTCCTCTCCCAAGTCATATGGCAATTTGACCTTCCTGCATTCACTTTCAAACCAAGAATCATTCTCATCAAACACAACATCTCTACTGACCATAAATCCTTTGTTGGATGGATTATAAAATCTGTATCCTTTCTAATTTAAATCATATCCTATGAAGATGCACTTCTCTGCCTTAGGGTCTAGCTTACCTCTAATTTAAGATGGAACATGCACATAAGCAACACATCCAAATATTCTACAATGATCAAGTGATGGCCTCCTACCATTCCATGCTTTGTATGGGGTCATCCCATTGAGTGATGTGGATGGAAACATGTTAATAAGATAAGTGGCAGTAGATACACTTTTTTCCCACAAATAATTAGGCAATTTCTTTTCATTAAGCATTGATCTAGCTGCTTCCACAATCAACCTATTTCTCCTCTCTGCTACTCCATTTTGCTTGGGGGTATACCCTTGTAGTAATCTCCCTTTTGATACCTCTATCCTGTAAAAATGCATCAAACTCATTGGATAAGTACTCACCTCCTCCATCTAACCTTATTCTCTTTAGGCTTCTTTCTGTTTGATTTTCCACAAGTGTAAGATATTTTTTGAAATAACTGAACACTTCATCTTTGTGCTTCATGAAATACAAGATAGTCCACCTACTAAAATCATCAATGAATGACACATAGTACCTTGAGCCTGAAATTGAAGGGTCCTTGCTTAGTCCCCACACATCTGTGTGGACAAGTTCCAAGTAATCCTCATGCATGTAGCCTTTCTTGGTAAAAGGTAACCTGTGTGATTTACCAAACTGACAAGCACCACATTTATAGATCATGTGTTTCTTGGATACATTAGGTATCCCAAGCACACATTGATCTCTACATATTTGCTTCAAGGTTCTCTCACCAATATGCCCTAATCTCTTATGCCAAATCTCTAACTGAAGAAATGTTTGATCTTTGTAATTATAAAGTGCAATATTTCTAGTGTCCTCAAGTTCAAATGTAAATAGTCTACCTGTTTTCTCTCCCTTGGTGATTCTCTTGAATCCATGTTGGGGATCCTCCACAAAAGCTCCATATTTGTTGAACCTCACCTGCAAATCCTTTTCCACTATCTATCCAACACTCATAAGATTCTTGGTGATTGTAGGCGCATAAAGAACCTTGCTCAATAGATTTCTATTCCCATCAGAAGTTTTGGGCTTTCCTTTATCTGTGTAAAGGGTAGAAGAGTTGTTACCTCTTGATGGTTCTCCATTTTTGTTGAGCTTGGCTTCATGGGTAAAGATTTGTCCCATGAGTGTGGTAAGATCTAGCCTCTACAAAAGGTTAACAATAAGCTCAGAAAAGAGGGCTATATGTCGCGAGATTACATAGCTCTTTTATAAGATTCTTCTTTGAATTTTGAATTTGAATTCAAGTTTTTGGATCCATCTAAAAAGTGCTCCCTATGATTGAGGAGTTATTACTCTATTGAAAAAAATTGTAACTCTTCGTTCTCCTAACTCCACAGGATATGTGGACTTACAAGATTCTTCCAAGTCAAATGACTTTTACAATAGTTAATGGTCAAAAATTATAAGCAATGGTTCATGTGATCCTTCAAATGTTTACACATAGCTTCTTCAATGCCTAGCCAAGTGTGAAGGCTTGACATTTGCACCAAAAAATTTCAGCCATGTTTGTTCGGAAACTTTAAGCCATCTTTGGCTATATATTTTGGACCATGTTTGGCTTAAAATTCTCAAAACCTCATTTGGATGGTTTATATGCTCATAGTAAAAAATACCACTTTAAAACAAAGGCATGAGTGTATCAAACACATCTTTTGAACTGATTGTTGATTGAATTTTACGTTGAAGTAAAGGATAAGCTGAATTTTCAGCAAATACCACATCTCAACTTATAATATTTTTGTCCATCAATGGATGGTATAATAAAAAACCTTTGTCTAGTATGGGTAGCATCGTCTTTGGGAAAAGAAGCACGATACTTTTTCCTAGGTATACAATCTTCACATGCATGCTTTTCAATGGAATCAAATGCAAAACAATAGTCATATCCTTCTTTTTCAAGTAAAGAAAATTATGGAAGTTCAAAAAACAAGCATGTCATAGCTCCATTTTTGACATAGAGGAAGTATGAGTAAGTAAGGCATCTGAGGAAAATATCTTACATCTATCCAAGCAATAAAAACCATTGCATAATGTCTCGGACATCACAAAAACATCACCATTGTTGAAATCATGAACCATATATTTGTTATCAACAAAGTGTACATGGTCTTGCACTAACAATAGTAATAACCAAAATCAAATTTTCTTGATACTAGGTACATATAACACATCCTTGAGAATAACAATACCTCTATTTGTAGTCATAAGCTAAATTTCTCCAAATCCAATAATAGAATAAGAAACATTATTTGCACATACAACATGTCCTCCCTTGAATGCATCTTTCAAAGACATAAAAATTCTTTTGCATGAAGTGACATGCTTTCAAGAACCACCATCAAAAAACCAATCCGAATCAGCCTCATTCACAATCCTACATGTAAAATGTGATGATGAATCATAATACATGTAACAACACATACCCAAACATATTGAACAACATAAGCTTCATCATTCTTTGCTATGGGTGTATTCTCAATAGTAGACATATCAGATTCTTTCTTCTTTTCATTATTTTTGGCAAGCTTTCAACATTCATCAATGTTATGTCCAATGTTTTGAAAACACTTGAGTCTCTTCTTCTTTTCTATATCACCATTAAGAGAGGAAGAAGTGGAAGAGGAAGATTTAGGCTTTTGTTTTGATGAAACTAAAGCAAAATTATACTTTCTTTTACCTTTTTGTGTAATAGAAAGTGTTTGAATTCCCTCAAGCAAGCCACATTTATTCAATTTTAATTCCTTTTCTTGCAAAAGAAGAGATACACCTCATCAAAATTATGCATATTTGGATTTTCCTTTTGCAACCAAGAGTCTAGTAGCAAAGCTTTGAAAAGATTATGATAATCATTTGAGTGATGTAGAAATGTGTGATGCATCTAGAATGATTTCCTGAATGTTTTCTAATCTCTAATATCTAAGTGAATCCATTTGCATTGATGCCCTCATTATTCTTCACTTGCTAAATCAAAACACAATCACATTAAAAAAACTCAAGACATTAAAAATCCGTTTAACTTACCATTATTCCATAAAGTATAACAAACCCACGTTGCGGTTCCTATTGCACCTACTACGGAGAAAATTTGTTGGGATGGCAGAGATGCTCAGGCACATGCATTGATAGCCTTGTCTATCAAACATGCCATTATTGCTCACATTTTCTCTTGCAGAACTACTAAGGATGCTTGGGATACACTTACCACTTTATACTAGGCAAGGAGTGAGGCTCGTGTTGCTTACCTCCGAAAATAGTTGGAGAGTGAGCACATGAATGAAGGTGATTCCATGGATAGTTTTCTGACAAAGATCAAAGATGTGGATGAATAGTTGATTTTTACTTAAGAAGTCTTGCCTGACAGTTCACTTGTGCAAACTGTTCTAAATGGTCTTCCTGATTCATATAAGAGTTTTGCTTCTACTCTTTGTTTGATGATGAAAGGCAATCCAAATGCCTTAACATTTGAGGATTTAGTCTCTGTTCTATTGTAGGAAGATCAGTCTAGGTAGAAAAAATCCATTATGTGTGTTGTAGATCAAAAGCTTTCCTGGCTAGTCAGAAGGGCAAAGGTAAATGGAGTTCTTCTACTAGTAAGCAAAAATTTGCTAATTCTACACAATCAAAGAAGTAAGATAGAGATGAGAGGAAAATAGAAAAGCAGAAATTCTTTTGCAAATACTATAAAGGAAATGATCATGTCATCAAGAGCTGTCCAAAACTAGCTGCTAAAGAGGCAAGGAAGAAAGAGGTTGGAATGGTTGTTGCAAAGGCCTCTACACCCAAAACAGAGTCTGCTAATCTTATGTAGAATGAAAAATGGGCACTTACTACTATTTGTAGTTTTTCCCATCTTCACATGAACAATATATGTCTGTAGTAGGCTTAGATGTTTGGTACTTTGATAGTGGGGCAACCAAACATATTACCTCCTAGCATAGTTTCTTCACTTCACTTGAGCTGCCCCTTGTCACATCCGCCAACAACTCCTCTTTTCCTGTTATGGGAGTTGGTAAGATCATTCTAACTACTACTGATGGTAGTCCTTTTACATTGTCAGATGCTTTATTTGTGCCAGGGATCAAGAAGAATTTGTTATCAGTTTCAACTTTAAGCAAGATTGGCTTGGTTGTGAAATTTGCTTATGATAGATGTATAGTTCATGATCTGTCAAATGGCGATGTCATTATTGCTTCTAGCATTTTATGTCATGGATTGTATAAGCTCATAGACTATGAAAGATCTGTGAATGATTCAACATGTGCAATACATGATTCTCAGGCTATGTCAGATGCAAAGCTTTGGCATGCATGCTTTGGTCATCTCAATTTTTCTAGTTTGCTACACCTGCAGAAATTTGAAATGGTGTCCTCTCTGCCCAAACTCGAGGTGCCCGATAAACATGTTGGTGAAGGTTGTACTTTTGGGAAAAATGCAACATTCATCATTCCCAAAAGATGGTTTAGTTCGAGCTACTCAAAAATTGCAACTTGTTCATAGTGATGTCTATGGTCCTATGCAGACACCTTCTTTTGGGAACTATCTTTACTTTGTGACATTCATCAATGATTTTTTTAGGCATGCATGGGTATATCCATTGAAACAAAAGTCTGAAGTGTTTATGTGCTTCAAACAGTTTTTGGTCTGGCTGAAAATCTGTGAGCATGTAAAATGGGCACCCTCCATTCTGATCGAGGGGGAGAATATATGTCTTCTGACTTTGATGCATTTTTGGTTGAATGTGGGATAAAAAATTAGCGTATAATGTCATAAAAACCTCAATAGAATGGATTTGTTGAACGGAAGAATATGTCCCTCATGGAGATGGCGAGGTGTATGGTCAAGAGTTAGGCTTTACCACATAGTTTCTGGCTTGAGGCTGTCATATGTGCAACATACATACTTAACAGGTCTCCCACTAAAGCATTGTAGTCTATCACTTCATATGAGGCTTGGCATGATTGTAAGCCATCTATTGCTCACCTATGTGTTTTTTGGTTGTCTGGCATATGCATTAGCACCTGAACAACAATGCAAGAAATCGGATGATAAAGCAGTGAAATGTATTTTTGTTGGGTACAGTTCTGAAAGGAAAGGCTATCATTTGTATCGTCCACAGACTAAATGCATTTTGGTTAGCCATGATGTTGTCTTTCTGGAAGATCCTATTCAACCATTACTTTCATGTGCTAAGGAAACATCCGTTAGCTCCAAAGACATGTATGACTCTTTGCTACCTCTTTTTACAGGTGGATACTCTAGTGTTGGTCCTAGTGAGGCAACTTCTCAACCTTTACAAGTTTCATGTGATGATGCAAATCATTCTATTTCTGATGCAGACTTACATGATGCACTTGTTGATGAAAGAGCTGATATTGAGGAGGAAAAAACTATGCCAAAATGGTATGCACCTCGTACTCATTCAGGCTCTTATAGTGCCTCTTTTACATCAAATTGCTATGTTATAGCTACCATTAGTATCTGTGATGAGAATGAGCCTATTTTGTTTGATGAAGCACAAAATTCAAAAAATTGGATGGCTGTTATGCAATCTGAATATGATGTTATAATAAAGAATGGTACCTGGTCTTTGTGTGACTTGCCTCCTGGCAAGAAGGCCATTGGCACTAAGTGGGTATACAAGTTGAAGCATAAGCCTGATGGAACAGTTGAGGTATAAGGCTAGGCTTTTTGCAAAGGGTTATGCTCAAGAAAGAGGAATCGATTTTGATGAGACCTTTGCTCCTACTTGTTCATGGTTGGAATGTACATCAATTGGACATTAAAACTGCATTTTTGGATGGTGATTTGCATGAATACGTGTATGTTTCTCAGCCCCATGGCTTTGTATGGAAAGGGCATGAAAACCAGGTGTGCTTTTGATTCCCAATGGACAGATCTAACTCAAAGTAATACTTTGAATTAGTGGATGCTTCCTTTAGCATGATAAAAGCTTATGCTTTCTTTTTCTATTTAGTTACTCAAAAAAAAAAACCATTTTTGAGTATTTTTTATCCTATACAAAGGTCTAGTACTTTGAATTTTAACAAATTTGATGTTGAATCTTTTTAGTGTTCAATGTGAAGGTATTCCTTAAATGTTAAAGTACAGATGTTACTTTATTCAAAAACATTTGTTGCATTCTAAGTATTTGGAGATTAGATCTTAAGTTCTTGAATTAGAACTACAAAAGTTTTGTTTTTTAGGATACTTGGACAACTTTTCCATAAACCCTTCTCTAAGTTCACTTTGGTATCTTTATCTTTGAAGGCTATAGTCAAATTTCAATCATTCTTTGGAGACTCAAGCTTTCAAAGGACTTTCAATATTTAACTTAAGACTAGTTATACGGTCTATGTTCCTCTCTTGATTTTTCTTCAATTGTTTTCCTTTAAGTACTGTACATACTTAGTAAACTATGGAATTCCTGAAGTAATTTACATACTTAAAGTAAATTTTGGAATTGTTTATGTAATATTCCATACTAAAGGATAAACTTCGTAATTACTTTATGGAATAGTTACATAAAGAATCATGGCCTTAACTACTCCATAATTTATGAGGCAATTATCCTTGTCTATTTTCAATAAATTATATATGAACTCTTTGGATTCTCTCTACAACCATCTAATCAAAGGAAAGATTGATTTGTGTCATAATAAACATTGTTTGATGCACAAACATTCTTTTAAAATCGGATGCTTGCTGAATGCATGCTAATGCTTGTAATGATAAACTAATTTCATTATATTTCTTTATACTTAATCTATTAAATTCTCTCTTACTTCAATGTTATTGTAAGATTAATTTCAAAATAATGAAAAAATTACTGAACAAGAATTGAAATTACGCATCAATTGGAAAATACTTAGCTCTGTTTTGAGCTACATCCATCCTCTGATCTATGAATTATCCAGAGCCACCCTACTCCTTGCTCATTAGCTTTATGGTTCTTTAGGCATTTTCTCTAGAAGTTGAAGCAAAAGGATCTTAGGAAGAATGATGGAGCATAGATAGGTTATATGGCCATGTAGGATCATCATGTGGCCCTTATGCTTTGCTTTTGCATGAGAAGAGAACCATAATATGGATAGCCTAGAAGCACTCACACAATGACATCACTAGATCAAAATGTTGTTGATATATTTAGGTAGTGATGTGTGTGAACACACTAGGACCATCGGGGCACTTTTTTCCCTCTTCAAGAGGTTTTTTTCCCCTGGGTTGTATATACTCCTATAGCCCTAACGGTTTACTTATCTTTGTACATTCTAGTGGTAATACATTTAGTATTGTATGTTGTGCCCCAAGCTTCTTCTTCTTCCTTGTGTTGTTCACGTGCTTTCGCAGACGTCTAACTCTAAAAATTGGTATCAGAGCACGTCGTCGCTTCATCTAGGGCGTCGTCGACACCCCTCTGGTCACAGTCTCAAAATGGCACGAATTTGGTGAGAATACTCAGGGCGATTAGGACATCAAAACAATTTCACTCTGTGGTGCCAAAATCACAATCTGAGCTTGTTTTGGCCTTCGAATGCACTATCGTAGCACTTGTGCATGCTATTTCATCTTTTTGTGCCAAAGATATATACAAGTTTCGATTCACCAGTATAAGTGTCTCGAAGTCTGCTACAGGTGTAGCAGAACTCATTAGGGCAGTTCTATTCAAATTTTTCAGATACAGTCATTTTTTTGCATCATGGTATTTTGGTCAGTGGCCATGGCTGAAAGCAGTGATGTGTTCCATATGTTGGCTGTTGAGGATAAGTTGGACAGTATCAATTACCCATTGTGGGCTTATATGATGCGACATGTATTGGTTGCAAAAGGACTGTGAAACATTGTGTCGGGTGTTGAAAAACATCCTATTACACCTGCAAATACAGGTATTGAAGCTGATGCAGCTGGCATTGAAGATGTTGATATTCTTTAGATTCTTGTTTGTGCTACGGTTTCTGCTACACCTACTACAGAGCAAATTCATTCGGATGGCAAAGATGCTCAAGCACATGCATTGATAGCCTTGTCTATCAAACGTACCATTATTCCTCACATTCACTCTTGCAGAATAGCTAAGGATGCTTGAGATACACTTACCACATTGTACTAGGCTAGGAATGAGGCTCGTGTTGCTTACCTCCAAAAACAGTTGGAGAATGAGAATATGAATGAAGGTGATTCTATGGATAGTTTTCTAACAAAGATCAAAGACTTGAAGGAAGAGTTGATTTTTGTTGATGAAGTTATACCAGATAGCTCACTTCTATGGACCGTTCTGAATGGTCTTCCTAATTGATATCAGAGTTTTGCTTCTTCTCTTCATACTACAAACCATAGGACAAGCATCATCCACAAGTTTAGATTCAAGAGAAGTAGTTGATGCACTTGAAGAATTTAGCCCCAGGCTTATGATTACAATTATTTTAGAGAAGATAGTACTCCATCGAAATGACTTATGCCAAATTTGGTGGGTTCCTTGGTGATGATCCAGATGTGCATGTCCATGTATTTGAGATTAACTATAGTGTATTAGATAATCTAGATGATGATGCATAAAGGCCCAAGTATTTCAGTCAACCCTAGTGAATGAAGCATTAAGTTAGTTAACAAAATTTGATTTATGTCATTTTCAACAATTTGATGTAGTTTGTGATGCCTTCCTACAAAGATTTTGGTTAAAGAAGAGCCCAGCATATATTTTTTATTTTTCATAAAATAACAAGCAGAAGCAAAATCAAGAAGTACAAGAATATTCAAATATATTTTAAACTCATCTAAGGGAATTGCCTATAGGCAATTTAGCTCTACCCACAAATGTCATTACACATTGTTTTATCAATGGATTAGAACCCCCATTGCACCAAATCATGATCATTAGATGCATTGGTGGAATGACCTTGGACGCTATTATAGAAATGGCCTTAGGATTGGAACACAAAATTGAAGGTTTCATTGAAGACCTAGATTGGATGCAACCTGGAAAGGCTAAATCAGAGGAAGCTTTCAAACATGCTTTTTGCATAAAATGCAAGAATATAGGACATGTCACCAATTGTGCCTAGAATCAAGTGTATTGTGATATCTGTGAAAATACTAGTCACTTTGCGGATACTCGCACATATAATGCCAAAACTCAAAATATGTTGGCAGTGAATGCAATTATACAAGAACCAAGAGATCCCTCCACCAATTATGTTCCACCCCATTTTCGTAACACAACATAGCCAAGGCAACTCTGT
This sequence comes from Ceratopteris richardii, assembly GCA_020310875.1. NCBI lineage: Eukaryota > Viridiplantae > Streptophyta > Polypodiopsida > Polypodiales > Pteridaceae > Ceratopteris > Ceratopteris richardii. Next base: position 95,256,488 of record CM035426.1, read on the forward strand.
ATGCCCAAACAACATGGTGTACTTGTTTGTCCCAGTCAGAGCGTTTATTATTCACCAATTTCATCAACACACTTATTTTTGCTCTCAGCCTGTCCATTAGCTTGTGGATGATAGGGGCAGACTTCTTATGTATCACCAAGAATTCTTGAAGAAGTTTTTCAATGACTTGATTCAAGAAGTGCGTGCCTCTATCACTTACTAACTCTATTGGCAATCTGTATCTGGTGAACACATTCTCAAATAAGAACTAAGCTTTCATCTGGGCATTGTTCTTCATTGTAGCTTTTACTTCTACCCATTTGGTTAGATAGTCTGTGGCCACAATAATGTATTCAACATGGGAATCCTTAGCTGGAGGATTAATAGGACTAACAAAGTCTATTCCCCACTTAGAGAATGCACGTCCACCCATCATAGGTTTCAATGGCATCTCATCTTTGCGTATAGGATACTGAGTCCGCTGACAGACATCACACCTCTTCAGATAAGCATGTGCATCCATGTGAAGGGTTGACCACCAAAGACCTGCAAATAGGATCGCCTTGATCACCCGATCTGGTCCAAAATGTCCTCTTGCTACACCTTGGTGAGCAATTTCCAAGATCTTAAGATATTCACTCTCATGGACACACAGTCTTAAGTAACCATCTTTACCACGCCTATATAAATTATCTCCAATGAGGGAGTAGTCTAGTGCATCTTGTTCTAAGCTCCTTTGTCTAGCCAACATCATATCTTGGGGGAAGGTTTTCATCCTCAAGAAGGCTACTAGTGGTTTGCTCCAATCTGGCACTAAAGACACTCGATAAATGAAAGAACTTGGAGAAGCTTGTCGAAGGTAGAAAAGGGCGTTTCGAAGCGACGAAGTTTGGTCAAGCCAACTAGCACAAGACCAGCCCTTGAGCTTATGGAGACTCAAATAGACCTTATAGGCATGCGATAAGTGCAAAGAAACACACTATGTACTTTGGAGCATCAAGGAGAATGAGTCGATACAAAATAGATAGGTTCGCGGGTCGACTAGCTCAAAAAACTTACTATCTATGGAAGAGACAATGAACTTCAAATGCCCATAGCAACCAGCGTGATTACAATTAGAAAAACTCATTTTATGGGAGTGATACACATATGATTAAGTGTATGGAATGCACAAAAGTATAAGTAATAAGCAAAATATGCTATAGGAATGAATGCGACATTCACCGGTGGTACTTCCTATTTTTCAGGAATATGCAGAGATTGACCCCGAGGCAGAAAAACTGAGATTTCCCCCAATCTACTGAAGCAAATGCTTTGAAAACTTATAGGCATAAACTAGACACTTATATCTTTCCAATGCGTCATCTAGCACTCAATTTGGAGCTCTAGAGATAGAACAGCAGCCTTTGCAAGATTACTATTGGCGAAGACGATGATGCAGAGAATTGAAGGAGCAAGACAATGATGGTCACAAGTGTATGTATATTGCCTCCATGTAATGTACAAGTGATTTCAAGTCCTTTATAGCCTCTAGGAGTGTTCCACGACTTTTACAAGTTGAATTTGAATTCAAATGAAGGTGGGAATGGTTGTTGGAGGGAATCAATTCACTTTCCTACAATCTAGGAAAAGTGAAGATCTACTTTGATCTACTTTTAGGTGATTGATTGCTTGATTGAATGCAACTTCAACCACCACAAATTCGTGGGATTTTGGCTTTATCTTTCTACCTTTACATGTGTAGAGCTCAAGGCTTTTACAACGGTAAATGAACCATAAAAAATCTCTCAAAAAAATACAATGAATGAGCATAAGAAAAAGAACTCTCCAATGGATATTCTTTCGACGCGATAGCCTTTGATGTAGATCAAATCCACCTCAAGCATAGTGTAAGCTTGATGTTCTAGCAATAAAGAGTGGCATGTTCCACTGGAGGTCTAATGTTGCAGATCGGGCATTCCTTGCACATCCTATGGACATCTGCTTCCATAGTTGGCCAGTGCACTCCGAGTCTCCTTAGTATCTGTAAAGTTCTTTGCCTTGTGTAGTGTTGCTCTAATGCACCATATGTGCTAATTGCATGCACTTTGAGTGCTCCTCCTCTTCCACACAACAATCTAATATTCCTTGATTTGTATGCTTGTACATACTCCTTGCCATGATATGGTACCTCTGGGCTTTTACTACCTCCTTATCTTGAGTGTTTATAACTGGGTGTTTAGGCACGTATGTCAATACTTACAGTAATGTCTTGGCCCACTACAGTACAACTTCCAAATTAAAAAAGTATGCATCAGGAAGATCATCTGATACTCCTTCTAGGGCCTCTCTGGATGTGGGCCTCGAGAGATGATCTGCTCTCAAGTGAGTCTTGCCTTTCCTCACCACTACCTCAAAGTCATACTCCATTAGTAAGAGGAACCATCTTACTAATCTACCTATATTGCATGGCTTGTTTACCAAGTACAATAGAGCTTGATGATCAATAAAAAATTTAAACTTATTTGTAAGAAAATAGTGTCTAAACTTTTTAACCACATATACCATGCCTAATCCTTCTCTTTCAATAGTGGTATAATTTCATTCAGCTGCATTCAATTCTCTACTAGCATAGGCTATTGGAAGATCCATATTACCTTCACCAGTGGGTTGTGCTAGTACACATCCAATAGCATAATTGGATGCATCCACATGGACATGGAATGGCTTGTTCCAATCTGGTGTAGTCAAGATTGGTGTTGAACACAATCTTCTTTTGAGCTCGTTAAAGGAGTTCTCACATTCTTCAGTCCACTCAAAGTTAGTCAAGAGGGAGTACAAAGGCTTTGCAATGATCGCATACATATGAATAAATCGGCAATAATAGCCACAATGCCCCATAAAGGCTTGTACTTCCTTGACATTCTTTGGCCTAGGTAGCTCTGCAATAGCTCTCACTTTCTCCTCATCTGTAGATACGCCATTCTTTGACACTATGTGTCCTAGAATCTTGCCTTGCCTGACCATGAAAACACATCTTTCTAGGTTCAAGCAGACTTGATATTCTCTACATTTGTCAAAGATTTGTCTAAGTTCATGTATGTGTGTTTGTCTGATGTTGGAATGAGCACATAGGTCATCAACATAGACTTCCAAGTTTTTACACACGAACTCTTTGAACACATGACACATCAGCCTCTAAAAAGTAGTTGGCGCATTGATTAGACCAAATGGCATGACCTGAAAGGCATATATTCCCAACTCTGTGGCAAAAGCCATCTTATGCTGATCAATGGCTACTTGCCTGCTGCCCTTTCTAATAAATGCTCAGTGATAGAAAGTGGATAACTATCTCAAATGGTGGTTGCGTTAACCTTCTTCAAGTTTATGCATACACGTAATTTTCCATTCTTCTTGGGCACCACTACAATGGGGGATACCCATTTAGTGTGCTTGATTTCATAGATAAACCCAACTTGAACCAAGAGATCTATCTCTTCCTTCATCTTGGCCGCATAGTTGTCATTGTATGTGTATGGCTTCTCTTTAGAGGGTTTGGCATCTGAGGTCATGGGGATCATATGTGAGCATATGTCAGGGTCTACACATTTTAGGTCCTTGTAACTCCATGTGAAGACATCTCTGTATTCTCATAGCAAGGCTATCAACTCCTGCTCCTCATCTTCACTTAGGTCGTGTCCTATGTATGTGCATCACTCTTCACCTTCCTCTAGGGTCAATATGATTTTCTTTGTAGTTTCTTTGTTGTCATAGGCCTCTCCTATGATGGCTTCATGTTTAGGCATCCTTATCATGACTCTCCTATCTTCTAGTTCATACTTCTTGAGATTTTCAGGGACCTCAAACAAGGATTCTTCCTCCTCTGGTGTGACTTCTCTCTTCTTCCTTTTCTTGCCTTCACTCTTGGAGGTTATCTGGGTGGTTAATCTCACATCATTCATAATTTCTTCGTTTCTCTGAGGGTGAACTTCTGCTTTGTAGAAATATTCCTCATCTGATGCAAAAGGTGGGTCCACAATAATTGACTCTAGATCAGAGTCGCTTGCATCCTCGATGCATCAGTGCTAGGTTCACATTCTTCAATAACTGGATCACACATGATTGGCTCTATTGTGAAGACTGAAATGTCATAGCCATCCTCGTCACAGTGGGGTGTCGATTGTTCTTCATTGATGGCTACATCCATTGTTGCTAAAATCTATGCTCCTATTGTCTTGGGGAACCCACTCTGGAGTGATTATTCTAGTCAGAATTGACTTGCCTTGAGGGGTTTTTGGCTCCTTTCCTAAGTTCCCTTGCTCTATGTCACCTATTTCAGTCTCTGAGATTATATGGCCAAATTCATTCGTCCTTTTTGGTTGTCTAGTGACCACATACATTTTTCCTTCTTTGTCTATGTATGAACCATTTTCGAACTTGACTACAGCATGTTCTAGTCCAATGGGTTGATCCGGGTTTTTAATTTGGATACCAGATCTTCTCAGGCCATCCTCATAGATGCAAGCACCTAAGCTGTTGGTCCTGATATATTCATGTTGAGTCTTGTTGCGACCCTCGGGTTTTGCTAGGTATGCCACTCTTGAGCTACCTATCGGTCTTTCCAAGTTATAAGACATCTCAGAGTCACTAGTCTCTAAGTCTAGAGCGTAGGGGTAATCACTCAACTACTGGGCCCAAGACCTAGTTGTATGGTTGACACTAGCCTCTAATGATCTAACACTTCGATAGTCTCTCCCTGCGTGTCTTCCTGATCTCAGGTTCATATGCCCTTCTAATTAACCCAATGATCCTTGTGCAGCCACATTGTTGATTCTTTGATACCAATCACTTGTTCTTTTTTTTATTTCCTGGGTACTTGTTTTCTTGTCTTTAGATAAGCATCATCAGGAGCATTTAAGTGTGTTGTGCTTGCTATTTTTCGTCCACTTAGCTTAAGTTCTTTCCCCTTAGGTTGTCCCTTGACTGCAACTTAACCTATTCTTAGACTTGAGAAATTAGAGTCTCTTAGAACTTGATTGTTCCTATCGTACCTCTACTCAATGAAAAGATCTATCTGCACTTAGCCTAAGCTATGAATGGACTGAGGGGGTTGAGAGATCTTCCAACCTCAAGTCGCTTCTCCTTGTTGCACTTTTCTGCCCAGGAAGCGCATTCCCAAGCCTGCACACACTGGCACTTGCTTTGGTTTCTCCATGAGCTCTCAGTGATCTTGTAAAAGTTACAAGTTTAGCTCAAGTTTTCACCTTCATTTGACAGACAATTTATTTCAAACACTTTTAATGACCCTTTTTCCCCCTCTTGTATTGCCGAAAATTTCTTCTAGAGCTCCCTTGGTGCACCTACCCCACAGTGGGTCAACTTCAAATTAACCCCTCAAAAAAAGGATTTCGTATGAAAAAGTCATGTCAATTCAGGGTTCAGGGGATTAAAACAGACAATCAGGACCTTTCAAGATTTTAGTGCATTTTTCTAAGGCCTTTGTAGTTATGGGTAATTGAGTTTGCAAATATGCCCAAAATATAGCCCAAATTTTCAAAAAAATTAGCACTTTAATTTTTGCCAAAAATGCATGTCTATCATAATAGACGTTGACTATCGTGTGGGCTTGTCTATCATGATAGATGGTGTCTGTCGTGATAGACGGGGTCTATCGTGGAGTCCTGTCTGTCGTGATAGATGATGTCTATCGTGATAGACGCTGACTATCACGTGGGGCTGTCTGTCGCAATAGACGGGTTCTATCATGGGATCCTGTCTATTGTGATAGATGGTGTTTGTCGCAATAGACACTGACTATCGTGGGGTCCTGTCTATTGGGATAGACGCTGACTGTCACGCACGCCTGTCTGTCGCGATAGACATGGTCTGTCGTCTGTCATGCTTTTGGTCTGTCGCGATGGACGATGTCTATCGCAGGGCTTTGTCTATCGTGATAGACCGTGTTTGTTGTCTGTTGTGGCCCTGTCTGTCATGATAGACGGTGTCTACTGCGATAGACAGTCTTTATCATGGGGTGCTGCCTGTCACAATAGACGATGTCTATTGTGGTAAATGTTGTCTATCGCAATAGACAATGTCTGTTGTGATAGATAGAAAAAATGCAAACTTTTTAGAAACTTTTAATGATTTGGAGAGCTCTAATGGTGTAGGCTATCGTGCCATGCATGCAAACAAAAAATACTAAGTTTCTCTGTCTATCGCGATAGACAAAGGTCATCGTCCCAAGACCTATGCAGAGTTATGTAGTACCTGTGTAAGCTATTGGAGATAGTGGTACAGATAGAACCTACAACAAAAGCTCAAAAACACACAAACTGATCGCACACAAGCTCTCTCTCGCTCTCTCTCACAAATGAAATGAGGGAAATGAGGTGGGTAGGGGAATATGAACAAAAAGTTGAAATTTTTGTGAAGATGGATATGGAGATGGAGGTGGGAGATGGTGAGGATGACGATGGTGATGCAAAAAACAAGAAAAAATGAAGAAAAATAAGGATATTACCTATGATTCCAATGTCTCAACTCTACATCGTACCATCACACGCTCGTCCTCGAAGCTCTCTCCCCGGCAACGATGTCAAATTTTGTGTCACTCTAGCACAATGGCAAGTACCAACGTGAGGAGATCCACCTCATAATTGTCAATCCGTGGAGACGTGAGGACTAGTATGAAGACTATGAGCAAGTGATGGGACAAGTGCGTGAGTGAGAAGCACACAAACATGCACACACATACACACACACACATACACAAGGCAAGAACAAGGAGAGGAACAATGGAGTTCTTTGCATTAGCCAAAAAGTCTCTTACACTAACAATCTAACCTCAAAAATGAGCTCTCTAGCTCTATTTATAGTTTTTTGACTAGCTTTGGCCCTGTCCAGACCTAGTGTCCGGCCTAGTTAAAAATTAGGTTCTAGAGCTTATTTGAGGCTCAAATGGAATCTAAAAATTATGAAAATTGTTATGTAGCTCATTCTAATACTCCTCAAGCTCAAGGACTCCTCGACTTGAACAAAATGGAGTCTATTCTACCAAAAATAGGATTTACTATGTTTGTGTAGTGATGAAAATCAATTGAGTTGGAAATAATTTATGGAAAAAATGATTGGGCCTTGTTGCCGAATTGTGCATGACTTCTCCTATGTGCTTGTATGCTCCTCTTATAGCTTGTATGCCAACATGCTATCTTGTAGGAATTAACTCAAATCAAGGCACACACTTTGTCAATACTATTTTATGATAGCTATTCCTCAAGTCTAAAATTCTCCACCAAAAATCTTGTGTACATTACTTGGGTGCTAATGGGCAAGCTAAGATCACAGATAAAAATTTAATCTGCCTACTTAAAAAAGAATGTCTTTTGAATCCTAAGGCATAGGGATCTACATATATACACACAATTTGAGCCTATAGAATGACTTACAAGGCCACCATGGCACATATCCTCTTCCACTTGGTCTACGGAATCATAACTAGATGTGTGTGGGGGAGTTCTTTGCAAGATCCCCCCCACACATCTAGTTATGCCACAATGATATTGATATATTTAGGTAGGGATGTATGTGAACACACTAGGATTGCTAGGACACTTTTTTCCCTCTTTAAGAGGTTTTTCCCCTCGGCTTGTATATATGCATATAGCCCTAACAGGTCGCTTATCTTTGTACATTCTAGTGGTAATACATTCAATATGTGTGTTGTGCTCCAAACTTCTTCTTCTTCTTCTTCCTTGTGTTGCACACCTCAAACTCCAATAATTGGTATTAAAGTAGGTCATCGATTCATCTAGGGTGTCATCGACACCCCTCTAGTCATAGTCTCAGAATCGCACAAAAATTGGTGAGCATACTTAGAGTGATTAGTAGTTCAAAACAGCTTCACTATGTGGTGTCAAAATCACAACCTGAGCTTTTTTTTGGCCTCCAAATGCACTATCGTAGTGCTTGTGTAGGAAATTTCATTATTTTGTGCCAAAGATATACATCTAGAAGTCTGCTATAAAGTTTAGCAAAAATCGACAAGGTAATTTTGTTCAACTTTTTAAGATACAATCATTTTTTTGCATCAGGGTATTTTAGTCGATGGCCATGGCTGAAAGCAATGATGCATTTTGTATGTTGGCTATTGAGGATAAGTTGGACCATAACAATTACCCATTATGGGCTTATATGATGTGTCATGTATTGGTTGCAAAAGGATAGTGGAATATTGTGCAGGGTGTTGAAAAACATCCTATTAAACCTGCAAACACAGTTACTGAAGGTGATGCTGACGGCATTGAAGATGATGATATTCTTCAGATTCCTATTTGTGCTATAGTTACTACTACACCTACTGCAGAGCAACTTTGTTGGGATGGTAGAGATGCTTAGGAACATGCGTTGATAGCCTTGTTTGTCAAACATACCATTATTCCCCACATTCGCTCCTGCAAAAAAATGAAGGATGCTTGAGATACATTAACCACTTTGTACCAGGCAAGGAATGAGGCTCGGTTTGCTTACCTTTGAAAAAAAATTAGAGAGTCAGCACATGAATGAAGGAGATTCCATGGAAAAGTTTTTGACAAAGATCAATGATTTGAAGGAGCAGTTGATTTCTGCTGATGAAGTCTTGCTTGACAGTTCACTTGTGCAGATTGTTCTGAATGGTCTTCCAAATTCATATCAAAGTTTTGCTTCTATTCCTCAATTGATGATGAAAGATAATCCAAATGCCTTAAGATTTGAGGAGTTAGTCTCTGTTCCGTTGCAGGAAGATCTGTCTAGGCAGAACAAGTCCATTATGCATGTTGCAGATCAAGCTTTTTTGGCTAGTGAGAAGGGCAAAGGTAAACGGAGCCCTTCTACTAGTCATAAGAAATCTGCTAATTCTGCACAATCAAAGAAGGATGATAGAGATGAGAAGAAAATAGAAAAGTAGAAATTGTTTTGCAAATGTTGTAAAGGAAATGATCATGTCATAAAGAGTTGTCCAAAATTGGCTGCTAAAGAGGCAAGGAAGAAATAGGTTGGAATGGTTGTTGCAAAGGCCTCTACACCCTAAATAGGGTCTACTAATCTTGTGGAGAATGAAGAATGGGTGTAGCTCAGTGATGAGTAGCACCTCCTTTAATGTCAATCCGGGAAGACATGAGGATGGTATGAAGACCACGAGCAAGTGGAAGCACAAGTGCGTGAGTGAGAAGCACACAAGCATGCACACACATACACACACACGCGCACACACAGTAAGAACAAAGAGAGTAAGACAATGGAATCACTTCTATTGCAAGAAAGTTCTCATACAAGCTCAAACTACAAGAAGCTAGCCCCAAAAATGAGCTCTCTAGCTCTATTTATAGTTTTTGACTAACTTTGGCCCTGTTCAGACCTAGTGTCCGGCCTAGTTAAAAATTAGGTTCCGGGGCTTATTTGAGGGCCCAAACGAGATCTAAAAATTATGAAAATTGGCAGGCAACTACCTCTAAGGCTCCCCAAGCTCGAGGACTCCTCGGCTTGTACAAAATGGAGCTACAAAAAGGTGAAATGATATTTACAAGGGTTTGTAGTGATGAGAATCACTTTAGAATGATGTTGGGGTTTTGAAAAAAATGAAGGGTAGCCTCAGTGCTAGATCTGCATGTGTGTCCATACTTGCTTCTTCCCGCATCCTGTCAACACTCTCCCCCCCTTAGGGTTTGTCGCCTCTGACAGACCTCTTTTCCGCCGTTTGATCAATGTATTTTTGCAGGAGGTCGGTTGCCAATTCTTGTTCTTTGATTCTTAAACCTCTAATTAGATCTCGTTGCAAGGCCTCCCAATCCACTGTACCAGGCATGTCAGGTTGTGGCATTGTGTAAAGCTCGGAATGCATCGTTTGCTCGCATGCAAAGAGATGGAGTAGATGCGTAGGCCGTGGCGCGAATACCTCTGAATGTGCTTCCCAAAACCCCGTGGTGAACATATCGTCAAATGTTTGCTTGTAGCAGGCAGGGAGATATCTTATGCGTGCATGCCATGCGTAAGCCACTCGTATGCTCGGGGTTGTGCTCATATCATATAGTAGGTCGTAATTACCATTAATAAACCCGGGAATAGGAGGTTGAATACGGCATACATTGCGAAAAGTTTTGAGTACGACCTGCATCATGTCGAAGATCTTGAGCATCATCTGGGCAGCGACATCTGGCATAGGGTGGAGGCGTGGTATCCAATGTCTGATGGTTGCAATCATGTATGACACTGTAGGAGTACCGGTTGGGGGGGCGATAGCGGGGTAATTGAGCCATTCTTTACAGTTTGCGTTATTCTGAACCTTGATGGCAAAAGCTTTCCATGATCGGCGTCTTTGCACTGGCCCAAAACACGGATTGTACTTCAAATGCATGGGGGCATGATCCCATGTTCGAAGCATTTCTGGGTAAGTTTCGAGTAACTTTTGCCTCCACGTTGGTTGGAATATGGCCCCTTTTCGTGCCGCTTCTGGTATGTCTTCTGGTTCGAACTGTGTGGCAAATGTTGGGCACTTGTTGGTGACCCGTTTGATTTCTGCATTGTAATCGGCCAACAATACAAAATAGGGCTTGTATTGCAGTTCTGAACTAGTGATAAGGCGTCTAGGGGCGATGTGCCTGAAGTATTCTGAGTGAAGGATGGTGTCCTCAATGGCCTTCATTGCCAGCATCTGAGTGGATATCCGCTCCTGATGAGTTTGCCCCATTTCCTCTACTTGTTTCATCCATGTTGATGGGGGTTCCTCATAGGTATCTTGACCTTCTTCTGTTACGCGTCCTCCTGGGAATGGTTGAGGCTCGTAGGTGTCGTCGAATGCTTCCTCCACTGGGATGGTAACTGCTTCTTCTTCTAACGGTTGCTCTGGTGGGGAAGGGGGTCGTTCGTACTGCATCAACTTCAGTTTTAGTTCTGCGATCTGCTGCCGTAACTCCAGCACGTCGTTGGTCGTTGAATGTTCAGGTTCGGTTGAAGTAGCAGCGTCTGTCATTTCTTTAGGTTCCTGTCGGTGTGGTGTAGACTCTTGGGGTCTCTGTAAGTCCTTTAGCTGGTCGGCAAGCTGATCATGTGCTTCTAAAAGATTGGCATACGTTTCCAAGATTTGTTGTATGCTTTCTGAGGGGACAGCTTGAAATTTGACCGGGTCTATGGGTGCTCCCGGGGTGTTCTCCATGGCAGCCTCGAGGTTCTCTTGGTTTTGTTGTTGAAGCCGTCTATTCTCTTCTTGCGCTGCTGCCAGATGTCGTCGTAGCAAAGCCATGTTTCGTTGAAGCCGTGCATTGCGGCCCATTTGATCTCGCAGCTGTTCCTCCATGGCTTTGCTCTCTTCCATATGTCTCGCTTTGAGTTGCGCATTTGCCTGTTCGAGGGCGGAGATCTTGCTTTGTGACTCCGTATGAATGAACTCCAAAGCATTGACACGCTCTTGGAGTGTTGCTGAGAGGGTGCAAAGCCCATTGTTATTTTCTTCCAATAATGTATATTCTTGCTTAAGCTGAGTGGCAGCTTCAAGCATCGTGTCGAGTGCAAGACTAAATGAGGTGGAAGATGCAGGGGGTTGGGAAGTGGGAATGGGAAAAGTGGATGTTGTGCCTACCGTGTGTGGAAGTGGTGATGTGAGTGTAATAACCTGTGATGGTGTTGTGAGAACAGTGGTGGTGGGTGATCCAGCGGATGGTGAGATGTCCATGGGATCGGACATGAGTGAGTGTGATTCGTGAAATGTGAACACCGGGACGGTGGGTGGTGTGATAGTGGTGGCCGTGAATGTGGGGGAGTGAATTTGGGGAAGGGACTTTTTCTTATGTTCCTCAACCTGTTGAAGAATGTTTACAAGGTAGGTCCAGAAGGAGGGTTGGGTGGTTAGTGTGGTGCTTGAGGCAGTTACAAGGGACGGGGTAGGTAGAGTTTGGGGGGGAGGAAATGGAGGGGTGGAGGGTAAAGAGATGGAAAGAGTCTGACTAGTGACAGATGGTTGTCCAAAGGCATGGGGGAAGAAAGGGTGACCTAATTGAGGTTCAAAAACCTGAGTGACAGAGATGGATGAGGGTGAAGGGAGGAGAGTGGAAACGGGGGTGTGTACAATGGTCTCACTATAGGAGGAGAATGTTTGTGTAGAAAGACACGTGGAGAGAGGCTCTGAGGGTGGGATAGGAGATGATGGGGGAGATGGGGCATGCGTAATTTCCTCCGGTTCATCATTGTGCCTAGGGCTAATCATGTGCACATCTTCTGATGTGGACGTAGCTAACGCGGTAGATACTTCCATCTGAATCATCTTTCCTTGTCGCGGCCGTGTATCAATTCTTCTTTGATCATAAGCAGGGTTCTCTTGATAGACCATGGTTCTCATTGCTTCACTGATGCCACAGGTGTCCGCCAACAGATTTAGTGATTCTACAAACTGGGGGTCGATATGCTCTGACTGTAACATCTGGTTTACTAGGGCCCTATTTGCTTCTTCTGACATTTTATGGCGTCTTTGTACCTGCTTGATTGTTTGGTATAGTCGTTTGAGCTGTGCCGTATATGCAGGGGCTTCGTCTTCACTCTCTTCAGGGTTATCTCTTGGTGCCTTCTCCTGAGCTTGTGTGCTTAGTCTTTGAGGAGGTTGTGCCACTCCTATCTCCTGTACACTACTTGTCTCGCCTCGTGCATGTTCTCTTTGGGTTGATGCCCCCGGATCGACGTTGTCAGGGCAACCTTCACTGTCTGATAGATGAGCCGTCTGCAGAAATGCTTCAAAATCAAAGTTTGGGTCCTCGGTGAAGGTGGCCATCGCTGCAAATTCCGCATCGGTAGGTAGCGGAGGGGCAGAAGGAGTGGGTTGTACCACCTCTCTTGGTTGAGACTCCTGGAGATGGATTGTGATTGGTGCCACCGGGGCTTCCGCTCTAGTGGAGACTTCGGCGGTGGTTGCTGGAGGGATCAGGACTTGTGAAAGGGATCCACGCATTCTTTTTGCAGGCTGACTCCCTGACTTTCGCCCTTTGAACAGCTCCAGGTGTGCATATTTTAGGGCTCGAGCAACTGGCACATCATATGCCAGACATCTGTAGATGATTCTAGTCAACGCACAGCAACCATGTAGAGTGGGCTTCCTCACCCCCCGCTTGCCTGCCTCATACGCCTGATCTAAGATCCATACCGGCATCTTAATGGGCAAGCTTCCGGTCTCTGCTAAATACAATCCGTACCATATCTTCTTGTGAGGCCGAGTGAAGCGGTCCTGAGCTGGAAATGCGAAGTGCTGGAGGCACATCCGCAGGGGTATGGCGATGTTGGGGGTGAGGGCGCACATGTCTTTAAGCTTCTTGACTCTATTGCTTTTCATTGATTCTGGTATCAAGGGGTCACGATCTGAAGGCACATGAGTTCCATACATTTGAAGGGCTTCCCTGATTAATGTTACATTTAATTCAAACTTCCTCATCTCCTCCAGATTGGATAAGGAGGGCACCCAGAATGTGCCTGAATGATCTTTATCCCCGGTAGGTTTCAACGTAGCAATCAAGTAGTAGCACCTGAGGAAGTCAGGTTTAGGTAGAGCTGCACTGAAGTAAGCTTGTAGTCCTGCCTTTTGCCAGATATCCTGAAGTGGAGCTGCATTCTGTAAGGTCTCAAATTCTCTTGAAAAGAATTGGAAGGTCCACCAAACCCCTCCACACTCCATCTTGGACTCCCAGATGTGATCTGCGTCCCCCAAATCCCCTGGCATTTCATTGAACCAATGGGAGTGCCCTTTTACTCTTTCGGTTAGCCCACTGGGTGGATCTGGAATAGGAATCCTTCGCACATTCAAGAATTCTTCAGGCCTAGCCGTTGGTGGAGCTTCCACTGGCATGGCATCCCAATTGATAGGAGCACCAGATCCTGCCTGAGAGCTTGTGCCTGCCGCTGTTGCCATGAGAGTAGGTTGCTTATCTGCTAGAAGACGAAAGGCACATTAGTGTTGCATAGGAAACAGGATGTAATGGTGTTCCCTTCACAATACTAACACGACAATCCCGGAGGTCAGTGATTAGTGGTGAGGTGTTTATGATATGTGTGAGTGGTGATTAAAGGTCAGTGTCATCCTAGATGCATACTTTGGTTATGCAATGGGCTCGGAATGCTTCTATGTTAGTGTGGACGGATTTACAGAATAGGGTCAGGGGGTTTAGTACACCGTTTAATTCTCCACACTTTGATACAGGAGTCGTAGCTCTTAGAGCTAAGGACAGGTGAAGATTTCGGTCTGAGAGTGTGATGTATGTGGGACCTTGTGGGTACCCATTTCCAGACATTCCTGGGGTTGATGGGAGTGGGGGCAGTGAGAGGTGTAGGTATCTTATCACTTTCTGCGTTGTTGGCCAAGAGTGCTTGTGAAAGCTGCTTCATCCTCGTGCCTGTAGGTGAAGTAATTTGGGCTTGTAAGCTAGCCTTGGGCACCCATATCTGTCTAGCATTAGGGGTGGCCTTCATTGACCGCTTAGGAACCCAGATAGAAATGGTACGCCTAGGGGTTATCCTAGGAGGCTTCTTCACTTTGTTCCTTGATGGTGAGGCTCGTTTCTTGTTTCTTTGAGAATCTGCTATTGGATCTGTGGGTTTTCCATCCTTGCGCATCCAGATCTGCTTCACACCATGAGATGCTCCATATTGCGCGGGTCGGCGCTCCTGCCTCTTGATTAGCGGCCTCCTTTGTGTAGCGTGATGTTCGGTCCGTTCGTTTAGCATCTTCTTGGACTCATTTAGGAACTCCTTCTTGGCTCCTGAACCTTCAGTAAGATTGCCATTCCTCTGCACCATAGAAGTTTGGACAAGCACAACATGGTTATCTTCGTGTGGATTCCTGGAGGGACCAGGAGTTGGTGCCTGTTCTATTGGTTTGAGCGCTTGCTTTTCTAATTCAACCGTGAGACGACTTTGGCCTACCCAAGCCTGAAGAAGTCCACTTCTTAGGTTGAGTTTGACTGCGTGATCATAGATCCAGTCTTGGCCTAAGACAAGAGGTTCGGTCAGATCCTCGTCTTCACACACTAGCACTTTTGCTGGCATGAGGACCTCTTGTATGTAGAGGGGAAGATCCACCTCTCCCATACAAGGGGTTTCAACACCTCCTAATCCTATCAGATATGCTTCTATGGGTTTTACCTCCAACTGCAGCTGCTGGCAATAAGAAAGCCGAACTGCACTTGTGGCTGCTCCTGAATCAATTAAAGCCCTCACGCTTGTTGTGCTGTCCTTTTGTCCTATTTCTAGGGTCACAAAAGGTCGTCGGTCTACTATCTTATGGGTGCGTCCACCTGAAGCCTCGCACATGGCCATGTGGTAGCCTGGAGACTCTTGAGTGTCAGTCATAGGCTGGTCCCTTCCTCGTCTCCTCAACTTCATTCTTCTGATACGCTCTAAGGCCTCTGCCTGTGCTTCTTCCCGAATTCGTTTTTCCTCCTCTTTACGTTGCTTAGCAATATTGAGTCGGCTTAGCATCTCCTCCGTGAGGGGTTCCTGATACAGTTTGACTCTGCATCCGCTAATATAGTTTGGGAGGACATCCCCCTCTAAAGTGGCTAGTTGTACTGCTCCACTTGTGGAGATCCTATTAATGATCATAGGTCCATAGCCTCTCTTTTCTAGCTTTCTTGCGTGTTGTTTCAATGTGTAGACTAACACTAGATCTCCTGCCTTCAAGCCCTTATCCTTCACATGGGCATCAAAGTATGCCTTTTGCCGTTTCTTTGCAGCATAGATGCCTGCTGCTTCTCGTAGCCTCGTCTCACCTAAACGCTCTAGATCAAAGATCCTAGAGGAAAACTCGTGTCCATTCCACTCATGCTCTTGTGCTACTCTTAAAGCTGGAATTAGGAAATCTAAGGGTAGCACCGCATTTTGTCCGAAGACCATCTGAAATGGGGTGGCATTGAGTACCGTTTTGTAAGCAACTCGGTATGCCCAAACAGCATGATGAAGTTGTTTGTCCCAATCAGAGCGTTTATTATTTACAAGTTTCGTCAATACATTACACAGGATCTTATTCGTGCTCTCGGCTTGTCCGTTAGCCTGTGGATGATAGGGTGCAGATTTCTTATGTATCACCATGAATTCTTGAAGGAGATTTTCAATGACCTCATTCAAGAAGTGCGTACCTCTATCACTAACCAACTCTATTGGTAACCCATATCTAGTGAACACATTTTCGAATAAGAATTTAGCCGTCGTTTGAGCATCATTCTTTGTCATGGCTTTTACTTCCACCCACTTTGTAAGGTAATCTGTGGCTACAATAATGTATTCTGCATGGGAGTTCCTAGCTGGCGGGTTGATGGGACCTACAAAGTCTATACCCCACTTTGAAAATGCACGTCCTCCCATCATTGGCCTCAAGGGCATTTCATCTTTTCTTGTCGGATATTGGGCACGTTGGCATGTGTCGCAACTCTTCACATAAGTATGTGCATCCATATGAAGAGTGGGCCACCACAGTCCTGAGAATAGAATGGTCTTAATTACTCTGTCAGGCCCAAAGTGTCCACCTGCAGCACCGCTGTGTGCCGTTTCTAAGACTTTCAAGTAGTCTGATTCATGTACGCACAGTCTTAGGTAACCATCCTTGCCTCTTCGATACAGGTTGTCTCCTACTAAAGCATAGTCTTGAGCCTCTTGCTCCATGCTCCGTTTTCTTGCAAGACTAGCCTGATTGGGTGATGTTCCTGTTCTCATGAACTCGACCAGTGGAGCACTCCAATCTGGGATTAATGACATGTGATAAAGAGTGGCATGCTCCACTGGGGGTCTCTCCTGGCACCCTGGACAGCTCTGGATCCACTCTTGTATTTCTTTGTCCATGCTAGGCCAATATACTCCTAAGCGTTTTAGATTCTGCAAGGTTCGTTGTTTAGAGTAGTGATTCCCTAGCAGTCCCTCATGGGCTTGTTGCAACCAACTAGCATGTTCATCATCCTCGACACAACAAGCTAATACGCCCTCGTTATCTTGCTTGTACATACTTCCGGCTAATATTTGATACTTTAGCGATTTTACAATTTCCTCTTTGCTTGTCTTAACATTTTTATTTGCAGGCCCGAAGGTTAGGACTGGTACCAACTTATTTGCCCATTTAGGAACAACTTCTAAATTGAACAGATAAGCATCAGGCAATTCATCAGACACTCCTTGCGGTGGCTCTTCTGAAGTGATGCGAGAAAGATGGTCTGCCCTAAGATGGGTTCTACCTTTCCTGACAACAACTTCAAAGTCGTATTCCATTAGTAAGAGGAACCATCTTACTAAGCGGCCTGTATTGCAAGGTTTATTGACCAAATATAGTAAAGCTTGATGATCAGTGAAAAACTTGAACTTATTGGCCAATAGATAGTGCCTAAACTTCTTCACAGCATATACCATACCTAGGCCTTCTCTTTCCGTTGTGGTGTAATTTCGTTCAGCTGCATTTAATTGCCTACTAGCATATGCTATCGGCAAATCTAGGTTTCCTTCACCTGTGGGTTGTGCTAGCACACATCCTATTGCATGATTGGAGGCATCTACATGGACATGAAAGGGTTTGCTCCAATCCGGAGTAGTCAATATTGGTGCTGTGCACAAACGTCTTTTCAGCTCGTTGAAAGAATTCTCGCATTCCTCGTTCCACTCAAAGTTTGTTAACAACCCATAAAGAGGTTTAGCTATGATGGCATACATGTGGATAAACCTACGGTAATATCCGCAATGGCCCATAAAGGCTTGTACCTCTTTAACATTCCTTGGTCTGGGCAACTCTGCTATTGCTCTTACTTTGTCCTCATCTGTTGAAATTCCATTCTTAGAAACGATGTGACCTAAGATCTTACCTTGTCGTACCATAAACACACACTTTTCTGGATTCAGACACACTCGATAATCTCTACACTTGTTGAAGATTTGCCTGAGTTCAGGGATGTGGTAACTTCTCTCTTGGGAATGAGCGCACAAATCATCCACATATACTTCTAAGCTCTTTCGCAAGAACTCTTTGAAGACATGACACATGAGTCTTTGGAATGTTGCAGGTGCATTGGTGAGCCCAAATGGCATCACACGGAATGCAAAGATTCCCCATTCTGTGGCAAAGGCCGTTTTGTGTTGATCTTCGGGGGCAATGGCTACTTGGTTGTAACCTGAAAATCCATCAAGGAAGCTGTAAACTTCCTTGCCTGCAACACGCTCCAAAAGATGTTCGGTGATGGGCAGTGGATAACTATCTCTAATCGTAGCGGCATTAACTTTTTTCAGGTTAATGCACACTCGCAATTTCCCATTCTTCTTGGGCACCACTACAATAGGGGACACCCATTCAGTGTGCTCAATCTCATAGATGAATCCGGCTTCAATCAGCCTGTCAATTTCCTCTTTTATTTTGGCCGCATAATTGTCATTATATGTGTAGGGTTTTTGTTTGGTGGGCTTAGCATCAGTGGTCATCGGAATCGTATGAGAGCAGATCTCTGGATCTACTCCTTTCAAGTCTCTATAATGCCATGCGAACACATCCCTATATTCCCTTAATAGAGCTACAAGCTCTGCTTCTTCTTCTGCACTTAGGTCATCACCTATGTACGTACATCTCTCTTCGTTCCCTTCAATGGTCACTACAATTTTTTTGGTCTTTTCTTTATTGTCATATGCTTCTCCTATAATGGCCTCTCTCTTAGGCATTCGTACCAAAATTTTCCGGTCTTCCACTTCATATTTCTTGAAATTTTCTGGTACTTCAAACAATGATTCTTCCTCTTCTTGTCTTACTGCTTTCCTTTTCTTTTTCTTTTGACTTCCTTCACTTCCTTTCTTTGAATTTATCGTTTTAATACTCGCAAGGGGTTCTTCTTCTTTTTGGGTCAACACTCCTATGTCTTCTAAGTAGTGTTCCTCTGAGTCAAAGTAAGTATCCATCACAATGGATTCTAGATCATCGTCACTCTCTTCTTCTTCCATGGACTCACTAGGATCACACTCTTCCAACAAGGGCTGACACATGAACACTGAAATATCATAACCCTCCTCATCACAATGAGGTGTCCATTGTTCTTCATTGACTGCAATGTCCATGGTAGCTAAGATTTCTGCCCAACCATGAGGCTCAAATTCCTCATCTGGAAATATCATCGGTGTATAGGCTGGGTCTTTTATTGGTCTATCTCCTGGGGGAGTTCCTTCTTCTCTCGCTTTTAGGCGCTTTTCCTCTTCCTCAGCGACCTTGCACATCCACAAGTGAGTATCTTCATGCAACCAGGATGGTTCAGGTGAACTTCCAGAATGCACGGAGATAGAATCTTCTTTTGCTTTGTGGATAGGATTCCACTATAGGGGTGGTACATCTCTGAAGGTGTGATCCTTCAGATTGACCTTGGTGGTGACCCCTAAGTGCTGTAAGTACAAGGAGTTGGTTCCCCAATCCTGTACTATTTGCAATTGTCGTAGGAAAGGTCTTCCTAGGATCATCTCGTAAACATTATTCTTCTCAAAGTCACATATAGCGAACGTATGTTCAAACTCCACACCACAAGTGGTTAGAGTTATCCCTTCAAGCAATCCGAGAGGTCTTTCAAAATGACCATCTGCCATTTGAAGTTTCATTCTCGTTGGTCTTAAGGTGGGTTTGCCCCATCGTTTCCACAAGGAGGTAGTTGCAATAGCAACTCCCGCACCCGAATCCACAATTGCTTTGGTTGTGTAACCTTGATAGGTGATCGGAAGATAAGTGTTACCTTCTTCACCTTCGCTCATGTCTCCTATCTTGTCGAGAGGTATCTCGGGAACTTTCTGCTTAGAGCCTACTTTTGGTATATTGGATTCAAGTTCTGGAACCTGATCTTTCACATGATTCCAGAGCTCCGGTTTTGCCTTGAGGAGTTCCTCTACAGTGAGGTGACATTGAACCTTAGTGTTCTTCACCATATCAGTGTTCCTGGGAATCACTGAGTCTTCATTTCTCACCAATATAGTGGGAGCTCGGATCTGGAGAGATTCAGATTCCCATGGGCCTGTGAAATGAGGCAACTCTTGTAAAGAATTAGATTCAAAATCTAATCTCTCATCCTCTTGTTGCTCTGTCTAACCTCCATAGATAGACGGAATGTCTTGGGGAAATTGATCATGAAGATCATCAATCTCAGGAATAGGAGGGGAATCACCCTTCTCCTTGGCCCATTTCTCTTCTTGTATTTCCCGCAAGAACTCTGGAGAGTACTGTTGTATTGAAGGAGGTATTCCAGCATCCGTAGAATTAGGAACATAAGCTATCATTTGTGGTGAGCTTCCTCTTTCAACAACTGGTTGAGCCTGTGGAGGTAAAGAAACTTGTGATTTGTTTACCAACTGCTCTAATCTTTCTAGTAAGCCTTGGAAATGCAAATCCGGCTTGACAGCGTTTGTCTGATTGAACTTTTGGCTAGTCTCAAGTATAGCTTGAGCTTGTTCTACCATTTTCATGCACATTTTCATCCGTTCAATCTCTAAGTCTGCTCTAGGGTAACTCTTGTCTAGGTTTGCAGCTGTTGGCCCTTCTTGAAGTCGAGCCTGGTAGGCTTTGAACATCATGTCCAAGCCTTCAGGAGTGGGGTCAGCTAATACTGATCCTACTCGGGGTGGTGGGTGGGTTACGAGGGGTGTGTTAGAGGGTGGAGAAATGGAGGGTGATGGGGATGGTAGTGGTGGAAGTGTGTGGGAGTGCGGTTGAGTTGTGATTTCTGTGATTTTTGCCTTGGTTTCCCTCACGCTTTCTTCAAGTTCATTTATCTTTTTTGCCCATTGTCTCTTCATTCTTTCACGACTATCCTTCCAGGCGCTAGTCCTCTTTTTGGGTATGCTCTCTGTTGCACTCACCTCGGGGCTCTTTTCCTGAACAACATCTTGGTGTCGTTGAAGTGCCTGGGCTCTTGTGATCACCTGCACAGGTGCAGTGGAAGTCACACTCCCTGTGGAGTCTACAACTAACCCAACAACATTGATAGGAGTGATTTTCGGCATGTTATTAGGGTTCTTTGGGCAATCTCGTAGGAGATGTTCTTTCCCGCAGTCTTGACAGAAGCCCTGAATGGTTATTGGTTGAGGCTGTGTAGGGGCAGGCAGTGGACAATCACGTATAAGGTGATCTCCCTGACATCTGAAGCATGGTCCTCTAGGAAATGGAGGTCGTACCTGCCTAGGTTGAGGTCTAGAGTTGGGGTTTGTGTACATGACATTAGGATACTCCGGTTCCCCACTATTTTCACTTGGGTCCTCATAGTAGTATGACTCGTTATGCTCGGGTGACTGCATGTAGTAAGCCTGTGGGCTATCAATATGTGTGGAGTCAAAACTATGGTCACTTGGATCACTGTCTGATAGCAATGGGGTGACTGGAACTATGGCTCTATTCGGATTTTCTTCAGTAGATGCATATTTCACTGGGATCACATTGGTTGGAGCAGGGGGTTGCTGCACTAGGACTGGTTGAGGTCTCTGCTGCCCTTGATAAGGTGGCTGATAAGTTTGTTGTGGTCTGTTGTATTGTGGTGATGGGTACTGATTCTGGTACCTACCATGTTGTGGATATGGCTGAGGATAATTTTGCCTAACAGTTTGTTTGTTATATGGGCAGTCTTGTGCCGTGTGATTGGTGTACCTGCGCTCTATGGTGCAGTACTGGCTACTAGGATTCACCTGAGGTTGGGCCATAATGGGGCATACACTTGCCATATGTTCACCGCCACAATTGTAACACCGCTTAACTGGGGCAAATCTTGGAATTTGCTTGCTAGAGACACCTAGTTTTTGGGCTACCTTCTCTGCAAGTTCCTCGATGGATGTGGATTGACCAGATGCCATGTTACTAGAGCTATCAGAATCCTTATAGATTTTTGATAGTTCTAATTCCTCACCTAGATTGTCCTCAATGTCTATGCACATGCGCACGCACTCCTCTATTGTTCTAGGGTCCTTCAGGTACACATATGACCTGAGCTTAGTGCTCAACAATCCGTCTAGGAACAAGGCCACTTGTTTGGCTGGTGTGGGTAACTCCGGCATAGGGCATCTCTCCAGGTACTGTCTAAATCTTCTTCCAGCTAGTCTGACCGTCTCTTGAGGTGTTTGTTTGAAGCTATGAATTAGTGAGGAGGTGTTATGCCTGATTCCACTCTTAGAAAACTCAACAATAAATGCCTCTAAGAGTTGGTCTATGTTTCTGAAATGCCTCTCATTCAGTGGTTGGAACCACGTAAGGGCAGTGTTCCTAAGGGTTAGACCGAAAGCATTATATTGTGTGAATAGGTCCTCCACCTGTTCAGCTTTCAACACTTGTCGAAATTCTGCCACATGGTCATAAGGGTCTCCCGTGCCATCGAAATAGTTCTTCATGGACTTCACCAGTTGAGTTGGTCGCAGGGTCCTGGTGTGTTCTCTCGGTCTTGGCAAAGGAAAATCATCAATATTCCTTTGATTCCATGGGGTTCTATGTCTCTCAGGTTCCACTCTATTCCTTTCTGTTCCCGTTCTTTCTCGTCCCAGGGAGTTGGCAAAACTTACCTCAGGTTTGTCTCTGCTTCCATCTCTTTGAGCTCCGTGAGCTTGGGAGGTCCCAGCTCCTTGGTGACTGTAAGACACATTAGTCCGAGGAGGTTGGGGGAAAACAAATTCACCCTTCCATGTGTAGGCATGTCTGCCATGCTCAGTGACCACGAAGATTCTCTCTGATGCGTTGTCTAGGTAGGTTACTTGGCCTGGGCTATCAGGATCTTTAAACTCATAGATTGTGAGGGCACTCACTTCCTGAGGTTGAGAAGATTTATATCTCCAAAAAGCCTCATCGGTTTCTCGGTTTAAAAGCAGGTCTATGCTTTTATTATCCTGTGGAATCCACTCTGGGGTCATGATTCTGGTCAAGACAGATTTACCACGGGGAGTTCTTGGCTCTCTCTCTAAGTTCCCTTGCTCTATATCCCCCATGTCGGTCTCCGCAATCACATTTCCAAACTCATCAGTTCTATCAGGAAGAGTGGTGACTACATAAATAGTCCCCTCTTTATCTAGGTATGCTCCATTCTCAAACTTGACTACTGGGTGGTCTAATCCATGGGGTTGATCGGGGTTCTTAATCTGGACCACCGATCTTCTCAGTCCGTCTTCGTAGATGCGAGCACCTAGACGATTCGTCCTGATATATTCCAATTGCGTCTTATAAGGCCCTTCTGGCTTCTCTAGGTAAGCCAACCCTGAACTACCTACTGATCTCTCCATGTGATAGGACATCTCCGAATCACTTGTTTCTGATCTGGCAGTGTATGGGTAATCACTCAACTGCTGGGCCCAAGACCTGGCAGTGTGATTGACACTAGCTTCAGAAGATCTGAGGCTTTGTCTGTCTCGGCCTAAGTGTCTGCCTGATCTAAGGTTCATATGCCTGATTTATTTACCCCCTGGAACCCAAGCACGCTCTCGTTGCAGGTTGATTTTGGATCAATCACTTTGTTCTTTTTAGTTGAATATTATGTTTATGGTCTTGTCTGAAATTGCGTCGTCAGGGGTACTTAAGTGAATTTCCGCACTTGATGAGTGATCGATTCCCGTTTACCTTTTTGTCCCTTAGTGTTTTCGCACTTAAGACCTATTTATTTTCTTGCACTTGGTTGATTAATTCTCTTGGACTTGATTCGTGCCTAACGTTGCCCTAGTTAATTACCACACCTAAGTCGTACTTAGCCTAGGCTAGGAATTGACAAAGGAGGGTTATGAGATCTTCCAACCTCAATCAGCTGGTTGACCAGACAGCTATGCAAGCCCAGGAAGTCTTCTCCCAAGCCCGGTACTCACCCTTGCTAGCTTGCCTCGATTGCCTTGAGTGCCCACAAAGTTCCTGCAAAAACTCACCAGTTAGTATAGCTTTATTGCCACAAGTATTTGAAAGACACACTTCAATAATTTTAGTTCCCCTGGAGTAACTCACTGTACCCCCTGAATCTGAGAACAACTTAGTTCCACCTAAAGGTCAACTTAAAAATGCATGATCTGAAACTCCGCGTATGATTCTTACAAAAACCAGTCGAGGTCCACGTAGGATTCTCAACGAGCTTTCCAACAAGACCAAAATCTCATCAATCGGAGTTCGTGTGGTCAAGTTATGACCATTCAGGCAGATAGGGGTCAAAACAGGCTCTCAGGGTTCAGGGAATTCCTCACAGGTTCCTAGGTCTTGTCCCACTTCTAAGGCTCTAATGTTACTCCAATGTGACCAAAACTAGGCTCAATTGTACCTCAATTTACTCCAAAAATTCACTCTAAAATTTCGTGCGTTAAGGCCATGTATCGCGATAGGTCGAGTCGAAGTGTCGCGATACCCCCAAGTGTCGCGATAGCTCGTGAAGTGTCGCGATACCCCCAAGTGTTGCGATAGCTCGCCAAGTGTCGCGATACCCCCAAGTGTCGCGATAGGTCGAGTCGAAGTGTCGTGATACCCCCAAGTGTCGCGATAGCTCGCCAAGTGTCGCGATACCCCCAAGTGTCGCGATAGGTCGTGAAGTGTCGCGATAGCTCGCCAAGTGTCGCGATACCCCCAAGTGTCGCGATAGCTCGCCAAGTGTCGCGATAGCTCGCCAAGTGTCGCGATAGCTCGCCAAGTGTCGCGATACCCCCAAGTGTCGCGATAGGTCGTGAAGTGTCGCGATACCCCCAAGTGTCGCGATAGGTCGGCTCGAAGTGTCGCGATAGCTCGCCAAGTGTCGCGATACACCGAGGTGTCACGATAGCTCGTGAGGTGTCGCGATACACCGAGGTGTCGCGATAGCTCGTGAGGTGTCGCGATACACCGAGGTGTCGCGATAGCTCGTGAGGTGTCGCGATACACCGAGGTGTCGCGATAGCTCGTGAGGTGTCGCGATACACCGAGGTGTCACGATAGCTCGGGATATGGCGAATTTTTCTGTTCTGTCTAGTGATTCTAGGAGCCCTAGGCCTGCGCAGTGTCGTGGTGCACTCAGATTAGCGATAGGGTGAAGTTTTCGAAGTGTCGCGATAGCTCGAGCTTGACGCCTCGGGGACTGTGCAGACAAATTCCGTACCTGCTGAGCTTGCTGGAGATGATGATGGAGCTGGTACCTGCAAGAAACATGCAAAACAAACACACAAAGCAACAAGGCACTCTCGCTCTCTCACAAACTCGCACACAAGAAATGAAGAGAATGGAAAGGAAGAGGGAATGTATAGTGGAGAAGGAGATGAAGGTGGAGATGGAGATGGAGATGGAGATGGAGAAAAAATCAGAAATTTACCTACTACTTACCATTCCAACGCGTCCTCTCTACGTCTTACCATCACACGCTCGTCCTCAAAGCTCGATCCCCGGCAACGGCGCCAAAATTTGGTGTAGCTCAGTGATGAGTAGCACCTCCTTTAATGTCAATCCGGGAAGACATGAGGATGGTATGAAGACCACGAGCAAGTGGAAGCACAAGTGCGTGAGTGAGAAGCACACAAGCATGCACACACATACACACACACGCGCACACACAGTAAGAACAAAGAGAGTAAGACAATGGAATCACTTCTATTGCAAGAAAGTTCTCATACAAGCTCAAACTACAAGAAGCTAGCCCCAAAAATGAGCTCTCTAGCTCTATTTATAGTTTTTGACTAACTTTGGCCCTGTTCAGACCTAGTGTCCGGCCTAGTTAAAAATTAGGTTCCGGGGCTTATTTGAGGGCCCAAACGAGATCTAAAAATTATGAAAATTGGCAGGCAACTACCTCTAAGGCTCCCCAAGCTCGAGGACTCCTCGGCTTGTACAAAATGGAGCTACAAAAAGGTGAAATGATATTTACAAGGGTTTGTAGTGATGAGAATCACTTTAGAATGATGTTGGGGTTTTGAAAAAAATGAAGGGTAGCCTCAGTGCTAGATCTGCATGTGTGTCCATACTTGCTTCTTCCCGCATCCTGTCAACAATGGGCATTTACCACTATTTGCAATTAGAAACAATCTTCTCATGAACAGTGTATGTCTGTAGTAGACTCAGATGTTTGGTACTTTGATAGTGGGGCAACCAAACATATTACCCCATAGCATATTTTCTTCACTTCACTCGAGTGTGCCCCTACAGGGAATACTGTCACATGTGCTGAGAACTCCTCTTATCTTGTCATGGGAGTTAGTAAGATCATTTTGACTACTGCTGATCGTAGTTCTTTTACAGTGTCAGATGCTTTATTTGTGCCAGGGATCAAGAAGAATCTGTTATTAGTTTCAACTTTAGCCAAGATCGACTTGTTTGTGAAATTTGTTGATGACAGATGTACAGTTCATGATCTATAAAATGGTGACGTCATTATTGCTTTTGGCATTTTATGTTATGGGTTGTATAAGCTCATAAACTATGAAAAATCTATGAATGATTCAGCATGTGTAGTACATGATTCTCAAGCTTTGTGAGATGCAAAGCTTTGGCATGCATGCTTTGCTCATCTAAATTTTGCTAGTTTGCTAGGCCTATAGAAATGTGAAATGGTGTCCTCTCTACCCATACTTGAGGCATGTGGTAAACATGTCTGTGAAGGTTGTATTTTGGGTAAAATGCAGCGTTCCTCGTTCCCAAAAGATGGTTCAGTTCGAGCTGCTCAGAAATTGCAGCTTGTCCACAATGATGTATGTGGTCCTATTTGAGACCCCCTCTTTTGGAAACTACCTTTACTTTGTGACTCTCATTTCCAGGCATGCATGGATATATCCATTGATAGCAAAGTGTGAAGTGTTTATGTGCTTCAAATAGTTTCTGGTTTTGGCTAAAAATCTGTCAGCATGTAAAATGGGCACCCTCTATTCTGATCGAGGGGGGGAATATGTGTTTTTGATTTTAATGCATCTCATTGAACATGGGATAAAACATCAGTGTACAGTCCCCTATACACCTCAAGAGAATGGATTTGCTAAATGGAAGAACATGTCACTCATGGAGATGGCAAGGTGTATGGTCAAGAATAGGCTTTACCACATAGTTTCTGGCTTGAGGCTCTTATGTGTGCAACATATGTAGTTAATAGGTGTCCCACTAAAGCATTGCAATCTATCACTCCATATGAGGCTTGGCATGGTTGCAAGCCATCTCTTGATCACCTATGTGTTTTTGGTTGTCTTGCATATGCATTAGTGCCTGAAAAAAAATGCAAGAAATTGGATGATAAAGTAGTGAAAAGCATTTTTGTTGGGTACAGTTTTGAAAGCAAAGGCTATCGTCTGTATCATCCATAGACTAATAGAATTTTGGTTAGCCATGATGTTGTTTTTGTGGAAGATGCTATTCAACCATTACTTTAATGTACTAAGGAGACATCGGTTAGCTCCAAAGACATGTATGACACCCAGTGCCTCTTTTTATAGGTGGACAGTCTAGTGCTGGTCCAAATGAGGCAATTTTTTAACCTTTATAGGTTTCATGTGATGATGTAGATCATTCCATTTTTTATGCAAATTTACATGATGCACTTTTTGATGAGAGAATTGATATAGAGGAGGCAAAAACTATGCCTAAATGGCTGGTGGAGACTTTGAGCTATAGGAAATTAGATGCACCTCTATCATATCATACTCGTTCAATCTCTTATAGTGCTTGTTTTGCATTAAATATCTATGCTATCGCTACCTCTAGCTAGTCTCTATGATGACATTGAACCCATTTTGTTTGACGAAGCACAAAATTCTGAAAATTGAATGTCTACTATGCAATCAAAATATGATTCTATTATGAAAAATGGTACCTGGTCTTTATGTAACTTGCCTCCTAGCAAGAAGGACATTGGCATTAAGTGGGTATACAAGCTAAAGCATAAGCCTGATGGAACAATCGGCAGGTATAAGGTTAGGCTTGTTGCAAAGGGTTATCCTCAAGAAAGAGGCATTGATTTTGATGAGATATTTGCTTCTACATGCCAAATGACTATTGTTCGTAGCATTTGTGCACTTGAAGCTCATCATGGTTGGAATGTACACTAATCCGATATTAAAACTGCATTTCAGAGTGGTGACTTGCATGAAGAATTGTATATTTTTCAGCCCCGCGGCTTTCTGCAAAAAGGGCATGAAAACCCAGTGTGCAGGTTGAAAAAGGCATTATATGGTTTGAAGCAAGCACCACGTTCTTGGTATGAAAAGATACATTCCTACCTGATTGCACATGGTTTTGAGAGTAGTACAAGTGAGAGCACCTCATATGTTAAGCGTGCAAATGATGTGCTTCTGATCATTGTTGTGTATGTTGATGACATCCTACTCACTCATCCTCATGGGAAGCATATTGCTGATTTTAAGCCTGATCTGCATGCTTCATTTGAGATGTCAGATTTGGGACATTTGCATCATTATTTGGGCATTCAATTTATGCAAGTTGATGGCAGAATGGCTTTGTGTCAAACAAAATACTTGACACATTATTGTAGTGTTTTAGCCTTGAAGACTCCGAACCTATTGCCCCTCCTATGGAGACAGGTTTATGATTGAGTCTTCATGATGTTGGAGATGCATTTGATGATGTTCTCTATTAGCAGACTGTTGGATGCTTAATTTACTTATGCATTACTTGACGAGATATTGAGTTTTTTGTCTCATATATGAGCAAGTTTATGCATTGCCCAGGTTTCAATCATTGGAAGTTGGTTAAGCACATCTTTCGCTACTTGAGTAGTACCCGACTAATTGGATTGTTTTATCCCAAGGGGGATCACTACCGCCAAATTTACATGCTTTTTCTGACTCTAACTGGGCTAGTTTCTATGATACTCGTGTGTCCACCAATGGTTTTTGCTTCATGCTTGGTAGCTCATGCATATCTTGGTTGAGCATGAAGCAGCCTACTCTGGCCACTTCTAGTTGTGAAGCTGAGTTAGGGCAAATTTCACAACAACTATTGAGTGTGTGTGGCTCAGATGCCTTATGGATGATTTGGGTGTTGGTCAGTCTTCTGCCACCACCATCTTCACTGATAGTCAGAGTGCATTGGTAGTTGTGAGGAACCCTATGTTCCATGCTAGCACAAAGCACATTGAGGTGCATTATCATTATGTCAGGGAGAGGTTCTCTGCTAGAGAGATCAATTTGGTATATCTGCCCACATAGGAGAACATTGTAGACCTTTTCACAAAGGCTCTTCCTAGGGAGAAGTTTGAAGCTTTCCACAAAGCTTTGGGATTACTTCCTTTTGTGGATTGTTTCCAGATAGCTTGGCACTTCCTTATACTATAGTGCCAGCTCCTTGTTCGCCGCATCGCTTCGAGGGGGGATTTGTTGATATATTTAAGTAGTGATGTGTGTGAACACACTAGGACCACGAGGGCACTTTTTGACCTCTTTAGAGTTTTTCCCCCTCAGCTTGTATATGTACATATAGCCCTAATGGGTCACTTATCTTTGTACATTCTAGTGGCAATACATTCAGTATTGTGTGTTGTCCTCCAAGCTTCTTTTTCTTCCTTATGCTATTCGCGTGCTTCCGCACCGGACTCATCACTCTACATAGATTAGAAGAGATCCATGAGGAAGTGCAAGCTCTCCTTGAGACTACCAAAGCTAAATGCAAGATACAACACGACCAAACACTATGGCCTTCCAAGGTTTAGATAGGCTCTCTGAACTCTATGACTCTACCAAGCAAGCGCAACATTGGGGATAATTCACCCCACTTTGGGAGGGACCCTAAAAGGTCATTACTCTATTAAGCCAAGGTGCAATTTAGCTTGGTACTCTTCAAGATGAACCTCTTCCACTTGTTAATGTTTCTAGACTCAAGATTTATCGAATCTAAAATCCAATGGCGACCTTTTTTTTTGTTAAATTATTGTAGGAAAATGCTCTTTTGACTCACTTATGAACTTTCAAAAGAAATATATAAAGACCCTTCCAAGTACCACTTCTCTTTCACTTATGCCTTTTTAGTTTGATCTTCTACAGTTTTGTTTCGAAGTTCACATTTTTTGGATTTATCCATCCTCAAGTTTATTCCATCTTGATTTGAGTATTCATCCCTTGCTCCTTCACACGTTTGTTTGCACTTTTCAACCCAGAAAATGCCTTCATTCGTATGAGAAATTATTGAAGGCTAGTGTGCAAGGAGCTTTAATGGAAGTTTAGGGTATAAGAGGTGAATGTGCATGTTGGCATCTTCTTGACAAACACTCAATATGTTGGCCATAACTTAAGATAGAAAGGTTGGATTGATATACTTTAAAGTTTTATGTGTATCTTAGAGAGCTAAAACTTCACAGAAGGGCGTAGAATCTAGTTTGGATGTTTAATTTGTCAAAAAAACAAATCAAAGTGATGTAGAGATTGAATCGACAATCACTTGGATAACAAGTCAAAAAGTTGGCTATGACTTGAGTTCTACAGGTTGGATTGAAGTGATTCAAATTGTTGTGTGTAGATTGAGAAAGCTTCTACAATTTGTTAAAGAAGAAAGGTCTAGATTTAGAAG
Organism: Ceratopteris richardii; assembly: GCA_020310875.1. Taxonomy (NCBI): domain Eukaryota; kingdom Viridiplantae; phylum Streptophyta; class Polypodiopsida; order Polypodiales; family Pteridaceae; genus Ceratopteris; species Ceratopteris richardii. Next base: position 95,286,912 of record CM035426.1, read on the forward strand.
TTTAGGTCACCAAAAATGCAAAATATAGAGTAACAATTTTGCAAGTGAAGATGAAAATGATAATAGATGTTTGTTTTGCTTCTAACTTGAGCACTATACCTCTGGTAATTGAGATGTTATAAGTGTCGTTGCATAGCCAAGAAAAATTTCTTAAAGTTTTATGGGTATAAAAATTTTGGATTTAGAGGTTATCAACTGTGAAACAGAAAAACACAGAGTAGTAAATTTTTACCATTGAAACCCTAGTTGTTTTTTGAGGTTCATTTTGATTTGGAGTTTTGGCAAGAGAGAACTTTTGGTGTGTGAGCTCTTAGTTTTAGAGCTTGAAAGCATTGATCATGTATGATCATTGTGGTAGCTCCTCCATATGAGAGTAGAGCATGATCTTGTCAATTGTTTGTCATGTGAGATGGCATTATGCTATACCTTTCAAGTTTATGCCATCATGCGTTTGATCATAGTATTGTCAATGGATGTATAGTAGCATTGTGGTCTATATCATGTTTATGCCACTTGGATATGGTGTAGCCTTCGGATTGCACACAATTTATGAGAGTCGATTTTGGATCTTGGTTAGTATTTGTATTCTTGTTTTTGTGCAAGTACATGATCTAGTTGAAGCCCCAACCATATATCATTTTGTCACCTATGTTGAATTTGCATTGAGCCATATTATCATTGATTATCATATGTGATTGCCACTATGGTTTGACATTAATGGATGATATATTTCCACATGGTTATTTTGGTTCAAAGTCCATTTTACAAAGGAGGTGCTACCAAAATTTTGTCAACTTTTATGCTAGAAGAGTACTCTAGTGGATCCTTGATGCTTGTGTGATAGCTTTGGATTGTTGCTTATCTCCAATCACTTGGATATGGTCATGGGTTATTAGTGATAGGTTGGATAATTTTATAGGATTCATTCTTGAGTGGGAGATGTATCACCATTGTATTGGAATTTATTGAGATGAGTTTTTAGCATGTCTATTTTCCATTGTCTTTGTTTGGATTAGTGACAAGTGGTGACAATTTACTCATTATTCTTTTGCTACTAGTTATCTTGTCATGATTGCACAGTTTACAAGGGATACTCTTTCAATTTTTTTTTGAGCTTTCACATCTACTTGGTTAGTTTGAAGACTTAGTAAACATTTCTATGATCATGGTTTTATATGCCTGCTAGATGCATGGTTATTTGATAGATGGTTCACATGGTTTTCTTCTTCAGTGAGACATGTGTTATGTGAGTTATGCTTATGAATATGCACGTGTGATCCTATTAGTGATAGAGTATTGTTTCTAGTCTCTTGATTGCCAACATGGTGTCTTCTTGGTTTGATGGCACTAAATTTATGAGATGGAAAGATTAGGTATGGCATACATTCGACTAGGTTGACATACAAAGTATTCCCATATAACATTTTAAAAACTGTACGTAGGTGATATTCATGTTCTTTTAAACTCTTATTGTAAACCAACATATTGTCTACAAAGTCAACCACAAACTGACTAATAAAACGAAAAAAAAATATCATTCATGAGCATCATAAAAGTAGCTGGAGCATTAGTTAAGCCAAACGACATTAGAAGATACTCATAATGACCAAATATAATACAAAAAGTTGTCTTATGTACATCATCATCCTTAACTTTGATATGATGATAAACACTTCTTAAACCTGTTTTACTATATACAATAGCATCTCCTAGTGTATTCAGAATATCATTGATGTTATGCATCAGATATTTGTGCTTTATTGTAACTTTATTCAATTCTCTATAGTCTATCCACATCCTAAAGGATCCATCCTTTTTGCAAACCAAAAGCACTAGAGTGGAAAAAGGTGAAGAACTGGATCTAGTAAGTCCTTTGTTGAGATACTCAACAATCGTATGATGTACTTCTACCTCTAGGAATTGAACTCAAGAACCACCGACTAGGAGTATGATGGGCTAACCACTTGCCCCAAAAGCCATGGTTGAGGCTTAATTCCTAATATCTCTCTTAGGGTGTGGTTCAACCATCTCTTGCCTATCATTTCTTGAGTTTAACACTCTCTTCCTCTTCTACATATCATTTCCTCAATGATCAATCCTTGATCTCCTGTTGAATTGATGTCCTCACCTTGCACAGTCTCTTGATTTTTCTTGTTCTCAACCTCGGTCTCTTGAACCTTGCCTTTCGACTTCTTCGCCACTTACCTATGGACTTGCCTTACTCTCAACCTTGGTGTCTTGAGCCTTGTCTTTTTGCTTCTTGGCCACTTGCCTATGGACTTGCCTTGCTCTCAATCTTGGTATCTTGAACCTTGCCTTTCTACTTCTTGGCCACTAGCCTATAGACCTTCCTTGTTCTCAAACTTGGTCTCTTGAACCTGATTCTCAGCCATGCAACATATCTTCATCCTCAATCTAGTGTTTTTCCTTGGAACGATCATTGAGAGAGCTTTCCAACGATATCTTACACATCTAAATCTTACCTACAGATTGGGAGATACACTCTAATCTTTGATGGGCTCATCTTTGAAAGCCATGTGCGTGCCTTCCATCTACCTTGCCTTTGGCAACTTACCTACGGACTTGCCTTACTCTCAACCTTGGTGTCTTGAGCCTTGTCTTTTTGCTTCTTGGCCACTTTTTGCCCTTGATAATCAAAAGAAGGAACTCTATTTTTATCCTCTCCTTCACAACATCCTCCTATTTTATCCAAGGGAATTCAGAATTTGGCATTGGTAACCTTCTTTAGAATTTTCACATATTGACTTACCCCTTGATTTGTCTGTACTATGGACGCCCAATTCGCACATAACAAAACAATGATTTAGGTAGGGATGTTTTAATCCACCCTTCTCATTATTTTCATACTTTTCACTTGATTCAACTTCTTACGTGCAAAGCCATGTGATGCCTAGTATGACTTGGAAAGGATTAGCCCACACATAGATTCCCCTCTTTTTAGATCTAGGTCAGGGATAAAAACATTTTTTGATAAAGAGGCAAATTAGAGAGATGACGACCATGATCGATGAGACTAATTATGGGGCACCATGGAATACTCAACATAGTTTCAAGGACAAGAATGTGTTAAAGGGGGAAGAATGTTGTATAATAATAGGTCCAAGAGGATAAGGACATGGATTTAAGAGTCCAAGATCACTTGGATAGCCCTTGAAATTTTATGAGAAACCCTTGGAAAAGTGTCTACAAGTGTAGGCCTTGAGCTCTTCGAGTTATTTGAATCAATTGGGATTGCATTTGAAAGGTTCCAACTTAGGATTAATTTATCCTAAGGCTTGGGAAACTTAGGCTTGGGAGAAGCTTCTCCAAGTGACATCTTGGGTGTATGTGAGAGGAGAGGACCCATTGATTAAATATCCATGTGATACTATGTGATGGACCTTTGGTAAGTTTTCACACGAGGGACACTTGGGAGTGTCCAAGGACATGCAACCACTTGGCCTAGAGGTATATATGTGAAGTCGATTGGGTGGATATGTACATCTCTCACCCTTTGTGGGTTTAGGTAGAGGAAATTTCTATAAAGAAGGAAGCTTTGGGTTTGAATTCCAGGAACCTCATGGGAGAAGAATATTAGAAATAAAATCCCTTCTATGATTCTAGAAGTTCCATTTGCATACATGGCACACACGCTCTCACTTGCCATTGAGATAATTGGGTCATATGGCACATATGTGCATTACTCACCTAGAATGGACCCCCTAGCTCAAAGCTATATAAGCGATAGAGTGAGAGGTGAACAAAACCTCTTCTTTGGTGGTGCTAGATCCTATATGAGATTGTATATACCATTGTGCCAGTTCTCTCGGTTGAACTCTATCCGAATCAAGTTAGATTTTATTCTCCAATATTCTTGGCAAGATACACTCCCATGTCAAATTTGAACCCAAGAAATCCTCTTCGACACCCTTAAATTTTAACCATGAGGCTAGGTTAATAACTTGCCTAATCCCTATAAGACTTTATATTTAACTTTACTTCAAGCCTTAACAAAGTTACTTTATAACAACACTCCAAATCACAATACATGTAAAGGATCCATATGCTATGATGAGCTCTTTTCACTCTAATTTCTCCATTTTCTATGTGCCATCTTGGGCAAGATCCATATGCTATGTTGAGATCTTTTTACTCTAATTTCTCCATTTTCTATGTGCCATCTTTCGTCTTGCCCTGAAATGGATAAAAGTCAAGCATGCACAAAGGGGGATGTACAGGAAAGGGGAAATGAACCTCTAAAATTCATCAAGTACTCATAAAGTATCGAGCTTTTACACCAAAATGAAACAAAGAGAAGTATGAACGGTCTCCAAAGTCCACATCATTAATCATATATTATGTAACCCTTATGTGGTTGACTATTTATCAAGAAGCACAAAGGACAAGGATGACCAATTCAAATAAAAAAATCCATGATGACAAAAAAAAGTAAGGAGGGCCAAGAAATCTTGGCTCATCTCTTTTTGTCATGTCCTCACAATAATCATCCATAATAAACTTTAGGTGGGAATGGGAGAATCGTAGGTGGGCGTGGGAGAATTAGGGTCTAAAATGCTTATCATCAAGTCAAAAGGTGTTGGAGGATATGAATGTAGTCTTCCTCTCTTTGGTATGAAGGGAGAGCCCAAGATTGTGCTTTTGTAGTTGGGCTCATGTGAATCTACCATTGGGCACTTCCTAGAATATGGAGGAGTAAACAAGAAGAGGAAGCTTCTCTCTTAGTCCCATAAAGAGTATGCAATTTTCTTGTAGCATGAAATTTTAATATGGTAGTTTGTAAAACAAACTTGCAAGAGAGAGTCGGAGATCGCGTAGCCTAGTGGCTGATGCCTTGAAGCTGTGGGAGAAAGTCCTGAGTTCAAGTCTTGATTGGACATGTCCATGAGTCTCTTATGATGAGTGCCTCTACCTTAAGAGGTTGGGTGGGTGTCTGAATGTATATTTCCAATTCATTGTACTTCTTAAAAAAAAAAAAAAAAAAAAAAAAGCTTGCAAGAGAGCCATTGTTCAATCAGAACATTTGTGGAAAGAAGTGAGGAAATTTGTCTCACCTCATACTAAGCACGAATCAAAAGCCGAATAAAGATCTCTAGACAGGGCAAACGTAACATGCAGCTTTTACATTAATGGAAAGCGAGCATTGGTGCCGCTATTTTCAGGTACAAATCGCCAGCTTGCAGATGAAGGCGTGGCCTCTGCATACAGTCCGTGTGGCGACGATGATGATGATGTTGGAAGTTGGAACTGCAGTTTTGAGTTCATTCTTGCGGGGAGAGACGGGGAAGGAGGAATTTGGAAACAGTAGCCGCTTTTCTTGAGAACGTGTAGTTTTCTTCTGTGTATTCTGTTTTTGGGACTTACATCGAGGATCTCGCGATGTTGCTTCTGTAGATTGAACGCGCTTCGAAGCCTGCATCTAGCCAAGATGTAACTCCTTCCCCATAGTCCTCCCCTGACATGAAAAACCCATTTGTTTTGTTCCGCCCCCTTTTCTCTCTCTCAATCAGTTCATCTGCTGCTTTTTTCAGTTCGCGTTGTCATGATCTCATGTTTTGGTTGCAACATGCAGATCCCCATTATGAAATAGTGTTATACGGTTCTGATGGGCAGCGCGAGGCGGGAACTGCCATCGATCGACTGAGCATTTTGTCCTTGGGGATGCTTATACGATGAAGAACACAGATATCACCCCCGCGATGGAGATTATTACGGGGGTAGACGCTCTCAATTTCCTGTATTCCAATACGGGAATCCGTTCAAATAAAGACTCTGTGTTTTCGAAATTATTTTCGAAAATGAACCAGGAAAGGACCATAGAGTCGAGGACTCCGACGAACGCATCTATGTCACACGCGTTCCGAAAGAAGAGGAAGGATTCCAGGCCGTCTCGCATCCCAAAGTCCGATGAGTTTTTCGATCCCTCTCCTATTATAAACTCGAACAAAGCTCCCTCGAGAACCCAGGTTGACAAGCGAGGAAGGCGCAACAATTCATCGCGGAAAACTCGTACCAAGGCCAATTGTCGGAAGCTCTTAGTTGTAAAAGGTGATAAGAAAGAATTGCATAGTTTATCACCTTCCCGCACCTCAATCATTTGCAAGAACCTGGCCTGTCAAGCAGTTCTTCATCCAGAAGTATCTTTCTGTAGGCGTTGTTCCTGCTGCATATGCAAAGAGTTTGATGACAATAAGGACCCGAGCCTTTGGATTTCATGTGACGTTGATGAGGGTGGCTGTGGACTGTCATGTCATGTAGAGTGTGCTCTACAAAGTGGAGTTGTAGGAGTCATCAGCTTAAATACTGGGTCAGCTCATCTAGACGGGGTCTTTAACTGCAAGCCTTGTGGGAGGATTAGCTCTTTGATACGGTACTTCTGCTAACTTCTTCTGCATGACTAATTTGGAGGTTTTTGAGCGCTTAGGCTATGGAGATTCGTGGTGGGTTTTGCGACCAAATCAACTGAATACTGCTCTCTACTGGATATAGTCCTAATCTGGAAGTTTTTTTAGCATTGGGCTGTCGCGTTTTCAGTTGTTTATTGGGATGATTATGAGTGATCGCCAAAGCCTAGTTGGTGGTGATATTGCTAATGTCACGGTATATTACAAGTCTTTCTCGCTAATGTGTATGACCACACATATTATTTCTTAGTGGTTCTGCATCGGCTTCGGCTCATGGATTTGAGATCGATGCGTTTGTCATTCTAGGATATATGTGGGTTTCACTCTTTTCAATTTCTATCGTTGCTGTGATGACCTGTATTATGATCATCCCCTCCGTTTATGTTCCTTCTGACCTGTTAACAATCACGGCTTGCTTTTTCTATTCTAGATAACGGTTATGCTAAGTGCTGGAAATGTATAACCACACATCACTGCTCTCTCTCTCTCTCATTCTCTCTCTCTCTCTCTCTCTCTCTCTCTCTCTCTCTCTCTCTCTCTCTCTCTCTCTTTCTTTCTCCCCCTGTCTCTTGTAGAAGGTCAAAGTTCTTAGTGTAAACAGAACATGCAGAGTCAATGATGCAAATTCTCAGTATTGGATGTATTTGTATTTGATTACTGTGAATACATATAAATCATGGGCTTTAGTCCGCTAAAGGCCGGTTTCATCTTGATTCCTTCAGACACGTACGTACTTATGGATTGGGAATGTTTCAATTATGGCTATAACACAAGACAAAGCCTATCCAAAGGGTTAGGTTGTAATTTTATAGTTAGTTATGTGAAGCTGATTTTACTCAAGCCTGTTTTAGTATCAGCACTTCGGGAGTAGTACATATACTACATATATTTAATTTATACTTCGACATGAATCATTGTGAATGAAGGAGTTTTCCTTGTAGAGTTCATGTGCACGTTTTTCCCTGTAGAGCTCATGTACACGTTTCTTCTGATTCCTCTAATTTTCCAAAGTGTTTCTTCTGATTCCTCTAAATTCTTCAAGTGTGCTTGGACAGTTTATGGAAACGACAACTTTTAATTGCAAAAGAAGCTCGTAGAGTGGATGTTCTCTACCGTCGGTTTTGTCTGAGCCATCGACTACTTCATGGCACTGTCAAATACAAGAGTGCCTACTCTCATTTGGATAAAGCAGTAAAGATTCTTGAATCTGAGGTGGCTCTAATGAACAAGGGTTCCTTGAAGTTGGATCGTTGCATCACAACTAGACTCTTCTGCAATGCAGAGGTGCAAGAGCTGATTGATTTGGCTTTAGAACAGGTTGAGAGTCTGGGCAATTCAGAATCGGTTATTTTGGATGTTTCTGATTCAGGTAATTTAAGCCACATGAATGGTGCAGAAGTTGGGACATGAATGTATGAATGTGCAACGCTGTGGCTCTTTGTATAGCTTTATATCCACTCATACATTCCAGTCCTTTATACATGTTGATTGTCTGATAAGGTTGTCCATAGAAAATCCATCATTAAGCATGGGTGATGTGAGTAGTATGCTGTCCGATTTAGGTAGCACTATGCAATGGTTTAGATACTGCTAATACTCTGGACCAATGAGCTTGCCATAAACCCATTCCCAGCTAATAAATTATGACCTGAAGACAATACCACTTAATTAGCGGCAAATAGTGATATAGAAGGCTATAATAGTTGTTAACGCAACAGGGACATAAGACCTGAATGCAATGTCAGAAATAATCAACACTGTGTTGTGACATACGGCATGTGCTCACGTTGTTGGATTTATAATGATTCTTTCATTTCGTCCTTGCATTGTATTCCTCATGTCTCAGTTGCAGCTTATTTAGAGAGTTTTGCCTCAAGTTTCACTAGCTTCACAACTGTATTTGCGCTTGTCATACTGTATGTGAATCCATCATTTATGTTGATGACGCATTTACTTCTCCTTCAGAAATGTGGCTTCGTACTAATGTATTGTTTTCTACTTCATGTATTCCAATTGTTTCACTAATAATCAGCACCTCCCTATGTAACTCCAAGGACAGTTTTCAAGGGGTTTGCCTCAGGTTTGTTTCTATTGTCGTATGGTGCTCAACAGGTTGCCACCCTATACTCATAAAAGTAGTCTTAATGTATTGGGTTTTATTGAAGTTGATGTTGTATTTCTATTGGTATTTAGTAAGAGTGATTAAGCATCAAGTAAATTTCTTCATAATGTTTACTATTGCTCTTTCTAAGTGATGTGGTGACTTGCTGCAGGAACACATGAAGAGGCATTGCGGTGCGATATTTGCTTTGAGGATATTTGTTCTACGTCGATTGTCCTTTCTGTGGTGGATAATCGTCATGTTGAAGGTGTTGTTGGCTATAGATTGTGGCATCGGAAGTCTACTGATCATTGTTACTTGCCAATACCATCCTATATGATACCAAAGTCAGTCAAGAAAGTTGTAGTCCCCGACTTGCAGCCCAATACATCTTACATCTTCAAATTGATCCCTTTCTCAAGTGATGGTGATCAGGAAGAATCTGAGGCTGAGTGCTGCACTGGAGTCATGGATTCTGAAATGATTGATTGTGAGGGAGATGATTTCACCCAAGCTGGCGAGTTAATGTACAGGAAATTGAATCATGAAGGGGTTACGAAAGGTGAAGATTTGCAATACGAGAGTTCTCAACGTGGAACTATACAAGGAATATCAGATAGGCATGGCAGGCATTCCAGTGATTTGAGCAATGACACGACAATGCTTGCACGTGACATTGGTGGTGATGGCAAAGGTGATTTATTTTTAAGCCAAACGGTTGTACAAACAGGACATACTGTTAGAGTAGGGAAGTCAACCACTGCATGCATGGATGATGATGTAACATCTCATGGGGAGCTTGGAGAGAGAGAAACTTTTAGTTTTGAGGCACATGATAACATATCATATTGTCAGGAAAGAGCTATGGATGTAGAAATGACTGATGATAGCAACACAAATTCCACATACTGGGCTTTGCAAGTTCATGGCCATAGTTCTCGAATGGGCATGGTATTGCATGAAAACACTAGTGGCAAAATGAATGGTCCTTTCTATGGCAATTGTGATGCTGATTTCTGCAGGATAAGATTCACAATTAGGGTTGTGCGATGGCTTGAATTTCAAGGGTTTCTCGACAGGAAGTTTGGGATGAAGTTTTTGACATGGTACAGTCTTAGGGCAACCGAGCATGAGAAAAGAGCTGTGAGCATATTCATTGATACATTGCGAGATAGTCCGTTGAGCTTAGCAGCACAGTTGGTGGATGCTTTCCAGGACATCATAGAGTCGAAGAGGTAGCATGTCACAGATTCACAATCCTGCATCAAACACTGTTAGTGGACCCTCTTTGATTCAATCTCTGGTTGCAGCCAACTTACGAAAATCTATATACATAGAAACATCGTATTGAATTCTTTCAGTCTGAATCAATTATTATCACATTTGTAACTCACTGCCTTGCATCTGAAGGTTTGAGATGACTATACCAATTGACAGTTAACATGTGACTTCAAAATGATTCTTTTTATTAGATGACAAATATCTCAGCGGTTTTCAATTTAAAGAAGTTTTCAATTCAAAACTTCTTAATAAAAGTTTGGAGTCGTTGTTTCCAGTAATATATTTACAATTGAATGAGATTCTTTAACTTAATCGAATAAACAATCGGTCTGATGAGAGTTAACCTTCCAAATTTCAAGAGTCACCAATTCTTATAAATCTTCATTCCAACACAACATTGGGATAATATTCATTTATCAGAAATGTTTGTGCAGTGGATTATTTCGCACTAGGCCTTTTTGAGATCAAGCGAATTGAGCGCGTTCTTCTTATAAAATGGAGCGTTTTTCACATGCATTGCAATTGTTTTTGGGATAAAATATTAAGATGCTCCAATTGCTTTATGGATAAGCGAATAAGGTCGAACGCATTAGGGCAACCTAGGGGAGAAGGAAGGTGAAATGGTAGTTACTATATCTAGATCTTATTTTCCACAAACGTTCATGATTTGTTGATGATTCTTTGGTTACTATCAGCAATTCTATCTGTAATGTTAACTTGGAGAGTGGACATGTCTTTTTGTCTATAACTCGTAATCTCTTACTACTAGCACAGCTAGTCATTTTCCAAGTGTTTTATCCTTTCGACAATACGTATGTGTGCTCTTTCATCTAAATTTTTATAAAACTAGTTCAGTACCTGTATGTATGTATACATATCCACGCATGCAATACATGCCTACATGTGTGCAGGTGCACACACACACAGCGCGCGCACACACACACACATATCCCGTACATGCATACATACATGCATACATATATGCATAAATGTTCATGCATACATATGTAAGTCCAAACATACAAAAATACATAGATCCGTACGTATGCAGGTACATACATACATGCGTACGTATACATACATATGTATGTACGTATGGACGTACATTGATATGTATGTACGGATGGACGTACATACATAGATACATCCGTACGTATGCACGTACATCCATGCATGCATACTCATACATGCAGAGAGAGAGAGATCCTTTTCATCTTTTTGTTTCAGTCTTTACTCTTTGTATGATTGTTTGTGCACTGTGTTTTTAATGTATACTACTTTCTTTACTCTTCGCCGCTTTATAGTTCTTGCTACCTTCTTTTCCCTTAGTATATTCATAATTCCATTTCTTGTTTTCTTTAAAAAATATGAGCTAATTTAACATACTTATTTTGTTTTTCTTTTCTTTTTCGTACGGTGTATTGTAATTTGTTATATGATTAGACAGATCCTTAATCTGCTCGGACATTCAGAATAACTGGAGAGCAATTTTGCATCTTTCGTCCAGTTGCTTTCCATCGCTGGCCATTTGATTAAAATGGGGCACTTCGTAGGGGATGACAAAGTGCTTAGGACTCAATTCCATTTGAGCTGGACTATTTTAGAGCTAGCATTGTGTTATATAGACTAGTTTGAATCATATGAAGTTTCAAATGGTTTGCGACCATAAGTCTAAGAGTCATGATACCATATACTAAGTCTTAGGTGGTGAACTACTAATTTACTATCATTTTCTCCATTTACAGGAATCATAGCAAGCAGTATGACACTCGCAGCTTCCCTATCTATTCTATTCGTAATGCACATGTAGTTTTCCGTGCATGCTAGTTTGCCTTTCGAGGGAGACAGAATATTGTTGTGTGGGGAGACAGAATGTCGTGTGGGACAATCGCCATGCGTCTCTAACTGTCCATGTACAAATATGTGTGCGTGTATGTATGTACGTACTTACCTACGCATGTATCTATGTGCTTGTGTTTGTCTGTGTATGTGTGCCTGCGCGCGTTCTTATGTGTGTACGTAAGTACATACGAGTGTTGTGTGTGTATGTGTGCCTGCGCGCGTTCTTATGTGTGTACGTAAGTACATACGAGTGTTGTGTGCATGTATCTCTGTGATATCTCTGTGAGTGTGTGTGTATGTATCTCTGTGATTGTGTGTGTGTATGTATGTTTTTGGGTTTGTTTGTAGATGTATGTTCACAGATACATACATGTGTGTGCGTGTTTGTGTGTATTTATTAGGGTTTGTTTGTAGATGTATGTTCACAGATACATAGATACTGTTCACAGATACATACATAGATACTGTATGCACACACACACACGTGCAAACATGCATGCATACTTACATATATAAGTTCATTCCTACATATGGACGTATGTGCATACGCATGCACACACACAAGTATGCAAATACGCATGCTTATATACATACATACGTTCATTCCTACGTATGGACGTATGTACATACGCTTGGCATGCATATGTGTGCATTGTATGTCTTCCATACACGTATTATGTGGTTTGAATAGTCTTTGCTTGCGATTGAGAGCATGCGGATTCGTAGTTGTGCATGGTTGTGCATGATTGTTTCATGAGCGTCTGTTACTCTGTCGAAAAACATCAGAGGTAGTCGGGAAGTAAAATCCGAGGTTTCTGAGTATAAGTCCCGTGAATGGCTAGCAGGACGTTGCTGAGTACAGGTGAAGAAATAGGTAGACATTGAAAGAGGTGTCGGCTAGATCAATCGGTCTAAAGGAGAAGGATGAGCAGCTCCATGAAACAAGAATGGTGGCATATTGCAGACAATTGGGAAGATAAAGACAATGAATGGAAGCAAAGGCACGTCAAACTATCGGTGGGGTGCCCCTCTAATATTTTGAAGTCGTTGTCCGAGCCCGCGCGGCGCGTAGCCTAGTGGGTGACGCCTTGACTGTACATTGTCAATGATTCTTCGTGATGGGTGCTTACTAGCTTGGGTGTGTGATTGTGTCTTTCCAATTCATTGTACTCTCCACAAAAAAAAAAAAAAAAAACAAAAAAAAAAAAAAAAAAAGTTGATGAAAAGATACAAGGCTTAAAACAGGGCCAGTGTAGGCAGCCTGTGTTGGCTCCGGTGGCTTAATGGACAACACGTGGATGCCTAGTCAGCAGCAAGTCAGCAAACCTGGTTTTCACAAACCGAACTGAGGATAGCTGGTTTTCACAAGTCAGCAAGTCAGCAAACCTGGTTTTCACAAACCGAACTGAGGATAGCTGGTGGCAGCAAGTCAGCAAACGTGGTTTTCACAAACGGAACTGGGTTCACGAATGTTGGTGGCAGCGGTTTTCTCCTTGTGCTAGGAAATCGTGCCAAAAGAAGAGTGGACGAGATGCTTCTAGTGAATTGGGACGATTCTGTACCCTTGTTTCATGATGTGACACAAAGTCAGCGGCTTCAACATTCTCTTCGCTATTTGTTGTTGAGAATGCCACATTCTCTTGGTTGAGACATGCATAGACATGCATGCAAGCATGTGGATTGCCTTGTGTGAATTGAGCCTAAATCTCTTGGTTGAGACATGCATAGACATGCATGCAAGCATGTGGATTGCCTTTTGACAAGGATGGTGAGCACATGGAGGATTTGTGCTATACAAGGCTTGACGATAGCTAGAATAAAAATGACCCTCACCATGGCCCCCATACACATGAGTCAAAGAGTATTTCCAAACTTGCAAACCATGACCATTTTTTCACTTGAGGATGGGTTGTGGGGTCCAGATTGGCTTGATATTGTACATGAAGGTAGTCACGTAAATTTAAGGTGGTGCATGAAGCATACGATTTCACATGTTAAAAGTACTCTACAATGAACGGAAAGTGCTCAAAAGATGACGTCTTGGTAGCTATCGGCCATCTCCCTTTTACGATATATGGATATTTTCTTTGGTCAATTACTATTATTGTTGTTATTGTTATTAGTATTATTGTTGTTGTGTTGTTGTTATTATTATCGTTAGAATAATACTTTGGACCTAGTTCGTAATGGGTCATAGATAGTGTGCATAAGGAACAAGTGAAGTATCCAAGGTTCTTTTTTTTTAATAAAAGGAAGTTTGGCCTTAGCCTATTCTCCCGGACTTTAATTAAAATAAAGAAGAAAAATTACAAGTGAATGGGACTAGTGCCCAAGGGACCCCCCAAGTATCCAAGGTTCTTAGTTGGGGGTTATCCTAAGGTTCTTAAGGTGATAGTGAAATGAGTGTGCATGTGGCCACATGTTTATACGAGAGTATTCCGAAAACTATACTTGGAACAAAGGGACAAATAGGATGGGAGATGAGAAGCATACACAACATAGCTTCCCATTCTCCTTACATTTTATATGTAATGAGAAAACGAAAATTTGTGGGTCTATGCTATTCTACCAGAAAATAGCTTGGGGAAAAGCTCAAAGGTTATAACCTCAAAGCTCAAAGCCATGGATTCCTTCAACAAAAGAAGATGGGATTGGGAGTATACCCCAAGAGCCCAAGGAGCCCTCAAGGGAGCTCCCCCATGTGGTGACACATACGAAAGGCATTTTCAGGCGTGGGAGGGATGCTGAGCACAATCCATGGGGAAGATGACACATGCACAACAATGCCTATAGACATGGATATATCATTTTATTATTTAGTCCACTTTTCGATACCTCTTTTAGAGATGGATCTATAAATAGGCACAACAATGCCTATTTATAGATCATTTTATTATTTAGTCCACTTTTCGATACCTCTTTTAGAGAAGGATTGTGGAAGATTTTGATTCCAAAATGACTTCATCCTACTCTTGGAGCTTGCAAGTCAATAATATAAACAACTTCTACTTGTCCACATGTTTTAAGATCTAAATGAATGCTAAATTATAATATTCATTTTTTCTAGATAGTCAATTTTGCATATCTCTTTGCATAAAATGCATTGATTGAGCATAAAAATGATGCAAATAGGTGTTTTTCGATATTTTGGATTCTTGGCAATACAATAATTAATTTTCACTTTTCAATCATATGTTCATACATTTAAGTGCATATTGGTTGTTATATGTTGTTAACAAGCTCTTTTGTTGGTATTGATGTATATGTTCCAACTCAAAAGTAAATATTGACTTGATTTTCCTAGAAATATTCATCCTTGATACTCTTTCTTGTTATGTGCTTTGAGATCACCTTTTTATTTTGCATAAATTGCATTTGTGTAGTCTAAATGGTATTGCTTAGTGCGTGATATCCCCTTTTTATTTTTGATAAATTGCACTTGTGGAATCTTGATGGTATTGAATTCTTTTGCAAATTTAATGCATATATTTTCATATATAATTGATTGGTCATGGCTTATCTTAGATAAGGATTTGTTACTAATAAAATGCATAGATAGAAGCCTTAAGCTAGTAAGTAATCGAGTAAGTTGGTTGTAGATCAATAATTGATAGCAAAATATAATAGGAAAGAAACTATAATTAGGCCTCTTATAACTTATCTAATGAAAATAAAGTTATATTGGTGAATTGACCATTGTGATAAGCTAAAAATAAGAGGAATCATCCTTTAATGGTCAAAGATATTTGATAATAAACACAAGATTGTGATATAACATTGATCTTCGTGGAAGCTCAAGATAAGTTCATAAATGGAAACATTAGTTGGTATCATGAACATAGGTACATAAATCATAGGAATCTAAGCATTGATTAAGAAAGTGAGCCAACTTTATGCATTACATCACGAGTGATGTGTTATCTTCATAGTTATGCTAGAGAAGGATCAAGTTTCATGAAATAATTATTTGTCCATGGTACACAAGATGATTCTTAACTATGCATGATAGATTGTATAGAATTATACTTTACCATATGAATAATTCTACCAAAATAGAGCACAAATTCTAAAGATCATAGACAATAATAGAAATCAAGAATCCAATCTTGGTTTTTTCTAACCAAGAGATAGTTCGAGAATGACATTGAGTTTTAAGAAATGAAGGAATTTCATCAGAATAGACCAAAGAAAGTTGATAGTCTAGATGGAAAGTTTTAAAAAATATTTAAACTAACATAGGTCAAAGATTTGAAAACTTGAAATAAACATGAAGATGGTTGCTATTAGGTAAGAGTGCAAATAGAAATAGTATATAAAGTCAAAAAGCCTTGGGAAACATATCTTCACCAAGAAAACCTATATATATGTGTGTGTGTGTATGTGTGTGTGTGTGAGAGAGAGAGAGAGTTTCATCCTCAAAATTTTGATGATCAAGATCAACGCAGGTAGCATTGTGATCAAATTAAATGTATAAAAAGTATTATGAGTCGTTTCTTAGTGCTATATTACACACTACATAAAGAAATTTCCAATTTAGAATCCACGAAGTAATAGAATGGTGACTAATCATAGCTTGATTATAAAGTCACATAATAACAAGATTTTTTTGGAAACTATAAGTTTACCAATGGGACGTCATGCGAGGACTTTAAAGTTCCTAAAATTTAGACATGGAATTCAAGTCCACTGGTTTATAGGGAATCATATCATGATTCTAGAAATTTTTTATAAGTAGATGGGCTAAATAATTCATCTAGCTCTCTACCTAAGAATGAAGAAATGATCCAAGATTGGATGCATCTTCATTACTAAAGAAAACAAGGTAAGTTTGTGGGTCAAACACTCAAAGCAGAAGGGCCTAGATAAATAGAAAGGCAAGATTTGCATAAAGATAGAAAACGAAACTTTCTTGGTCTAGATAAATAGAAAGGCAAGATTTGCATAAAGATAAAAATCGAAACTTTCTTGGTCAAAATTGAGCTGGAGAATGGAAAATATTATGCACCCAATTCTTTGGAAAAGGACTAGAAATAACTTTAGCTTCGAAAAGAAAGCTTAGTTTGATATCTTTGTCGAGTGACGAAGTAGTTCAAAGACATTTTGTGTTCAAGATCACTAAAGTCATATTTTTTAGGAATTAGAGGATGGATGAGGACAACATGTCTGTAAGAAGTCAAAAAATAAAGGGTACTAGCATTAAGTTTTCTAATACATGGAAGATTCATTTCATAGTTGAGAGCCATTAGTGATGACTGTATCGAAAAGAGATGGGATAGCCTTATCTCTATGACTACTTAAGAAACTCATTAAAGTCCATATACCAATGAATCATCATAGATTTTAATGGTTGAATGAAAAGGAAAGGTTTGCACACTAGATGTTGAAGATTATAGAACAAAAGGGCATGTATGACCTTGTGTTGACCTAAGTATCAACTTAGGGACTTGCGGAGAAAGAGACTATACCTCAATCCCCTCACAAGTGCATATAGTGGGGATACACGCTTTTAATTATCAATCCAAAGAGTATACAAACCTAGCCGAGTGTATGAGGACGTGCAATCATGTAATGATCAATGCAAATGAACTACTCAAAGAATGTAAATGAGGCAAAGACTTATCCAAACAAGCTCCAACTGTTGGTCAAGGCGAAACGATACTTGGTGCAGCAGCCGTCAGTATTTTGGACTTTTCTCCCAGCTTCGAACTCCAAATATAGCAAATAGCATATGCGTTTCGAAGCTCTCGAGAAGACGCATCCAATGGCAGTGGTTTCACTCAATTCTGACGCTCCTACTTCAAGTTATGAGCAAAATACTGAGTCGCGGGAATACTTTCCTACACTTCAACACTTCCTACACTTCGCACACACCTTACCTACAGCAAAGAAACACTTTCATGGATAGACAACACTCATAAGCACTCTTTCCAAGCAATACACATGCATACAAGCTCGCGAAGAAGAAGATACAGAGTGAAGAAGACACAAATTCGAAATTCTGTGCTCTCTATTCTCATAATGGCAAAAAGTTCTTTACAAAGAGTCACATTTGACTTATATACTAGTGCCCTAAAAATGGTCCTTTCACACAAGAGACCGGTACTTTATTCACTAAAAGACTAATTTTCTACTATTTTACATGGGTAAGCTTCTAATCTTCTGTGGGGATGCATCTAGAGGACTCCTCTAGTGCCTTTACAACAGAAAATATATTACAAGAATGATTATGATACAAAAAATGTGATGTCCAAATCGGAAAAATTTTGGGGCCCGTCTTTTTCTCTGCTTTGTGCGCTCTTTAGCTCTGCAACACTCTCCCCCTCTTCGTCTCTGTCGTCCCTTGACAGACTTTGCTTCCCGCACGCGTCCAGTGGTCAGTGTTGCCTGATTCTTGATCTTGCATTACGTTTTAGAGGCGCTCTGCTTTTCTCCGCACGCTCCCCTTGGTCAGTGTTGTCTGTAGTTAAACAGACATGCAGATTTGATGGCCTTCTTGATTCAAGCTCTACTACTCGAGAGCCTGTTGCACTTGTCTTGCCTGTTGACTTGGGTTGCCACGCACGCCACCAGTGACTAGGAATGTGCTGTTCTTAGTCACCCTCTTAAACTTTTCAGCCTCTACCCCTTTATAACTTTTGGTCCTCTGATTTGTCATGGTTGCACACATCGGACCCTGTTGTATTGCTTTGAGGCTATTTACTTCTTTCCACCGTGCATGACCTGGCTGTTCTCTCCTTTTGCCTGATGCGTGCCCCTGCGGGGCTCTGTGCAGAGATGGGTAATGCGCCCCTGCGGGGCTTCTTGTAGAGATATATCTTCAGATATTGCTTTTTAGTGAAGCTGCTTCTTTCATTGTCTTCTTCTTTTCTTCTTCTTACTTGATTCTCCCTCAACACTGCCCCCCTCCTGGACTCTGTCGTCCCCGACAGGCTTTGATAAGCGACGGGCATATGTTTGATAAACTCGTTGCTCTGTATCATTTAGCTGATTTGCTTCACGTATCATGAGTTGTTTCCATTGTTCTGCCTTCACACCGTCATTGGGTGGCTGTCTGTGATCTGCGAAGAAGCTAAGCTCATATGCCACTAATCTGGCATTTAAATTGGATGACATCTTCAAAAAAATCTCTGAATCTATCTCAAAAAATCCTATAAAGAAAGCTTCTTCGAAAGTTTGCATATATACACTTGGCAAGAACATAATTCTAGAATAATATGCCATTATTGTTGGGCGGCTAGGCATAACTGAGAGATAAAAAATGAGGATCTCCGTACCCTGATTAATACCGATGAAGTTCAAAAAGGTGTAAGCCGCGTGTTTGAATACCTTCAAAACGGTGAGGATCATGCTAAGTATTTTGTTGGTCATTTTTACAGCTAGATCAGGTACTGTCGCGTAATTTTGTAGCCAAAATTCTATGGTTTTTATCATGTATTCCTCCGTTGGCAAATAATTATGGGGCGGGCTCGGAAGCAGAGGATAATTGAGCCACTGCTTATTGATAGTGCCGCTGTTTTGCAAATCCAAAAATTCCCTGGTATCCCTTCTGCGTGGTAGTGGACAAAATGAAGGGTTTACCTGGAATGCATATGGCACTGCTTGCCAATGCACTCGTAGTGTGGGATGGTTCTCCAAAAACTTTCGTCGCCACACTGGTTGCGCAGCTTCAAACTCTGCTTGAGTGTATGCGAATGTGTCATGTTTGAAGTTTAGCTGCTCATCTGGACTCTTGTGTGTAATCTTCATTATATAACGTCTTGTCTTTTCTTTCAAGAGTCCATATGGAATATTGAAGGGCCTCATGATTTTTTCCAGGTCTTTACCTTTGATCTTGGCCTCTTTCATGACTTTTACCACTTCATTTTCAAAATTTTCTGTTAATCGGGACACCACTAGTGCCCGTTCCTTCTGACTTATTTCTGCAGTATATGGCATAGGATGGTCATCATGTATATCCGCCACCTGCTCACGTATTGGAGAATTATAGATCGGGTGAGATAGAGGACTTACCTCTACCTCGTCAGTAGGATTTTCCTTTTCTGGCACTACTGATGTCCCGATCGGTGCTTTCTCTTTCATCTGAGTCTTCAGCTGTTCTATGCATTCATCTTTTTCTTTTATCTTTTGCATGGCTTCTCCGAGTGTTTCTTTAGTGGCCAATAGTTCTTTACCTATGTCAGCTACATGATCCATGTTTTCACTGTAGCTTTGGACCAGTTTGGCATTCACCTTTTGTAATTGACGCTTCAGTTCACTGGTTTCATTGGCATATCTGCTTTTCCATTCCTCTATTTGGGCTTGTTCTTGCTTTAGCAGCTCTTCATATTTTAAGATCTGATCCCGTAATTCTTGGTCTTTGGTTTCTGTGGAGTCCTGTTGTATGAGTGGTTGATCATATAATAAAGACTGCATTAGTTCTTTATTTCTGTTGCGGAGGATGTCGTTCTCTTCCATATACAGCTTGAGTTGTTGCTCTAATAGCATGCTTCTCATTTTCATTTTCTCTTTCTCCGCCTCGCTCGCATCGTGTAATCTTTGCAACTCGATTAGTTGTGTATGCAGCTGTTGATTCTGAGCAATGGATGCTTCATGTTGTGTCCTTATTGCCAACACTTCAGTATTTTTGTTTGCTAATTCTTTTTGTGCTGCAATCAATTGTGCCGATAGCTGTTCACTCATGAGTTGAAACTGATTCTTTTCTCTTCTTGCTTGATCATAGTCGGCATCTATATCCATCATCTGTTGTTGAGTGTCCATGGCTGTCTGAATCATCTGCTTGACTACAGGTTTCAGTTGAGTGACATCCACATTAAGCCATGTTTTTGGTATTGTCGGCTCTTCTCCGGTATTGATGTCTTTTCCCTGTGCAATATGTAAGGTAGTGTCATGGGACTGCCTAATCTGAAGCTGGATCCTTGGCTCAGCCCCCATGTCTTCTTTGTTTCCTTGAGGTGTGTCATCGGGCACCTCGATCACAGTCTGTTCTTGGTTTTGTAGCCCTTCCGTTTCCTTACTTACTGGAGTTTGTTCTTCCTCTTTTATAGGTGGTTTTACATGTGCAACACTGGTTGTATCTTCTTTGATGCTTATCTTTGTAGTGTCATTCAATTGAATGACGTGCTCCGGTTCCATAGATTCTTCGACTCTCTTTTCCTTTTCTTCCTGATTTTGTGGCGTGACTTCCACTTGATCAATCTCATTCCATTCATCTTCGTGTGTTTCTGTCCGTATATCAGTATCCAATGTATCTTTTTTAGGACTGGAATCCATATTTGTACTGGAATCATCGATCCCTAGTTCTTTGTATCTTCCAGCTTGTTTTGGTGTTTGCTCTGGATTCCGTTGTGTCTTCTCTTGACTAGCCTGTCTATAATGATGGCCTTGAACGTTTAAATTTACCTGCCCTTGCATATACTGATGTGTCTCTTCGAGGGCAGCGGAAAGATCTCTCTTTGTAATCGGCATTTGTGCCGTCGTGATTTCTGGTAAGAGATGAATTCTTTTTGATTGTGGTGTAGCTTGGGCTTCCTCTTCCCGTAAACGCTTCGTACCCCTCATGGGTTTCTGTGTGCTGGTTCCAGCTTCTTCAACCATAGCTACTCCTTTCTTCTTCTTAGGGACCGTAGCTGATTTTGCATACTTGGCTAGTCCTTCTGAGGTTGGCATCTCCTGTAAGCAGTTTTTCATCTCAAGAGCTTCATATATCAACAAGGTCAATGCAGAACTGCCATTCAAAAATTTCTTTTGTCCCCACTTCTTCTGGGCTTCAAATAACCTTTCTTGGACATACCCTGTTAAATTGTTGTTTCCAATTTGCCTCATGGCATGTGATAATAGTTGGACTACTATCTTCTGTGGAGCTGTATACCTGTGCATGCTGGGAAAGCAAAAATGTTGATGTACCAATCGCACGGCATCTTCTATGTCAATTCTGTTTATCTCCAAGAATGATCTCTTCTTGGGATCATGGCACTCCTCTTTGACACTCATAATTCCTGTTTGATTCCATCCAAAGGCTTTATTGATTAACTCGTGTGTGAATTGGATGGTCTTCCATGTCCCTACTTTATCCAATACTCGGGCTTCTGGTACTGATATTTTTGTTGCGGCAGGTTGCATGGTATTCATTACCTGTGCACATCTTTGAAAATCTGGCACATAGATTGGTAACTTGAGGAATGCCTCTATGCCTGCTTGTGTCCATACTTCTTCAATATGAGGTAGTCCCTGTATGATTGTTTTGAAATCTTGTGACATGATTGGAAAGTAGTGATCTGTATCCATTATTTTGATAGTTGCCATGAAAATGAGATCTGCCACCGGTTGATCATCTCGGAACCAGTGACCTCTTGCTTTTGTTATTGATTCTAATGGAAGAAGCTGCACCTCTTCTTGCTGCGTAGATTCTGAATCAGTAGACGCCATCTGCACTCAATTTAGAGTATGAATTAGTGGCCATATATTATCAGAAATCCTCCTTTATTTGTTTGTCATAAGCTCGATATTGCTTCGAGTGAACGGTGTCGTCCCTTTCCCGTGTGTGTGAGAAAGGTAATACCTGGATTTTTCTCATTTTTAGGTATTTTTATATTTTCATCTAGAAAGGAAAACAGAAAAGTTAGTTTATAGCTGAAGCGGTTATTAAATTTTTTGGAGTATTTTTCTTAATATATGTACAAGTGCTCTCCTATTTCCTCGTGAGGAAAATGTGCTTGACTATCCTGAAATAGAAGAAGGATGTGCCGAATGCTTGGCCTTGTAATATGGCCCTATCATGCATACTTGGGGTCTCGAAAGCTCCATATGTGTGCAATTGGAAGTATTTAGTTGATGCATGCCGTTCATTTTGTCTTTCGGTATCCAAATTTGCTTCATTGTGCTGGGCCTTGTTGTATGTTGCCCTCTTCCACTGAAAGTGGCTCTTTTCTTCTTGTCGTGGGTCTGCTTCATCTGATTTGTGATTCTCGAATTGGTTCGGGTTGCCATTACAGACTCCTTCTTTCTCCAGTAACTCTTTTTTTGTGGCTGTTTTGCCTGTGGACCACATTGGTTCTTCTTATTTTGGGGATCATCCCTTCGGTTTGGTTTCTTTGTAGTGCATGACTTAGGAATCCAAATTTGCGAACGATCCTGTTGAGCGGCTACGACTTTTTTGGGAATCCATATTGTAGCAACTTGTCGATGATTTCGTCGTTCAAACTGAGTTGGTTTTTGCTTTGATCGTTTGTTCTGATGTCGGTTGTGCTTCTGTCGTCGAAGATACTCCTCCACTTGATCTTTCTTTATCCACGCTTGGTTAGAATATGGAATAGGGTATATTTTAATGGGTACAGATTTTGAATTATTCAGAGAACTAGTCTCTCTAATGCATGGTGTTTCGGTGAGGTTGGGTTCAGATTGATTGACACTCTCATGACTTGCTAGACTAGGGCATGGTGTGCAAGCAGAATTCAATGTGTCTGCACATATAGTACTCGATGAAGGTGTCTCTATAGTGCTAGTGATCATACATTCAGGACTTTGTTCATTAGAATGCACGGTTTGCTCCATGCTCACAGATTTGAGTGGTCGTTCATCTAGCAGACTGAATACTTCCCGATGTCCAATCCTGGCTGAGATGTATCCTAACGCCAATTGAATGGTCACCTCGTATTCGTAAATCCAGTCTTGCCCTAACACTACCTCTTCAAGTAAATCTTGGTCATGGCACACTAACAGCTTTTGTTCCATAGTGTTGTTGCCAAGATGCAACGGTAAGGTGATTTCACCTATGCATTGAGTAATTGTTCCTCCTATTCCTATCAACTGGGCCATCGATGGGCGTACTGTCTCCTTGAGTTTTTGGGTCAAAGAAAGCTTAATGCAGCTTACAGCGGCTCTTGTGTCAATAAGAGCATCCACCAAGTGGTACTCCGTTTTTCCCGCTCCCAAATTTAAATATGGTTGTGTTCTCTGCGATCCTAGGTTTTGGGTGGCTCTAAAATTAGCCATTGGGATGAGTTCTTCGCCTAGTCGATATCTTTCATCTCGCTCTCTCATCCACTCTTTCCGTTTTTTTATTCTTTCCAATGCTTCCTGTCTCGCTTCCTCTCGTATTCTTTCCTCTTCTATGCGTCTATTTTTACCTTTGATTAATCTTGACATAGTTTCTTCAGTTAATGGTTCTAGGTATTTTTTCACTCTACACCCACTGATGTAGTTTGGCAACACATCTCCATCTAAGGTTGCTAAGCTAATGGCTCCACTTGTAGATATGCGATTAATGATTAATGGACCATATCCTCTCTTTTGCAATTTCTTAGCATGTTGTTTCAAAGTGTATACCAAAACTAAATCTCCTTCCTTTAAATTTTTGTCCTTTATGTGCGCGTCAAAGTAGGCTTTTTGTCGTCTTTTAGCAGCATAAATACCTGCTACTGCTTGTAACCTAGTTTCATGAAGCTTTTCTATTTGGTCCAATTGGGCTGATAGTTCATGTCCTGTCCACTCGTAAGTAGTTGCTACTCTAAGAGTGGGAATCAAGAAATCAATTGGCAAAATAGCATTTTGTCCGTACACTAAGTTAAAAGGAGTAGTGCCTATTGCGGTTTTATAGGCTACTCGAAATGCCCATAAAGCATGATGTAACTGCTTATCCCAATCTGATCTACCATTGTTAACGATTTTGGTGAGAACTGTACACAAGATTTTATTTGAACTTTCTGCTTGTCCATTTGCTTGTGGGTGATAAGGGGCTGATTTCTTATGAATTACTAAGAATTCATTCAATAAAGCTTCTATCACTTCATTAACAAAGTGCGTACCTCTATCACTCACAATCTCTATAGGTAGTCCAAATCTAGTGAAGACGTTCTCGAAGAGAAACTTGGCTGTAGTTCTTGCGTCATTTTTCTTTGTTTCTTTTGCTTCAACCCATTTGGTCAGGTAATCTGTGGCTACAATTATGTATTCGGCATGTGACCCTTTTGCTGGTGGGCTAATAGGTCCTATAAAGTCTATTCCCCATTTCGTGAAAGCTCTAGCACTCATCATGGGTCTAAGTGGCATCTCATCTCTTCTAATAGGATATTTCGTTCGTTGACAAGTATCACACCGTTGCACATATGTTATGGCATCTTGCTGTAGAGTTGGCCACCACATTCCAGCAAAGAGGATCATTTTTGCTGTTTTGTCTGCAGAGAAGTGTCCTCCCGCAGCTCCTGTATGAGCCATCTCTAAGACAGAAAGATATTCATTTTCATGAATGCACATTCTTAATTGGTTATCTTTCCCACGTTTAAAGAGTTGTTTTCCTATGATGGCATAATCTTTACTCTGTTCTTCAAGAGCACGCTTCCTTGCTAAAGTAGCTCCGTCTGGGTATTCTTGAGTTTTCAAGAACTTTACTAGAGGCTTGCTCCATCTTGGTGCTATTGTAGAATAGCATAAGGTAGAGTTCTCATCTGGGATTTGTTCTTGACAGGTCAGACAGGTTGTCACATAGTTATGTGCATCTCTTAGCATGGTTGGCCAATATATGCCAAATCTCTTGAGTGTTTGCCACGTTCCATTTGCATTCAAATGAGTGTTCCATTGGTTTATATGTGCTTTCTGAAGCCACATTTCTTGTTCCTCTTCTTCCACGCATCTCATCAGTAATCCGCTTGAATCCTGGTGGTACAAACTTCCCGCAATGATGTGAAGGTTTTTAGTCCTCCAGAGATCTTGCGTTTGGTTTGGTGTGATCCCATCTTTAGGTCCATGTGTAAGTATAGGGATCAATTTTTCTGCCCATTGAGGACATACTTCCAGGTTAAAAAGATAAGTATCTGGCAGATCATCTGGTACTCCTATGGGTGGTTCTCCATGGGTCATCCAAGATAAGTGGTCTGCTCTTATGTGGGTGTTTCCTTTCTTGACTATTACCTCAAAATCAAATTCCATTAGCAGTAAAAACCATCGTACTAGTCGTCCTGTATTACAAGGCTTGTTGACTAGGTACAGTAGGGCTTGATGATCAATGAAGAATTTGAATTTTTTTGCCAGTAGGTAATGTCTGAACTTTTTGACTACATATACCATCCCTAGGCCTTCTCTCTCCGTGGTAGTATAATTGCGTTCCGCTTGATTTAACTGTCTACTAGCATAGGCTATAGGGTGGTCTAGTTTTCCTGTGTCAGCTGGTTGAGCTAAGATGCAATCAATGGCAAACTTGGAAGCATCCACATGAATGTGAAACGGTTTATTCCAGTTAGGGACTCGAAGGATGGGTGCTGAACTCAATCGATTCTTTAACTCATTAAAAGCTTTTTTGCATTCTTCGGTCCATTTAAACAGAGTCAATAATGCATAAAGAGGTCTAGCAATTATGGCATACATATGTATGAATCTTCGATAGTATCCACAATGTCCCATAAATGCTTGAATTTCTTTAGCAGTTTTTGGTCTTGGTAAATTTAGAATTACTTTGATTTTGTCTTCATCTGTTGAAATCCCATTCTTAGAGACAATATGTCCTAAGATTTTTCCTTGTCGAACCATGAAGACACATTTTTCAGGATTGAGGCATACTCGATATTGTCGACATTTAGCAAAAATCTTCTCTAGTTCAGGGATGTGCTCTGATCGTATAGCTGAATATGTACAAAGATCATCCACGTATACCTCCATACTTTTTCTCAGAAATTCCTTGAACACATGACACATCAATCTTTGGAAGGTAGCTGGGGCATTAGTCAAACCAAAAGGCATGACTCTAAAGGCGTATACTCCCCATTCAGTTGCAAATGCTGTTTTATGTTGGTCCTCAGGAGCAATAGCTACCTGATTATACCCTGAAAAGCCATCCAGAAAACTATAAACTTCCTTCCCTGCTACCCTTTCCAAGAGATGATCCGTAATTGGTAAAGGATAACTATCCCTTATGGTTGCGGCGTTCACTTTCTTCAAATTGATGCACACTCTTAACTTTCCATTCTTTTTTGGTACGACCACTAGAGGTGACACCCATTCCGTGTGCTCAATTTCATAGATGAATCCAGCATCTAGCAACTTGTCTATTTCCTCTTTTATTTTGGCTGAATACACATCATTATAAGTATATGGTCTCTGTTTCGAAGGTTTGGCTTCGGAGGTCATGGGGATTCTGTGCGCACATATAGATGGATCTACTCCTTTCAAGTCCTTATAGGTCCAAGCAAAGACATCCCGATATTCTCTTATGAGACGAATTAACTCTTGCTCTTCTTCTAATGAGACATCCTGTCCTATGAAGGTACATCGTTCCTCTCCTCCTTCCATAGTTACAACTATTTTCTTGGTTTGTTCCTTATTATCATATGCTGTTCCCGGCTGTGCTTCTCTTTTCGGCATTTGAATAGCAATTTTCCTCTCCTCCACTTCGTATTTTTTAAAATGAGCTGGTACCTCAAATTGGTCTTGGGGTTTGTTTTCTTCATCTTCTGATTCCCTTTCAACTTCTAATTCCCCTTTGTGTGTGAGTTCCTGGTGTTTTTCATTGGCGGTGATATTTATGTTGGTGGTACCATTCCCTAGATCCATGGGTTCGGGCTCCATTTCAATGCTCTCGTAGTCCTCCTTCCAATCTTTCTCGATCACTTCTCCTTCTTCAACCTCCTGAAGGACTACCATATACAGGCTAACATCATAACCCTCCTCATCGATACATTCGTTCATGGTCACTACTTCTTCGTTTACACAGACATCGAGGGTAGCTAAGATTTCCATCCAACCGTGAGGTTCAAATTCTTCATCCGGAAATACTTGTGGCATATAAGATGGATCTTGTACCGATCTCGCTATTCCTTGTTTTTGCTGCCATCCTTTTCTTCTCTCCTCTTCCTTCTTTGCAGCTTGACATATCCATAGATGAGTGTCCTCGTTCATCCAGGATTGATCACTAGAACCTGCACTATGAATCGATTGATCGTCTTCCTCTTTATGGATTTGATTCCATTGTAGAGGTGGCACATCTTGATACGTGTACGTATGTAGGTTTATCCTAGTGGTGGTTCCTGCATGTTGTAAGTATACCGCGTCTTTTCCCCAATCTTGTACGACCTTTAGTTGTCTCATGAAAGGCCTTCCCAGGATCATTTCATAATTGCTTGGCCTTTCGAAGTGACATATTGCTAAAGTATGTTCGAATTCCACTCCACACGTAGTGAAGACTACACTTTCCAACAATCCTAAGGGTCTCTCCGTATGTCCATCTGCCATTTGTATTTTCATGCGAGTTGGCCTTAATGCTGGTTTTCCCCATTTCTCCCAAATTTCTTTGGTAGCAATGCCAACACCAGCTCCTGAATCTAGTATGGATTTGGTAGTGTAACCCCTATAAGTAATTGGAAGGCAGGTATTTCCTTCGTCTCCCTCACTAAAGTCTCCTACCTTATCCACTGGAATTCTCACTGTGTTTACTTCGTCAGCTATCTCTTTCTTTTCCTCCTTGACTTCCCATTGATTGATTAATTTCTCTTTCAAATGTGGTTTTACCTTTAACAGTTCTTCAAACGTTAGGGTACATGGGATTTTTACCTCTCTAAGGCGTTGTATGATCTCAGATGTTTGAACTGACGGGTTCGTTTCTCGTTTCCTCATTGATGGAATGCGATACAATCCTGAATTGTGCTCGTACTCCCTGGTGTAGTTGGGCAGTTCCTTTACATCTTCCTCTCCTTGGTCACTTGCATCCATTGGAAAAATTTCTTCTGAATTTAGTTCAGGTATTGAACCCTCTATTTCATTTTCTACTTCTAATTCTTCAAAGGGTGGTTCGATTCCTTCCACTTTCTTCCATTTGTCCTCTTGAACTCGTGCCCATAGATCCTTAGTCCATTCTCCTTGTACTTCGGGAACTATGGATCCTTCCTTTCTCTCAACACCACATTCGTCATCCTGTGGTCTACTTACTTCGGGCTTTTCATGAGTGTTTACACACTCTTGGAATTCTCCTTCAGAAATTCGGGTATTGGGTAAAGGCGATGCAGGTTTTTCTAAGGTTTGCTGTGCAACTTCTATCAATTTCTTGCAGATTTCTAGTCTTTCTTTTTCTAAGTCGCCTCTTGGATATTCTCTCTCGTGTTGCTCTATGGTAGGTCCTGCTCTTATTCTTGCCTTGTATGCCTGAATCCACATGGCTAACTCCTCAGGCATTGGGTCTGCTAAAACTGATCCTTCCTCCTCTTCCTTACACTTCTCATTTTTGTTCCCTTCTTCCTTCTTTGGTTCTTCTTTTGAATTTTGTTCGTTCCTCTCATTTTCCTTTTTCTGCCGTAATTTCTTTTCTTTGAGTCTCTCTCTTCGGTGTTTCCATCTCTGGGACCTTTTACTTGCAATACTTTTCTCCGGCTCTTCTGAGTCTTCAACTCTTTGAGGGATGGGTGTGTCCCTCTCCTTGTCACTTTGATTGTTCTCATCCGTTTTATCAGGGGTCTCTCTGGCTTTGGCTCTCGTTATTGCTTTCAAAGGTACTGTGTACTCTTTATCACTCCCTGATGATTCAATTACTTCTATTACGTTGATTTGTACATTGGATGTAATCTTGTGGGGATTCTTGGGGCAGTCTCTGAAAAGATGTTCCTTACCACAATCACTACAGTAGCCTTCCCAGACTCGTTGTGGTGGTGGTGGGTTTGGCAATGTGCATTCCCTGATATAATGATCACCTCCACACCTGTAACATGGTCCTCTGAGTACAGGCGGTCTGTTCATGGGTCGGGGTGGTATGGTTGTTTTAGGCGCTATATACATTAATGACACATAGTCCTGCTCATAACCGTATGAACTATCTGGTGCTTCCATGCCATAAGCATATGGTTCGTACAATTGTCCATACTCCGTCATTGAGCTTTCATAATTAGGGTATGTTCCTTGACTAGGATCATAAAATGAGTCATATGGTTCATTACTAGTCAAAGGCGTGGCTGGCACTATAGCTCTTTCTAGGTTTTCTTCTGGTTGGGCAATCTTGACTGGGACAACGTTTTGAGGGTGGGGCGGTTGTTGTCCTAGTACTGGCTGTGGTTGTGTGTATCCCTGATAAGCATATGGTCGCGGTGCTGGGGCCTGCGGCTGATAAGAAGGATACCTAAAAGCTTCACCTCCCTGATGATTCTGAGGGTATCCGTACGGTCTCATGTATTGCTGTGCGGGTCTAGCTTGCCTATTGTAGGGACAATTTTCTGTGCTATGATTTGTGTATTTTTGTTCCACACTGCAATATTGTAGAGGTCCTGGGACAGCGGGTCTATTGTAACCATAAGCTGGTGGTGGAACTACTCCCCTAGTACACAAGTGAGAAGGATGATCACCTCCGCAATGCATACACCTTCTAAGCATGGGTACTCTCATTGGGTTATTGGGGTAGTTCCTCTGTCCTTGAACATTCAACTTTTTCGCTAACAAGTCGGCTATTTCCTCTACGTTGTTTTTAGGTATGGATGCGTTACTGGTCGAATCTTCGCTTTTAGAGCTTCCTTGAGGTATTTTCAGATCCTCTGCAAGGTTATCTTCTAAATCTATGCATTCCTTCATGCATTCTTGCAAGGTCTGAACCCTTTTCACATACACCAACGATCTTAAGGATCCGTTCAGTAATCCTTCCAAAAATAAAGACACCATTTTATTCTGCGTCGGCCTCTCTTCCACTGGGCATCTGTCTACGTATTGCTTGAATCTTCTGGCAGCCAATCTCACTGACTCGGTAGGGACTTGTTTGAAGCTATGGATTAATGATGAAGAATTGTTTTTGATTCCTGATTTAGTAAATTCTTCAATCATTTCTTGGTATACTTGCTCCATGTTCTGAAAGGTATTCGGGTCCAATGGTTGGAACCATGTCAATGCTGTGTCTGACAGTGTAAGACCAAAGGACTCATATTGAATCAGAAAGTCTTCTACCTGCTCGGCTCTGATTACTTGTTTAAATTCCGCTATATGGTTGTAAGGTTCACTAGAGCCATCATAGTGATTTCTCATACATTTGGCAAATTGGATTGGCCTTAGTCGTCTTCCTGCTTCGGGTTGTCTAGGCATCACTGGAAAAATAGGTCTTCTTATAGGTATGCCTGGTCCTCTTACTACCGGCGGTCTGACTGGAGCTTGAACTCCATGTCTTGGGTCCATAGTTGGTTGAGGTCGGTAGTTAGGGTTATTTGCAGGCATTGCAAATTGCACAGGAGGTCTGACGGGGATGTGAGTTGGTTGGGTCTGTTGTGTTTGTTGTGTTTGGCCCGACTGTTGGTATGAATCATTATGGGAAGTTCGCAGTGGGTTTCTTGAAGTAGTGGCTTGGTCTCTAGGGGGAAACACTGGGATGTTTTGATATTTCAATTCCGCTCTTTCCGCTTCTGTCATGGGCCAATATCTTCTCTGATTTTTATCCAGATAAGTGATAATGGTGGAAAAATCAGGATCCTGCAACTCATAAATGGTGACGGGGTTAGGAGCGGCTTCCCAAATTGAGGAATGTGCTCTCAGGAGATGATCCATCCCATTTATCAAATACACATCCATTAAGGTGTCATCTTGGGGAATTAGATCTCCTCTCCACATCCTCGCGACTGTAGATCTTCCTCTCGGTGTAGTTACTTGCTCTTCATTCCCTCCTCCACTTAAGTTTGCAGTATTATTTTCTTCACCAATTTCATTGATGTTTTCTGGGTGTTCTATGACAACATACTGGATATCTCGTTTGTCCATGTACAGTCCTCCTACGTACTTGACTGCTGGTCTAGGCACTATGTAAGCTTCTGATGCTTTCTTTAACCTGGCCACTGATCTGTTTAGACCATCCAAATAAATGGGGATCTCATAGTGGTTGGTGTTCACATACTCCAAGGAGGTTCTGTACTCTCCCTCAATGATTGACATCATGCCAATCATGGGTACTGTGTTCTGCATGTCCTCTGAAGCCATGGGAATTTCTTCTTCTAACTCACTGGAGGTCTCCGAGTAATGTGAACGGTTACTTGGTTCTGCTACACTCCCTACAGAAGAAATTACACTTCTTCGGCTTCCTAGGGTTCTTCCGGATCTCAGGTTCATCCACTTCTCAACTCTTCTCAGTCTTTGCTACTCTTGGGCCTTTGTCACTCTTAACTACAGGTCAAAAGATGTCTTGAAGACTTTGACTGAAAAAAAATGACTGAAAATGAATTTTTTTTCAGAACACGATACTTGTCTCCCAAACTCCACGATACACGATCTCTGTGTACAAACGATACCCGACACCTGACAAATATCGCGATATCTCACAAACGATACCGATCGCTCGAGTGAAACGATACCGATACTTGAGATCCTACGATACACGATCTCTGAACTGAAACGATCGACGATACACGATATTTGGTAAGTATCGCGATCTCTGAGAAGCGATACACGATACTTGACCCAAACGATACTTCAGACAAACGATACTTGGCTCCCAACGATACACGATCTTCAAACAAAACGATACACGATCGGCAACAAGTATCGCGATCTTGAACAAGACGATACACGATACTTGGACTAGCAAACGATACACGATACTTCGGCTCAGACGATACTTGATCTCTCGCAAACGATCGCTGGCAGGACGATACACGATACTTGCTAGGTATCGCGATCTTTGACCAAACGATACTTCTCAAGTATCGCGACCGGCACAAATCGATACACAATCAACGATACTCAATAAACGATCGCTGGCAAACGATCTCTGACCAAGTATCACGATCGGTATGAAACGATACACGATCGATGGGAAATATCGCGATACTCGACCACAGGAGCAAAACGATACTTGCTAAGTATCGCGATACTCGACTGCGGGAGTAAAACGATACTTGACCCTTAGACAATTTTTGAGAAAGATTTTTTAAGTTTTGTTTTGATTCCCTTGCTTCCCTAGTTCCTCTCTCCTCTCCTCACTCTCTGTATCAATCAACTCACTCTTTTTACCCCCTGTAGATCTCAGATGATACCTGACGCAGATCGTTTTTCTTTCCTAACTTGATTTGCTTGAGAAATTTTGATTAAAATGGTGGGCTAGCTCACCTTGGTGGCACCTATGATCTCTTTGTCACTTCCCCTTGCTCTGTGCAACCCCAAATTGCTTGGTTCCTCGCCCACGATCTCTGCCACAGCTCACGGGATACTCGACAGTCTCTCTCACGATACTTGCTCAGAAACACAAGTAACTTGCAAAATGAATTTTTTGGCTTTTATAGTTGGTATTTTCTTGCTTACAAAAAGGAAACTTTTCTGAACAAAACTAAACTCTACCCTAATGACTTGGTCCACTCTCTAACTATTCCTACTCTACTCCTTCTACTCACTTCCCTAAACTAACAACTCACTACACACACTCCAAGAATGAGAAGTAGCAAGTGCGGCTGAAAATGACTCACCAAAGAAGAGAAGATTTCCACTCCTCCACTTACTTCAATGCAAAAAGCTACTTACCATCACACGAATGCCTCGGTTTGATTCGTCACTCCCCGGCAACGGCGCCAAAAAGTGTGTTGACCTAAGTATCAACTTAGGGGCTTGCGGAGAAAGAGACTATACCTCAATCCCCTCACAAGTGCATATAGTGGGGATACACACTTTTAATTATCAATCCAAAGAGTATACAAACCTAGCCGAGTGTATGAGGACGTGCAATCATGTAATGATCAATGCAAATGAACTACTCAAAGAATGTAAATGAGGCAAAGACTTATCCAAACAAGCTCCAACTGTTGGTCAAGGCGAAACGATACTTGGTGCAGTAGCTGTCAGTATTTTGGACTTTTCTCCCAGCTCCAAACTCCAAATATAGCAAATAGCATATGCGTTTCGAAGCTCTCGAGAAGACGCATCCAATGGCAGTAGTTTCACTCAATTCTGACGCTCCTACTTCAAGTTAAGAGCAAAATACTGAGTCTCGGGAATACTTTCCTACACTTCAGCACTTCCTACACTTCGCACACACCTTACCTACAGCAAAGAAACACTTTCATGGATAGACAACACTCACAAGCACTCTTTCCAAGCAATACACATGCATACAAGCTCGCGAAGAAGAAGATACAGAGTGAAGAAGACACAAATTCGAAATTCTGTGCTCTCTATTCTCACAATGGCAAAAAGTTCTTTACAAAGAGTCACATTTGACTTATATACTAGTGCCCTAAAAATGGTCCTTTCACACAAGAGACCGGCACTTTATTCACTAAAAGACTAATTTTCTACTATTTTACATGGGTAAGCTTCTAATCTTCTGTGGGGATGCATCTAGAGGACTCCTCTAGTGCCTTTACAACGGAAAATATATTACAAGAATGATTATGATACAAAAAATGTGATGTCCAAATCGGAAAAATTTTGGGGCCCGTCTTTTTCTCTGCTTTGTGCGCTCTTTAGCTCTGCAACAGACCTCGATGTTCTTTTGAAGAACATGTTGATATTGACAAGGATACTACTTAGTTACACAAGCATTGTGGTGACTTCTTTTGGTCCGTGGAGAATTAACTACCAAGGTCAACAAAGTAGAAGGAAGTAGGACGCCACGTCTAGTATATCCTTAGGGAACAAAAAGTGTGTCTATAAATTTCATAGTTAAGTGGTTGATAGATTGAATGAGATGAATTATACCCATATAGGGAATATTGGAAGTTTCAAAAATTTCTCAAATTTCATATATTTGAATCACATGAGTTACTGACATCCATAGTCATAGATAGGGATGTCAAGTTTATATCTCACATTTAGAATTTTTTTCTTGGACAATCGTGAAGTGTCATCTAACATGATTATTACATACTATATTGAGATAGATGTTTAGAGTAAGCAATTAAACCAAATTTTAGAAGATGAGTTAAAGACATGCATGCTAGAGGAGAGGATAGTTTGGGATATATGTTTCCACGATAGATATGAAAGTAGGTTAGTTTCCATAAAAGCCCTAATTTTCATCAATCAATGGAACAATAAACTTAATGCTAATTGGATGTCATCTCGAATTTCTAGAACTATGCAAAAAATGACCCTGAGATCTTCAACTTGAGATTTCTCTAAATCTACTAAACTAAATAGCTAATAATTTATACATATAAACTAGAAAGCATTACCTTTTTAATGAGTGCTCATTCAGTCAATTTGGACCTCTCTAGAGAGAGAATCAAGCTGTACAAGATGAATGATTCTAAGGAAGAAGGAGTAGAGAATAATGAAGAACCAAGATGATCACGAATTTAATCTATTACTCCAAAACTAATCAAATCTACTAATGTACAAATGATTTAAAGTCTTTATAAAGAATCTCATGGATCTTTCCACACCTCTTCTTCATGAATTCAAATATGAATAAAGGCGGGCTTGGTAGTTTAAGGTGATTGGAATCTCTTCCTTCACTCTAGGAAAAGGTGAAATCAATTTTGTTCTAACTTTTTGTGATTGATTGGGCTACCAAATTCAACTAACTTAAAAAATCATGATTTATGACTTCTCCCTTTATCCATTTACAAAGATAAATATCTAGGCTTTTACATTCGGCAAATGTTCACAAAGGATCTTTATGAAACATACAATAAATGAATGCAAATAAAACTCTTTAATGAGTATATGGCACCATTCAAATGAAATGACCATATTCATCATAGGCTTTTCTCTATCCTTCTTTGGTTTATTATACTTGTGCGCATACCTGAGTGTCGTCTAATATGACCCATTTCTCCACAAAAGTGACAACCAAGCCACACCCTTTTAGATGGTGTTTGGCCAAAATGCAGTGCTACCATTGGACTTCTTGATACCTACATTGAAAGTAGCACAACAGCATGATTGGACAGGCCATGAGCTCTCCTCTAAAATCTTCGATCTTGAATGACTAGGTGAAACAAGATTGAGAGCGGCAACAGGAATTTATGCAGCCAAGAAAAGACAAAAGGCATATTTTGACGCACATGTGAAGGATAAGGGCTTGAAATTAGGAGACCTAGTCTTGGTCTACACTTTGAAGCAACATGCTCGGAAATTAGAGAAGAGAGGCTATGGATCAATGATTATCAATAGGATCTCCACAAGTGGAGCAGTTCAACTAGCCACTCTGGAAGGCAACATCCTACCAAGTTACATCAGTGGATGCAGAGTCAAGTTATATCAAGAAACCCTCATGGAGGAGATGCTAATTTGACTCTCTAGGAGCCCACATGAAGATAATGATGCTATTCTTGTCCAAAGTTCTATGGTGTAGAAGATTGTCACTCTTGAAGAAGATGCAGAAGTCAATGAGGAGTTCCCTTATTTTCCAAAAAGAATCCTAGGGAAGCAAGTAGGACAACACACAACACAGAGGAGGCCGATAATCAAGAAGCACGAGCAACGACCAGTGCAATCTAAAGTACCTCTTGGCATGAAGCAGATATGGATACGCAAGAATGAACAACCCTTGATTATGGAAACAGGATCCCAAAGATGCACCAAATGAGCTACACAATCGAGGATTATAATGAAGGAGTATCCTAGGCATCAATCTCGATAGACCATTTCTATTTGGGTCCCAAAGGGGTCAATGAAGGCTATCCCAAATGCTAAAAAAATATGGGTGCCCAAGACCTGCTTACGATCTCAAAGAGCTTCACCTCCACTCACCAGATTGAATCAACACTCACATGAACTCTTGGCACAAATCCCAGGGCAAACATCTACACTCCACACCATTACATCTCTGGTCACACTTAGGAACGTCGAGAAATGGGTAACCAAAAAGTCCCCAATCCAACACAATCCATCCCACAAACCTTTACATGTCATCACCACTACAAGTTATGATCCCACGATCAAAGTTTGGAGACTTAAACCCCGTATCAAACCCCCTGATCCAATTCTCTAAATTAGTCCACTTTGATGTAGGTGCATTTTGAGTACAGTGCACATCCAAAAGTATGCATCCATGGAAATCACTAACCTACTAACCAACATTCACACACATCACCAACACTTCATCCGCTAACCCCTAACCACTTGGGATATCATGTTGGTATTGTGGAGGGAACACCATAACATCTTGTTTCCTATGCAATGCTAATATGCTTCTCTTCTTCTAGCATATAAGCATCAGTAGCTACAAGCCGTATCATGGCAGAAAGAGCAGGCTCGAGCTCACAGGCAGGAGCAAGTACTACAGGTATTGATGCAGAGAATCTACCAATTGAAGTGCCACCAACTAAACGACGTGTAGAGCTGTGACACCTCCATCAAATACCCATACTAGACCCTCCCACAGGAATAACAGAGAGAGTCCATGCAAACTCTCACTGGTTCAATGGCATTCCAGGGCCCTTAGGAGAGGCTAAGTATATCTGGGAGTCCAAATGTGAGTATGACAAGTCATGGGTACGATTCCAATTCTTTTCCAAAGAGTTCGAGACTCTCCTGAACACACCAGAACTTCAAAGCATATGGCAACACGTAGGGTTGGCGGAGTACTTTGAGGCACCCTTACCCAAACAGGATCTCCTACGGTGTTATTATTTGGTATCAACATTATAGGAAAATGAGAAAAAGGATAAACTAGGAACCTTCGTTCTCCCTTCCTTATTGGGCAATAATGAGCTGAAAAAGTTTGAACTTACCTTGGAACTGGTGAGCTCTGCCTTAAACATGCACGGCACTCATGTGCCCTCCGAGAAGGATGCTTTAATACCCATTAACATGAAGAACCAAAAATTACAAAATCTAAAAGATATGGCGGCACTCACACCAAATGTGTCCATTCCTCTTCATATGTGCATGCAACATTTTGCATTTCCTGGTCAAGATCGATTCACTCAGCTTGACAAATGGATCTGGTTCGCTCTTTACTTGGTAGTGACAGGTGCAGTAATGTTTAAGCTCATCTACAAGTGCTTAGCATACGATGCACCCTTTGAACGTGCTTTAACCTGGTCACAACTACAAATGTTTAAGAGACTCAAAACTGCCACACATCAATCCAAGCGCATGAGGGGCTCAATTCCCTATGCCTAGACATGCAAAGTTCTGACAACTCCAGAAGTCTCACCATGAGGGGATGCCACTGTGCCCCCCTTTACGATTCGAATACCCAGATCTGGATCTGAGGGCACATCTCAAGCTGCCCCATCTACTCCTCTTGTCCCACCGGAATTTAAATTTGCTACCATCGGAGACGTTGAAGGGATGTCGACCTTTGATTTTGAGTCCTTCTTACAGAATACACAACTCTTCGATGTAGAATTCTTTTCATACATAGAAGAACAAGGCACCTCTTCCCAAAGATGAAGGAAATCCATAGAAACATGCCATGTACATTGGGATGATGATCAGCAGAGAACTTTATCTCAAGAACTAGAGCGTCTGGAGAGACAAGGAGAGGAAGAAGAAGAAATAGAAGAAGAAGAAACCACCAGAGCCCCAACATACACAACGGAACTCCAGAGGCTATATCACATAATGGAATAGGTGCGGGCTCAACAATTGCTCACTAAATAGAACAGTAGAATGCTCATGGCCCAACTCTTAGAAGAAGCTTGAGTGGACTCTGAATACTGTGAATCTCTCCTATTGATGGTAGAAACCTATGGTGTAATGGAAACATCCCGATCAGCAATACAGAGGCCTCTTGTTCAATATGATCCAAGAAGATTCCAAACAAGACCAGGATCAAGCAAAAACATTCGAATTCCCATTACCACTGTGGTAGAACCTACTATCACATTTGAACCAATTGAGACATCCTCCCAAGCAGTAGTAATTCCTGACCAAGAACCCCCAATCACCCATGAAGGATCATCCGAGCCATACCACTGACCC
The DNA here is from genome assembly GCA_020310875.1 of Ceratopteris richardii. NCBI lineage: Eukaryota > Viridiplantae > Streptophyta > Polypodiopsida > Polypodiales > Pteridaceae > Ceratopteris > Ceratopteris richardii. The sequence goes on from CM035426.1 coordinate 95,325,360, forward strand.
CGCCACCATCACTTCCTCAAACAAAAGCTATGGATATCACCTCGACTACTCACCCCACTGAGCAAACCTTCATCGTCCATAGTCCCACCTCTAGCTCCACCTTGTTCTCCTCCTTTGACAACCCTATGTATCATGTTACCACCATTATGACCGAATCCTTCATGGAGCCTGCCATAGGACAACTGTTGCAGAGCAAAAGAGAGCACAAGGCAGAGAAAAAGACAGGCCCCAAAATTTTTCCGATTTGGACACCTTATTTTCGTATTATAACCATTCTTGTAATATATTTTCCGTTGTAAAGGCACTAGAGGAGTCCTCTAGATGCATCCCCACAGAAGATTAGAAACTTACCCATGTAAATTAGTAGGAAATTAGTCTTTTAGTGAATAAAGTGCCGATCTCTTGTGTGAAAGGACCATTTTTAGGGCACAAGTATATAAGTCAATTTGTGACTCTTTGTAAGGACTTTTTGCCATTGTGAGAATCAAGAGCACAAAAATTCGAATTTGTGTCTTCTCTTCTTTGTATCTTCTTCTTTGTGAGCTTGTATGCTTGTGTATTGCTTGGAAAGAGTGTAGGGAAGTGTTTTCTATCCATGAAAGTGTTTGTTTACTGTGGTTAAGGTGTGTGCGAAGTGTAGGAAGTGCTGAAGTGTAGGAAAGTCTTTCCCGTGACTCAGTATTTTGGTCATAACTTGAAGTAGAAGCATCAAAATTGAGTGAAAATACTGCTATTGGATGCGTCTTCTCGAGAGCTTCGAAACGCATATGCTATTTGCTATATTTGAAGTTCGAAGCTGAGAGAAAAGCTCAATTTACTGTTGGCTGCTGTTCCAAGTATCGTGGCACCATGACTGACAGTTGAAGCTTGTTTGGATTAGTCTTTGCCTTGTTTGCACTCTTTGAGTAATTCATTTGCATTGATCGTCATTTGAATGCATGTTTTCATACACTCCGCTAGGTTTGTATACTCATCGGATTGATAATTAAAGTGTGAATCCCCACTATATGCACTTGAGGGGGATTGAGGTATAGTCTCTTTCTCCACAAGTCCCTAAGTTGGTTCTTAGGTACACACGTTTTTTGGAACCGTTGCCGGGGAGTGTTGAATCAAACCGAGGCATTTGTGTGATGGTAAGTAGCTTTTTGCATTGAAGTGAGAGGAGGAGTAGTGATTTTCTCTTCTTTGGTAAGTCACTTTCAGCCTCACTTACTACGTCTCACTCTTGAAGTGTGTGTAGTGAGTTGTTAGTCTAGGGAAGTGAGTGGAATGAGTAGAGTAGGAGGAGTAAGGGAGTAGGGTAGGTAGTTAGAGTAGCTTTCCATCCTTGTAGTGTTGTTCTATTTTCTGTGAGTAGGAAAATTCAAGAGTATAAAAGTCAAAAACTGCCATTTTGTAAGTCACTTGTGCTCAAAGATCAAGTATCGTGAAATTTTGAGTCAAGTATTGTTACTTGAGATTTCATATTGAGTCCTTTTCCAGTCAAATTCTTCTAGAATTCTGACCCATAGTGAAGAGTTCTAGAAGCTAGAGGTTAGCAAGGGCTGATCAGAGCTTTTAGGTGGATGAACCTGAGATCTGGAAGAACCCTAGGAAGCTGAAGGAGTGTGATCTCTTCTGTAGGAAGTGTAGCTGAACCAAGTAGCCGCTCACATTATTCTGAGACCTCTAGTGAGTCAGAAGAAGAAATTCCTATGGCTTCAGAGGATATGCAAAACACTGTACCAATGATTGGCATGATGTCAATTATTGAGGGAGAATATCGAACCTCTTTAGAATATGTGACCACTAATCAACATGAGATCCCCATATACCTAGATGGACTAAATGGATCAGTGGCCAGACTGAAGAAACCTTCAGATGCTTACATAGTGCCTAGACCAGCAGTTAAATATTCAGGAGGATTTTATATGGGTAAAAGGGACATCCAGTATGTGGTTACAGAACATCCGAAAAACATGAATGAACTTGGGGAGGAAAACAATGCTCATAACCCTAATGAAGAAGGAAATGAAGAGCAAGCGGCCACTCCTAGAGGGCGATCTACTGTTGTTAGGGGTTGGAGAGGAGACCTGATTCCCCAGGATGACTCCTTAATGGATGTATATTTGATTAATGGAATGGAGCATCTCCTTAGAGCCCACTCTTCAATATGGAAGAAGCCCCTAATCCAGTTACTGTCTATGAGTTACAAGATCCTGACTTTCCCACCATTATCACATATTTGGACAAAAAACAGAGGAGGTATTGGCCCCTAACAGATTCAGAGAGAGCTGGGTTGAAATATCAGAACATTCCAGTGTTTCCCCCGAGGGATCAAGCCACTACTTCACAAAACCCACATGGAACCTCTCAGAATAATTCATTTCAGCAGTCAGTGTTGGTGCATGACAATCATCAATTGAAGGATTATGAAGAAATGAAGTCAAGGAGTCAAGAGGAGAATAAATTCAGAAGGTTGAAGGAAGGATATTTTTCAGGAATCCAAAGATGTGTACACATATGTACATTAGCTGACTTATACTTTTGTCTAGTCATACACTTGTATATATTCATCTATAAATATGTTGGAAAATGTCGGGGCAAATAGAGCAGAAGAAGAATAGAGAATAGGAAGAGAGAAATCAGTTGTAAGAAGTGTCATTAGACACATGAAGAGTGAGTGAATTGTCTATCCTCACTTAGATGTAATTTTTCTGAGAAATTGAAAAATCTTGCGCTCGATATTTTGCTGTCTGCTCCTTCTGTGTCTAATCTTTTGAGAAATCCTTCTGCACATATCTAAGTCCATAGCTAATCTATCTATGGCTAGAATTTGAGATGTTAATTGCAATCAGGCTGAGAGAATTTTGTTTAGGAACATTCATATGTGTAAATGTTCTAAGAGTCGTCAGAACTGGCGCACATTTCATCTTCAGAGAAATGGTCATTGCTCAGTCCACAGTGTAAAGTTTTACACAAGTGAGGGCTCAAAATCTAAGTTGGAAGGTAAGCCATCTATGGCTAGAAGATCTTGATCAAACGGGATTTACTTTGGGAGAACCAGTGTTAAGAAGTTGCAGGTGTCAAAGTCGCCATTGCAGAGAAGCTGTTTCAGACATAGGTAAAATGTTTCACACATTTCTCAGTGTGTACTCAATCATTTTGAGAAATTCAACTTGGTAAAGTTGCGCAATCTCAAGGCGAAGTGTTGTGCAAAGTTTTGTCAAAAACTTTACAGAATTGATTAGTCAATGAGTGATTAATCTGCAGCAGATTTTTCAGAAAGTGATTTCTTCACAGTTAGTCAAATCTTGGTAATGTGTGAGTATATTTCCAAAGTTATGTGGAGTCTAAAGTTATTCTTGGTCTAGAGGTGGTCTAATACCAAGGATAGCTTGTTCTTTTGGAGATTAACACTCTCCATCAGTGGTCTCAGAGCCAGGTTGTGTCAAAATTGAAGTGAAGAAGACTCCGACTACTACAGAAATACAAATCTTTACATCTTGAAGGTGCAAAAGGATAAAGGTTGAAGAAAACTTGAAGGTAAAGACATTGAAGCTATCAAAAGGATCAAAAGAAGCAAGACTCGAAGTAAAGGTACATTTATTCCTTGTAAAGTCTAAAGTTTTGAGACTACAGGTGAAGCAGAATGGGAGATAGTTCCAAATTGAAAAGTTGGATAGAGAGAACTATCCTGCATGGTCTATGAGGATGGAAGCTCATCTAATGAGCAAAGATTTGATAGCCTACATTACAGGTGAAGAAGAGAAGCCTAAATTCAGAGATCCTAGTGTTCCAACTAGGGAAGAATTGTCAGATCTAAAGAATTGGATGAAGAAGGATGCTCAAGCAAGGAGCATAATCTACATGGCAGTCAATGACTATTTGCTTCCTCACATTAGAGGACTTGAAAGTGCATGTGACATTTGGAATGCTTTGGAGGAGCATTTCCAAAACACAACCAAATCAAGGAAGGCTTCACTATGGGCAGAATTTACTACTTTCAAGAGAAAGGCCTCACAATCAATCTCTGATTATGTGACAAAGATGAAGGACATTGCAGATTCTCTAGGTGCAGTGGATGAAGATATTGAAGAAGACAAATTGGTAAGACAAATACTCACAGGGCTAAGAGGAGATGAGAAGTGGAAGCCTTTCATTTTATCTACAGAACTTTCATTAGATCACTTTACTCCTGATTTGAATCAATTGTTAGGTCATATGCTAACTTTTGAGAATTATATCAAAGGAGATGTTGATAAGAGTGCAGGTCATGCAATGTATTCTAAAGACAAGAAGAAAGCTAACAAGGGGAAGCAACAATCAGGTGAAGAAGAAGGTACTTCAAACCAAGCAAATTTCATAAGAGGAAAAGGAAGTGGTAGAAGTAGAGGAAGAGGCAGAAACAACAAAGATAATGCAAGAGCTTGTTGGATATGTGGTAAGACCAATCATCTATCTCATGATTGTTGGCATAATAATCAAAACAATGGTAATTATCAGAACTTTAATCAAAGAGCAAGAGGTGGTAGATTTCAGAGAGGAAATTTCAGAGGTAGAGGTGGTAGGAATTCTTTTGGAAGAGGTGGAAGAAGAAACTTCCAAAACCAATCCTATAATAACACCTACTACAACTATGCATCAGATCAGAAGGAGGACTCGACTCTCATTATGAATACATGTGAAAGCTCACATGAGGACATGAGAGTGTTCTATATTGATTCAGGATGTAGTAATCATTTAAGTGGAAATATTGCTTTGATGACTAACCTAGATCATAATGCAATTAATCATACAGTTCAGACAGGTGATAATACAAAGCATAAGGTAAAGTCAATTGGTTCAGTCAAAGCTAAGGATGGGAGCACTCTTCTGAGTAAGGTACTTTATGTTCCCACAATTCCAAAGAATTTGATCAGTGTAGGTCAAATTGTGGAAAAAGGATATGAGGTAAGGTTCACCAATGATGGAGTTTATGTTGAAGATCCTAGTCAAGGGTATAAACAAGTTGTTAAAGGAAAGAAAGAAGGAAGGCTCTTCACATTGAAGGTACAAGGAAATGTTGGACATGCTATGCTCACATATGGAGAGCAGAAGGTGTCAGAATTGGATCTTTGGCACAAAAGACTTGGACACTTTAATGAAAGAGGTATCAAAGAAATGATTAACAATGATTCAGTGCTTGGGTTGCCTAACATTGCAGGTCAACACATGACATACGGATGTGAGGCATGTCAATTAGGTAAGGCTCACAAGCAATCCTATTCCAAGCATGGGTTTATGTATTCAAAAAGACTTGAATTGGTGCATACAGATGTGTGGGGTCCTTCAAAGGACTTTAGTATAAATGGTTCAAGATATTATGTCATATATGTTGATGATGCTACCAGATGGATCACAATTTATGTGATTAAAGAAAAGTCAGAAGTGTTTAATACATTTAAACACTATCATGCATATGCAGAAAGGATTACATGTCAAAAATTAAAGAGACTAAGGTCAGATGGAGGGGGAGAGTATTTTTCAAATGAATTCAATGATTACTTATGGAATGCAGGTATAAAGAGAGAAGTTACTTGCAGGCACTCTCCTCAACAAAATGGGGTAGTAGAAAGAAGAAATAGGACTCTTGTTGAGTTTGCAAGGTCCATGATGAAAGAGAAGAATTGTCCAAATTATTTGTGGGCAGAGGCTGTAAACACAGCTACTTATTTGGTTAATAGATTGCCTTGTAAAGCTTTGCAAGGTATGACACCATATGAAGCTTGGTGGGGTAAGAAACCTACCTTGGATCATTGCAGAATATTTGGATGCTTGGCATATGCATATGTGCCATCTCAATTGAGGCATAAGTTGGAGCCTAAGGCAGAAAAGTATATATTCATTGGTTATGATGATAAGCAAATGGGATACAGGTTGTGGAGTCCATCCACAAAGCAATTCCTTGTATCCAAGGATGTTACATTTGATGAGCAAGGTACTTGGTATGCAGGTAAATATAATGTACATGCAGATGATGAAGAAGTAGTGGATCAAAGAAAAGGTAAAGCAAAGATTCAATTACTTGATGAAAGTGAGAACAATGAAGTACATGTTGAAGTTGAAGAGAGGCCAAGGTTTGATCCAGAATGTGATGAACCAGAGACTTCAAGAAGTGCAGAAGTTAGGAGGTCATCTAGACACAAATGGCAACCTACAAGGTATAGCTATGACACTTCATTCTTGACTACTAAAGATTATGCTTATTTGGTAAAAGCAGATGAAGATCCATCTACATATGATGAAGCCAAAGGCAAGAGAAATTGGGAAGAAGCTATGCAAGAAGAGTATGATGCATTGATAGAGAATCAGACTTGGGATCTGGTTCCTAAACCTAATAGCCAGAAAATTATTGGATGTAAGTGGGTTTACAAAACAAAGAGATTTGCAGATGGAAGTGTGTCTAGATACAAAGCTAGACTTGTTGTGAAAGGGTATGCATAGACATATGGAGTGGACTATGATGAGACTTATAGTCCTGTGGCAAAGATGACAACAATCAAAACCCTCATTGCAATTGCTGCTTGCAAAGGTTGGAAGTTGTCTCAATTAGATGTTAAAAATGCTTTTTTGAATGGTTATATTTCAGATGAAGTTTACATGGAGCAACCAGATGGGTTCAAAGATCAAGTGAATCCAAATTATGTGTGTAAGCTCAAGAGAGCTTTGTATGGATTAAAGCAAGCCCCAAGGGCATGGAATTATAGGCTTGTAAAATTCTTGAATGATCTTGGATTTCAAGCATCAAAGGCAGATAGTAGCTTGCTAGTCAAAGCAAGTGAAGATGGGTTCATTTATGTTTGTATTTATGTTGATGACATAATACTTACAGGAACAGATGATAAAGGAATACAAATGATCAAGAAGCAGATGGAGAAAGAGTTCAAAATCAGTGATTTGGGGAACCTATCATTCTTCTTGGGAATGGAGATTTCTTATACTCAACATGGAGTATATGTGACCCAAGAAAGGTATCTTAAAAATTTGCTAACCAAATTTAAAATGGAAGATTGCAGGGTTGCATCTACACCTTTGGAAGTGAACCATAAATTGTCTAGGTTTGGAGGAGAAGAGTTCAGAGATATGAAACTCTATCAAAGTTTGGTTGGTAGCTTGATTTATGCTACATTGACAAGGCCTGATTTGTCATATGCAGTTGGTGTGCTTTCACAATTTATGCATTGTCCTAGAAAGGAACATTGGATTGCAGGACAAAGAGTACTTAGGTACATCAAGGGTACACTCAGAGAAGGATTGTACTATGGATTTACTTCTGATACAAGAGTGAAGATATATAGTGATGCAGATTGGGCAGGTAATGTGGATGATAGAAGATCAACACATGGTTACTTGTGCTATGTAGGAGACAAATTGATTTCATGGTGTTCTAAGAAGCAACATACAGTTGCTTTGTCATCTACAGAGGCAGAATATAAAGGTATGGTGGAAGCTGCAAAGGAGGTAATATGGCTAAAGACACTTATGAAAGTTTTTGATGTTGTTCAAAGTACTCCTATTGTTTGTGGAGACAACATGAGTTCTTTATACTTGGCAGCTAATCCTGTGTTTCATGCTAGAACTAAGCATATTGAAATACAATATCATTTTCTGAGAGAGAAGGTCATTGAGAAGGAGATTGAAGTCATACACACTCCTACAAAAGATCAACTTGCAGATATGATGACAAAAAGTTTAGATGGACCAAAGCTACAAAGATTCAAGGATATGGAAGGAATCAAGAAGATAGAGAAGAACCTCAATTAATGATTGAGGGGGAGCTGTTGGTGCATGACAATCATCAATTGAAGGATTATGAAGAAATGAAGTCAAGGAGTCAAGAGGAGAATAAATTCAGAAGGTTGAAGGAAGGATATTTTTCAGGAATCCAAAGATGTGTACACATATGTACATTAGCTGACTTATACTTTTGTCTAGTCATACACTTGTATATATTCATCTATAAATATGTTGGAAAAATGTCGGGGCAAATAGAGCAGAAGAAGAATAGAGAATAGGAAGAGAGAAATCAGTTGTAAGAAGTGTCATTAGACACATGAAGAGTGAGTGAATTGTCTATCCTCACTTAGATGTAATTTTTCTGAGAAATTGAAAAATCTTGCGCCCGATATTTTGCTGTCTGCTCCTTCTGTGTCTAATCTTTTGAGAAATCCTTCTGCACATATCTAAGTCCATAGCTAATCTATCTATGGCTAGAATTTGAGAGGTTAATTGCAATCAGGCTGAGAGAATTTTGTTTAGAAACATTCATACGTGTAAATGTTCTAAGAGTCGTCAGAACTGGCGCACATTTCATCTTCAGAGAAATGGTCATTGCTCAGTCCACAGTGTAAAGTTTTACACAAGTGAGGGCTCAAAATCTAAGTTGGAAGGTAAGCCATCTATGGCTAGAAGATCTTGATCAAACAAGATTTACTTTGGGAGAACCAGTGTTAAGAAGTTGCAGGTGTCAAAGTCGCCATTGCAGAGAAGCTGTTTCAGACATAGGTAAAATGTTTCACACATTTCTCAGTGTGTACTCAATCATTTTGAGAAATTCAACTTGGTAAAGTTGCGCAATCTCAAGGCGAAGTGTTGTGCAAAGTTTTGTCAAAAACTTTACAGAATTGATTAGTCAATGAGTGATTAATCTGCAGCAGATTTTTCAGAAAGTGATTTCTTCACAGTTAGTCAAATCTTGGTAATGTGTGAGTATATTTCCAAAGTTATGTGGAGTCTAAAGTTATTCTTGGTCTAGAGGTGGTCTAATACCAAGGATAGCTTGTTCTTTTGGAGATTAACACTCTCCATCAGTCAGGACAAACACAACAAACTCAAATCCCGGTTAGACCACATGTGCAGTTTGCTATGCCTGCAAATAACCCTTCCTGCTCCAATCAGACCACCTGTAGCAAGAGGACCTGGTATACCCATTGGAAGACCAGTTTTCCCTGTGATGCCTAAACCGCCTGAAGGAGGAAGAAGATTAAGGCCAATTCAAGTGGCCAAGTGCATGAGAAAGCACTATGATGGCTCTAGTGAACCTTACAATCATATAGCTGAATTCAAGCAAGTAATCAGAGTAGAACAAGTAGAGCATTTTTTGATCCAATATGAGTCCTTTGGTCTAACTCTGACAGACACAGCGTTAGCTTGGTTCCAACCATTAGATCCTAATAATTTTCAAAACATGGAACAAGTCTATCAAGAAATGATTAAAGAATTCACTAAGTCTAGAATTAAAAACAACTCGTCATCATTGATCCATAGCTTTAAGCAAGCTCCTACAGAATCAATGAGATTGGCAGCAAGAAGATTCAAGCAATATGTGGATAGATGCCCAGTAGAAGAGAGACCTACCCAAAATAAAATGGTGTCATTATTTTTGGAAGGATTACTGAACGGATCATTAAGATCTCTGGTGTGTAAAGAGAGTTCAAACTTTGCAAGAATGCATGAAAGAATGTATTGACCTAGAGGACAATCTAGCGGAGGATCTAAAAATACCTCAAGGTAGTATCAAAAGTGAAGATTCAGCCAGTAGCACATCAAATCCTAAGAACAATGTAGAGGAAATAGCCGATTTAGTAGCAAAGAAACTGAATGTTCAAGGACAGAGGAACTACCCCAACAACCCAATGAGAGTGCCCATGCTTAGGAGATGTATGCACTGTGGAGGAGATCATCCTTCTCATTTGTGTACTAGGGGAGTAGTCCCACCACCTGCTTATGCGTACAATAGGCCACCTGTCCCGGGACCTCTGCAGTATTGCAGTATTGAGCAAAAATATACAAATCACAACACAGAAAATTGTCCTTACAATAGACAATCAAGACCCATGCAACCTGTTATGAGACCTTATGGATACCCTCAGAGAGAACAAGGAGGTGAAGCCTTTAGGTATCCCCCATATCAGCAACAAGCACCAGTACCACGACCGTATGCTTATCAAGGATACACTCTACCACAACCAGTGTTAGGACAACAACCGCCCCATCCTCAGAATGTTGTCCCCGTGAAAATAGTGCAACCTGAAGAAAACTTAGAGAGAGCGATAGTCCCAGCCACACCATTGCCTAGCAATGAACCATATGACTCATCTTATGACCATAGTCAAGGAAACTATCCCAGCTATGAGAGCTCTATGATAGAATATGGACAAATGTACGAACCCTATACCTATGGCATGGAAATGCCAGATAATTCCTACGGATACGAGCAGGACTACGTGTCATTAATGTACACAGCTCCAAGAGCACCCATACCCCCCTGACCTATGAACAGACCGCCTATACCTAGAGGACCATGTTATAGATGCGAAGGTGATCATTATATCAGAGAGTGTACACTGCCAAATCCACCACCACCACAGCGAGTCTGGGAAGGATACTGTAGTGACTGTGGTAAAGAACACCTTTTCAGAGATTGCCCCAAGAACCCCAACAAGGTTACATCCAATGTGAAAATCAATGTGATAGAAGTAATCGAATCATCAGGGAGCGATAAGGAATACACCGTGCCATTGAAAGCAATAACTAGAGCCAAAGCTAGAGAGACCCCAGACAAAACTGAGGAAAACAATCAAAGCTATAGAGAGGTGAACACACGCACACCTCAGAGAGTTGAAGACTCGGAAGAGCCGGAGAAAAGCATTGTAAGCAAACGGACACAAAGATGGAAGAACCGTAGAGATAGGATAAAGGAAAAAAAGTTACTACAGAAGAAGGAAAATGAGAAGAGCAAACAAAATCCAAGAGAGGAACAGAAATTTGAAGAAGAAAATAAAAATGGAAAGTGTAAAAAAGAAGAGGTAGGATCAGTATTAGCAGATCCCATGCCTGAAGAATTGGCCATGTGGATTCAGGCGTACAAGGCACGAATAAGAGCAGGACCTACCATAGAACAACATGAAAGAGAATATCCTAGAGGTGACCTAGAGAAAGAGAGGTTGGAGATTTGCAAAAGATTAATAGAAGTCGCTCAATAGACCTTAGAAAAACCTGCTGTTCCACTACCGAATACACGAATTTCCGAAAGAGAATTCCAAGAGTGTGTCATTACTAATGATCACGAGAAACCCGAAGCAGGTAAGACACATAATAGAAATTATTGTGAGGATAAAAGGGAAGGTTCCATAGTTCCCGAAGTAGAAGGGGAATGGCCTAAAGATTTGTGGGCAAGAGTCCAAGAAGACAGATGGAAGAAAGTGGAAGGAATAGAACCACCCTTCGAGGAGCTAGAAGTAGAAGATGGAATAGAGGAATCAATACCTGAACTGAATTCAAAAGAAATAATACCAATTGATCCAAGTAATGAAGGAAATGATAGTGTAAAGGTTTTGCCAAATTACACAGGGGAGTACGAACATAGTTCAGAATTATACCACATTCCCTCAATGAGAAAAAAAGAACCTAACCCATCAGTCCAAACATCGGATATCATACATCTCAAAAAAGTAAAAGTCCCTTGTACCCTAACATTGGAAGAACTTTTAAAGATCAAACCACATTTGAAGGAGAAATTAACCAGTCAATTGGAGATCAAGACGGAAGAAAAAGAGATATCTGATGAAGTGAACACTGTGAAGATCCCAGTCGATAAGGTTGGAGATTTTAGTGAGGGAGATGAAGGAAATACTTGCCTTCCAATTACCTATAGGGGTTACACCACCAAAGCCATTTTAGATACAGGAGATGGAGTAGGAATAGAAAGTCTGGGAGAAATAGGGAAAACCAGCTCTAAGACCAACACGCATGAAGATACAAATGGCAGATGGACACACTGAACGACCCTTGGGATTATTGGAACGAGTAGTTTTTACCACTTGTGGAGTTGAGTTCGAGCACACCTTAGCGATTTGTCAATTTGAAAGGCCTAGCAATTATGAAATGATACTTGGAAGACCTTTCATGAGGCAATTAAAGGTAGTGCAAGATTGGGGAAAAGACGCGGTATACCTACAACATGAAGGAACCACCACAAGAATAAATCTCCACACATACACGTATCAAGATGTTCCCCCCTTACAATGGAATCAGATTCATAAGGAGGAAGATAATCAATCGATTCATAGTATAGGTTCAAGCAATCAATCATGGATGAACGAAGACACTCATCTATGGATATGCCAAATTGCGAAAAAGGAGGAGGATAGGAGAAAAGGATGTCAGCAAAAGCAAGGAGTTGCTAGATCAGTACAAGATCCAGCCTATATGCCTCAAATATTCTTAGATGAAGAATTTGAACCTCATGGTTGGATGAAGATTTTAGCTACTCTCGATGTGTGTGTAAACGAAGAGGTAATAACCATGAATGAATGCATTGATGAGGAAGGCTATGATGTTAGTCTATATGTGGTAGTCCTTCAGGAGGCTGAAGAAGGAGAAGTCATAGAAAAGGAATGGAAGGAAGACTATGAGAGCATTGAAATGGAGCAAGAACACATGGAAACAAAAAATGAAACTCAAGAAATAAGTGTCATAGCTAATGAAGTAAATCAAGAACCAACACAGGAAGAGGAGCTTGGATTAGAAAAAGCAAAAATTGATGAAGAAAACAAGCCTCAAGACCAATTTGAAGTGCCCGCACACTTCAAAAAATATGAAGTAGAAGAGAGAGGAATTGCTATTCAAATGCCAAAACGAGAAGCACAGCCGGGAATAGCATATGACAACAAAGAGCAAACCAAGAAGATAGTAGTAACATTAGAGGAAGGAGAGGAGCGATGTACTTTCATAGGACAGGATGTCTCAATGGAGGAAGAACGAGAGTTAATACGCCTCATAAGGGAATATCGGGATGTCTTTGCCTGGACCTATAAGGACTTGAAAGGAGTAGATCCATCTATATGTGCTCATAGAATCCCCATGACATCCGAAGCCAAACCTTCTAAACAAAGACCGTATACATACAATGATGTGTACTCAACAAAGATAAAGGAAGAGATAGATAAGTTGTTAGATGTTGGATTCATATATGAGATCGAACACACGGAATGGGTATCACCTTTGGTGGTTGTACCGAAAGAATGGAAAGTTAAGAGTATGCATAAATCTGAAAAAAGTTAATACCGCTACCATAAGAGACAGTTATCCATTACCCATCACGGATCATCTTTTGGAGAGAGTGGGAGGGAAGGAAGTGTATAGTTTTTTGGACGGTTTTTCAGGATATAATCAGGTAGCCATTGCTCCAGAAGACCAACATAAAACAGCCTTTGCAACTGAATGGGGAGTATACGCCTTTAGGGTTATGCCTTTCGGCCTAACTAATGCCCCAGCCACCTTCCAAAGATTGATATGCCATGTATTCAAAGAGTTCCTGAGAAAGAGTATGGAGGTATATGTGGATGATTTATGTACTTATTCAGCTGTATGATTAGAGCACATCCTTGAACTAGGAAAGATCTTTGCCAAATGTCGACAATATAGAGTATGTCTCAATCCAGAAAAGTGTGTCTTCATGGTTCGACAAGGGAAGATATTAGGACACATTGTCTCTAAGAATGGAATCTCCAGAGATGAAGACAAAATCAAAGTAATTCTGGATTTACCGAGACCAAAGACTGCTAAAGAAGTCCAAGCATTTATGGGACATTGTGGATACTACCGAAGATTTATACATATGTATGCCATAATTGCTAGACCTCTTTATGCATTATTGACACAGTTTAACTGGACTGAAGAATGTGAGAAACCCTTTAATGAATTAAAGAGTCGATTGAGTTCAACACCAATTCTTCGAGTACCCAATTGGAACAAGCCATTTCATATTCACGTGGATGCTTCTAAGTTTGCCATTGGTTGCATCTTAGCTCAACCTGCAGATACTGGAAAGTTAGACCACCCTATAGCCTATGCCAGTAGACAATTAAATCAAGCGGAGCGTAATTATACAACAACCAAAAGAGAAGGCCTAGGGATGGTGTATGCAGTAAAGAAGTTCCGACATTACCTTTTGGCAAACAAATTCAAATTCTTCATTGATCATCAAGCCCTACTGTACTTAGTCAATAAGCCTTGTACTACAGGACGACTAGTATGATGGTTTATATTGTTGATGGAATTTGATTTTGAAGTGGTAGTCAAGAAAGGAAATACCCACATAAGGGCAGATCACTTATCGAGGATGACACATGGGGAGCCACCCATGGGAGTACCCGATGATTTGCCAGATACGTATCTTTTTAATCTCGAAGTATGTCCCCAATGGGCAGAAAAGTTGATCCCTATACTCACGCATGGACCTAAAGATGGGATCACACCAAACCAAAATCAAGATCTATGGAAGACTAAAAACCTTCATATCATTGCTGGAAGCTTGTATCACCAAGACTCAAATGGATTACTCATGAGATGCGTAGAAGAAGAGGAACAGGAAATGTGGCTTCAGAAAGCACATGTAAATCAATGGAAAACACACCTAAATGCGAACAGAACATGGCAAACACTAAGGAGATTGGGCATATATTGGCCAACTATGTAGAGGGATGCGCATAACTATGTATCAGCTTGCCCAACCTGTCAAGAATGGAATCCAGAAGAGAACTCCACTCTATGCTACTCCACTGTAGCACCAAGATGGAGCATGCCTCTGGTAAAGTTCTTAAAGACCCAAGAGTACCCAGAAGGAGCCACCCTAGCAAGAAAACGAGAACTTGTGGAACAAAGTAAGGACTATGCTCTTATTGGAAAACAACTCTTTAAATGAGGAAGAGATAATCATTTGCGAATGTGCATTCATGAAGAAGAGTATCTTGCTGTTTTAGAGATGGCACATACAGGAGCTGCAAGAGAACATTTCTCTGCAGATAAGACAACAAAAATGATTCTCTTTGCTGGAATGTGGTGGCCAACTCTACATCAGGATGCAGCCACATATGTTCAACGATGTGATACTTGTGAACGAACGAAATACCCAATTAGAAGGGATGAAATGCCACTGAAACCCATGATGAGTGCCAGAGCTTTTACTAAATGGGGAATAGACTTCATAGGACCTATTAGCCTCCCAGCTAAAGGATCCCATGCTGAATACATAATTGTAGCCACAAACTATCTAACCAAATGGGTGGAAGCCAAAGCAACCAAGAAAAATGACGCAAGAACTACGGCCAAGTTTCTCTTCGAGAATGTTTTCACTAGATTTGGACTACCGATAGAAATTGTGAGTGATAGAGGTACGCATTTTGTGAATGAAGTAATAGAAGCCTTACTGAATGAATTCTTGGTAATTCATAAGAAATCAGCCCCTTATCACCCACAAGACAATGGACAAGCCAAAAGTTCCAATAAAATCTTATGCACAGTTCTCACAAAAAATGTAAACAATGGTAGATCTGATTGGGATAAACAATTACATCACGCTTTATGGGCATTTTGAGTAGCCTACAAAACCACCATAGGCACTACTCCGTTTAACTTAGTGTATGGACAGAATGCTATTTTACCAATTGATTTCTTAATACCCACTCTCAGAGTAGCAACAACATATGAGTGGACGGGACATGAACTCTCTGCTCAATTGGATCAAATAGAGAAGCTTCATGAAACTAGGTTACAAGCAGTAGCAGGGATTTATGCTGCTAAAAGGCGACAGAAGGCATATTTTGATGCTCATATTAAAGACAAAAATTTGAAGGAAGAAGATTTAGTTTTGGTATATACTCTGAAACAACACGCTAAGAAGTTGCAGAAGAGAGGATATGGCCTGTTGATCATCAATTGTATATCCACGAGTGGAGCCATCAGCTTAGCAACTCTAGATGGAGAAGTATTACAAAACTATATCAGTGGATGTCGAGTGAAAAAATATCTAGAACCATTGACTGAAGAAACAATGTCACGATTAATCAAGAGCAAGAATAGACGCATCGAGGAGGAAAGGATACGAGAAGAAGCGAGACAGGAAGCACTAGAACGAATCAAGAAATGAAAAGAGTGGATGAGAGAGAGAGATGAGAGGTATCGACTAGGAGAAGAACTCATCCCAATGGCTAATTTTAGAGCCACTGAAAACTTAGGTCAACAGAGGACACAACCATATTTGAATGTGGGAGCAAGAAAAAAGGAATACCACTTAGTGGATGCTCTCATTGACACAGGAGCCTCCATAAGTTGTATCAAGTATTCATTGTCACAAACACTCAAAGAGGAATTACGTCCATCAAAGGCACAACTGATTGGAATAGGAGGAAAGACCACCACGTGTCTAGGAGAGATTACCTTACCTCTACACCTTGGCAACAACACTATGGAACAAAACTCATAGTATGTCACGATCAAGACTTATTGAAAGAGCTAGTGCTAGGTCAAGACTGGATATACGAATATGAAGTGACTATCCAATTGGCTTTAGGATACATCTCAGCCAAGATAGGACATCGTGAAGTATTCAGCTTGCTAGACGAACGCCCAATCAAAGCCACAAGTATAAAGCCAAAAATTCACTCTAATGAACACAGTCATGAATGTATGTTCACTAGCACTATGGAAACCCCTTCATCAAGTGTTTCATGTGAGGATACACCGAATTCTGCTTGCACACCGTCTTCTAATCTAGCAAGTCACCAGAGTACCATTCAATCTGGAACCAACCTTAGTGAAGCACCATGCACAAGAGAGACTAGTTCTCAGGATCATCGCAAGTTTGTACCTATTAGAATATACCCCATTCCTCACACTAGACAGGCTTGGATAAGGAAGGATCAAGTAGCTGCATATATTCTACAACAAAAACATCGTCGACATCAGAACAATCCAGCGAAGAAGGAGACAAATGACTTTGGACGCGGAGATCAACAACGAATTGCTAGACGGTGGATTCCAAAGAGAGTAATAGCCGCCCAATCGGACCGAACACAAATATGGATTCCCAAGCCATGCGCTCAAAGGACAATCATCAAGAAGGAAGAGTCAAGGCTCAAGAAAAATCAGTATGCTCCAAAGGCAAGACAACCAAAGATGAACAGCTGCAGGATAGAGAAGGAGTATACATTTGCACTAAAAATTATTCCAAGGTTCAAACATCAACAAAAGCAGACGTACAACATAAGAAGACCCACATTCATGAGGAATGTTGAAAATACAATTCATCCCAACAAAGTGAAGCAGATTTGGATGCCGAAAAGCACGACGAGCTGCATGCATCAAACAAATACTTCAAGTTGCACACATTGGGAGTTAACAGAATCCAAAGTATGCATGATAGGGCCACATGCATATAGGGCCACATTACAAGGCCACACATTCGGCACAATATTCTTCTATGTTAGGATAGTGAAGCACATTTCCCTCTTGGGAAATAGGAGAGCACTTGTACATAATTTAAAGAAACTTACTAAAAAATAATAATTGCTTCGGCTACGAACTCACTTGTCTGTTTTACTTTCAGACAAAAACATAAAAATACCTAAAAATATGAAAAAATCCTAGGTATTACCTTTCTAACACCCACGGGGAAGGGACGACACCATTCACTCGGAGCAATGTCAAGCTTATGAAAGACAAATGAAGCAGGAATCTTGATACTATATGGCCACTAATTCATACTCTATATTGAGTGTAGATGGCATCTACTAATTCCGAAGCTACACAAGAGGAAGAGGTCCAGCTTCTTCCACTAGAATCCATAACAAAAGCAAGAGGCCATTGGTTTCTGGATGAGCAACCGGTGTCGGACCTTATTTTCATGGCAACCATAAAGATCATGGATAGGGATTACTACTTCCCTATTATGTCGCAAGACTTCAAGACTATTATACAAGGATTACCTCGCATGGTGGATGTCTGGACACAAGCAGGAATCGAGGCATTTCTAAAACTGCCTATTTATTTGCTAGATTTTCAAAGATGCACACAAGTGATGAACACACTTCAGCCTGCAGCGAAGATATCAGTTCCTGAGGCACGTGTATTGGACAAAGTGGGTACTTGGAAAACCATACAATTCACTCATGAGTTAATCAACAAAGCTTTCGGATGGAATCAAGAAGGAATCACCAATGTCAAAGAGGAATGTCATGATCCAAAAAAGAGATCCTTTTTGGACATTAACAGAACTGATATCGAAGATGCTGTTCGCTTAGTGCACCAGCATTTCTGTTTCCCAAGCATGCATAGATACACGACACCTCAAAAGATTGTTGTACAACTACTATCTCATGCAATGAAACAAGTTGGAAATACAGTGAATATGACTCCTTATGTCCAAGACCGACTATTTGAAGCAAAGAAGAAGTGGGGTCAGAAAAAGTTTCTAAATGGCAGTTCTGCTTTGACCTTACTTATATATGAGGCACTTGATATGAAAAACTGCCTACGTGAGATGCCAACCTCAGAAGGGTTAGCCAAATATGCCAAGTCCGCTACGGTTCCTAAGAAAAAGAAAGCAGCTATTGCCGTGGAAGAAGTAGGAATCAGTTCACAGAAATCCATGAGGGGTACAAAGCGCCTGAGAGAGGAAGAAGCCCAAGCTACACCTCAGTCAAAGAGGACACATACGTTACCAAAGATTCCTGTAGCACAAATACCAATCACAAAGAGAGACCTCTCCGTAGCCCTAGAAGAGACACATCAATACATGCAAGGGCAAGTGAATCTAAATATTCGAGGTCATCACTATAGACAAGCAAGTAAAGAAAAACAACAATAGAGTAAAGAAAAGACCCCAGAACAAGCCACCAGATATAAAGCACTGGGCTTAGAAGATTCAAGCTCCAACGAAGAATCTAGTCCTGAGAAAGATACATTGGATATTGATATAAGGACAGAAACTCATGAGAAAGAATGGACGGAAATTAATCAAGTTGAAGTCACACCTGACAACCAACAGTCGCAAGCGAAAAACATAGAACAACATGTGGACAATGTGCATGTGATTCAACTAAATGACCAATCAAAGATAAGTGTGAAGGAAGTTCCCATGAATAATAAAACTCCCAAGCCACCTATCAAAGAAGAAATACAAACTCCAGTGAATGCGGAATCAGGTTTACTACAAAACAAAGCGCCAACTGTGATCGAGGTGCCAGATGATACACCACAAAGCAAGATCGACCACATGGAGGCTGAGCCAAGCATACAACTCCACATTAGGCAGCCCCATGACACTACATTACACATAGCACAAGGAAGAGATGTGACAACAGGAGCAGAACCGAGTATCCCGAAAACATGGTTAAATGTGGATGTCACACAATTGAAACCTGTGGTCAAGCAGATGATACAGACGTCCATGGAGACACAGCAATAGATGATGGATACAGATGCAAACTATGACAAATCCATGAGGGAAAAGAATCAGTTCCAAATTATGAGTGAACAACTATCCGCACAACTAATCCAGGCCTAGAAAGAGATTGCAGACAAAGGAATGGAGTTACTCAAGGTAAAGACACAATGTGATACATTGATGACCCAGCATCACCAACTCCAGGCACAGCTCACAGACCTACAAAGATTACATGAAGCCAGCGAGGCCGACAAAGAGAGAATGAAAGCTAGAAGCACCTTGCTCGAGACCCAATTAAAGGTATACATGGAAGAAAATGACAGTTTACGAAATAGAAATAAAGAACTCATGAAGTCATTGCTATACGATCAACCTCTCGAAAAGCAAGAAACAATAGATGTTGATCAAAAAGAGTTAAGAGACCAGATCGCAAAATATACAGAATTGCTACAACAAGAGCAAGCATTAAGAACCGAATGGGAGCAGAAGTACATTCAAGAAACAAATGAGCTAAAAAGCAGTTGAATACAGCCCATGGGAAACTTGCAACAAGTTACAGCGAAAACATGGACAATATAGCAGAAATTGGCAATGAACTGCTTGCAGTGAAGGAAGCGCTCAGAGCAGCAATGCACGAAGTGAAAGAAAAGAATGAACGCATAGCACAATTAGAGATCCAAGTCAAACAGAAAGCACCAATCGGGACACCAGTAGAGCCAACAAAAGAGAATCCTACTGACGAGGTAGAGGTACGTCCTCTATCTCCCCCGATTTATAATTCTCCAATACACGAACAGATGGCGGGCATCCATGATGATCATCCAATGCCATATACAGAAATAAGTCAGAAGGAACGGGCACTAGTGGTGTTCCGGTTGACAGAAAGTTTTGAAAACGAAGTCATCAAAGTCATGAAAGAAGCAAAGATTAAAGGTAAAGACTTGGAGAAGATAATGAAGCCTTTCAACATTCCGTACGGATTATTGAAAGAGAAAACAAGACACTATATAAAGAAGATTACAAAGACAAGTCCAGACGAGCAGCTAAACTTTAAACATGACACATTCACTTACACTCAAGAAGAATTTGAAGCTGCACAACTTGTTTGGAGAAGAAAGTTTTTGGAGAAACATCCTACACTACGGGTGCATTGGCAAGCAGCACCATATTTCCTACAGGTAAACCCTTCATTTTGTCCTATACCACGTCAAAGAGAAACCAGGGAATTTTTGGACATGCAAAAAAATGGTGCTATAAATAAACAATGGCTGAATTACCCTCTGCTTCCAAGTCCGCCACATAATTGTCTACCGACAGAAGAGTACATGGTAAAAACCATTGAATTTTGGCTGCAAAGTTATGCAAAAGTACCCGATTTAACTGTAAAGATGACAAATAAAATACTCAGTATGATACTTACAGTATTGAAGGTCTTCAAACACGCAGCCTATACATTTTTGAATTTCATTGGTATTAATCAGGGAACAGAGATCCTCATTTTTGATCTGTCTATTATGCCTAGCCGACCAACCATAATGGCTTATTATTCCAGGCTTATGTTCTTGCCAAGTACATATATGCAAACGTTTGAGGAAGCATTTTTTACAGGATTTTTTGAGATAGATTCCGAAATCTTTTTAAAGATGTCATCTAATTTGAATGCCAGATTAGTGGCATATGAACTGAGCCTCTTTGCCGACCACAGACAGCCACCTAACGATGGAGTAAAAGCAGAACAGTGGAAACAGTTAATGATACGTGAAGCCAATTTGCTTAATGAAATAGAGCAAAAAAATACATAGAACATACTCCCGTCAACTGTCAAAGCCTGTCGGGGACGACAGAGTTCAAGAGGGGGGTAGTGTTTAGGGAGAATAGCAAAAAGAAGAAAAGAAGAAGACAACGAAAGAAGCTTCAATAGAAAGATCATATCTGAAGACATATCTCTGCAAGAAGCCCCGCAGGGGTGCAACACCCATCTCTGCACAGAGCCCCGTAGGGGCATGCATCAAGGGAAAGCACGGAGGTGGAAGGAGGGACCACGGCCAGGAAAGTATCCATGAAGAAGTGCAAGAAGATATCCAGCGGTTCCGAAACCACAGGAGGGTGCTTCAACCTCTTGATCTTTGGAAGGTCCAAATCAAAGACTGAAGCATCACATCCTCATACCTTCACTGGTGGCGTGCGTGGCAACCCGACTTATAAGGCAAGACAAATACATCAGGCCCAGAGGATGCAAATCAAGAATTAAGAAGAGGCCGTCAAAACTGAACACCTGTTTAACCAACAAGCAGAACTGACCAAGGGTTGCGGGCGATGAAAAGAAAAGAACAGGCAGTACAAATGCAACAGGCCCAAAGAATGTAAAAGAAGAATCAAGGACAGGGCCCCTAAAACGTAATGCCAAACTAACTAGTAGGTTGAACTGACCAAAAGATGCATGCGGACAACAAACTGAAGACAAGGAGTAAAGCCTGTCAAGGGACGACAGAGACAAAGTGGGGGAGAGTGTTGCAGAGCAAAAGAGAGCACAAGGCAGAGAAAAAGACGGGCCCCAAAATTTTTCGATTTGGACACCTTATTTTTGTATTATAACCATTCCTGTAATGTATTTTCCGTTGTAAAGGCACTAGAGGAGTCCTCTAGATGCATCCCCACATAAGATTAGAAACTTACCCATGTAAATTAGTAGGAAATTAGTCTTTTAGTGAATAAAGTGCCGGTCTCTTGTGTGAAAGGATCATTTTTAGGGCACAAGTATATAAGTCAATTTGTGATTGTAAGGACTTTTTGCCATTGTGAGAATCAAGAGCACAAAAATTCGAATTTGTGTCTTCTCCTCTCTGTATCTTCTTCTTTGTGAGCTTGTATGCTTGTGTATTGCTTGGAAAGAGTGTAGGGAAGTGTTTTCTATCCATTAAAGTGTTTGTTTACTGTGGTTAAGGTGTGTGCGAAGTGTAAGAAGTGCTGAAGTGTAGGAAGGTCTTTCCCGTGACTCAGTATTTTGGTCATAACTTGAAGTAGAAGCATCAGAATTGAGTGAAAATACCGCCATTGGATGCGTCTTCTTTAGAGATTCGAAACACATATGCTATTTGCTATATTTGGAGTTCGGAGCTGAGAGAAAAGCTCAATTTACTGTTGGCTACTGTTCCAAGTATCGTGACACCATGACTGACAGTTGAAGCTTGTTTGGATTAGTGTTTGCCTTGTTTGCACTCTTTGAGTAATTCATTTGCATTGATCATCATTTGAATGCATGTCTTCATACAGTCAGCTAGGTTTGTATACTCATCGGATTGATAATTAAAGTGTGAATCCCCACTATATGCACTTGAGGGGGATTGAGGTATAGTCTCTTTCTCCACAAGTCCCTAAGTTGGTTCTTAGGTTCACAACAACCAACCTCCATGCCCTCTGTCATAGGCCATCCTAACACTAGATCCACATTTCTTGGATTCCCTATCACCACGCCTCCTTTCGTGGCCTTCCCGACTTCAGGCCCTCACTTCCCACCCCCCATACCACCAGTCCTTCAACCTGCCCATGACTTCCTCTCTAGAATGTTTCAAGCCACCACCCAAACTTTCTCGTCGATCCCTTTCCCAACATCCACACCACACTTATTCACCACGATCACACACACACCACCTACCATTCTTATATACATGGTAGACACCACACTCACATCCACTCCTGAGAGTATGGACATTTCGCCACCCACGGTACCTCTCCCTCCCCCCACACTCCCACCATCCCCCATCCCTCCTCCACGAATTTCACCTGCACACACATCTCTAGTAGATGCATCATTCACACTTCCCATTCCCCAATTCCCTTCCCTTGCATCCTCCAATATACAAACTACACCTTCATCTATAGGTAATGCATTTGACACCATGTTCACGTGTATGTCACAATTAAGGATAGAATACAATCAGCTACAAGAACAGAACCAACGGTTACAAGAGCACTCTGCAGCACTACAACTTCATCTCGCTACACTAGAAGAGGATAACACCAGTCTCCAAACACAGTTTCAGACCTTACAAGAGGCTCATGGCATGTTGGAAATGCAATTAGAGAATGTAGATCAAGAAGCAATCCAAGGAGTGGAAAGCCATTTACGAACCCAGATGGAATGCAATGCAAAAATCCAATGCAGTATGGCGCTATTGAAACAACACCTTGCAGCAGCTCAAGAGGAAATCAATGTGTGCACCTCCAAAACCAAGAGAACTTAGAGGCAGCCATTGAGAACACACCCGGGGCACCCATTAGTCTAGCAAAATTCCAAGCCGTGACCCCAAAATACATCAAAATTATCCTTGAAGACTATGCTAGTCTACTTGAAGCACATGACTAGTCATCACAACTGAAGCAACAATGATAGAAGGAGATGACAACTGTCCCCCAAGCAGCAACCTCAACCTCGTCGCTGATCATCAACTCAGACGCCCTATAGGATCTCCAAAAACAAGTCACAGAATTGCAAGCATGACTACTACAAAACGAAAGGCCACCATCCCCACCCGAGGCTCCCACAGATGAAGAAACAGTATCCATTCCTGTGGAACAAACATTTGAAGAAGACTATGAGCCACAACCCATTCCAGCCGGACAACAAATGACCGAAGGCCAAGACACATTTGAAGCACCATGACCCCCATGGTAAATGCAGGTGGAAGAAATTGGGCATTCTCATGAAGACCGCACTGTGGTGCAAAATCAGGCAATGTGCATCATCGGAGAAACAGTATTACAATCCATTTATTTCAAGAACTTGTCATCCAGATGTCTCATCATATCATCAGAACTCCAATACCCGCCCTACTATGTCATCATGGCAGATTACAATGTGGAAATAGAGAGAGTCACGGGGAAGATTCCTACCTTGGCGACCTAGTTTCAACCTGAAGACCTCCCTCCAGAGGCACAAAAAGGCAAGATCTATCAACCGACATGGTGACAAAAGCTTCTAGAGACATACCTTGAAATGCTGCGCACATGAAACCACACACCTCTACATCTACTTTACAATCCGTGCTACGACCCAATCCCATGATGCAGATCATGGAAGGCATTCAATATTAAAGTGCAGAACAACGCACAGTGCAAGGAATGGCTCAACTATCTGTACATAGTGCCACCACAGGGACCACCATCAATAGCTTACATGATGGCCACCATTCGACACTAGATGCCCCAACTGAGGCCCATGCCAAACATTATGGCAAAAATGATGTTAAAAATTCTAGATATGATGCAAGTTGTCCTCAAGACCTTTCGTAATACACAAGAACCCCAAGTGGCACCGAGCTTCACCAATAGCAACTATGACCTAGTCTATGACATGAGCACCACCCCAAGCATTCGAGTGGCCTATGATTGGCATGCACAAATCAAGTACCTCCTGAAATGTTACAAGCAGACATTCGAAGACATGTTTAGATTAGGTTCTGGGAATATCACTCGAAGGTGTTTCCACCTAAGCCCACACACCTGCTCCATCTATTTGCATGCAAACAAGCCATGTACTTAGAGTACTACACGACACCGCAACCAAATATCCTAGGTGCCATCAATTGGGATGCATTGCAAGCTGACTTGGCATGCTGGTTACGGATAGGCAAACACGAGCTGGCCACTAATGTCCTCCAATACTATATCGACAGTCCTACTGAGCAGAGGTGTGTCAGGGGTGACAGACGCTAGAGAGGGGGGAGTGTTGGCATACAAGCTATAAGAAGATCATACAAGCTCAAAGGAGCAGTCATGCACAATTCAGCAACAAGGCCCAATCATTTTTTCCATAAATTATTTCCAACTCAATTGGCTTTCATCACAACACAAACATTATAAATCCCGTTTTGGTAGAATAGACTCCATTTTGTTCAACTCAAGGAGTCCTCGAGCTTGAGGAGTATTAGAATTAGCTACATATCAATTTTTATAATTTCTAGATTCCATTTGAGCCCTCAAATAAGCTCTAGAACCTAATTTTTAACTAGGCTAGACACTAGGCCTGGACAAGACCAAAGCTAGTCAAAAGACTATAAATACAGCTAGAGAGCTCATTTTTGAGGTTAGATTGTTAGTGATATGAGCTTGTGTAAGAGACTTTTTGGCTAATGCAAAGAACTCCATTGTTCCTCTCCTTGTTCTTGCCTTGTGTACACGTGTGTGTGTATGTGTGTGCATGTTTATGTTGGAAATTTAGTAGGCCCATAACTAATACCACAGGTCCATGTTCCATAGGTTCAGGATCTACAACACATATTCTAGCAATCTTCCAATATTGACAAAACAGGAACATACCACACTTAATCATACAAATGATGAGACAAAGATAGAGAAAGATTAGACAACATGTGTAAAGTGTTACGTAAGCCACTGCTTACTCACACTATCATATATACAAATGTCAATTTACAATGTGGGAGCAAAACTCTCAACCACTCTATGTGAACAGAAATAGATGGATGAGTGAATGTACAAATGTAACAAACATATTCAGATGTATGGACATAAATCTGAATATATATGAGATGTGTGACCTAATAGGTTGTAGAAGAGTGAATATGAGTGACAGAAAGAGGAAGGATCAGTCTAAAACTAATAATCAACAAACCTCATCTGAACTTAGGCTATGGAAGACCCTAAGTCAGATACGTGTGTGAAAGATCACATACTTACAAAAATAACAAAGAATGCTAACAAGTTTGCTGCCAAACATCCTCAAACTCATATGACCATACCTTCTGAAACACGTCATCCAAATATGCATAAAGCATACATGTATTGATTGTCTTGTACCTATGCCAAATAGGACTCCTCCTCATATGGATGTTATTGCCTCCATAAACTCCAAGTAGTACCTATGTGCATAAAGAGAACATGTACCTGAATTCTTAACATAAGATGCAAATCTTATGTTAACCACCATCCAATGTCTTTGAAGTAACCCGAAATCTTCATGTAAATGAAAATCTTCAAATACGTCATATGGATGGCCGATCCACACCACCAAGCTGGTGCGGGGTAAATACTCTCCATAAGTAAGAGTGTGAACACACTCTTCTTGTCCAAGAAGAACTCCATAGCCGCTCCTCAACATGCTCCAAAATAGCACCATGGTTGCCCCATGTGCTAAGAAGCACCACCTCTAATGAGGGACCAAGCTCCAAAGCTTGTGTTGCAAAAGGTGTAGGATGAATAATGTGTCCCCAAAGTGCTTCTTTTATAGTTTGTGTATCCTTGAAAAGCACTCCAAAAGCTTAACCAAAAAAGCTATCGCTCCAAAAAACTCTATCGCTAAACGTTCTGCTGTCCATCGTCTTTGCGATCTGTTTGCCCGTCACTGTTCATCCCAAAAGCATGTTTTAAAATAAAACTTTCTTCACGCTGCCACTGTGGTGATTCCGAGGTTTGAACCCGCATGGGCAGGCTGGGAGGGGTTTTCCTTAACCAAGTCGCTCGCGTTGTTTTCTTGTTCAGACTACTAGAACAAGAGCTACTCAACCTGAATCCTGTGAGCAAGATGGACCAATGGAACATTGTAGCTATATGATATCGCTTCCAACAATCCCCCTTGCAATGTCATATTGGAACAAACTCAACTGGATCTGCAAACCTCACAATCTTCAAACTAGTACTCCCAAATTGACCTTCAAATCTTTTCTTCAAAAAGTCTTCTTCAAAACTGAATTTGACTTTCCTTCAAACTTCAAACACCTGAACTTGCTGAATACAAACCATAATACTTGAGAAAATATGCAAACTAGATATTGAATAGTGTACACATCAAACAATCACTGCTTGACAACATATGTAGCATGTACTGACTCTGAACCTGTTATCTCCTATCTTCTCAAACTTGAAAACATACACTAGGATCCTCATATTTGCATTTACCTTACGAAAGTTTTATCAACCTACTTTTGTTGTGTCATGTAAATACACTAAACATAATCAAGAATTGAATCCTGGAACCTGTGACTGACAACTCGCAACTTAGTGTATAACGAACACTATCTGGTTCATCTCTGACTGTATTCAATTCAACTCAACTCAACTCATGAGTCTCATCAAAATTTCATATCTATGATGTCATCTTGTCTTCATCCTTGTTCTATATGTAAGACTTTCATACATCTTTCCTTCAGAGTCTGGTATAAACATAAATATGTGCACCTCTATACCTCTTTAAAATATCAAGCTTCTCTTCAATAGAATTCTAGAACCTTCTTCTGAACAGGAACACCCTAACAAGAACTTTCTCCAAACATTCTCCTTCTTCTTTCTTCTTTCAAAATTGGAACATAAAGAGAACCTGATAAAGGAAATATAGGAATACCTATAGGTATGACTCAATATTCTTTCACATATAGTTAGAAATAAGACTTCATGTTTAATCACCCCCTTGGATGATTTAACACTAGTATCCATAATTCTTCAAAGTATATGAGACTTTATGAAATCTGGAACATCTTGCTTCTTTCAATAAATCTGATCTTCAATGATCAATACCTGTATCTGAAACAAAATCTCTAAACCCTTTTTATTAGCACTGCAATTGCCAATAGCTTCCACTGTTACTTTATCAACTTCCCATATTATAGAATAAGGCTAGGTGATCCTAATATAACAAAACCTTGCTGAAAGAATTTTAGGATTCATAACCTTCTGCAACATAACAAGTATCTTTTTCTATTCCTCTACAACACTAATCTGATAGAATCTGAATCTTTGACTTACTTCTTCCAATGTTAAGAATCTTCACAAACAAAGGATAAACAACTGACTCATAAATACTCAAGATCTTCAAGATCATCCAAGATCATCCAAGATCATCCAAGATCATATAAGATCATACAAGATCTATGATTTTTCCAGCGAAATACCTGTGTAGAATGTGCTCTCATCAAACCTTCATGAATGAATGTTTGATTTGTTACCTGAATGTCTCCAAGTGTCCATGCTTCTCACATAAAGTTGTAAAACTTTTCTTTAACCAAATTCTTCCCAAGAATCTGCAACTCCTACTTGAAATATAAGTGGACAAACTCTCACCTTAAGAATTCCAAAAGCTTCAAGTTGATACTTCATATCTTCATACTCTACCCGGGTGAAATGTGAAAGTATCTGCTTCACTTTCTTTTGGCTAACTCCACTTTTCAATCAAGTGATAGGAACTAATGGAACACCTTTTTGAATACAAGCATGTATCCAAAAAACAAGACAAACATAGAAAGTAGATTCTCCACCTGAATGGTACATCAAAAATCTGAATTTTTCTAAAAATACTCAATATGAGGTAACTTTTTCCAAACATAAAACCTCTTTCCAAGTCATCGACATCTTCTATAAATACTCATTTTTCTAAATAAGAAAAATAATTCTCTGCAACTTGTCATATACCAAGTATCTTTGTATTGACACTCCAAGAATTCTTTGAGGGAACATATAGCTGCTTGTTCAAAATCTTTAGCTTATATAACTCTCATACATATGAGTCAAAACATATATCTGCTGCTTTTCTTTCTCTCAATGCAATTCTTTGTCAAAACCTACTAAAACATGACCAAGTGTAATGAAAAACAAGAAATTGCTTCTTCTTTAGACTATCTTCTTCACACAAGATGTTCTTGTAGACTTGTCTTTGGATGTAGAGGATAAAAATAGGAAAAGTATATAGAAAATATAAGAGAAAAGGAAGTCTTACTTTCCCTTTGGAATTGTTGGACCTTCTTTTTCTGCATCTTTCTTCCACCTAATGATGTCAACATCTTCAAACTTCTCTTCCATACCTTTTGTTTCTTCATCTTGAAGTAGCAAGCACTCTTAACTTCTTCAAATGAATTTTTCTCATCCTCTAGTGCTAAGAGTAAGAGATAAAACAAACATGGTATACAAATGGAAGTGAACATAGAATCATGTTTTATCATCTCCTCATATCTCTGAATCAAAATTCTGCTTCAAATGACTCACATGAATAAATTCACCAACATTTTGTTTGAATGATGAATTACCTCTCTAGATACAAAATGTGAGCAAAAACTTCCAACCAACTTACAATACAAGATTGGCTGAAAACAAAATTGATGTGCTCTCCAAATTTGTCTTCTTAGATAAGCTTTCTTGCCATGAAAGAGATCTCTCAAAACTCTCTAGAAAAACCTCTAGATACCTGTTTTGATGTACCCTTTAACTTTCAAATAATGAAAGTGTATAAAAGCACTCCTTGAATCCTTCAAATCTCTTCATAACTGCTCTTCTAAGATATGACCTGCAAATGCTAATCTGATAGTAGATACTGATACTTGTGATTTGATGTTGATATGATTCCTTTATCTTCTCCAAACCATTGTTTTTCCTTGAATTTAAAGTAGCCTTCTCTTCATCAAGTCTTGGTCTTCAAACAATACTTTCTGTAAAGTATTTTCATACTCTTCCAAAAATATTCGGCTACTAACAGATCATCAACTTCATACTCCACACTGATGAATAAACATGTGATCGAATTGTCTAATTCTCAAATCTCTACTCATTTAGATTAAGTGTGTATGTCTAATGTCAAAGTTAGAAGATGCTCTTAGATCATATGTTGTAAACCTGGAAGTCTCGAAACCTGGGAATCTGAGAGGTTAAATGCTCTGATACCAAAACCTTAAAGCTCTGATATTAAATGTTGGAAATTTAGTAGGCCCATAACTAATACCACAGGTCCATGTTCCATAGGTCTAGGATCTACAACACATATTCCAAAAATCTTCCAATATTGACAAAACATGAACATACCACACTTAATCATACAAATGATGAGACAAAGATAGAGAAAGATTAGAAAACATGTGTAAAGTGTTACGTAAGCCACTGCTTACTCACACTATCATATATACAAATGTCAATTTACAATGTGGGAGCAAAACTCTCAACCACTCTATGTGAACATAAATAGATGGATGAGTGAATGTACAAATGTAACAAACATATTCAGATGTATGGACATAAATCTGAATATATATGAGATGTGTGACCTAATAGGTTGTAGAAGAGTGAATATGAGTGACAGAAAGAGGAAGGATCAGTCTAAAACTGATAATCAACAAACCCTCATCTGAACTTAGGCTGTGGAAGACCCTAAGTCAAATATGTGTGTGAAAGATCACATACTTGCAAAAATAGCAAAGAATGCTAACAAGTTTGCTACCAGAAATCCTCAAACTCATATGACCATACCTTCTCAAACACCTCATCCAAATATGCATAAAGCATATATGTACTGATTCTCTTGTACCTATGCCGAATAGGACTCCTCCTGATATGGATGTTACTGCATCCATAAACTCCAAGTAGTACCTGTGTGCATAAAGAGAACATGTACCTGAATTCTTAACATAAGATGCAAATCTTATGTTAACAACCATCTAATGTCTTTGAAGTAACCCGAAATCTTCATGTAGAAGACAATCTTCAAATACATCATGTGGATGGTTGATCCACACCACCAAGCTGCTGCAGAGTAAATCCTCTCCATAAGTAAGAGCGTGAGCACACTCTTCTTCTCCAAGAAGAACTCCATAGCTGCTCCTCAACATGCTCCAAAATAGCACCATGGCTACTGAAGGCATATTTGGATGAGGTGTTTGAGAAGGTATGTTCATATGAGTTTGAGGATTTCTGGCAACAAACTTGTTAGCATTCTTTGCTACTTTTGTAAGTATGTGATCTTTTCACACACGTATCTGACTTAGGGTCTTCCATAGCCTAAACATAGATGAGGGTTTGCTGATTATCAGTTTCACACTGATCCTTTGTTACCGTTAGTCTCCATGTGAAAGCTGATTATCAGTTTCACACTGATCCTTTGTTACCGTTAGTCTCCATGTGAAAGGCCAAACGGCTAGTGGAAACTTCTTTGTATATGTTCTTTAATAAAACATACAGTGGCCTGGTCAGTCAGAGATTGTAAGTTTGACCGCATTTGTAAGACCTAAGAAGTCTGTCTTCGTGCTTCCTATGTACTATGTTTTTTGCGTATTGTGCAGCCTCTGTGCGGAGTACTGCATGCAGCCTTAGAAGTTCAGTTTTCTACTTCAAGCGTATCATCGTGAAGCTCTCGAGAAAGGAGAGCACATTGTGGTGCATCACCATAAAAATACTTCACTGGTAACAGAGCAGTTTGAGGCAAAAGCTTTGTTCCTTCCAAGGCTTACAACTAAGGTGTTGAGATATCAAGCTCAACATGTGATGATCCAAGATGACACGTACCAGTTTTTCGTTTCTCTGACATGTATAGTGGTCACGCCGGTATATGTCAGGGATACTTCATTGAGCTTTATTAGATTTATCTACTAAGAGTGATGACACATTTGTTCCTTGCTAGCTCACTCATTTGCAGACATTAGGTTTTTCCTTATGTACTGATCTTTATATATTGCACTTGTTGTATTCTTGTTTTTAGGTCATTCTTGTACATTCCTTTTTTAAGTAATAGAAGAAGAACAAGGGAAATTTCCAAAGAAATGATTCAGGTAATGATAGTAAATGATGCTAGAATTGTGGTAAAACTGGACACTTTGAACGTGATTGTAGGTTGAAGAATCAAAATAACAGAAGGCAGCAAAACAACTATGCATCCACAAGTACAGATGATTCTGAGAAGCTGTTTATGGTTCAACATCACATGATGAATATGATGTCTGCTAGTGTTTCAAAATCGAATGATAATGTCTGGTATGTTAATTCAGGTGCTTCAAATCACATGACCAGTCATGTAGAATGGTTCAATAGTTTGCAGAAAATGCCAGTTCCTGGATATGTTGAAACAGGTCATGATACATCGCATCCTATTGAGCATATAGGAAACATAGCATTGTCTATGGAGGACGGGAAGGTAAAACATCTTGCTGATGTGTTGCATGTTCCAAATATAACAAAGAATCGGGTTTCTATTGGACAAATGGTTGACCAGGGATTACAAGTCAGGTTCAATGCTAATGGAATATATGTAGAAGAGTACAAGCAGAATGGACGATTGGTTGCCAAAGGAAACAAAGTGGGTAGGATGTTCACCTTAAATGTGAAGATTCTTGAAATGAATGCAGCCATGTTTGCAAAAGGTGCAAGAGTTATTGCAGATATAGAGATGTGGCACAAACGGATTGGACATGCAAACTTGCAAAGGCTGAAACTGATGCAGTCAAAGGAGATTGTCCATGGACTACCAAATTTCAAAGTTGCAGAAATGCAAAAGGTATGTGCAACATGTCAATTTGGTAAACAGTCAAGAGCATCATTTCCACATGACAAGGATGTTAGTGAGAATGTACTAGAAGTAGTACATACAGATGTTTGGGGTCCAGCAAAGACCACATCTATGGGTGGTTGCAGGTTTTATGTTACTTTCATTGATGACCATACACGCAAAGTATGTGTATATTTCATGAAAGAGAAGAGCGAGGTGTTCACTCACTTCCAGAATTTTAAAGTTATGGTGGAAAAGTAGAAAGGGAAGTACATTCAGACATTAAGATCTGATGGAGGAGGTGAATACATGTCAAATGAGTTCAACAGTTTTCTAAAAAATCATGGAATTCGGCGTCAGTTTTCATGCAGGTACACACCACAACAGAATGGCATTGCTAAATGCAAAAATAGACATATTTCAGAAATAGCAAGAGCCTTAATGGCTGAGCAGAATATGCCTCATTGTTATTGGGTAGAAGCTGTGCATACTACTCTATACATCATGAACAAAACTCCGACTGCTATTGTACATCAAATTACACCTGAAGAGAAGTTTACAAGTAAAAAGCCAAACTTATAACATCTGAAAGTTTCTGGCTGTATTGCATATGTACATGTCCCAAATGAATTGAGGATGAAGCTTGATCCAAAAGCAAAAAAGTGTGTCTTCATTGGATACTCCCTTGAGCAAAAGGGATATAAATGTTATAACCCACTCACACAACAGGTAAAGGTGAGCAGAGATGTGGTAGTTGATGAAATGTCAAGCTTCTATGCAGATGCCAAAGAAGGACTGAGTCTTGAATCAAATGACAAAGAAAATGCTAAAAAATCAAGTGCAGAATCTCAGGTTTTGAGTGGACTGGATGCATCACCAAGTAATAGCTCCAACTCAAATCCATGGAGTGGAAGATTACGTGGAAATTTTAGTCCAGCAAATTCATCAAATACATCCAAGAAAGGTAAAGAAAAGATTTCTGATGGTCATAAAACATGTGCAGGTTTTGAAGACTTTGATGGAGATTCAAGCAGTTTAGAAAAGAGTCTTGATGAGGAACTTGGATTGCCCTCTATGAAGACTCCAGGAGTAAGAAGGGCACATGCAGATGATACAAGGAGAAGTGACCCAGGACCAAGAAGATCTAGGAGGATGTCGAATTCAGTGCAACGATTGACATATGATAGTTACATGGCTTGTCATTGTGCCTACATGACAAAGGTAATACAAGATGCTGAACCTTCTTGTTTTGAAGATGCAATTGGAATTGCAGATTCAGAAAAAGCTATGGATGAGGAGATGGCTGCACTTTATGGAAATGATACATGGAAGCTGGTTCCATTGCCCCAAGGAAAGAAACCCATAGGCTGCAAATGGGTTTACAAAGTAAAGCATAATGCTGATGGTAGCATAAGCAGGTATAAAGCACGATTGGTAGCTAAAGGATATGCACAGACATATGGCATTGATTATGAGGAAACATTCAGTCCTGTAGCTAAAATGTCTATTATCACAACACTTGTTGCATTAGCTATAGCAAAAGGATGGACTTTGCATCAGATGGATGTGAAGAATGCTTTCCTACATGGCGAGTTACAGGAAGAAGTATATATGGACTAGCCACAAGGATATGAAGATTCAAAGCATCCAGAATATGTTTGCAAGTTGCAAAAGGCTTTGTATGGGCTGAAGCAAGCCCCTCCTGCATGGCATGCAAGGATTGCTGATTACTTAACGAGCATTGGGTTTTCTATGTGTGATGCAGATCGCTCACTATATGCAAGGAAGGCTGATGATGGTCTCACTATTGTGGCTATTTATGTTGATGACTTGATTGTAGGTGGTGATAATGAAGGAAGCATCAAAGAGGTAAAGCAACTTCTTATGCAGGAATTTGCCATGAAAGATCTTGGTGTGCTGCGCGATATCTTGGGCATCAAGTTTATACATACAGAAACAGGTATATGGATGTTGCAAAGGCAATATGCCTTGAATATGTTGCAAAAGTATGGTATGGCTGATTTTAGGCCAATTTCTATGCCATTAGATCAAAATTTTAAGGTGGATACTACATCAGGTGAAGCATTGGAAAATGCTACTATGTACAGGAAAATTATGGGAAGTCTTATATATCTCACAATTATAAGGTCTGATCTAAGTTATACTGTTGGAATTGAAAGTCAGTTTATGTAGGTTCCCAAAAAGCCACATTTGGATGCTCTGAGGTGCACTCTACATTATGTGAGTAATACTCTAGATTATTCATAATTTTATGAGGCTGGTGTAGATTTGCAGGTTTATGGATACACCGATGCAGATTGGGCTGGTAGTACTCTAGATAGAAGATCCACTAGTGACTTTCTTTTCTCACTTGGAGGTGCAGCTATTACATGGAGCAGTAAGAAGCAACTCACTGTTGCTTTGTCAAGTACAGAGGTTGGGTATAGAGGTGCTGCAATGGCAGCATGTGAGGCATCATGGCTGGAGATGTTACTTGTAGATTTAGGTGTGGAAGTGGGAAAGCCTATCACTATTTATTGTGATAATCTTAGCAGCATACAGTTATCACAGAATCCTGTTTTCCATGTGTGTACCTAAGTCAAGAAGACTCAAGGACTTGTGCCAAAGAGACTATACCTCATTTGCAACACAAGTGCATATAGTGGGAAATTGACACACGTTTATATGTCAATCCGATCAAATGACCTAACCAAGTGTATGAAGACATGTGCACACATGATGGAAAATGAAGTGGCTCAGCTGATATGCATGAGAAAAGACTAATCCGCCTCTCAAACTCACTGAAAGACTGAAGGTGTCTGTCGAGATACCTCTTAAAGCAGTTTTCAGTACATCAAGGATTTCTCCTATCTCCGAACCCTGAATATAGTCAATAGGTACTCATTTCGAATCTCTCAACGAGACACATCTATTGCAAGTGGTTTCAATTGATTCTGATAACCTTGCTTCAAGTTATGACCAAATTAGTGAATGGCAGGAAGCACCCACACTCACACCACAACTCCTACAAGATCACACACACACTATAGTAGCTCAAAAACAGTGGAGAGGGGTAGACAACAGTCCTACACACACATTCCAAGCATTACACAGACATGCAAGATCAAAGAAAAGATGGAAATATCCAAGAAAGAGGCGAATTCGAAATTTTTGGAGAGCTCCTTCTTCACAATGGCAAAAAGTCTCTACACAGAGTAACAAAGTGACTATATACATGTGCCCTAAGTTTGGTCATTTCACACAAGGGACCGGCACTTTATTCCAAAAAAGTGAATTTCCTACTAATTTACAAGGGATATTTTACAACAGGTTGGGATTATGCAAATTAGAGGACTCCTCAACTGCATTTACATGGCTTTGAGGGGATTCTCTAAGACCTCGGAGAAGAAAAATTATGCCCATTAGTTTGAAAATTTTGGGGCTCTTCTCTTGTGCTTCTTTACTCTGCAACACTCTCCTCCTCTTTGTCTATGTCGTCCCTTGACAGGCTTTACTTCTTGTCTTCAGCTTGTTTAAGAGGTCTGAATGCACGCACCCAGCAGTCGAAGCGACAACAAGGATTGTCAGAGAATTTGTTATTTTATCCGATGTAAGTCCTTTGCTTCTGTTTTCCCCTTGATATCCTGTACATCACAAATCTGGGTTGCTGCATTCAGTCGGGCTGCCACGCATGCCACCAGTGACTAGGAATGTGCTGTTCTTAGTCACCTCTTTCTAGCTTTTGGTCTTCTGATTTGTCCTGGTTGCACACATCTGACCCTGTTGTATTGTTCTGAGCATGTTTACTTTGTTGACAACGCACGCTATCAGCGGAAGGATTACTACCTGCCAAATATTGTCTTGCACTTCTTCATGTATGGCTCCTGGCCTTGGTCCGTCCTTCCCATGAAATGTCCTGTCCTGATTGATCTTAATTCCAATCCTCAGGACCTGGATGATTTGCGTTGTTGCCTGATGCATGCCCCTGTGGGGCTTTGGGCAGAGGGTCGTTCTTCTGTATTGTGATCTTCATTCTTTATTGAGCCATTTTCGACTTTGATCTTCTTCTTCTTCTTTTCTTGCTTGATTCCCCTTCCACACGTCCCTCCTCCTGAACTCTATCGTCCCCGACAGGCTTTTTGTGGCGACGTGTATAGGTCTGTATGGCTGCTTGCTCTCGTTGGTTTAGCAAATTAGCATGACATATCATAAATTCCTTCCACTGTGTTGACTTCACGCCATCCTCTGGTGCTTGTCTATGATCCGCAAAAAAGCTTGTCTCATAAGCCACCAGACGTGCATTAAGGTTCGAAGTCATTTTAACAAAAATTTCTGAGTCTATTTCGAAGAAGCCGATGAAAAATGCTTCTTCAAATGTCTGCATGTATGTTGACGGCAAAAACTTAAGTCGAGAATAATACGCCATAAGTGTTAAGCGGCTCGGAATAGTAGATAGATAAAAAATGAGTGCTTCAGAGCCTTGTGTAATGCCGATGAAATTCAAAAAAGTATATTTTGCGTGTTGGAAGACTTTGATTACAGTAAGTAGCATATTAAATATCTTATTGGTCATTTTAACTACTAAGTCCGGGACTGTGGCATATCTGGCAATCCAAAATTCCATTGTTTTTACCATATATTCTTCCGTTGGTAGGTAATTATGAGGCGGACTAGGTAACAATGGGTAATTCAGCCATTGATTATTAATGCTTCCCTGGCGCTGTCCTTCCCAAAACTGCGACCAGGAGCGTCTGCGGGGTACTGGGCAAAAAGATGGGTTTACCTAAAGCACATATGGTGATGCTTCCCACTGTAACCACAGTGTAGGATTCTTTTCCAAAAGCTTCCTCCTCCAGATAGGATCAACCCTCTGGAACTCCTTTTGAGTGTAATTGATAGTATCCTTGTTGAACTGGAGGTTTCTGTCAAGTTCTTTATTTGTCATCGTCTTTATATATTGTCGTGTTTGTTCTTTAAGTAGTCCATATGGTACACTGAATGGCTTCAAAATTTGGTCCAAGTTTTTGCTCTCTATTTTAGCTTCCTTCATGATTTGTATTATTTGATCTTCAAATTCAGCAGTAAGCTGGGACACCAGTAGTGCCCTTTCCGGTCGGCTCAGTTCTGCAATGTCCCAAGTATTATGTTCAATTTGTACCTCATGTTCCTCCCTTATCGGTGAATGATGTGAGGGGAGAGAGAGAGGACGTACCTCAGTCTCCTCAGTAGCCGCAACAGATTGTGGAACTACTGGTGTCCCCTCAATTTTTTGCTGCGCTAATTGCTCTTGAAGCTGTTTAATCAATTCATCTTTCTGCTTTATTTCTTCAGTAGCCTGTGCAATAGTATCCTTGTGTTTGAGAAGTTCTTTAGCAACAATATCAAGATGATCTGTGTCTTCTTTACATTGCAGGAGATAACAATTCTCAACTTTTTTCCATTTAGTTTTGAGAGCTGCAGTGTCATCCATGTACCTCTTTTCCCATTCGGCAATGGTGAGTTGCTCCTTCTTGAGCTGATCTTCATACTTAGCTATCTTTGCCTCCAATTCTTTGATATCTTTTTCTAGTCTTTCTTGAACTTCCATTGGCTGATCACTGAGAAGGGCTGTCATGAGCTCCTTGTTTCAGTTCCTTAGGTTTTCTGCTTCCTCCATGTATACCTTGTTCTGTGATTCTAGTATTTTGCTCCTGGCGTTCATTCGTGCTTTCTCAGCCTCGTTAGCTTCATATCTCTTTGTGAATTCCTGAAGTTGTTCTTTCAATCTGGCATTCTCCGTCTGTAGAATTTTGTAGTGCGTTTTGACTTCTTGAACTTCATTTTCTTTCCTTAAGATCTGTTCCTTTGCTGTCTTTAACTCAATGGAAAGATTCTTACTAATTTGTTGAAGTTCATTCTTGTCTTGCATCGCTTGATCATAATCTTCATCAGCCTCAAGCATTAATTGTTGTGTGTCCAGTGCGGTTCTGATCATGTCTTGTACGACAGGCTTGAGTTGAGAGATGTGGACATTCAACCGTCCTTGGTATGCTCGGAGATTTGCTGGTTTGCACATCTTTTCCCTCCTCCACATGGATGGTTTCGTTGTGTGGTTATCTAATTTGTAGGTGTATTTTTGGTTCATTTTCTTCTTTATCCAAATCAATAGCTTTTGTGGTACTCCCTTGAAATGTCACATCCATGGGGGAGGGTTCTACCACGACCCTTATTGGTGTGAAGGGTTCTTCTTCTTTGACTGTCTCATCTTGAGGTTCTTTCTTTGGCATCTTTATGGATATCTCGCGCAGGGGTGGTGCCTCCTTGATATGAATAGTGGAAGTCTCATTAATTTTTATCACATGCGTACCTTCTTTGTTGGTGACTATGCCTTCGGTGTTGAGCTCTTGGTGGGTAGAGTTGTTATCCACGTTGTTATCCACTTTTATGTCCTCTTCTTCATTGTAATTTACTGCATTTAATTCCACCCATTGTCCATCATCCTTTGATTCACTTTGAATATCCACATTTAATAATGAAGTGTCGGGTTCTTCTTGTGCATCCGAGGATGAGCTTGAATTGTCCAACCCTAATTCTCTATAGCGATGGACTTTGGTGAGCTTCCTTTTGGCCTCTATCTCTTGTTGAGTTTGCTAATAATGATGCCCTTGCACGGGTAAATTGACTTGCCCTTCTGTATATTGGTGCGTTTCTTCCAGGGCCTTATTTAAGTCTTCCTCTGTAATTGGCCTTTGCTCTTCAATCGTTGTCTTCAGTAGTACATGTGTCCTTTTGGTGGCTGGAACTTCCTCTTCTACTTGCTTGACTCACTCTTCTGTCCAAGTGAATTGAGTTAAGAGACCATACAGGGGTTTGGCGATTATGGCATACATGTGGATAAACCGACGGTAATATCCACAATGTCCCATAAATGCTTGTACTTCCTTCGCATTCTTATGTCTTGGCAGTTCTAAGATGACCTTAATCTTGTCCTCATCCATGGATATTCCATTTCTAGAGACTATATGTCCTAGGATCTTTCCTTGTCTCACCATGAAGACACATTTTTTTGGGTTTAGGCAAACTCGATACTAGCGGCATTTATTAAATATTTTTCTCAACTCGAGAATATGATCTCGTCTTTGATTCGAGTGTGTACATAGGTCATCTACATACACTTCCATGCTCTTTTTCACGAATTCCTTGAAAACATGACACATCAATCGTTGGAAAGTAGCAGGTGCATTAGTGAGTCCAAAAGGCATCACCCTGAAAGCATAGACCCCATTCAGTCGCGAACGCCATCTTATGTTGATCCTCAGTAGCAATAGCTACTTGGTTGTATCCAGAGACTCCATCTAAGAAGCTATAGACTTCATTTCCTGCTACCCTTTCCAATAGATGGTGCGTGATGGGTAATGGGTAGCTATCATGTATGGTGGCTGCATTGACTTTTTTCAAGTTAATGCACACCCTCAATTTTCCATTTTTCTTAGGCACAACTACTAATGGCGATACCCACTCGGTGTGTTCTATCTTGTATATGAATCCTGCTGCTAATAATTTGTCTATTTCTTCCTTAATTTTAGCAGCGTAGACCTCGTTATATGTATATGGGCGTTGTTTTGATGGTTTTGCATCTGCCCTCATTGGTATCCTATGAGAACAAATCGAAGGTTCCATGCCCTTGAGATCCTTATATGTCCATGCGAACACATCTCGATATTCTTGGATCAGTTGTATGAGTTCCACTTCTTCCTCTACTGATACATCTTTGCCTAGGTATGTGCATCGTTCTTCTCCATCTTCCACTGTTACTACAATTTTTTTTGTTTGTTCTTTGTTGTCGTATGCTTCTCCATCTCTGGCCTTTCGTTTGGGCATTTGAATGGCTACTCTTCTCTCTTCTACTTCATATCTTTTGAAATGTTCAGGAACTTCAAAAAGATATGGATCCGGTTCTATCTTACTCATGTCTTCCGCTTGCTTTTGTATCATGGAGGAAGCTTGGATTGCTAAGATCTTTGTTGGTTCTTGTCCCTCTTTGCTTTGAATGGTGTCTAGGTAATTCTCTTCGGAGTCAAATTCTGGTTCCATTTCTATACTCTCATATTCCTCTTTCCATTCTTTTTCCAAGATTTCCCCTTCTTCTACTTCTTGAAGGACAACCATATAAAGATTTACATCATAGACTTCCTCATCTATGCACTTGTTCATTGTCAAGACTTCCTCATTCACGCACACATCTAAGGTGGCTAAGATTTCCATCCACCCATGCGGTTCAAAGGTCTCATCCAAAAAGATTTGAGGCATGTACCTTGGGTCCTCTACTGGTCGGTAGTTAGGATGTCCTATAGGCCACATTTGTCTTTTACTGTCCTCTTTCTTGGCTTCTTTGCACATCCTAACTGAGCGTCCTTGTGCATCCATGATTGATCACTCGATCCAGCACTATGAATGGATAGGTCATCTTCCTCCTTGTTTATGGGATTCCATTGTAGTGGAGGGACGTCTTTGTAGGAAAAGGTGTGCAAGTTTATCTTGGTTGTATTTCCTTGATGTTGTAGGTACAATGAATCTCTTCCCCAGTCTTGCACTACCCGCATTTGTCTCATAAAGGGTCGTCCTAATATCATCTCATAATTATTAGCTTTTTCGAATCTACAAATGGCTAGTGCGTGCTCAAATTCAACTCCACAGGTCGTTAATTTGATTCTTTCCAGTATTCCTAGGGGTTTCTCCACATGACCGTCTACTAATTGGAGCTTCATGCGTGTGGGTCGTAAGGCAGGTTTTCCCCATTTCTCCCAAATATCCTTGGTGGCAATTCCTACCCCGGCTCCCGTGTCTAGGATAGCCTTGCTCATGTACCCATTGTAAGTGACAGGTAGACACGTATTACCTTCGTCTCCTTCACTGAACTCTCCCACTTTATCAACTGGGATTTGTATCTTAGAAGTGTTTTCTTTTCGCCTTCCTTCCTTTTCTTCCTTCTTTGGCTCTAATTCTAATTGACTCGCTAATTGTCTCCATAATTGTGGCTTAAGTTGAAGTAACTCTTCCACAGTCAATTTGCATTGTACTTTTATTTTCTTTAGTTCCACTAGATTGTGTGAACTCTTTTCTGAGTTTCCTTTTCCTTTTCCATGTACTGTGGGTGCTCGTATTATTATAGACTCCTTTTCGTATTCTCCCATGTAATTAGGTAAGGTTGAAACACTCAGGGTTTCCTCTCTATTTCTATTGAGTCTTGATACTTCCTCATATACTTCCTCCAAGTTGGGATTTGGTTGATAAACTTCCACATCTATTTCCTCAAAAGGAGGCTTCGATACTCCATTTTTCTTCCATTGTTCTTCTCAGAGTCTATTCCATAATTCCTTCGGCCATTCTGCCTCTAAGTCCGGTATTATTGACACATGTTCATCTTGAATTTTCATTTGTTCACCTTTTTCATCCTTCCTTCTAAGTTGTTTACCTTTGGATTTGACACATTCTTCGTATTGATCATCTGCTATCCTTGTCTCTGGCAGAGGTGGGATAGCCTTTTCTAGGTTTGCTTGTGCCACCTCTATAAGCTTTCTACATATCGCTAGTCTTTCTTTTTCTAATTCCCCTTGTGGGTAAAGTTTTTCATGTTGCTCTACATTCGGACCCATCTTAATTCTAGCTTGGTAAGCTTTCAGCCACATGTCTAAGTTGTCTAGTTTTGGGTCAGCTAGAATTGATCCTGGTTTCTCTATCTCTTGCACAAGTGGTGGCACTAGAATCTCTTCCCGAATCCTTTGTTCTTTATGCTCATTCTTGTTTCGGGTTTGTTTTTTATTTTTTTGACTCTCATTTTTCAGCCATTTATCTTTGAGTTTTTCTCTTCTTTCCTTCCATTTTTGTGCTTTTGTGTTCTGGGTACTCTCACGTGGGTCCTCAGAATCCTCAACTATCTGAACTTTAGGGCTTACTGTTTTATCGCTCTCTTGTTCCTGTTCTGGTTGTTTTCCTTTTTGTTGCCTTGTCTAAGCTCTCATAATGGCTTTTAATGGCACTGTATACTCCTTATCACTTCTAGATCCCTCTATTACTTCAATTACATTGATTGGTGCAGTATCTTTGACTTTGGTTGGATTCTTAGGACAGTCCCTGAAAAGATGTTCCTTTCCGTAATCATTGCAATATCCTTCCCAAGTCCTAGGTGGTGGTGGATTGTAAGGTCGAGGGCACTCTCTAATAAAATGGTCTCCTCCGCATCTATAACACGGTCCTCTTGGCACAAGTGGTCTAATGGTTGGTCTCATGGGTGGTTGTGCTTTAGGAGCGGTATACATTAGAGTTGCGGCCTCTGTTCCATAGCTCTGGTCATAGTTTTCATATCCATAATAAGCCGAAACATAGGTTGGTTCGTAATCTAAGATGTTGGCTTCATATGGGTAGTAATCTCCTGGTGGCAGCTCATATCCAGGGTTAGCTCATTCCATATTGATTGTCGATGATGTTGGCACTATGGCTCTTTACAAATTTTCTTCTGGCTGGGCATACTTCATAGGTACTACCTGTTGAGGTTGTGATAGTTGGGGTCCTAACACTAGTTGTGGTGGTGGATACGGTGCCTGTTCATATGGTCTTGGTGCTCCTGCTAGTGTTGGATAGGGATTGTATCTGGGCCTCTGTTAGCAGCGGACAAGGAACTGAAGGACTAACGAGGCATGGCAGTCAGAGAAGAGAGTCAGAAGGGAGAGAAGGCGCAAGCAGACAAGGGAGTCAACGAAGATCTGGCAAATAGGCCAATAATTTTCCTCATGAAGAAGCAAGTACGAGCACTCACGCAGATCTAGCACTAAGGCAACCTTTAACTTTTCAAAACCTCTACACCAACTAAAAGTGATTCTCATCACTAAACACCATTGTAAATACCATTTCATCTTTTTGTAGCTCCATTTTGTGCAAGCCAAGGAGTCCTTGAGCTTGAGGAGCCTTAGAAGTATCTACCTGCCAATTTTCGTAATTTTTAGATCTCGTTTGAGCCCTCAAATAAGCCCTGGAACCTAATTTTTAACTAGGCCGGACACTAGGTCTGAACAAGGCCAAAGCTAGTCAAAAACTATAAAAGGAGCTAGAGAGCTCATTTTTGAGATTAGATTGTAATTGAAACAAACTTGTAAGAGCTTTTAAAAGTAATCTAAGAACTCCATTGATTCTCTCTCTTTGTCTTGCCGTGTGTGCGCGTGTGCGCGTGTGCGTGTATGTGTGTGCATGTTTGTGTGCTTCTCACTCACGCACTTGTGCCGCCACTTGCTCGAGGTCTTCATACCATCCTCACGTCTTCCCGGATTGACATTAAAGGAGGTGCTACTCATCACTGAGCTACACCAAATTTTGGCGCCGTTGCCGGGGATCGAGCTTTGAGGACGAGCGTGTGATGGTAAGACGTAGAGTTGACGCCATCTTCACCATCTTCATCACCATCATCAACATCACCATCTCCCACCTCCATCTCCATCATCATGAAAATTTTCTGTTTTTTGATCATATCACCTTTCCCACCTCATTTCCCTCATTTCACTTGTGAGAGAGAGCGAGAGAGCGATATTGTGTGTGCGGATTTTGCATGTTTCTTGAGTTTCATTGCAGGTCTTGCTGTATCATCATCCTCAGCACTCTGCGCAGGTACGAAAAACTCAGAAACTGTCTCGCGGTCGCAGGCTTCTGTCGATCGCGACTGACAGAAATTTTTGGTTTTTTACAAAATTGAGTGCACCACTAGAACAAGCACAAGGAGCACATCCTAAAACATTAAAAACAGTAGAAAAATTCCGAGGTTTTCTGTCAATCGCGACCGACAGCCTCTGTCAATCGCGACCGACAGATCCTGTCAATTGCGACCGACAGACCCTGTCAATCGCGACCGACAGACCTCCACGATCGACTGACTGCCACGTAGGACCCTGTCAATCGTGATTGATACCGTCGATCGCGATCGACAGACACGACCGACACCTCTGTCAGTCGCGATTGACACCGTCGATCGCGACCGACTGAAATTCAACGATTGATTGACTTTTGCGCGCTGCCACGTGTCCATCGCGACTGATAGGCCCCCGATTGACTGAAATTTCGGCGAAAAATCCGGAAAACGTGTCGATCGCGATTGATACTGTCGATCGCGATTGACAGCCACGATCGACTCTGTCGATCGCGATTGACACTGTCGATCGCGACTGACAGCCCCGACGGACACCTCTGTCAATCGCGATTGACAGACCTGTCGATCGTGATTGACAGGCTTTTTCGGCCAAAAATTAGGGTTTGTTTTTGTTCAAAATTGGGGATAAATTTTGGGGCAAATAG
Source organism: Ceratopteris richardii (assembly GCA_020310875.1). Taxonomy (NCBI): domain Eukaryota; kingdom Viridiplantae; phylum Streptophyta; class Polypodiopsida; order Polypodiales; family Pteridaceae; genus Ceratopteris; species Ceratopteris richardii. The sequence continues at coordinate 95,370,176 of CM035426.1, forward strand.
TCAATCCATTGGCATAATTGGAGGTTCCTACACTTGAGATTTGGGAGAAAACCCTAGGATCTGTCAGGGGTCTTTAGAATTGTTTTCCTAAAAATCACTATGCAAGTTAGTGTGTGTGCTACAGGAATGGAAATCATTGGTTCTGTCATTGGAATTTAAATCTTTAAGCTAACTTTGGAACTCTTACAGATCTATTGAGAGCATCGAAAGGCGTTCTAAGAAAGAGTAAGTGCAAGCTTGGGAACACACTTCCTGGGCACTCAAGGGCAACCAAGCAGGAAACAAAAGGTTGGAAACTTTTAACCCCCTCTGTCAATTCATAGTTTAGGCTAAGAACGACGAGAGGTAGGAGTAAGTCCGAGCGACAATAGGCAGGTATCAAGTTGAAGACTACCTAAAAACTCAAGTTCAAGCTAAAAACCTAATCTCTGTACTGTCGATAACATAAAGGAAAAGAACCTAACGTGGAACGATCTACCTAAAAGCACGAAGAACACTCAAGTATTCCTGACGACGTAATATCAGACAAGACCTTAGACACGATAAATAACTAAAAAGAATCAAGTGACTTATACCAATTGATCGGCAACGAGGTTGTACTCTGGGCAAAGAATTGGGCTACTTAGATAGGCATATGAACCTTAGATCAGGACGACATCTAGTAAGGGAGAGACAAAGCCTTAGATCTTCAGAGGCTAGTGTTAACCACACTGCTAGGTCTTGGGCCCAGCAGTTGAGCCACCACTCGCACTACCCTAGCTCTGAGACCAGTGAGTCAGAGATGTCTCAAGGCATGGACAGACCTACAAGAAGTTCAGGAGTGCCTTACTTGTACAGGGTAGAAGGCCCTTACAAAACACAGCTGGAATACCTTAGGACCAACCGATTGGGTGCTCGCATCTATGAGGACGGCCTAGGAAGATCTATGGTACAGATTAAGAATCCTGATCAATCCATAGGACTAGAGCACCCAGCAGTCAAGTTTGAAAACGGTGCATACTTGGACAAAGAAGGAACCATATACGTAGTCACCAGTCACCCAGACAGGACAGATGAATTTGGGAATGTAATCTCAGAGGCGGACTTAGGGGACTTAGAGCAAGGAAACATGGGTGTGGAACCTAGAACCCCCCGAGGCAAATCTGTTCTCACTAGGATTATCACACCTGAGTGGATTCCCCAAGACAACAAGAGCATAGAGTTGCTCCTCAATCGAGAGACTGACTAAGCCTTCTGGAGGTATAAATCTAATCAGCCAACTGATATAGGAACTATCATGATCTATGAGTTTAAGGATCCGGATAGCCCAGGTAGAGTGACCTATTTAGATCACACTTCGGAAAGGATCTTTGTGGTGACAGAAAATGATAGGCATGCTTACACTTGGAAGGGTGAATTCATTTTCGCTCAACCAAGATCGAATGTATCCTATGGTCACCCTGGAGCTGGAACATCCCAAGCTCATGGAACTCAAAGAGACAGAAGTAGAGATAGACCAGAAGTAATCTTTGCCAACCCAGTGGGCAGAGAAAGAACGAGGATGGAGACGAATAGGGTAGAACCTGAGATGCTTAGAGCTCACAGGAACCAAAGAAATGTGGATGGATTCCCTCTGCCGAGACCTAGAGAGCACACAAGAACTTTGAGACCGACCCAGCTCGTTAAGTCCATGAAGAATTACTTTGATGGCACAGGAGATCCATATGATCATGTGGCGGAGTTCAAGCAAGTCTTGAGAGCTGAACAAGTGGAGGATCTATTCACGCAGTACAATGCCTTCGGTCTAACCCTTAGGAACATAGCACTTACATGGTTTCAGCCATTGGATGAGCGGCAGTTCAGGAGCATAGACCAACTCCTAGAGGCTTTCATTGTAGAGTTCTCTAAGAGTGGCATAAGACACAATACCTCCTCATTGATTCACAACTTCAAACAGACCCCCCAAGAGACTGTCAGATTGGCCGGAAGAAGATTTAGACAATATCTTGAAAGGTGCCCTGTTTCGGAGCTACCCACATCTGCTAAACAAGTAGCCTTATTCCTTGATGGATTGCTGAGTACGAAATTGAGATCCTATGTGTATCTGAAGGACCCTAGGACTATAGAAGAGTGTGTACGCATGTGCATTGACATTGAAGATAACCTAGGGGAAGAACTAGAGCTTTCCAAAATCTACAAAGATTCAGATAGTGCTTCTAGTCACTCTTCCACGCAATCCACATCAATTGAGGAACTCGCAGAGAAAGTGGCCCAAAAACTAGGCGTCTCTAGCAAACAAATTCCGAGGTTTGCCCCTGTGAAAAGATGCTATACTTGTGGTGGTGACCACATGTCAAATGTATGTCCCATTATGGCTCAACCCCAAGTAAATCCTAGTAGTCAGTACTGCACCATAGAACGGAGGTACACCAATCACACAGCGCAAGATTGCCCATACAACAAGCAGACAGTTAGGCAACCTTACCCTCAGCCATACCCTCAACAAGGCAGGTACCAGAGTCAATACCCACCACAACAGTACAATAGGCCACAACAAAATTATCAACCACAATATCAAGCCCAACAAAGGCCTCAACCGGTGTTAGCACAACAACCCCCTGCCTCAGCTAATGTGATCCCAGTAAAGTATGCTGTTGCAGAAGAAAACCTGAATAGAGCTATAGTCCCTGTAACACCCTTGATTTCTGAAAGTGACCCGAGTGACCATAGCTTTGATTCCACACATGTTGATAGTCCCCAGGCGTACTACATGCAGTCTCCTGAACATGGTGAGTCCTATTACAGTGAAGAGCCAAATGAACCTAGTTGGGAGTCAGATTATACAAACGTCATGTATACAAACCCCAACCCTCGACCCCAACCTAGGCAGGTACGACCACCATTTCCTAGAGGACCATGCTACCGATGTCAGGGAGATCACTTCATTCGTGATTGTCCCTTACCTCCACCTACACAAACTCAGTCCGTGACGATCCAAGGCTTTTGCCAAGATTGTGGAAAAGAGCATCTCTTACGAGATTGCCCTAAGAATCCTAATAATATGCCAAAAATCACTCCCATTAATGTGATTGGGTTGGTTGTAGATTCCTCAGGAAGTGTCACTTCCACTGCACCAGTACAGGTAGTCACAAGAGCTCAGGCATTGCAGCAAAACCAAGGGGCAAGCCAGGAAAAGGGCCCAGAGGCTAGTGAAACTGAGAGCATAACCAAGAAAAGGACTAGAGCTTGGAAAGATAGTCGGGAAAGAATGAAAAGGCAATGGGCAAAGAAGATGAGTGAACTCGAGGAAAGCGTAAGAGAAACAAGAGCCAGAATAACCGAACTCACAACTCAAACTCCCTCTCACACCACTCCACCACCACCATTCCCATCTCCATCCGACCCACCACCTTCCAACCCGCCTCATACGACTCCACCACCCCCCAAAGTAGGATCAGTCCTAGCAGATCCCACTCCCGAGGACCTAAACATGATGCTTAAAGCATATCAGGCCAGAATCCAAGAAGGGCCAACCATAACCGACCATGAAAAATGCTACCCTAGAGCCGAGCTAGAGCTTGAACGAACTAAAATTTGTGCTAAGATGGTGGAATTGGCTCAAGCCATGTTCGAAGCTAGCCGCCTCTTTAACATCTCTAGCTCAGCTAAGACGCAGTTACACTTTGATGGACTACTAGAAAGAATAGAGAGGCTAATTGCACAATCAAAAAAGGAACCTGCCCCTCACAGAAAGGAAAGGGCAAGAGAACGGATAAGCCAGCCTCTTCAGGAAGCCCATGTGCCTCCTCAAGAAGCTTATCTTTCCCGCCAACAGGTAGATGAGCCTCCCTCGAAAGCTTACGTACCTCCACAGGTTGCCTATATTCCTTCTCAGGGAGCGTATGAGCCTGTTCGGAAAAGTAATAGAATAAGTAATCCTCCCCAGGAAGCTTGTGCTCCAGCCATCTATGAGAACGAGGAGAGAGCCAACGATAGAATAAGCCTTCCTTCCCAGGTTGCTTATGTGCCTAATTCTACGGAGCCAGACACTTCTTCTTCTATGAATCGGTTTGCACCAGACTTCCTACGAGAGATTCAAGAAGACAAATGGGATAACGAAAGTGAAGTCGCCCCTCCCTTTGAACTTGTGGATGATGCACACGACCAATTCCCACAAGACATCCCATCTATTTACGGAGAACATGAGAGTACTCAGTCTCACGAGAGATTGGACTTTGAGTCCAATTCCATACAGGAGCTACCCCACTTCATGGGCCCATGGGAAGCAAAGTCCACGTGTATGAGAGCACCCACAGTCATGGTAAAGAACGACGACTCAGTCTTACCTAGGAACACGGAAGTAGTGAAGAACACCAAGGTGCAGCGCGATCCCACTTTGGAAGAACTGCCTAAGGATAGACCAGAAGCGCGGAAATATGTAGCCAGCCAAGTAACTGAAATTGCAAAACCACGTTCCCGGGTAGGATCCCATAGGACAGTGCCAGAAATTCCCTTGGATAAGATAGGAGATATGTGTGAAGGCGAAGAAGGGAACACCTATCTTCCCATCACCTACCAGGAGTACACCACCAAGGCAATTTTGGACTCAGGTGCAGGAGTTGCAATTGCCACCACTTCCCTATGGAAGCGTTGGGGCAAGCCGGCACTCAGGCCAACGAGAATGAAATTGCAGATGGCCGATGGTCACATAGAGAGACCCCTAGGGTTGTTAGAAGGAATAACTCTCACTACATGTGGTGTTGAGTTCGAGCATACATTTGCTATATGTGACTTTAGCAAAAATCATGCCTATGAGATGATTTTGGGAAGACCATTTATGCGACAGTTGCAAGTGGTACAGGATTGGGGAACCAATTCTTTGTACCTGCAACACTTAGGTGTTATGACCAAAGTGAATCTTAAAGATTACTCTCATAGAGATGTCCCTCCCATCCAATGGAATCCCATCCATAGAGCCAAAGATGATACAGAATTGGTGCATTCCATAGGGTCAGGATCCTCATGGATGCATGAAGACACCCATTTATGGATGTGCAAAGTAGCGGTAGAGGAAGAGAAGAGAGAAAAGGCCAGAGAAATAGGTGCAAACGAAACTCATAGACCCATTCAAGACCCAGCCTATGCACCTGTAGTCTTTCCTGATGAGGAATTCGAACCCCATGGCTGGGCAGAAATTTTAGCAACGATGGACGTAGCCATCAATGAAGAACAATGGACACCTCACTGTGATGAGGATGGCTATGACATTTCAGTCTTCTCCATAGAGCCAATCATGGGAGAGGCAGTTCTAGAAGAATGCGAACCTAGTCCTCATGCATTTGAGGATGCAAGTGACTCCGACCTAGAGTCAATCATTATGGACCCACCATTTGCATCAGATGAAGAATACTTCCATGAAATGGAATGTCAACCCCAGAGACATGGAGAGCTCACAAACGATGTAAGTTTAGCGACACATGTGACCCCGAAGGAAGAAGGGAAGAAACGAAAGAAGAGAGAAGTCTCACCAGAAGAAGAAGAATCTTTGTTTGAGGTCCCAGAAAATTTTAAGAAGTATGAGATAGATGACAGGAGAGTCATGATCAGAATGCCGAAACGAGAGGCACAATCACGAGAGGCCTATGATAACAAAGAAACCACCAAGAAGATAGTAGTGGCCCTAGAAGAAGGAGAGGAGAGATGCACGTACATAGGCCATGACCTAACAGAAGAAGAAGAGCATGCATTAATTGCCTTGCTAAGAGAATATAGAGATGTATTCGCTTGGAGTTACAAGGATTTGAAAGGTGTTGACCCGGACATATGCTCACACACCATTCCCATGACCTCAGATGCTAAACCTTCTAAGCAAAAGCCCTATACATATAATGATAATTATGCTGCTAAGATCAAAGAAGAGATAGATAGACTGGTTGAAGATGGATTTATCTATGAAATTGAGCACACTGAATGGGTATCCCCCATCGTAGTGGTGCCCAAGAAGAATGGCAAGCTACGTGTGTGCATTAACTTGAAGAAGGTTAATGCAGCCACAATTCGGGATAACTACCCGCTTCCTATCATAGAGCATCTCTTAGAAAGAGTGGCAGGCAAGGAAGTGTACAGCTTCCTTGATGGATTTTCGGGCTACAATCAAGTGGCCATTGCTCCAGAGGATCAGCATAAGACAGCTTGTGCCACAGAATGGGGCATTTTTGCCTTTAGAGTAATGCCATTCGGGCTTACCAATGCCCCCGCAACCTTCTAGAGACTGATGTGCCATGTGTTTAAGGAGTTCCTGAGGAAGAGTTTGGAGGTCTATGTTGATGATCTTTGTGCTCATTCCAACATTAGACAAACCCATATCCCCGAACTCAGGCAAATCTTTGACAAATGTAGAGAATATCAAGTCTGCCTGAACCCAGAAAAGTGCATCTTTATGGTCAGACAAGGCAAGATTCTAGGACACATAGTGTCAAAGAATGGCATATCCACTGATGAAGAGAAAGTGAGAGCCATAGCAGAGCTACCTAGGCCAAAGAATGTCAAGGAAGTACAAGCTTTCATGGGGCGTTGTGGTTATTATCGCCGGTTCATTAATATGTACGCTGTCATTGCAAAGCCCATGTACGGACTTCTGACTAACTTTGAGTGGACGGATGAATGTGAGAATTCCTTCCAGGAGCTTAAACGAAAATTATGTTCAGCACCAATCTTGACCACACCAGATTGGAATAAGCCATTCCATGTTCATGTGGATGCATCCAATTATGCTATTGGATGTGTGCTTGCACAACCTACTGGTGAAGGTAATATGGATCTTCCAATTGCCTATGCCAGTAGACAATTGAATGCGGCTGAACGGAACTACACCACTACAGAGCGAGAAGGATTAGGCATGGTATATGCAGTTAAGAAATTTAGACACTATTTGCTTGCAAACAAGTTTAAATTTTTTACTGACCATCAGGCATTGCTATACCTCGTAAATAAGCCATGCAATACAGGAAGATTAGTGAGATGGTTTCTCTTGCTCATGGAATATGATTTTGAGGTTGTGGTAAGGAAAGGTAGGACTCATTTAAGAGCAGATCATCTCTCTAGGCTCACATCAGGAGAAGCCCCACAAGGAGTGTCAGATGACCTTCCTGATGCTTACTTGTTTAATTTGGAAGTGGTGCCGCAATGGGCTAAGCCATTGGTACCAGTATTGACGTACGGGCCTAATCATCCAGTGGTGAACACACGGAATAGAGAGGTTGTAAAATCCCAAAAGTACCACATCTTGGCAGGAAGTATGTACAAGCACACAGATCAAGGGATCTTGGCTTGTTGCGTAGAAGAGGATGAGTACACTAAATGGTTGCAATTAGCACATGTAGGTGCGTTAGAGCAACACTACTCAAAGCAACGAACTTTATAGACCCTAAAGAGACTCGGAGTACATTGGCCAACTATGGAAGCTGATGTCCAAAAGTTGTGCAAGGAGTGCCGAATCTGCTGCACTAAACCACCTGTGGAACACGCCACTCTTTATCAAGTATCCATTGTGCCAGATTGGAGCGAACCTCTAGTATCCTTCCTGAGGACAAACACATCCCCCCCAGACATGACTCTGGCTAGGAAAAGGAGTTTAGAACAAGAAGCCCAGGATTACTCACTCATTGGTAATAATCTATATAAGCGTGGTAAAGATGGTTACCTGAGGTTGTGTGTCCATGAAAGTGAATATCTTAAGATCTTGGAAACTGCTCACCAAGGTGTTGCAGGAGGGCACTTTGGACCAGATCGGGTGATCAAGGCCATACTATTTGCGGGCTTCTGGTGGCCTACCCTTCACATGGATGCACATACCTATGTGAAACGGTGTGAGGTCTGTCAGAGGACTCAGTATCCTATACGTAAAGATGAGATGCCACTGAAACCTATGATGGGTGGACGTGCATTCTCTAAGTGGGGAATAGACTTCGTAGGTCCTATTAATCCCCCAGCTAAGGGTTCTCATGTGGAATACATCATTGTTGCAACAGACTATCTAACTAAGTGGGTAGAGGTAAAAGCCACGACGAAGAACGATGCTCAAACAACTTCCAAATTCTTGTTTGAGAATGTATTCACAAGATACGGGCTACCTATAGAGCTTGTAAGTGATAGAGGCACTCATTTCTTGAACGAAGTGATTGAAAATCTACTCCAAGAATTCTTGGTAATACACAAGAAGTCTGCCCCTATCACCCTCAAGCTAATGGACAAGTTGAGAGCACTAATAAGATCTTATGCAATGTACTGACAAAATTGGTGAACACTAAATGCTCTGATTGGGACAAACAGCTGCACCATGCTGTTTGGGCATACCGAGTGGCCTACAAAACGGTACTCCAAGCCACCCCCTTTCAGATGGTATTTGGCCAAAACGCTGTGCTACCCTTGGAGTTCTTAATACCTACACTGAAAGTAGCACAAGAGCACGAATGGACGGGTCATGAACTCTGCTCTAGACTTTTTGACCTTGAACGGTTAGGAGAAACAAGACTGAGAGCAGCTGCAGGAATCTATGCAGCTAAGAAGAGGCAGAAGGCATACTTTGATGCCCATGTGAAGGATAAGGGCTTGAAAGCAGGAGATCTAGTTTTAGTCTATACACTGAAAGAACACGCAAGAAAGCTAGAAAAGAGAGGCTACGGACCTATGGTCATCAATAGGATCTCCACGAGTGGAGCAGTACAACTACCCACATTAGAGGGTGATGTTCTCCCAAACTATATTAGCGGTTGCAGAGTCAAGTTGTATCAGGAACCCCTCACAGAGGAAATGCTCAGCCGACTCAACACTGCTAAGAAACGCAAAGAGGAAGAAAAGCGAATTAGAGAAGAAGCTCAAGCAGAAGCTTTAGAACGCATCAGAAGGATGAAATTACGAAGGCAAGGTAGAGATCAGCCTAGAACAAATGACTATGCAGATCAAGGATATCATATGGCAATGTGTGCAGTCGCAGGAACAAGCTCACATAGGATAACTGATCGACGTCCTTTCGTAACCTTAGGTATAGGACAAGGAAAGAGTGCAAGGACCGTAAGGGCCTTGATTGACTCAGGTGCAGCCACTAGTGCTGTTAGAATGTCTTACTGTCAAGAGTTGCAGTTAACTGTCAATCCTGTGGAAGCATATCTCATAGGATTGGGAGGCGTGGAAACCCCTTGCATGGGCGAGGTGGAACTTCCCCTCTACATTCACGATGAGGCAATGACAGTTAAAGTACTAGTGTGTCAAGATGAGGACCTCACGGAACCCCTTGTCTTGGGTCAAGACTGGATCTATGACCAAGCAGTCAACTTAAACCTAAGAAGTGGACTTCTTCAGGTATGGGTCAATCATAGTTGAATTACAGTAGAGTTAGGTAATGGAGCACTCAAAGAACTAGGAAAGGCACAGACTCCTGGTCCCTCCAGGAGTACACATGAAGATGACCATGCTGTTCTTGTCCAAAACTATGTGTTGCAGAGGAATGATGGTTGCAAAAAAGGAGTCAGGGATGCAACGGAACTCCCTTCTTTTCTAAAGGCCAGAGGGAGGTGGCAACCAAAGGTGGATCAAAGGAAGAAGAAGCAGAGTACTACCTATGTTGAAAATCAAAAGTACCTGCACAGCAAAATGTCTCAGCAAGTGAAACAAGTGTGGGTGCGGAAAGGCGAACACCCGGTTGCACTTAAGCCAACCACACGGACAAAGCCTCTTATTAGTGACCAACAACCCGATAATAATAAGAAGTCTTTCAGAAGCTCATCTGCTAACGTGAAGTCTATTTGGGTGCCCAAGAAGTCGATGAAGGCCAGCCCACAATCAAGACAAATTTGGGTGCCTAAGGCTTGTTTGCGGGCTCAAATAGCTACACCAAGAACACACCCTACACAGCATGATCCATTCTCTCGCACAGCCTACATCCACTCATTTTCAACACCAAGGCCCATGAGCACGAACAGAATCACTTGTAAATGGGTCCCTAAAAGGCCTCACTTCCAAGCTGACACACCTATAAAGCTCTCGAGAGCCTCTACGGAACCAAGAGCAAAACCCATCCACTGCATTTGGCAGCCCAAGACTTGTAACAAACCCCCGGACCCCAATTGTAAATCCATGACCACCTACTAACCGCTTCACTCTCACTTCACATCATTCCGCTTAGCTCGTAGGCCTACCCAATTCCTAACTACACACACTAGCACCGAGCACCTATTAACCTCTAACCACTCCCGAACTTTAAGTTAATGTTGTAACAAGGGACACCATGTCATTTTTGTGTCCATTGCAATGTTAACATTTATTCATATATTCTCACAGAACCAGCTGCGAAGTTTTCAACATGGTGGAGGCAGCAGGAGCTAGCTCCCAGGCAGGCACCAGCCCCCAAGTGGTGGACATCGAAAGCCTTCCAGTCGAGGAAGAATTAACGGAAAGACCAGTGGCATTACGAGCATTGCATGCCATACCAATCCAGAATCCTCCACAGGGTCACACCATGCCGGTGGGCAAAACCTCACACTGGTTCAGTGATGTTGCTGGAACCCTGGGTGAAGGCACATACATGTGGGAGTCCGAGGTAGAATTCAATGGACGTTGGGGCAGATACCATTTCTTTACCAGGGAGTTTGAAAAGCTACAGAATAATGAAGGACTGAAGTCGATATGGAAGAAGGCTGGGCTTTATGATTACTTCAAGTTCCAACTTCCAAAGCCAGATTTTCTAAGGTGCTCATACTTAATTAGTACCCTCACCCCCAGCAAAGACAAGAAAGGATACAGTTCCTTTGTGCTTCCATCACTCACAAGGGGCAACGAGCTGAAGCGTTTCCGCTTGACTATCAACTTGGTGAGAGAAGCTCTCGATATGAAAGGTATGCATATTCCAACAGAGAAAGAGACTATGGTTCCAGATAGTATGAAGAACAGGAATCTGACGAAATTGAAGGACATGGTTGCGATGACACCCACGATTGCCATTCATTTACGCATGGTCATGCAACATTTCGCATTCCCCGCGCAGGAAAGGTTCACGATGCCTCCCAAAAAGATCTGGTTTAGCCTCTACCTGGCGGATGCTTTTGATTTGACAATCAATATGCCTCACTGGATTATCGACCAGATTCACATGGCTCATCAGAGATGGTATAAGAAGCAAAAGTCTGTGCTGTATGGTTGCTGTGCACTTACAAGAATTGTATACAGATGTCTCGCATATGATGTACCGGTGCAGAGGGCTCTCATTTGGTCCAGAGCTCAGGAGTTTCAACGTAGATTGTCAGCTGTAGGGCCTCCCTCAAAGAAGATGAGAGGCGCTGTCCAGATGCCTTGTGCACAAGCTCGCGGTGCAACCCTAACACTTGAAACAAGCCCAAGAATTCCACGACGAGTGCAACCATTTACTATCAGGTTACCCAGGCACAGCACTGATGGCCCGAACCTTGTGTTTCCACCAGTACCGACTGATCTGGAATTCCCGCATGGATTCACTCTGGAGGATCTAACGGACGAAGAAGTTGCAAGAATCATCGACGCTGTAAATGCGGAAGTTGAAGAAGAGCAAGCCGGTGGATAGCAAACTGCCCCTGACCAAGCCCAGCCCAGCCAACCGGACGTAGTTAATGTGGACGATGAAGAAGAAGCACATGAGGAGGCACAGGGTGGACAATCAGAAGCAGAAGAACAAGAGTATGATCAGGAAGCCCTACAAGTACTGGAAGGTGCCCCAGCCTATACTAACGCATTAAAGAAGCTCTACGATACAATGAACCGAGTCCAAGAGCAACACAGGCTATCATTAGCTGCAGGAAAAGCCCTCATGAACCAGATTCTGGAGGAGGAAGGCGTGGACGAGCAATACCGTGCCACCCTGGAAATGATATCAGATGCTTTGGGAGTCCCTGAAACGGTGCACACTGCACTAGCACAATCATGAAGGACAGAGAAAAGATATGGAAGACGCCCCCCACGAACAGGAAAACGAATGAATGTATTAGGTTCAGGACCACAAGGCACCCCCACAACCACTGGCACAGCACACACTGTTCACGACACCGAGGAAGCCCACACATCGAGTGCACCCCCATCACCTCCCTTGCCACCTTCTCCCCCACATCCGCCCCACTCACCTCCCTCTACCACGGTAACCTCTACTGTCACCACCTCCGAACCCACTACACACACCAACGCACAAACCATCAGTCAACCCACATACTCTATTTCCACTGAAAACATAAGTCTGACCACGGCCACGGTAAACACCACTACTCCGATCACACTTCCTGGGAGTTCACAATTACACACACCCCTATACACGTTCACAACTCTCACCGCAACCACAATCCCCATGTTCACAGTCACTCCCATCACGGCCTCCACTTTTGAATCCATGGAGGTTTCACCCACGTCTGCACCTCTCCCACCCCCCATTTACCCACAATCTCCCATTCCCCCACCTCCCCCCTCACCCTTCTCCAGTACTGCATCCACACTTCCCTTTCCCTTCCCCTTCCCCTCTGCATTCAACACCATTTCTCCCACCATTCCTCTTAATAATGTATTTAATAATATGTATCAATGCATGTCCCAACTTCAACAACATTACCAACACCTCGACAACCAACACACAAGGCTTTTCCGAAGCCACGAAGATCTCCAAGCACGATGTAGGAATCTTGAAGAGCAGAAGCAGCTACTACAACAGCAGCACGTGACATTACAGGAGCAATATGCACAACTAATAGCCAACCCACCCCAAGTAGATGATGAAGAACGACGACACATGGACGAGATGCTACATTCTCAGATCACGGAAACCCTTAAGCTTCGACGGAACTTGGGCCTCCTACGCAAGCATATGTCTACAGCGCTAGAGGAGAATAAACGATTACAGAAACAGAACGAAGAAAATCTGGAGGCGGCCATGGAGGGTTCACCACAAGAGATTGACCCAGAGCGATTCAAGGCAATTCCCTCTGAGAATATGAAAGTGGTGTTAGAAACTCATGCAGATCTCATGGAGGCCCACGCCGCTTTAGAGAAAGAGAGAGATGATTTGCTAAGGCAGTTGGCCACCCGATAGACATCACCCAGCAAGAGCACAACCGTAGAAGATACATCTGAAGAGGTCACTAAACTCCGGGCAGAACTCGAGGAATTACGTAGCAAGGTCATGCAATACGAGCGTCAGGCCTCCCCTCTGGTAGAGCCCGAGCCTGACGATCTTGTGCCAATTGAAGTAGAAGAAACATTCGAGGATCCCTATGTACCGATGCCAACACCCGGGGGTAAGCGAACAGAACAGGGCATGGACACAATTGAAATTGAGGCACCTGAATGGATGCAAAAATTAGAGAAAGTAGCCACGACGCATGATGACAGGGTGGCATTTCAAATCGCACTGATGTCAAAATTGGAAGAGGTTGTAATCAAATCCGATTATTTTCAGAATCTCTCACACCATAGGTGGATCGGCCCATCAGACGACCTGTATGTTCCTTTTTGCGTGCTAATGGCGGATTATAACGCGGAGATCAAGCACCACACCTCAAGGGAACCAACCTCTGCCACACAATTTGCACCTGACGACATCCTAGAAAGTGCCAAGCAGGGACATATTCGCCAACCGACATGGAGAATTCGGCTACTCGAAACCTACCCGGAAATGGTAAGAACATGGAACAACATGCCATTGTACATCAAATATAACCCATGTTATTGCCCTGTATTTCGAAGGAGATCATGGCCGGAGTACACACAAACAGTGCTGACGATTAAAGGATGTGAGAAATGGCTCAATTATGTGTACTTCGCACCCCCTAAGGGCCCACCTACTATTGGATATATGATTTCGACGATTCGACATTAGGGGGTCCGGTTCAAGAATGTACCTGATGTCATGACTCAGATGTGCCTGAAGATTTTCGAACTTATGTTGGTCACCTTCAGGACCTTCAAAAATGTCAAGGAACCGCATCTCTCAGCACTAGGATTTAATGAAGGTAATCAGGACCTTGTATACGACATGAGCACAACCCCATCGATTAATGTTGTGTATGCATGGCACGCTCGCATCAAATATCTACCGGCCTACTTCAAACAAACGTTTGAAGAGATGTTTGTCACGGGATTCTGGGAATATCACTCCGAGATATTCATTCCCAGACCATCCCACCTCTTGCAGTTGTTTGCAGTGGAACAAGCTCTACATTCCGAAAAGCTACGTATACCACATCCAGAGGTTCCCGGGCCGGTAGACTGGGATGCTCTTCTGACAGATTTGGCCAAAGGATTGACAATTGCTGAACATCACTTAGCGCAGGATGTCGTCGAGTACTACATCCAAAAACCCACACAACAAGGGTCTGTTAGGGACGACAGACGCGAGAGAGGGGGTGTGTTAGCAGCGGACAAGGAACTGAAGGACTAACGAGGCATGGCAGTCAGAGAAGAGAGTCAGAAGGGAGAGAAGGCGCAAGGAGACAAGGGAGTCAACGAAGATCTGGCAAATAGGCCAATAATTTTCCTCATGAAGAAGCAAGTACGAGCACTCACGCAGATCTAGCACTAAGGCAACCTTTAACTTTTCAAAACCTCTACACCAACTAAAAGTGATTCTCATCACTAAACACCATTGTAAATACCATTTCATCTTTTTGTAGCTCCATTTTGTGCAAGCCAAGGAGTCCTTGAGCTTGAGGAGCCTTAGAAGTATCTACCTGCCAATTTTCGTAATTTTTAGATCTCGTTTGAGCCCTCAAATAAGCCCTAGAACCTAATTTTTAACTAGGCCGGACACTAGGTCTGAACAGGGCCAAAGCTAGTCAAAAACTATAAAAGGAGCTAGAGAGCTCATTTTTGAGGTTAGATTGTAATTGAAACAAACTTGTAAGAGCTTTTAAAAGTAATCTAAGAACTCCATTGATTCTCTCTCTTTTTCTTGCCGTGTGTGCACGTGTGCGTGTATGTGTGTGCATGTTTGTGTGCTTCTCACTCACGCACTTGTGCCGCCACTTGCTCAAGGTCTTCATACCATCCTCACGTCTTCCCGGATTGACATTAAAGGAGGTGCTACTCATCACTGAGCTACAGCCTCTCTCTGCCTTGCTCTCTAGGTGGATATCCATATGGTCGGTATTGTGGTGGTTGGAAAGGTCATGCCTGCCTATTGAATGGACAATTTTCAGTGGTGTGATTAGTGTATTTTTGTTCTATGTGGAAATACAAAGCGGTTCCTTGTTGGTGCAGTCTGTTGTATGGGTATGTTTGAAGTGCACCGGTCCCTCCTCGCACACACATGCGTATGGGGTGATCTCCTCCACATAGACTACATCTTCGTAGCATAGGCACTCTTTGGGCTGGGTGTTGGTAAGTTCTTTGTCCCTGGACTCCTAGTTTCTTTGCTAATAGCTCCACTAATTCTTCCATATTACTGGATTTGGAAGTAATGGTACTTCGTGAGTCTTCTGATTTAGTCGGGCTGGGTGTGCTCTTGAGGTCCTCAGCTAGGTTATCTTCCAGATCAATGCATTCTTGAAGACATTCACTCAGGGTTTGTAACCTCTTCACGTAAACTAATGTTCTTAGGGTTCCATTCGTGAGTCCATCCAAAAATAATGAAATCATTTTTTGCTGAATGGGTCTCTCAGCCACTGGGCATCTATCCACATACTGATTGAATCTTCGGGCAGCTATTTTCACCATTTCATTAGGGTTCTGTTTAAAACTGTGGATTGAGGACACAGAATTGTGTTTAATCCCTCTCTTTGTGAATTCCCCAATGAATTCTTGAAAGAATTGCTCCATGTTTCCAAATTGATTAGGGTCTAATGGTTGGAACCAAGTTAGAGCCGTTCCTGTGAGGGTGAGTCCAAAAGACTCATACTGCACAAAGAAGTCGTCTACTTGTTCTGCCCTTAGAACTTGTTTAAATTCAGCAATGTGATCGTAGGGTTCTCCCAATCCATCATAATGATTTCTTACACACTTGGCCACTTGGATAGGTCTCAGTCTTCTCATTGGTTCTGGCGATCTAGGCATTATAGGGAAGACAGGAACTGCTGGTCTAACTGGGGGCATTCCCGGTTGTCCTCCTACTGGTGGTCGTGGTCTTACTGGTGGTTGGTACTAGTTACCTACCCCTAGGTGGGCCTGATTGTGTGTTTGCACACTTGGAGTCGCAAATTATACATGGGTACGGTTTGGCACACTTCGTTGGCTGGTTTGTCTTGACGTGGTGTGTTCTGTCTCTTGTTGATCTCCAAAGGGGTTCTGCGAAGTAGTTGCCTGATCTCTCTGAGGGAATACAGGCACACCCATGTATTTCAGTCGAGCCCTGTCCAAGGCACTAACCAACCAGTATCTTCTCTGATTTTTGTCTAGGTATGTGATTCTGTTTTCATCTTCTAGATCCTTCAGCTCATAAAATGTCATAGGGCTTTCTTCTCTTCCAGGAGCCGGTAAGTCTGTTTGAAGCAATAAGTCTGATCCATGGATCATATAGACTTCCAATAGGTAGTCGTCTTGAGGTATCAAGTCTCCTCTCAAGACTCTTGTTACTTGGGATCTACCTCTAGGAGTCATCACTAGCTCTTCAGGGTTTGGTCTTCCTGAGTTTTCTGGTTCCACTAAATCTCCCCTTTCATTGATCAACTCCGAAAATTCGGTCACTATGTAGATGTGACCCATTTTGTCTATGTATGCTCCTCCCTCATACTTGACAGCAGGTCTGGGCACAATTGTGGCATCCATGGAAGTTACCATTCTAGCCACAGATCGGTTCAAGCCATCCAGGTAGATGGGGATCTCCTGGGCATTAGTGGAAACATATTGTAAAGAGGTACGATACTCTCCCTCTACAACGGTCATGAAGTTTCTACTTGGAGCTGGACCTTGCATGTCTTCAGAAGCCATGGGCATCTCCTCCTCTGAGTCACTAGAGGTATCTGAATAGAGAGAGTGGTGACTGACCTGAGCGGCACTCCCTACAGAAGATATGACATTTCTTTGGCTACTTAGCACTCTCCCTGACCTCAAGTTCATTCACCCTCCTAAGGCTCTTTAGGTCTCTAGAACTCTCCTTAAGTGGCTCCTCAAATGCCTCAAGCTTGCCTTACAAATGCTTCAAAGGCTCTGGACAATACCACACTGGCCACGATACGATACCTGAAACCTAGGCGATACGATACTTGTAGCTATAGACGATACGATACTGCACTTGGGTATGATACGATACCGGCTTCCCTGATGATACGATATCACCAAAGTAGACGATACGATACCTGGGATTCTCAGGATACAACTCCAGACGATACGATACCAAATCTAGACACGATACCACACTCGCCGATACGATACTGAAAAGTCAGGCGATACGATACAGAAAACCCTAACGATACGATACCACTTTTTGGACGATACGATACCAAAAAGGGCACGATACGATACTGGAGTTTGCCCCGATATGATACCTGAATAATAGCCGATACGATACCAACCTCCTCAAATGATACGATACCACTACAAGAGGATGATACGATACCAAATTGGTATCGCGATATGACGCCTGAAAGTGGGACGATACGATACTTGAGGGGTTGGCGATACGATACCTTAGGATCGAGGCGATACGATATCAACGGTCCTTATGATACGATACTGAAAATCCAGGCGATACGATACTAGGGTGGGGCGCGATACGATACCCATGCAAGTGACGATACGATACCACCAACTTGCACGATACGATACTGGAATGGTATCGTGATACTAAACTGGGAAAGGGGCGATACGATACCAAAAGTGGACCGCGATACGATACCACGTTGACAAGGAAAGATCGCGATACTAACCCGGCGATACGATACCATGAGTGGTATCGGGATACCAAGGCTGGTGACCGGCGATACAATACTTCGGTGAGTATCGTGATACTAGGGAATTTTTGGTATCGCGATACCAAAAACTCAACCGATCGCCATACTCAAGCCAAAATACCTCCAAATGCAAAAATTTTTACACCCCCTTGCTTCTCTCTCAACCCTCCTCACTCCTAGCCTACTGTCTCTTTCAAGAAACCTCAAAAAACAAACTGTTTCCCCCCCGCGATACTGAATGTGCACTTAATCACGTGTTTGTGCACTTTTAGTGTGTTTTTGACAAGGAATTCTTGTTGACTCTTACCTTTGTGGTGTCCTGATTGCAGCTTGAGCTCAATGCCTAGCCTTGTTAGCCTGTAGCACGCGATACCACACTCACGATACCGGTCGCTGCTCGCACACGATACCAAGATGCAAGAATGTGTCAAATGAGTCAATTTTTTTGGTTTTTATACTTTTTCATGATAGAAACTGAACTTCACTAATTTTGGCAAATTTTTTGGGCTTTTTCTTGGTCTTGACCTACTCCTACTTCACTCCTCTCCTTCTCCCCTCTCCTTCTAACCTAACCCTAACTCCTCTTACTCTCCCTTCCTACTAACCCTAAACCTAAAAACTCCTTACACACACCTCCGTGATGTGAAGTAACCAGTGCCCTGGTGATTGACTACTTGCCACGGAACGAGTTCACTTCTACAAGTACGATTTCATCACACTCGATCTATAACCATCACGAAGGCACCTTGGCTGAGTGTTCCCCGACAACGGTGCCAAAAACGTGTGTACCTAAGTCAAGAAGAGTCAAGGACTTGTGCCAAAGAGACTATACCTCATTTGCAACACAAGTGCATATAGTGGGAAATTGACACACGTTTATATGTCAATCCGATCAAACGACCTAACCAAGTGTATGAAGACATGTGCACACATGATGGAAAATGAAGTGGTTTAGCTGATATGCATGAGAAAAGACTAATCCACCTCTCAAACTCACTGAAAGACTGAAGGTGTCTGCCGAGATACCTTTTACATCAGTTTTCAGTGAATCAAGGATTTCTCCCATCTCTGAACCCCGAATATAGTCAATAGAGTACTCGTTTCGAAGCTCTCGACGAGACGCATCTATTGAAAGTGATTTCACTTGATTTTGACAACCCTGCTTCAAGTTAGGACCAAATTAGTGAATGGCAGGAAGCACCCACACTCACGCCACAACTCCTACAAGCTCACACACACTACAGTAGCTCAAAAACAGTGGGGAGGGGTAGACAACAATCCTACACACACATTCCAAGCATTACACACACATGCAAGATCAAAGAGAAGATGGAAATATGCAAGAAAGAGGCAAATTCGAAATTTTTGGAGAGCTCCTTCTTCACAATGGCAAAAAGTCTCTACACAGAGTCACAAAGTGACTTATATACATGTGCCCTAAGTTTGGTCCTTTCACACAAGGGACCGGCACTTTATTCCAAAGAAGTGAATTTCCTACTAATTTACAAGGGATATTTTACAACAGGTTGGGATTATGTAACTTAGAGGACTCCTCTAGTGCATTTACATGGCTTTGAGGGGATTCTCTAAGACCTCGAAAAAGAAAAATTATGCCCATTAATTTGAAAATTTTGGGGCTCTTCTCTTGTGCTTCTTTACTCTGCAACACCATGCTAGAACAAAGCATATCGAGGTACATTATCACTTCATCAGAGAGAATGTATTAGCAGGTGATATTGATCTTGTTTATGTGAGAACAGATGAGCAAGTTGTTGATACTTTCACCAAAGCACTTGGAGCTGAGAAGTTGAAGAAGTTTCGGGCGATGCTTGGATTAAGGATATGGCATTGAGCTTGAGGGGGAGTGTTGAGATATCAAGCTCAACATGGGATGATCCAGGATGACACGTACTAGTTTTTCGTTTCTCTGCCATGTATAGTGGTCACGCTGGTATATGTCAGGGATACTCCATTGAGCTTTATTAGATTTATCTATCGAGAGTGATGGCACATTTGTTCCTTGCCAGCTCACTCATTCGTGGACATTAGGTTTTTGCTTATGTACTAATCTTTATATATTGCACTTGTTGTATGCTTGTTTTTAGATCATTCTTGTACATTCCTTTTCTATGTAATAGAAGAAGAAGAAGAAGAAGAAGAAGAAGAAGAAGAAGAAGAAGAAGAAGAAGAAGAAGAAGAAGATCATTCTTCGTTGCCTCAATTTGTGTGTGTGCTCCATCCTTGAGAGTGAGAGTGTGTGTGTGAGCTCTCTTCCTTATCTCCTTACTCTTGACATAAGGCGGAAACCAATGCATAGACCTTGGCATACCTTGTCATCCGAGTCACCAAAGTCACCAAAGGCACCGTTGGCTTCACGCGAGGGAGGACCTCAACGATCAAGGAATATAGAGGTTCCTGGTACTTCCTGAGAGGTCACCCATCCTAGTACTGCTCCCCCCAGAGCTCCCTTAACCGTGGCAATCTCTTGCCACTAAGCTACACTCTTGTGGTGTCTGAACAAGGGGAAAGACTAAGATTTTCATTACCTTGAACATGTTTTGGTCCCTCAAAGCTTCATTCTTTGCTTTCAAAGCCTATTTTTGAAGCATTTTTGGGTGTCTTCTTGGAGCCATTTTGAAGTACTTCCGCGCATAGTTCTCTTCACACAGGTCCAAGAACATCAAGAAGAGTGTTATTTGTACTTCTACGACAATAAATATCAACCTTTGGGGCTATGTTTTCAGCCACACTCACAAAACTACATGTTTCTTGAAAGATTTCAGTTTTGGTGGGAGCAGCCGCTGCAAATTTATGCAGATTTTTTGAGCCTAAAATATCAGAGTTGATAGACACTTGCAAGTGTTATTGGCTAGTTTTTGGGCTGTGTATTCAGCCTTTAGTATCATTTTACTACATAGATTGAGCACATACACACTATGTACACTTCTGTGGATACCACTTATGTACGTCCATGTGGTCATTGATATAGCGGTTATGTTCTTTGCATAAAGCCTTTTACATTTGATAAAGAGGGTCTTGATGAGGTTTTCTTAATTGGGAGACACCCAGATGTCGGGGTCTCTTCGGTGATGCAGGTGGAAGAAGCAAGTACGGACACACATGCAGATCTAGCACTTGATGGAGAGTGTTAATCTCCAAAAGAATAACCTACTCTTGAATTTAGAACACCTCTATATCAAGAGTAAGTCAAAACCTTCACTAAATTAGAGGTCCAATCTCCAAATTATCAAAAGTTAACAAATTCTGTGAAGAAGATAAAACACAGAAAGTCTGCTGCACAATTTCTTCTCATTGACTTATCAAACATGTAAAGTTTTCTATGACATTTTGTATGGAGTGTCGCCTAGAGATTGCGCACCTCCTCCAAGTTAAAGTTCTCAAAAAGGTTTAGTATAACTTGAGAAATCAACTTCACAAGTTACCTATGTCCAAATCTGTACTTCTGAGAAGTCGATTTGACACCCCTAACTTCTTAACTTTGGTTCTCACAATGTCGAACCCGTTTTACCAAATCCTTTTGGCTGAAGATAGCTTATCTCTCAACTTAGATTTTGAGCTATCATATGTGTAAAACTTTACACTGTGCACTGAGCACTACTCATTTCTTTGGACTCGAAATGTGCGCCTGTTTCAGAGAACTGTGAACACTCAACACATGTGAATGTTCCTACTAGCAATTCTCTTAACCTGTTTACAATTAGACTCTGAAATTCAAGTCACAAACTCATTAACTAACAACTTAGATATCCTCAAAAGGATTTCACAAATGATCTACCACAGACGGAGTAGACGCAGAAACATCGGGCGCAACATTTCTTTCATTTCAGGAGAAGACTACAACTGAAAAGTGAGAGAGACTTCAACTCCTTTCTCATCTGTCTATTGACATTTACAATCACTAATATCTCTATTCCTATGCTCATACATAGTCTCTCCTTGTCTTCTCTCTATATCCCGACATTTTCCAAAAGTATTTATAGGCAAATTTGTACAAGTCTATGACTAATCAAAGATCTAAGTGAACTATGTACATATGTGTACATTCCTCACATACTCTGAATGTATCTTCCTTCCAAGCTTCAAGAGTTGATCTCATCCTTCATTCTTTAGTCTTCAAACATTCAATTGGTGATTGATCTGCACCAACAGCTCCCCCTCAATCATCAATTGAGGTTTTCTCCTTTCTTCTTTATACCTGCCATGTCTTTAAACTTCTGTAGCTTTGGTCCATCCAAGCTCTTTGTAAGCATATCAGCTATCTGATCTTTTGTTGAAGTATGTATGACTTCAATCTCCTTATCCATCACTTTCTCTCTTAGAAAGTGATACTGAATCTCAATGTGTTTGGTCCTGGCATGGAAAACAGGATTAGCAGCTAAGTACAATGAACTCATGTTATCTCCATATATAATTGGTACCCCATGCACAATGTCAAAACTCTTCATCAAAGTCTTGAGCCAGATTACTTCCTTTGCAGCTTCAACCATGCCTTTATATTCTGCTTCTGTAGAAGATAAAGCAACTGTATGTTGCTTCTTGGAACACCATGAGATAAGTTTATCTCCCACATAACACATGTATCCAAAAGTTGACCTTCTATCATCTGGATTACCTGCCCAATCTGCATCACTATAAATTTTGATATTTGTATCTGAGGTAAACCCATAATACAAACCTTCATTGAGTGTACCCTTAATGTACCTCAACACTCTTTCACCTGCAATCCAATGCTCTTTCCTAGGACAATGCATGAATTGAGACAAAACTCCAACTGCATATGATAAATCAGGTCTAGTTAAAGTAGCATAGATAAGGCTACCAATCAAACTCTGATATTGTCTCATGTCCTTGAATTCTTCACCTCCAAACTTACTCAATTTGTGATTCACCTCCATTGGTGTAGGTGCTACCCTGCAATCATCCATTTTAAACTTGATTAACAAGTTCTTCAAATACCTTTCTTGGGTCACAAATACTCCATGTTGAGTATATGTAATCTCCATGCCCAAGAAGTATGACAAGTTTCCCAAGTCACTTATCTTGAACTCCTTTTCCATTTGCTTCTTGAGTCTTTGTATTCCTTCTTCATCTGTACCTGTAAGGATTATATCATCAACATATATGCACATGTATATGAAACCATTATCACTTGCTTTGACAAGCAAGCTACTATCTGCTTTAGACACCTGAAATCCAAGTTCCTTTAGGAACTTCACAAGTCTATAGTTCCATGCCCTTGGGGCCTGCTTCAAGCCATACAAAGCTCTCTTGAGCTTGCACACATGATCTGGATACCTTTTATCTCTGAACCCTTGAGGTTGCTCCATGAACACATCATCTGAAATATAACCATTCAAAAAAGCATTTTTCACATCAAGTTGACATAACTTCCAACCTTTACATGCAGCAATAGCAATAAGAGTCCTGATGGTTGTCATCTTTGCCACAGGACTATAAGTCTCATCATAGTCAACACCATAAGTCTGAGCAAACCCTTTGACAACAAGTCTAGCTTTGTATCTAGACACACTTCCATCTGCAAATCTCTTGGTCTTGTAAACCCACTTGCATCCAATGATTTTCTGACTATTTGGTTTTGGAACCAAGTCCCATGTTTGATTCTCCAATAGTGCATCATATTCTTCCTGCATAGCTTTCTCCCATTTTTCCTTACCTTTTGCCTCTTCATATGTAGAAGGGTCTTCATCTGTATTCACCATATAAGCATAATCTTTTGTGGCCAAAAATGAAGTATCATAGCTATACCTTGTAGGTTGCCACTTATTCCTTGTAGACCTCCTAAGCTCTCCACTTCTTGAGGTTTCTGGTTCTTCATATTCAGGATCAAATCTTGGTGTTTCTTCCACTTCAACCTGCACTTCATTATTCTCTTGTTCATTAAATATCTGAACCTTTGATTTACCTTTCCTTTGGTTCACTTCTTCTTCATCACCTGTATTGATATTGACTATACCTGCATACCAAGTACTTTGCTCATCAAATGTAACATCTTTAGAAACCATGAATTGTTTTGTAGATGGACTCCACAATCTATAGCCCATCTGCTTATCATCATAACCAATGAAAACATATTTTTCAGCTTTAGGCTCCAACTTGTGCCTTAATTGTGATGGCACATATGCATATGCCACACATCCAAAAACTCTGCAATGATCCAAGGTAGGTCTCTTACCCCACCAAGCCTCATATGGTGTCATACCCTGCAAGGCTTTACATGGTAACCTATTGACCAAATAAGTGGCTGTATTTACAGCCTCAGCCCACAAATAATTAGGGCAATTTTTCTCCTTCATCATGGATCTTGCAAACTCAACAAGTGTTCTATTTCTCCTTTCTGCAACACCATTTTGTTGAGGAGAGTACCTGCAAGTAACTTCCCTTTTTATACCTGCATTCCATAAGTAATCACTGAACTCATTAGAGAAATACTCTCCCCCTCCATCTGACCTTAATCTTTTCAACTTATGACCTGTAATTCTTTCTGCATATGCATGATAGTGTTTAAATGTATTAAACACTTCTGACTTATCTTTGATCACATAGATAGTGATCCATCTAGTAGCATCATCAACATAAATCACATAATACCTTGACCCATTTATACTGAAATCTTTTGATGGTCCCCACACATCTGTGTGTACCAACTCAAGCTTCTCTGAGTGCATAAAACTATGCTTGGAGTAAGAATTCTTATGAGCCTTACCTAATTGACATGCCTCACATTTGTATGTCATATGTTGACCTGCAACATTAGGCAATCCAAGCACTGAACCATTGTTAACCATATCTTTAATACCTCTTTCATTGAAATGTCGAAGCCTCTTGTGCCAAAGATCTAACTCAGAGATCTTATGTCCTCCATATGTGAACATAGCATGACCAATATTGCCTTGAATCTTCAATGTAAATAATCTTCCTTCCTTTTTCCCTGAAACAATCTGTTTATACCCTTGGCTAGGGTCTTCCACATATACTCCATCATTAGTGAACCTTACTTCATATCGCTTTTCAACAATTTGTCCTACACTTATCAAATTTTTAGGGATTGTAGGAACATACAAGACCTTACTCAATAAGGTGCTACCATCCTTGGCCTTCACTGATCCAATTGACTTCACATTGTGCTTTGTGTTGTCACCTGTTTGAACAACATGATTAAAAACATTATTCTCCAAATCAGTCATCAAGGATATATTACCACTCAGGTGATTGCTACACCCTGAGTCAATGTAGAAAACTCTTTGATCTTCACTCTGCCTTTCACAAGTTGCATTCATTATCAATGTTGAATCCTCCTTTTGATCTGAAGCATAATTGTAGTAGGTGTTGTTATATTGTTGACTTTGGAATCCTCTACCTGCATTTCTTCCAAAGTAACTCCTACCACCTCTGCCTCTGAAATTACCTCTTTGATTTCTGCCACCTCTTCCTCTTGAATTATAATTTTGATTGTATCCACTATTATTCTGATTATTATGCCAACAATCATTAGCTAAGTGATTTGTCTTACCACAAATCCAGCAAGCTTTGCCTCCATCCTTGTTGTTTCTGCCTCTTCCTCTACCTTTGCCACCTCCTCTTCCTCTTAGGAAGTTGGCTTGAGTAGTTGTTCCTTCATCTTCACCTGCTTGTTGTTTTCCTTTTCTATTCTTCTTCTTGTCCTTTGAGTACATTGCATGACCTGCACTCTTGTCACCATCTCCTTTAACATCCTGCTCAAATGTTAGCATATGACCTAGCAATTGATTTAAATCAGGAGTGAAATGGTCAAGTGATAATTCTGTAGACAGAATGAATGGCTTCCATTTGTCATCACCTCTCAAACCTGTAAGGATTTGCCTTACCAATTTATCCTCCTCAATGTCCTCATCAACAGCTCCTAATGCATCTGCAATGTCTTTCATCCTTGTTACATAGTCTGAAATAGATTGAGAGGCCTTCTTCTTAAAAGTTGTAAACTCTGCCCATAAGGATGCCTTCCTTGACTTTGTAGTATTCTGGAAATGCTCCTCCAAAGCATTCCAAATATCAGTTGCACTTTCAAGACCTCGAATATGAGGTAACAAGTAATCATTGACTGCCATATAGATAATGCTCCTAGCTTGAGCATCTTTTTTCATCCAATTTTTCAAATCTGCTAACTCTTCCCTAGTTGGAACACTAGGATCTCTGAACTGTGGCTTCTCTTCTTCTCCTGTGATGTAAGCAATTAAATCTTTGCTCATAAGATGAGCTTCCATCCTCATTGACCATGCAGGATAGTTTTCCCTATCCAATTTCTCTATCTGTAGAGAATCTCCCATCTTGTGTCTACCTGTGTATTGAAACCTTCAAGCTTTATAAACAATATATGTACCTTTACTTCGAATTAGACTCCTTTTGTCCTTCTTGATGTCGTATAGTCTCCTCCTCTTGCTTTGCCTTCAAACTTTCACCTTTTAGTTCTTCAACTGTTAAATTTCTTGAATCTGCAGCAGTCGGGACCTTCCTTTCCTTGATTTGATGTCTCCTGCTCTGATACCACTGATGGAGAGTGTTAATCTCCAAAAGAATAACCTACTCTTGAATTTAGAACACCTCTATATCAAGAGTAAGTCAAAACCTTCACTAAATTAGAGGTCCAATCTCCAAATTATCAAAAGTTAACAAATTCTGTGAAGAAGATAAAACACAGAAAGTCTGCTGCACAATTTCTTCTCATTGACTTATCAAACATGTAAAGTTTTCTATGAAATTTTGTATGGAGTGTCGCCTAGAGATTGCGCACCTCCTCCAAGTTAAAGTTCTCAAAAAGGTTTAGTATAACTTGAGAAATCAACTTCACAAGTTACCTATGTCCAAATCTGTACTTCTGAGAAGTCGATTTGACACCCCTAACTTCTTAACTTTGGTTCTCACAATGTCGAACCCGTTTTACCAAATCCTTTTGGCTGAAGATAGCTTATCTCTCAACTTAGATTTTGAGCTATCATATGTGTAAAACTTTACACTGTGCACTGAGCACTACTCATTTCTTTGGACTCGAAATGTGCGCCTGTTTCAGAGAACTGTGAACACTCAACACATGTGAATGTTCCTACTAGCAATTCTCTTAACCTGTTTACAATTAGACTCTGAAATTCAAGTCACAAACTCATTAACTAACAACTTAGATATCCTCAAAAGGATTTCACAAATGATCTACCACAGACGGAGTAGACGCAGAAACATCGGGCGCAACATTTCTTTCATTTCAGGAGAAGACTACAACTGAAAAGTGAGAGAGACTTCAACTCCTTTCTCATCTGTCTATTGACATTTACAATCACTAATATCTCTATTCCTATGCTCATACATAGTCTCTCCTTGTCTTCTCTCTATATCCCGACATTTTCCAAAAGTATTTATAGGCAAATTTGTACAAGTCTATGACTAATCAAAGATCTAAGTGAACTATGTACATATGTGTACATTCCTCACATACTCTGAATGTATCTTCCTTCCAAGCTTCAAGAGTTGATCTCATCCTTCATTCTTTAGTCTTCAAACATTCAATTGGTGATTGATCTGCACCAACAGCTCCCCCTCAATCATCAATTGAGGTTTTCTCCTTTCTTCTTTATACCTGCCATGTCTTTAAACTTCTGTAGCTTTGGTCCATCCAAGCTCTTTGTAAGCATATCAGCTATCTGATCTTTTGTTGAAGTATGTATGACTTCAATCTCCTTATCCATCACTTTCTCTCTTAGAAAGTGATACTGAATCTCAATGTGTTTGGTCCTGGCATGGAAAACAGGATTAGCAGCTAAGTACAATGAACTCATGTTATCTCCATATATAATTGGTACCCCATGCACAATGTCAAAACTCTTCATCAAAGTCTTGAGCCAGATTACTTCCTTTGCAGCTTCAACCATGCCTTTATATTCTGCTTCTGTAGAAGATAAAGCAACTGTATGTTGCTTCTTGGAACACCATGAGATAAGTTTATCTCCCACATAACACATGTATCCAAAAGTTGACCTTCTATCATCTGGATTACCTGCCCAATCTGCATCACTATAAATTTTGATATTTGTATCTGAGGTAAACCCATAATACAAACCTTCATTGAGTGTACCCTTAATGTACCTCAACACTCTTTCACCTGCAATCCAATGCTCTTTCCTAGGACAATGCATGAATTGAGACAAAACTCCAACTGCATATGATAAATCAGGTCTAGTTAAAGTAGCATAGATAAGGCTACCAATCAAACTCTGATATTGTCTCATGTCCTTGAATTCTTCACCTCCAAACTTACTCAATTTGTGATTCACCTCCATTGGTGTAGGTGCTACCCTGCAATCATCCATTTTAAACTTGATTAACAAGTTCTTCAAATACCTTTCTTGGGTCACAAATACTCCATGTTGAGTATATGTAATCTCCATGCCCAAGAAGTATGACAAGTTTCCCAAGTCACTTATCTTGAACTCCTTTTCCATTTGCTTCTTGAGTCTTTGTATTCCTTCTTCATCTGTACCTGTAAGGATTATATCATCAACATATATGCACATGTATATGAAACCATTATCACTTGCTTTGACAAGCAAGCTACTATCTGCTTTAGACACCTGAAATCCAAGTTCCTTTAGGAACTTCACAAGTCTATAGTTCCATGCCCTTGGGGCCTGCTTCAAGCCATACAAAGCTCTCTTGAGCTTGCACACATGATCTGGATACCTTTTATCTCTGAACCCTTGAGGTTGCTCCATGAACACATCATCTGAAATATAACCATTCAAAAAAGCATTTTTCACATCAAGTTGACATAACTTCCAACCTTTACATGCAGCAATAGCAATAAGAGTCCTGATGGTTGTCATCTTTGCCACAGGACTATAAGTCTCATCATAGTCAACACCATAAGTCTGAGCAAACCCTTTGACAACAAGTCTAGCTTTGTATCTAGACACACTTCCATCTGCAAATCTCTTGGTCTTGTAAACCCACTTGCATCCAATGATTTTCTGACTATTTGGTTTTGGAACCAAGTCCCATGTTTGATTCTCCAATAGTGCATCATATTCTTCCTGCATAGCTTTCTCCCATTTTTCCTTACCTTTTGCCTCTTCATATGTAGAAGGGTCTTCATCTGTATTCACCATATAAGCATAATCTTTTGTGGCCAAAAATGAAGTATCATAGCTATACCTTGTAGGTTGCCACTTATTCCTTGTAGACCTCCTAAGCTCTCCACTTCTTGAGGTTTCTGGTTCTTCATATTCAGGATCAAATCTTGGTGTTTCTTCCACTTCAATCTGCACTTCATTATTCTCTTGTTCATTAAATATCTGAACCTTTGATTTACCTTTCCTTTGGTTCACTTCTTCTTCATCACCTGTATTGATATTGACTATACCTGCATACCAAGTACTTTGCTCATCAAATGTAACATCTTTAGAAACCATGAATTGTTTTGTAGATGGACTCCACAATCTATAGCCCATCTGCTTATCATCATAACCAATGAAAACATATTTTTCAGCTTTAGGCTCCAACTTGTGCCTTAATTGTGATGGCACATATGCATATGCCACACATCCAAAAACTCTGCAATGATCCAAGGTAGGTCTCTTACCCCACCAAGCCTCATATGGTGTCATACCCTGCAAGGCTTTACATGGTAACCTATTGACCAAATAAGTGGCTGTATTTACAGCCTCAGCCCACAAATAATTAGGGCAATTTTTCTCCTTCATCATGGATCTTGCAAACTCAACAAGTGTTCTATTTCTCCTTTCTGCAACACCATTTTGTTGAGGAGAGTACCTGCAAGTAACTTCCCTTTTTATACCTGCATTCCATAAGTAATCACTGAACTCATTAGAGAAATACTCTCCCCCTCCATCTGACCTTAATCTTTTCAACTTATGACCTGTAATTCTTTCTGCATATGCATGATAGTGTTTAAATGTATTAAACACTTCTGACTTATCTTTGATCACATAGATAGTGATCCATCTAGTAGCATCATCAACATAAATCACATAATACCTTGACCCATTTATACTGAAATCTTTTGATGGTCCCCACACATCTGTGTGTACCAACTCAAGCTTCTCTGAGTGCATAAAACTATGCTTGGAGTAAGAATTCTTATGAGCCTTACCTAATTGACATGCCTCACATTTGTATGTCATATGTTGACCTGCAACATTAGGCAATCCAAGCACTGAACCATTGTTAACCATATCTTTAATACCTCTTTCATTGAAATGTCGAAGCCTCTTGTGCCAAAGATCTAACTCAGAGATCTTATGTCCTCCATATGTGAACATAGCATGACCAATATTGCCTTGAATCTTCAATGTAAATAATCTTCCTTCCTTTTTCCCTGAAACAATCTGTTTATACCCTTGGCTAGGGTCTTCCACATATACTCCATCATTAGTGAACCTTACTTCATATCGCTTTTCAACAATTTGTCCTACACTTATCAAATTTTTAGGGATTGTAGGAACATACAAGACCTTACTCAATAAGGTGCTACCATCCTTGGCCTTCACTGATCCAATTGACTTCACATTGTGCTTTGTGTTGTCACCTGTTTGAACAACATGATTAAAAACATTATTCTCCAAATCAGTCATCAAGGATATATTACCACTCAGGTGATTGCTACACCCTGAGTCAATGTAGAAAACTCTTTGATCTTCACTCTGCCTTTCACAAGTTGCATTCATTATCAATGTTGAATCCTCCTTTTGATCTGAAGCATAATTGTAGTAGGTGTTGTTATATTGTTGACTTTGGAATCCTCTACCTGCATTTCTTCCAAAGTAACTCCTACCACCTCTGCCTCTGAAATTACCTCTTTGATTTCTGCCACCTCTTCCTCTTGAATTATAATTTTGATTGTATCCACTATTATTCTGATTATTATGCCAACAATCATTAGCTAAGTGATTTGTCTTACCACAAATCCAGCAAGCTTTGCCTCCATCCTTGTTGTTTCTGCCTCTTCCTCTACCTTTGCCACCTCCTCTTCCTCTTAGGAAGTTGGCTTGAGTAGTTGTTCCTTCATCTTCACCTGCTTGTTGTTTTCCTTTTCTATTCTTCTTCTTGTCCTTTGAGTACATTGCATGACCTGCACTCTTGTCACCATCTCCTTTAACATCCTGCTCAAATGTTAGCATATGACCTAGCAATTGATTTAAATCAGGAGTGAAATGGTCAAGTGATAATTCTGTAGACAGAATGAATGGCTTCCATTTGTCATCACCTCTCAAACCTGTAAGGATTTGCCTTACCAATTTATCCTCCTCAATGTCCTCATCAACAGCTCCTAATGCATCTGCAATGTCTTTCATCCTTGTTACATAGTCTGAAATAGATTGAGAGGCCTTCTTCTTAAAAGTTGTAAACTCTGCCCATAAGGATGCCTTCCTTGACTTTGTAGTATTCTGGAAATGCTCCTCCAAAGCATTCCAAATATCAGTTGCACTTTCAAGACCTCGAATATGAGGTAACAAGTAATCATTGACTGCCATATAGATAATGCTCCTAGCTTGAGCATCTTTTTTCATCCAATTTTTCAAATCTGCTAACTCTTCCCTAGTTGGAACACTAGGATCTCTGAACTGTGGCTTCTCTTCTTCTCCTGTGATGTAAGCAATTAAATCTTTGCTCATAAGATGAGCTTCCATCCTCATTGACCATGCAGGATAGTTTTCCCTATCCAATTTCTCTATCTGTAGAGAATCTCCCATCTTGTGTCTACCTGTGTATTGAAACCTTCAAGCTTTATAAACAATATATGTACCTTTACTTCGAATTAGACTCCTTTTGTCCTTCTTGATGTCGTATAGTCTCCTCCTCTTGCTTTGCCTTCAAACTTTCACCTTTTAGTTCTTCAACTGTTAAATTTCTTGAATCTGCAGCAGTCGGGACCTTCCTTTCCTTGATTTGATGTCTCCTGCTCTGATACCACTGATGGAGAGTGTTAATCTCCAAAAGAATAACCTACTCTTGAATTTAGAACACCTCTATATCAAGAGTAAGTCAAAACCTTCACTAAATTAGAGGTCCAATCTCCAAATTATCAAAAGTTAACAAATTCTGTGAAGAAGATAAAACACAGAAAGTCTGCTGCACAATTTCTTCTCATTGACTTATCAAACATGTAAAGTTTTCTATGAAATTTTGTATGGAGTGTCGCCTAGAGATTGCGCACCTCCTCCAAGTTAAAGTTCTCAAAAAGGTTTAGTATAACTTGAGAAATCAACTTCACAAGTTACCTATGTCCAAATCTGTACTTCTGAGAAGTCGATTTGACACCCCTAACTTCTTAACTTTGGTTCTCACAATGTCGAACCCGTTTTACCAAATCCTTTTGGCTGAAGATAGCTTATCTCTCAACTTAGATTTTGAGCTATCATATGTGTAAAACTTTACACTGTGCACTGAGCACTACTCATTTCTTTGGACTCGAAATGTGCGCCTGTTTCAGAGAACTGTGAACACTCAACACATGTGAATGTTCCTACTAGCAATTCTCTTAACCTGTTTACAATTAGACTCTGAAATTCAAGTCACAAACTCATTAACTAACAACTTAGATATCCTCAAAAGGATTTCACAAATGATCTACCACAGACGGAGTAGACGCAGAAACATCGGGCGCAACATTTCTTTCATTTCAGGAGAAGACTACAACTGAAAAGTGAGAGAGACTTCAACTCCTTTCTCATCTGTCTATTGACATTTACAATCACTAATATCTCTATTCCTATGCTCATACATAGTCTCTCCTTGTCTTCTCTCTATATCCCGACATTTTCCAAAAGTATTTATAGGCAAATTTGTACAAGTCTATGACTAATCAAAGATCTAAGTGAACTATGTACATATGTGTACATTCCTCACATACTCTGAATGTATCTTCCTTCCAAGCTTCAAGAGTTGATCTCATCCTTCATTCTTTAGTCTTCAAACATTCAATTGGTGATTGATCTGCACCAACAGCTCCCCCTCAATCATCAATTGAGGTTTTCTCCTTTCTTCTTTATACCTGCCATGTCTTTAAACTTCTGTAGCTTTGGTCCATCCAAGCTCTTTGTAAGCATATCAGCTATCTGATCTTTTGTTGAAGTATGTATGACTTCAATCTCCTTATCCATCACTTTCTCTCTTAGAAAGTGATACTGAATCTCAATGTGTTTGGTCCTGGCATGGAAAACAGGATTAGCAGCTAAGTACAATGAACTCATGTTATCTCCATATATAATTGGTACCCCATGCACAATGTCAAAACTCTTCATCAAAGTCTTGAGCCAGATTACTTCCTTTGCAGCTTCAACCATGCCTTTATATTCTGCTTCTGTAGAAGATAAAGCAACTGTATGTTGCTTCTTGGAACACCATGAGATAAGTTTATCTCCCACATAACACATGTATCCAAAAGTTGACCTTCTATCATCTGGATTACCTGCCCAATCTGCATCACTATAAATTTTGATATTTGTATCTGAGGTAAACCCATAATACAAACCTTCATTGAGTGTACCCTTAATGTACCTCAACACTCTTTCACCTGCAATCCAATGCTCTTTCCTAGGACAATGCATGAATTGAGACAAAACTCCAACTGCATATGATAAATCAGGTCTAGTTAAAGTAGCATAGATAAGGCTACCAATCAAACTCTGATATTGTCTCATGTCCTTGAATTCTTCACCTCCAAACTTACTCAATTTGTGATTCACCTCCATTGGTGTAGGTGCTACCCTGCAATCATCCATTTTAAACTTGATTAACAAGTTCTTCAAATACCTTTCTTGGGTCACAAATACTCCATGTTGAGTATATGTAATCTCCATGCCCAAGAAGTATGACAAGTTTCCCAAGTCACTTATCTTGAACTCCTTTTCCATTTGCTTCTTGAGTCTTTGTATTCCTTCTTCATCTGTACCTGTAAGGATTATATCATCAACATATATGCACATGTATATGAAACCATTATCACTTGCTTTGACAAGCAAGCTACTATCTGCTTTAGACACCTGAAATCCAAGTTCCTTTAGGAACTTCACAAGTCTATAGTTCCATGCCCTTGGGGCTTGCTTCAAGCCATACAAAGCTCTCTTGAGCTTGCACACATGATCTGGATACCTTTTATCTCTGAACCCTTGAGGTTGCTCCATGAACACATCATCTGAAATATAACCATTCAAAAAAGCATTTTTCACATCAAGTTGACATAACTTCCAACCTTTACATGCAGCAATAGCAATAAGAGTCCTGATGGTTGTCATCTTTGCCACAGGACTATAAGTCTCATCATAGTCAACACCATAAGTCTGAGCAAACCCTTTGACAACAAGTCTAGCTTTGTATCTAGACACACTTCCATCTGCAAATCTCTTGGTCTTGTAAACCCACTTGCATCCAATGATTTTCTGACTATTTGGTTTTGGAACCAAGTCCCATGTTTGATTCTCCAATAGTGCATCATATTCTTCCTGCATAGCTTTCTCCCATTTTTCCTTACCTTTTGCCTCTTCATATGTAGAAGGGTCTTCATCTGTATTCACCATATAAGCATAATCTTTTGTGGCCAAAAATGAAGTATCATAGCTATACCTTGTAGGTTGCCACTTATTCCTTGTAGACCTCCTAAGCTCTCCACTTCTTGAGGTTTCTGGTTCTTCATATTCAGGATCAAATCTTGGTGTTTCTTCCACTTCAACCTGCACTTCATTATTCTCTTGTTCATTAAATATCTGAACCTTTGATTTACCTTTCCTTTGGTTCACTTCTTCTTCATCACCTGTATTGATATTGACTATACCTGCATACCAAGTACTTTGCTCATCAAATGTAACATCTTTAGAAACCATGAATTGTTTTGTAGATGGACTCCACAATCTATAGCCCATCTGCTTATCATCATAACCAATGAAAACATATTTTTCAGCTTTAGGCTCCAACTTGTGCCTTAATTGTGATGGCACATATGCATATGCCACACATCCAAAAACTCTGCAATGATCCAAGGTAGGTCTCTTACCCCACCAAGCCTCATATGGTGTCATACCCTGCAAGGCTTTACATGGTAACCTATTGACCAAATAAGTGGCTGTATTTACAGCCTCAGCCCACAAATAATTAGGGCAATTTTTCTCCTTCATCATGGATCTTGCAAACTCAACAAGTGTTCTATTTCTCCTTTCTGCAACACCATTTTGTTGAGGAGAGTACCTGCAAGTAACTTCCCTTTTTATACCTGCATTCCATAAGTAATCACTGAACTCATTAGAGAAATACTCTCCCCCTCCATCTGACCTTAATCTTTTCAACTTATGACCTGTAATTCTTTCTGCATATGCATGATAGTGTTTAAATGTATTAAACACTTCTGACTTATCTTTGATCACATAGATAGTGATCCATCTAGTAGCATCATCAACATAAATCACATAATACCTTGACCCATTTATACTGAAATCTTTTGATGGTCCCCACACATCTGTGTGTACCAACTCAAGCTTCTCTGAGTGCATAAAACTATGCTTGGAGTAAGAATTCTTATGAGCCTTACCTAATTGACATGCCTCACATTTGTATGTCATATGTTGACCTGCAACATTAGGCAATCCAAGCACTGAACCATTGTTAACCATATCTTTAATACCTCTTTCATTGAAATGTCCAAGCCTCTTGTGCCAAAGATCTAACTCAG
Organism: Ceratopteris richardii; assembly: GCA_020310875.1. Lineage (NCBI taxonomy): Eukaryota > Viridiplantae > Streptophyta > Polypodiopsida > Polypodiales > Pteridaceae > Ceratopteris > Ceratopteris richardii. The sequence continues at coordinate 95,405,792 of CM035426.1, forward strand.
AGATCTTATGTCCTCCATATGTGAACATAGCATGACCAATATTGCCTTGAATCTTCAATGTAAATAATCTTCCTTCCTTTTTCCCTGAAACAATCTGTTTATACCCTTGGCTAGGGTCTTCCACATATACTCCATCATTAGTGAACCTTACTTCATATCGCTTTTCAACAATTTGTCCTACACTTATCAAATTTTTAGGGATTGTAGGAACATACAAGACCTTACTCAATAAGGTGCTACCATCCTTGGCCTTCACTGATCCAATTGACTTCACATTGTGCTTTGTGTTGTCACCTGTTTGAACAACATGATTAAAAACATTATTCTCCAAATCAGTCATCAAGGATATATTACCACTCAGGTGATTGCTACACCCTGAGTCAATGTAGAAAACTCTTTGATCTTCACTCTGCCTTTCACAAGTTGCATTCATTATCAATGTTGAATCCTCCTTTTGATCTGAAGCATAATTGTAGTAGGTGTTGTTATATTGTTGACTTTGGAATCCTCTACCTGCATTTCTTCCAAAGTAACTCCTACCACCTCTGCCTCTGAAATTACCTCTTTGATTTCTGCCACCTCTTCCTCTTGAATTATAATTTTGATTGTATCCACTATTATTCTGATTATTATGCCAAAAATCATTAGCTAAGTGATTTGTCTTACCACAAATCCAGCAAGCTTTGCCTCCATCCTTGTTGTTTCTGCCTCTTCCTCTACCTTTGCCACCTCCTCTTCCTCTTAGGAAGTTGGCTTGAGTAGTTGTTCCTTCATCTTCACCTGCTTGTTGTTTTCCTTTTCTATTCTTCTTCTTGTCCTTTGAGTACATTGCATGACCTGCACTCTTGTCACCATCTCCTTTAACATCCTGCTCAAATGTTAGCATATGACCTAGCAATTGATTTAAATCAGGAGTGAAATGGTCAAGTGATAATTCTGTAGACAGAATGAATGGCTTCCATTTGTCATCACCTCTCAAACCTGTAAGGATTTGCCTTACCAATTTATCCTCCTCAATGTCCTCATCAACAGCTCCTAATGCATCTGCAATGTCTTTCATCCTTGTTACATAGTCTGAAATAGATTGAGAGGCCTTCTTCTTAAAAGTTGTAAACTCTGCCCATAAGGATGCCTTCCTTGACTTTGTAGTATTCTGGAAATGCTCCTCCAAAGCATTCCAAATATCAGTTGCACTTTCAAGACCTCGAATATGAGGTAACAAGTAATCATTGACTGCCATATAGATAATGCTCCTAGCTTGAGCATCTTTTTTCATCCAATTTTTCAAATCTGCTAACTCTTCCCTAGTTGGAACACTAGGATCTCTGAACTGTGGCTTCTCTTCTTCTCCTGTGATGTAAGCAATTAAATCTTTGCTCATAAGATGAGCTTCCATCCTCATTGACCATGCAGGATAGTTTTCCCTATCCAATTTCTCTATCTGTAGAGAATCTCCCATCTTGTGTCTACCTGTGTATTGAAACCTTCAAGCTTTATAAACAATATATGTACCTTTACTTCGAATTAGACTCCTTTTGTCCTTCTTGATGTCGTATAGTCTCCTCCTCTTGCTTTGCCTTCAAACTTTCACCTTTTAGTTCTTCAACTGTTAAATTTCTTGAATCTGCAGCAGTCGGGACCTTCCTTTCCTTGATTTGATGTCTCCTGCTCTGATACCACTGATGGAGAGTGTTAATCTCCAAAAGAATAACCTACTCTTGAATTTAGAACACCTCTATATCAAGAGTAAGTCAAAACCTTCACTAAATTAGAGGTCCAATCTCCAAATTATCAAAAGTTAACAAATTCTGTGAAGAAGATAAAACACAGAAAGTCTGCTGCACAATTTCTTCTCATTGACTTATCAAACATGTAAAGTTTTCTATGAAATTTTGTATGGAGTGTCGCCTAGAGATTGCGCACCTCCTCCAAGTTAAAGTTCTCAAAAAGGTTTAGTATAACTTGAGAAATCAACTTCACAAGTTACCTATGTCCAAATCTGTACTTCTGAGAAGTCGATTTGACACCCCTAACTTCTTAACTTTGGTTCTCACAATGTCGAACCCGTTTTACCAAATCCTTTTGGCTGAAGATAGCTTATCTCTCAACTTAGATTTTGAGCTATCATATGTGTAAAACTTTACACTGTGCACTGAGCACTACTCATTTCTTTGGACTCGAAATGTGCGCCTGTTTCAGAGAACTGTGAACACTCAACACATGTGAATGTTCCTACTAGCAATTCTCTTAACCTGTTTACAATTAGACTCTGAAATTCAAGTCACAAACTCATTAACTAACAACTTAGATATCCTCAAAAGGATTTCACAAATGATCTACCACAGACGGAGTAGACGCAGAAACATCGGGCGCAACATTTCTTTCATTTCAGGAGAAGACTACAACTGAAAAGTGAGAGAGACTTCAACTCCTTTCTCATCTGTCTATTGACATTTACAATCACTAATATCTCTATTCCTATGCTCATACATAGTCTCTCCTTGTCTTCTCTCTATATCCCGACATTTTCCAAAAGTATTTATAGGCAAATTTGTACAAGTCTATGACTAATCAAAGATCTAAGTGAACTATGTACATATGTGTACATTCCTCACATACTCTGAATGTATCTTCCTTCCAAGCTTCAAGAGTTGATCTCATCCTTCATTCTTTAGTCTTCAAACATTCAATTGGTGATTGATCTGCACCAACAGCTCCCCCTCAATCATCAATTGAGGTTTTCTCCTTTCTTCTTTATACCTGCCATGTCTTTAAACTTCTGTAGCTTTGGTCCATCCAAGCTCTTTGTAAGCATATCAGCTATCTGATCTTTTGTTGAAGTATGTATGACTTCAATCTCCTTATCCATCACTTTCTCTCTTAGAAAGTGATACTGAATCTCAATGTGTTTGGTCCTGGCATGGAAAACAGGATTAGCAGCTAAGTACAATGAACTCATGTTATCTCCATATATAATTGGTACCCCATGCACAATGTCAAAACTCTTCATCAAAGTCTTGAGCCAGATTACTTCCTTTGCAGCTTCAACCATGCCTTTATATTCTGCTTCTGTAGAAGATAAAGCAACTGTATGTTGCTTCTTGGAACACCATGAGATAAGTTTATCTCCCACATAACACATGTATCCAAAAGTTGACCTTCTATCATCTGGATTACCTGCCCAATCTGCATCACTATAAATTTTGATATTTGTATCTGAGGTAAACCCATAATACAAACCTTCATTGAGTGTACCCTTAATGTACCTCAACACTCTTTCACCTGCAATCCAATGCTCTTTCCTAGGACAATGCATGAATTGAGACAAAACTCCAACTGCATATGATAAATCAGGTCTAGTTAAAGTAGCATAGATAAGGCTACCAATCAAACTCTGATATTGTCTCATGTCCTTGAATTCTTCACCTCCAAACTTACTCAATTTGTGATTCACCTCCATTGGTGTAGGTGCTACCCTGCAATCATCCATTTTAAACTTGATTAACAAGTTCTTCAAATACCTTTCTTGGGTCACAAATACTCCATGTTGAGTATATGTAATCTCCATGCCCAAGAAGTATGACAAGTTTCCCAAGTCACTTATCTTGAACTCCTTTTCCATTTGCTTCTTGAGTCTTTGTATTCCTTCTTCATCTGTACCTGTAAGGATTATATCATCAACATATATGCACATGTATATGAAACCATTATCACTTGCTTTGACAAGCAAGCTACTATCTGCTTTAGACACCTGAAATCCAAGTTCCTTTAGGAACTTCACAAGTCTATAGTTCCATGCCCTTGGGGCCTGCTTCAAGCCATACAAAGCTCTCTTGAGCTTGCACACATGATCTGGATACCTTTTATCTCTGAACCCTTGAGGTTGCTCCATGAACACATCATCTGAAATATAACCATTCAAAAAAGCATTTTTCACATCAAGTTGACATAACTTCCAACCTTTACATGCAGCAATAGCAATAAGAGTCCTGATGGTTGTCATCTTTGCCACAGGACTATAAGTCTCATCATAGTCAACACCATAAGTCTGAGCAAACCCTTTGACAACAAGTCTAGCTTTGTATCTAGACACACTTCCATCTGCAAATCTCTTGGTCTTGTAAACCCACTTGCATCCAATGATTTTCTGACTATTTGGTTTTGGAACCAAGTCCCATGTTTGATTCTCCAATAGTGCATCATATTCTTCCTGCATAGCTTTCTCCCATTTTTCCTTACCTTTTGCCTCTTCATATGTAGAAGGGTCTTCATCTGTATTCACCATATAAGCATAATCTTTTGTGGCCAAAAATGAAGTATCATAGCTATACCTTGTAGGTTGCCACTTATTCCTTGTAGACCTCCTAAGCTCTCCACTTCTTGAGGTTTCTGGTTCTTCATATTCAGGATCAAATCTTGGTGTTTCTTCCACTTCAACCTGCACTTCATTATTCTCTTGTTCATTAAATATCTGAACCTTTGATTTACCTTTCCTTTGGTTCACTTCTTCTTCATCACCTGTATTGATATTGACTATACCTGCATACCAAGTACTTTGCTCATCAAATGTAACATCTTTAGAAACCATGAATTGTTTTGTAGATGGACTCCACAATCTATAGCCCATCTGCTTATCATCATAACCAATGAAAACATATTTTTCAGCTTTAGGCTCCAACTTGTGCCTTAATTGTGATGGCACATATGCATATGCCACACATCCAAAAACTCTGCAATGATCCAAGGTAGGTCTCTTACCCCACCAAGCCTCATATGGTGTCATACCCTGCAAGGCTTTACATGGTAACCTATTGACCAAATAAGTGGCTGTATTTACAGCCTCAGCCCACAAATAATTAGGGCAATTTTTCTCCTTCATCATGGATCTTGCAAACTCAACAAGTGTTCTATTTCTCCTTTCTGCAACACCATTTTGTTGAGGAGAGTACCTGCAAGTAACTTCCCTTTTTATACCTGCATTCCATAAGTAATCACTGAACTCATTAGAGAAATACTCTCCCCCTCCATCTGACCTTAATCTTTTCAACTTATGACCTGTAATTCTTTCTGCATATGCATGATAGTGTTTAAATGTATTAAACACTTCTGACTTATCTTTGATCACATAGATAGTGATCCATCTAGTAGCATCATCAACATAAATCACATAATACCTTGACCCATTTATACTGAAATCTTTTGATGGTCCCCACACATCTGTGTGTACCAACTCAAGCTTCTCTGAGTGCATAAAACTATGCTTGGAGTAAGAATTCTTATGAGCCTTACCTAATTGACATGCCTCACATTTGTATGTCATATGTTGACCTGCAACATTAGGCAATCCAAGCACTGAACCATTGTTAACCATATCTTTAATACCTCTTTCATTGAAATGTCCAAGCCTCTTGTGCCAAAGATCTAACTCAGAGATCTTATGTCCTCCATATGTGAACATAGCATGACCAATATTGCCTTGAATCTTCAATGTAAATAATCTTCCTTCCTTTTTCCCTGAAACAATCTGTTTATACCCTTGGCTAGGGTCTTCCACATATACTCCATCATTAGTGAACCTTACTTCATATCGCTTTTCAACAATTTGTCCTACACTTATCAAATTTTTAGGGATTGTAGGAACATACAAGACCTTACTCAATAAGGTGCTACCATCCTTGGCCTTCACTGATCCAATTGACTTCACATTGTGCTTTGTGTTGTCACCTGTTTGAACAACATGATAAAAACATTATTCTCCAAATCAGTCATCAAGGATATATTACCACTCAGGTGATTGCTACACCCTGAGTCAATGTAGAAAACTCTTTGATCTTCACTCTGCCTTTCACAAGTTGCATTCATTATCAATGTTGAATCCTCCTTTTGATCTGAAGCATAATTGTAGTAGGTGTTGTTATATTGTTGACTTTGGAATCCTCTACCTGCATTTCTTCCAAAGTAACTCCTACCACCTCTGCCTCTGAAATTACCTCTTTGATTTCTGCCACCTCTTCCTCTTGAATTATAATTTTGATTGTATCCACTATTATTCTGATTATTATGCCAACAATCATTAGCTAAGTGATTTGTCTTACCACAAATCCGGCAAGCTTTGCCTCCATCCTTGTTGTTTCTGCCTCTTCCTCTACCTTTGCCACCTCCTCTTCCTCTTAGGAAGTTGGCTTGAGTAGTTGTTCCTTCATCTTCACCTGCTTGTTGTTTTCCTTTTCTATTCTTCTTCTTGTCCTTTGAGTACATTGCATGACCTGCACTCTTGTCACCATCTCCTTTAACATCCTGCTCAAATGTTAGCATATGACCTAGCAATTGATTTAAATCAGGAGTGAAATGGTCAAGTGATAATTCTGTAGACAGAATGAATGGCTTCCATTTGTCATCACCTCTCAAACCTGTAAGGATTTGCCTTACCAATTTATCCTCCTCAATGTCCTCATCAACAGCTCCTAATGCATCTGCAATGTCTTTCATCCTTGTTACATAGTCTGAAATAGATTGAGAGGCCTTCTTCTTAAAAGTTGTAAACTCTGCCCATAAGGATGCCTTCCTTGACTTTGTAGTATTCTGGAAATGCTCCTCCAAAGCATTCCAAATATCAGTTGCACTTTCAAGACCTCGAATATGAGGTAACAAGTAATCATTGACTGCCATATAGATAATGCTCCTAGCTTGAGCATCTTTTTTCATCCAATTTTTCAAATCTGCTAACTCTTCCCTAGTTGGAACACTAGGATCTCTGAACTGTGGCTTCTCTTCTTCTCCTGTGATGTAAGCAATTAAATCTTTGCTCATAAGATGAGCTTCCATCCTCATTGACCATGCAGGATAGTTTTCCCTATCCAATTTCTCTATCTGTAGAGAATCTCCCATCTTGTGTCTACCTGTGTATTGAAACCTTCAAGCTTTATAAACAATATATGTACCTTTACTTCGAATTAGACTCCTTTTGTCCTTCTTGATGTCGTATAGTCTCCTCCTCTTGCTTTGCCTTCAAACTTTCACCTTTTAGTTCTTCAACTGTTAAATTTCTTGAATCTGCAGCAGTCGGGACCTTCCTTTCCTTGATTTGATGTCTCCTGCTCTGATACCACTGATGGAGAGTGTTAATCTCCAAAAGAATAACCTACTCTTGAATTTAGAACACCTCTATATCAAGAGTAAGTCAAAACCTTCACTAAATTAGAGGTCCAATCTCCAAATTATCAAAAGTTAACAAATTCTGTGAAGAAGATAAAACACAGAAAGTCTGCTGCACAATTTCTTCTCATTGACTTATCAAACATGTAAAGTTTTCTATGAAATTTTGTATGGAGTGTCGCCTAGAGATTGCGCACCTCCTCCAAGTTAAAGTTCTCAAAAAGGTTTAGTATAACTTGAGAAATCAACTTCACAAGTTACCTATGTCCAAATCTGTACTTCTGAGAAGTCGATTTGACACCCCTAACTTCTTAACTTTGGTTCTCACAATGTCGAACCCGTTTTACCAAATCCTTTTGGCTGAAGATAGCTTATCTCTCAACTTAGATTTTGAGCTATCATATGTGTAAAACTTTACACTGTGCACTGAGCACTACTCATTTCTTTGGACTCGAAATGTGCGCCTGTTTCAGAGAACTGTGAACACTCAACACATGTGAATGTTCCTACTAGCAATTCTCTTAACCTGTTTACAATTAGACTCTGAAATTCAAGTCACAAACTCATTAACTAACAACTTAGATATCCTCAAAAGGATTTCACAAATGATCTACCATAGACGGAGTAGACGCAGAAACATCGGGCGCAACATTTCTTTCATTTCAGGAGAAGACTACAACTGAAAAGTGAGAGAGACTTCAACTCCTTTCTCATCTGTCTATTGACATTTACAATCACTAATATCTCTATTCCTATGCTCATACATAGTCTCTCCTTGTCTTCTCTCTATATCCCGACATTTTCCAAAAGTATTTATAGGCAAATTTGTACAAGTCTATGACTAATCAAAGATCTAAGTGAACTATGTACATATGTGTACATTCCTCACATACTCTGAATGTATCTTCCTTCCAAGCTTCAAGAGTTGATCTCATCCTTCATTCTTTAGTCTTCAAACATTCAATTGGTGATTGATCTGCACCAACAGCTCCCCCTCAATCATCAATTGAGGTTTTCTCCTTTCTTCTTTATACCTGCCATGTCTTTAAACTTCTGTAGCTTTGGTCCATCCAAGCTCTTTGTAAGCATATCAGCTATCTGATCTTTTGTTGAAGTATGTATGACTTCAATCTCCTTATCCATCACTTTCTCTCTTAGAAAGTGATACTGAATCTCAATGTGTTTGGTCCTGGCATGGAAAACAGGATTAGCAGCTAAGTACAATGAACTCATGTTATCTCCATATATAATTGGTACCCCATGCACAATGTCAAAACTCTTCATCAAAGTCTTGAGCCAGATTACTTCCTTTGCAGCTTCAACCATGCCTTTATATTCTGCTTCTGTAGAAGATAAAGCAACTGTATGTTGCTTCTTGGAACACCATGAGATAAGTTTATCTCCCACATAACACATGTATCCAAAAGTTGACCTTCTATCATCTGGATTACCTGCCCAATCTGCATCACTATAAATTTTGATATTTGTATCTGAGGTAAACCCATAATACAAACCTTCATTGAGTGTACCCTTAATGTACCTCAACACTCTTTCACCTGCAATCCAATGCTCTTTCCTAGGACAATGCATGAATTGAGACAAAACTCCAACTGCATATGATAAATCAGGTCTAGTTAAAGTAGCATAGATAAGGCTACCAATCAAACTCTGATATTGTCTCATGTCCTTGAATTCTTCACCTCCAAACTTACTCAATTTGTGATTCACCTCCATTGGTGTAGGTGCTACCCTGCAATCATCCATTTTAAACTTGATTAACAAGTTCTTCAAATACCTTTCTTGGGTCACAAATACTCCATGTTGAGTATATGTAATCTCCATGCCCAAGAAGTATGACAAGTTTCCCAAGTCACTTATCTTGAACTCCTTTTCCATTTGCTTCTTGAGTCTTTGTATTCCTTCTTCATCTGTACCTGTAAGGATTATATCATCAACATATATGCACATGTATATGAAACCATTATCACTTGCTTTGACAAGCAAGCTACTATCTGCTTTAGACACCTGAAATCCAAGTTCCTTTAGGAACTTCCCAAGTCTATAGTTCCATGCCCTTGGGGCCTGCTTCAAGCCATACAAAGCTCTCTTGAGCTTGCACACATGATCTGGATACCTTTTATCTCTGAACCCTTGAGGTTGCTCCATGAACACATCATCTGAAATATAACCATTCAGAAAAGCATTTTTCACATCAAGTTGACATAACTTCCAACCTTTACATGCAGCAATAGCAATAAGAGTCCTGATGGTTGTCATCTTTGCCACAGGACTATAAGTCTCATCATAGTCAACACCATAAGTCTGAGCAAACCCTTTGACAACAAGTCTAGCTTTGTATCTAGACACACTTCCATCTGCAAATCTCTTGGTCTTGTAAACCCACTTGCATCCAATGATTTTCTGACTATTTGGTTTTGGAACCAAGTCCCATGTTTGATTCTCCAATAGTGCATCATATTCTTCCTGCATAGCTTTCTCCCATTTTTCCTTACCTTTTGCCTCTTCATATGTAGAAGGGTCTTCATCTGTATTCACCATATAAGCATAATCTTTTGTGGCCAAAAATGAAGTATCATAGCTATACCTTGTAGGTTGCCACTTAGTCCTTGTAGACCTCCTAAGCTCTCCACTTCTTGAGGTTTCTGGTTCTTCATATTCAGGATCAAATCTTGGTGTTTCTTCCACTTCAACCTGCACTTCATTATTCTCTTGTTCATTAAATATCTGAACCTTTGATTTACCTTTCCTTTGGTTCACTTCTTCTTCATCACCTGTATTGATATTGACTATACCTGCATACCAAGTACTTTGCTCATCAAATGTAACATCTTTAGAAACCATGAATTGTTTTGTAGATGGACTCCACAATCTATAGCCCATCTGCTTATCATCATAACCAATGAAAACATATTTTTCAGCTTTAGGCTCCAACTTGTGCCTTAATTGTGATGGCACATATGCATATGCCACACATCCAAAAACTCTACAATGATCCAAGGTAGGTCTCTTACCCCACCAAGCCTCATATGGTGTCATACCCTGCAAGGCTTTACATGGTAACCTATTGACCAAATAAGTGGCTGTATTTACAGCCTCAGCCCACAAATAATTAGGGCAATTTTTCTCCTTCATCATGGATCTTGCAAACTCAACAAGTGTTCTATTTCTCCTTTCTGCAACACCATTTTGTTGAGGAGAGTACCTGCAAGTAACTTCCCTTTTTATACCTGCATTCCATAAGTAATCACTGAACTCATTAGAGAAATACTCTCCCCCTCCATCTGACCTTAATCTTTTCAACTTATGACCTGTAATTCTTTCTGCATATGCATGATAGTGTTTAAATGTATTAAACACTTCTGACTTATCTTTGATCACATAGATAGTGATCCATCTAGTAGCATCATCAACATAAATCACATAATACCTTGACCCATTTATACTGAAATCTTTTGATGGTCCCCACACATCTGTGTGTACCAACTCAAGCTTCTCTGAGTGCATAAAACTATGCTTGGAGTAAGAATTCTTATGAGCCTTACCTAATTGACATGCCTCACATTTGTATGTCATATGTTGACCTGCAACATTAGGCAATCCAAGCACTGAACCATTGTTAACCATATCTTTAATACCTCTTTCATTGAAATGTCCAAGCCTCTTGTGCCAAAGATCTAACTCAGAGATCTTATGTCCTCCATATGTGAACATAGCATGACCAATATTGCCTTGAATCTTCAATGTGAATAATCTTCCTTCCTTTTTCCCTGAAACAATCTGTTTATACCCTTGGCTAGGGTCTTCCACATATACTCCATCATTAGTGAACCTTACTTCATATCCCTTTTCAACAATTTGTCCTACACTTATCAAATTTTTAGGGATTGTAGGAACATACAAGACCTTACTCAATAAGGTGCTACCATCCTTGGCCTTCACTGATCCAACTGACTTCACATTGTGCTTTGTGTTGTCACCTGTTTGAACAACATGATTAAAAACATTATTCTCCAAATCAGTCATCAAGGATATATTACCACTCAGGTGATTGCTACACCCTGAGTCAATGTAGAAAACTCTTTGATCTTCACTCTGCCTTTCACAAGTTGCATTCATTATCAATGTTGAATCCTCCTTTTGATCTGAAGCATAATTGTAGTAGGTGTTGTTATATTGTTGACTTTGGAATCCTCTACCTGCATTTCTTCCAAAGTAACTCCTACCACCTTTGCCTCTGAAATTACCTCTTTGATTTCTGCCACCTCTTCCTCTTGAATTATAATTTTGATTGTATCCACTATTATTCTGATTATTATGCCAACAATCATTAGCTAAGTGATTTGTCTTACCACAAATCCAGCAAGCTTTGCCTCCATCCTTGTTGTTTCTGCCTCTTCCTCTACCTTTGCCACCTCCTCTTCCTCTTAGGAAGTTGGCTTGAGTAGTTGTTCCTTCATCTTCACCTGCCTGTTGTTTTCCTTTGCTATTCTTCTTCTTGTCCTTTGAGTACATTGCATGACCTGCACTCTTGTCACCATCTCCTTTAACATCCTGCTCAAATGTTAGCATATGACCTAGCAATTGATTTAAATCAGGAGTGAAATGGTCAAGTGATAATTCTGTAGATAGAATGAATGGCTTCCATTTGTCATCACCTCTCAAACCTGTAAGGATTTGCCTTACCAATTTATCCTCCTCAATGTCCTCATCAACAGCTCCTAATGCATCTGCAATGTCTTTCATCCTTGTTACATAGTCTGAAATAGATTGAGAGGCCTTCTTCTTAAAAGTTGTAAACTCTGCCCATAAGGATGCCTTCCTTGACTTTGTAGTATTCTGGAAATGCTCCTCCAAAGCATTCCAAATATCAGTTGCACTTTCAAGACCTCGAATATGAGGTAACAAGTAATCATTGACTGCCATATAGATAATGCTCCTAGCTTGAGCATCTTTTTTCATCCAATTTTTCAAATCTGCTAACTCTTCCCTAGTTGGAACACTAGGATCTCTGAACTGTGGCTTCTCTTCTTCTCCTGTGATGTAAGCAATTAAATCTTTGCTCATAAGATGAGCTTCCATCCTCATTGACCATGCAGGATAGTTTTCCCTATCCAATTTCTCTATCTGTAGAGAATCTCCCATCTTGTGTCTACCTGTGTATTGAAACCTTCAAGCTTTATAAACAATATATGTACCTTTACTTCGAATTAGACTCCTTTTGTCCTTCTTGATGTCGTATAGTCTCCTCCTCTTGCTTTGCCTTCAAACTTTCACCTTTTAGTTCTTCAACTGTTAAATTTCTTGAATCTGCAGCAGTCGGGACCTTCCTTTCCTTGATTTGATGTCTCCTGCTCTGATACCACTGATGGAGAGTGTTAATCTCCAAAAGAATAACCTACTCTTGAATTTAGAACACCTCTATATCAAGAGTAAGTCAAAACCTTCACTAAATTAGAGGTCCAATCTCCAAATTATCAAAAGTTAACAAATTCTGTGAAGAAGATAAAACACAGAAAGTCTGCTGCACAATTTCTTCTCATTGACTTATCAAACATGTAAAGTTTTCTATGAAATTTTGTATGGAGTGTCGCCTAGAGATTGCGCACCTCCTCCAAGTTAAAGTTCTCAAAAAGGTTTAGTATAACTTGAGAAATCAACTTCACAAGTTACCTATGTCCAAATCTGTACTTCTGAGAAGTCGATTTGACACCCCTAACTTCTTAACTTTGGTTCTCACAACGTCGAACCCGTTTTACCAAATCCTTTTGGCTGAAGATAGCTTATCTCTCAACTTAGATTTTGAGCTATCATATGTGTAAAACTTTACACTGTGCACTGAGCACTACTCATTTCTTTGGACTCGAAATGTGCGCCTGTTTCAGAGAACTGTGAACACTCAACACATGTGAATGTTCCTACTAGCAATTCTCTTAACCTGTTTACAATTAGACTCTGAAATTCAAGTCACAAACTCATTAACTAACAACTTAGATATCCTCAAAAGGATTTCACAAATGATCTACCACAGACGGAGTAGACGCAGAAACATCGGGCGCAATATTTCTTTCATTTCAGGAGAAGACTACAACTGAAAAGTGAGAGAGACTTCAACTCCTTTCTCATCTGTCTATTGACATTTACAATCACTAATATCTCTATTCCTATGCTCATACATAGTCTCTCCTTGTCTTCTCTCTATATCCCGACATTTTCCAAAAGTATTTATAGGCAAATTTGTACAAGTCTATGACTAATCAAAGATCTAAGTGAACTATGTACATATGTGTACATTCCTCACATACTCTGAATGTATCTTCCTTCCAAGCTTCAAGAGTTGATCTCATCCTTCATTCTTTAGTCTTCAAACATTCAATTGGTGATTGATCTGCACCAACAGCTCCCCCTCAATCATCAATTGAGGTTTTCTCCTTTCTTCTTTATACCTGCCATGTCTTTAAACTTCTGTAGCTTTGGTCCATCCAAGCTCTTTGTAAGCATATCAGCTATCTGATCTTTTGTTGAAGTATGTATGACTTCAATCTCCTTATCCATCACTTTCTCTCTTAGAAAGTGATACTGAATCTCAATGTGTTTGGTCCTGGCATGGAAAACAGGATTAGCAGCTAAGTACAATGAACTCATGTTATCTCCATATATAATTGGTACCCCATGCACAATGTCAAAACTCTTCATCAAAGTCTTGAGCCAGATTACTTCCTTTGCAGCTTCAACCATGCCTTTATATTCTGCTTCTGTAGAAGATAAAGCAACTGTATGTTGCTTCTTGGAACACCATGAGATAAGTTTATCTCCCACATAACACATGTATCCAAAAGTTGACCTTCTATCATCTGGATTACCTGCCCAATCTGCATCACTATAAATTTTGATATTTGTATCTGAGGTAAACCCATAATACAAACCTTCATTGAGTGTACCCTTAATGTACCTCAACACTCTTTCACCTGCAATCCAATGCTCTTTCCTAGGACAATGCATGAATTGAGACAAAACTCCAACTGCATATGATAAATCAGGTCTAGTTAAAGTAGCATAGATAAGGCTACCAATCAAACTCTGATATTGTCTCATGTCCTTGAATTCTTCACCTCCAAACTTACTCAATTTGTGATTCACCTCCATTGGTGTAGGTGCTACCCTGCAATCATCCATTTTAAACTTGATTAACAAGTTCTTCAAATACCTTTCTTGGGTCACAAATACTCCATGTTGAGTATATGTAATATCCATGCCCAAGAAGTATGACAAGTTTCCCAAGTCACTTATCTTGAACTCCTTTTCCATTTGCTTCTTGAGTCTTTGTATTCCTTCTTCATCTGTACCTGTAAGGATTATATCATCAACATATATGCACATGTATATGAAACCATTATCACTTGCTTTGACAAGCAAGCTACTATCTGCTTTAGACACCTGAAATCCAAGTTCCTTTAGGAACTTCCCAAGTCTATAGTTCCATGCCCTTGGGGCCTGCTTCAAGCCATACAAAGCTCTCTTGAGCTTGCACACATGATCTGGATACCTTTTATCTCTGAACCCTTGAGGTTGCTCCATGAACACATCATCTGAAATATAACCATTCAAAAAAGCATTTTTCACATCAAGTTGACATAACTTCCAACCTTTACATGCAGCAATAGCAATAAGAGTCCTGATGGTTGTCATCTTTGCCACAGGACTATAAGTCTCGTCATAGTCAACACCATAAGTCTGAGCAAACCCTTTGACAACAAGTCTAGCTTTGTATCTAGACACACTTCCATCTGCAAATCTCTTGGTCTTGTAAACCCACTTGCATCCAATGATTTTCTGACTATTTGGTTTTGGAACCAAGTCCCATGTTTGATTCTCCAATAGTGCATCATATTCTTCCTGCATAGCTTTCTCCCATTTTTCCTTACCTTTTGCCTCTTCATATGTAGAAGGGTCTTCATCTGTATTCACCATATAAGCATAATCTTTTGTGGCCAAAAATGAAGTATCATAGCTATACCTTGTAGGTTGCCACTTATTCCTTGTAGACCTCCTAAGCTCTCCACTTCTTGAGGTTTCTGGTTCTTCATATTCAGGATCAAATCTTGGTGTTTCTTCCACTTCAACCTGCACTTCATTATTCTCTTGTTCATTAAATATCTGAACCTTTGATTTACCTTTCCTTTGGTTCACTTCTTCTTCATCACCTGTATTGATATTGACTATACCTGCATACCAAGTACTTTGCTCATCAAATGTAACATCTTTAGAAACCATGAATTGTTTTGTAGATGGACTCCACAATCTATAGCCCATCTGCTTATCATCATAACCAATGAAAACATATTTTTCAGCTTTAGGCTCCAACTTGTGCCTTAATTGTGATGGCACATATGCATATGCCACACATCCAAAAACTCTGCAATGATCCAAGGTAGGTCTCTTACCCCATCAAGCCTCATATGGTGTCATACCCTGCAAGGCTTTACATGGTAACCTATTGACCAAATAAGTGGCTGTATTTACAGCCTCAGCCCACAAATAATTAGGGCAATTTTTCTCCTTCATCATGGATCTTGCAAACTCAACAAGTGTTCTATTTCTCCTTTCTGCAACACCATTTTGTTGAGGAGAGTACCTGCAAGTAACTTCCCTTTTTATACCTGCATTCCATAAGTAATCACTGAACTCATTAGAGAAATACTCTCCCCCTCCATCTGACCTTAATCTTTTCAACTTATGACCTGTAATTCTTTCTGCATATGCATGATAGTGTTTAAATGTATTAAACACTTCTGACTTATCTTTGATCACATAGATAGTGATCCATCTAGTAGCATCATCAACATAAATCACATAATACCTTGACCCATTTATACTGAAATCTTTTGATGGTCCCCACACATCTGTGTGTACCAACTCAAGCTTCTCTGAGTGCATAAAACTATGCTTGGAGTAAGAATTCTTATGAGCCTTACCTAATTGACATGCCTCACATTTGTATGTCATATGTTGACCTGCAACATTAGGCAATCCAAGCACTGAACCATTGTTAACCATATCTTTAATACCTCTTTCATTGAAATGTCCAAGCCTCTTGTGCCAAAGATCTAACTCAGAGATCTTATGTCCTCCATATGTGAACATAGCATGACCAATATTGCCTTGAATCTTCAATGTAAATAATCTTCCTTCCTTTTTCCCTGAAACAATCTGTTTATACCCTTGGCTAGGGTCTTCCACATATACTCCATCATTAGTGAACCTTACTTCATATCCCTTTTCAACAATTTGTCCTACACTTATCAAATTTTTAGGGATTGTAGGAACATACAAGACCTTACTCAATAAGGTGCTACCATCCTTGGCCTTCACTGATCCAACTGACTTCACATTGTGCTTTGTGTTGTCACCTGTTTGAACAACATGATTAAAAACATTATTCTCCAAATCAGTCATCAAGGATATATTACCACTCAGGTGATTGCTACACCCTGAGTCAATGTAGAAAACTCTTTGATCTTCACTCTGCCTTTCACAAGTTGCATTCATTATCAATGTTGAATCCTCCTTTTGATCTGAAGCATAATTGTAGTAGGTGTTGTTATATTGTTGACTTTGGAATCCTCTACCTGCATTTCTTCCAAAGTAACTCCTACCACCTCTGCCTCTGAAATTACCTCTTTGATTTCTGCCACCTCTTCCTCTTGAATTATAATTTTGATTGTATCCACTATTATTCTGATTATTATGCCAACAATCATTAGCTAAGTGATTTGTCTTACCACAAATCCAGCAAGCTTTGCCTCCATCCTTGTTGTTTCTGCCTCTTCCTCTACCTTTGCCACCTCCTCTTCCTCTTAGGAAGTTGGCTTGAGTAGTTGTTCCTTCATCTTCACCTGCTTGTTGTTTTCCTTTGCTATTCTTCTTCTTGTCCTTTGAGTACATTGCATGACCTGCACTCTTGTCACCATCTCCTTTAACATCCTGCTCAAATGTTAGCATATGACCTAGCAATTGATTTAAATCAGGAGTGAAAAGGTCAAGTGATAATTCTGTAGACAGAATGAATGGCTTCCATTTGTCATCACCTCTCAAACCTGTAAGGATTTGCCTTACCAATTTATGCGACACTTGGGAGCTATCGCGACACTTCGACCCGACCTATCGCGATACATGGGCTTAACGCATGAGAATTTAGAGTAATTTAATTGACTGAATTAAGGTATCTTTGGGCTTAATCTTGGACACATTGGGAGGATATAAGAGCCTTAGGAGTGGGCAAAAGACCTAGAAACCAGGGAGGAATTTCCTGAACCCTGAGAGCCTGTTTGGACCCCTAAGTGCCTGAATGGTCATAACTAGGTGGTCTTTAGGTGAGACTAGGTGGTCCTAAGATTGAGGGGGTGCAGTGAGTTACTCCAGGGGGGACAGAAAATATTGATGTGTGTCTTTCAATTACTTGTGGTAATAGAGCTATACTGACTGGTGAGCTTTTCCAGGAACATTGTGTGCACTCAAGGCAATCCAAAGCAAGCTAGCAAGGGTGAGTACCAAGCTTGGGAGAAGGCTTCCTGGGCTTGTGTAGCAGTCTGGTCAACCAGCTAATTGAGGTTGGAAGATCTCTCAACCCTCCTTTGTCAATTCCTAGCCTAGGCTAAGTACAACTTAGGTGTGGTAATTAATTAGGGCAACGTTAGGCACGAATCAAGTCCAAGAGAATTAATCAACCAAGTGCAAGAATTAAGTAGGTCTTAAGGGCGAAAACCCTAAGGGACAAAAGGTAAACTAGAGTCGATCACTTATCAAGTGCGAAATTCACTTAAGTACTCCTGACGACGCGATTTTAGACAAGATCATAAACATAATATTCAACTCAAAAGAACAAAGTGATTGGTGCAAATTATCCTGCAACGAGAGTGTGCTTGAGTCCAAGGGGGTAGATAAATCAGGCATATGAACCTTAGATCAGGCAGACACTTAGGCCGAGACAGACAAAGCCTCAGATCTTCTGAAGCTAGTGTCAATCACACTGCCAGGTCTTGGGCCCAGCAGTTGAGTGATTACCCATACACTCCTAGATCAGAAACAAGTGATTCTGAGATGTCCTATCACATGGAGAGACCAGTAGGTAGTTCAGGGGTGGCTTATCTAGAAAAGCCAGAGGGACCTTACAAGACTCAATTGGAATACATCAGGACGAATCGTCTAGGTGCTCGCATCTACGAAGACGGACTGAGAAGATCTGTGGTCCAGATGAAGAACCTCGATCAACCCCATGGAGTAGAACACCCAGTAGTGAAGTTTGAGAATGGAGCATACCTAGATAAAGAAGGGACTATATATGTAGTCACCACTCTTCCTGATAGAACTGATGAGTTTGGAAATGTGATTGCTGAGACCGACATGGGTGATATAGAGCAAGGGAACTTAGAGAAAGAGCCAAGAACCCCCCATGGTAAATCTGTCTTGACCAGAATCATGACTCCAGAGTGGATTCCACAGGATAATAAAAGCATAGATCTGCTTTTAAACCGAGAAACCGATGAGGCTTTTTGGAGATATAAATCTGCTCAACCTCAGGAAGTGAGTGCCCTCACAATCTATGAGTTTAAAGACCCTGATAGCCCAGGCCAAGTAACCTACCTAGACAATGCATCAGAGAGAATCTTCATGGTCACTGAGCATGGCAGACATGCCTACACATGGAAGGGTGAATTTGTTTTTCCCCAACCAAGGTCTAATGTGTCCTTTGGTCACCAAGGAGCTGGGACCTCCCAAGCTCATGGAGCTCAAAGAGATAGAAGTAGAGACAAACCTGAGGTAAGTTTTGCCAACTCCCTGGGAAGAGAAAGAACGGGAACGGAAAGGAATAGAGTGGAACCTGAGAGACATAGAACCCCATGGAATCAAAGGAATGCTGACGATTTTCCTTTGCCAAGGCCGAGAGAACACACTAGGACCCTGCGACCAACTCAACTGGTGAAGTCCATGAAGAATTATTTCGATGGCACGGGAGACCCTTATGACCATGTGGCAGAATTTCGGCAAGTATTGAAAGCGGAACAGATAGAGGACCTATTCACACAATATAATGCTTTTGGTCTAACCCTTAGGAACACTGCCTTGACGTGGTTTCAACCACTGAATGAGAGGCATTTCAGAAACATAGACCAGCTCTTAGAGGCATTTATCATTGAGTTTTCTAAGAGTGGAATCAGGCACAACACTTCCTCACTAATTCATAGCTTCAAACAAACACCTCAAGAGACGGTCAGACTAGCTGGAAGAAGATTTAGGCAGTACTTGGAGAGATGCCCGATGCCGGAGTTACCCACACCAGCCAAACAAGTGGCCTTGTTCTTAGATGGATTGTTGAGCACCAAGCTCAGGTCATATGTGTATCTGAAAGACCCCAGAACGATAGAAGAGTGCGTGCACATGTGCATAGACATTGAGGACAATCTAGGTGAGGAATTAGAACTATCAAAAATCTATAAGGATTCTGATAGCTCTAGTAGCCTCACATCTGGTCAATCCACATCCATTGAGGAACTTGCAGAGAAGGTAGCTCAAAAACTAGGTGTCTCTAGCAAACAAATTCCGAGATTTGCCCCAGTTAAGCGATGTTACACTTGTGGCGGTGACCATATGGCAAATGTATGTCCCATTATGGCCCAACCCCAGGCGAATCCTAGTAGCCAGTACTGCACCATAGAGCGCAGGTACACCAACCACACTGCACAAGATTGCCCATATAACAAACAAACTGTTAGGCAAAATTACCCTCAGCCATATCCACAACAAGGTAGATACCAGAATCAGTACCCACCACAACAATACAACCGACCACAGCAAACTTATCAGCCATCTTATCAAGGGCAGCAGAGACCTCAACCAGTCCTAGTGCAGCAACCCCCTGCTCCAACCAATGTGATCCCAGTGAAATATGCATCTACTGAAGAAAATCCGAACAGAGCCATAGTCCCAGTCATCCCATTGCTATTAGACAGTGATCCAAGTGACCATAGTTTTGACTCCACACATATTGATAGCCCACAGGCTTACTACATGCAGTCACCCGAGCATAATGAGTCATACTATTATGAGGACCCAAGTGAAAATAGCGAGGAACCTGAGTATGCCAATGTCATGTACACAAACCTCAACTCTAGACCTCAACCTAGGCAGGTACGACCCCCATTTCCTAGAGGACCATGCTTCAGATGTCAGGGAGATCACCTTATACATGATTGTCCACTGCCTGCCCCTACACAACCTCAACCAGTAACCATTCAGGGTTTCTGTCAAGACTGCGGGAAAGAGCATCTCCTACGAGATTGCCCAAAGAACCCTAATAACATGCCTAAAATCACTCCTATCAATGTTGTTGGGTTAGTTGTAGACTCCACAGGGAGTGTGACTTCCACTGCACCTGTGCAAGTGATCACAAGAGCCCAAGCACTACAACAAAACCAAGGTGTTGGTCAGGAAAAGAGCCCCGAGGTGAGTGAAGCAGAGAGCATAACCAAAAAGAGGACTAGAGCCTGGAAGGATAGTCGTGAAAGAATGAAAAGGCAATGGGCAAAAAAGATGAGCGAACTTGAAGAAAGCTTGAGAGAAACCAAAGCAAAAATCATAGAGATCACATCTCAACCGCACTCTCACACATTCCCACCGCTACCATCCCCATCACCCTCCATCCCTCCACCCTCTAATACACCCCACGTAACCCACCCACCACCCCGAGTAGGATCAGTATTAGCTGATCCCACTCCTGAAGACATAGACATGATGCTTAAAGCATATCAGGCCAGAATCCAAGAAGGGCCAAATGTAACGGATCATGACAAGTGCTACCCTAGAGCTGACCTAGAGATAGAAAGAACCAAGCTTTGCGCGAAAATGGTCGCATTGGCTCAGACTATGTTTGAAGCCAGTCGCCTTTTCAATTACTCGGGCTCAGCCAAGACACAATTACACTTGGATGGACTTCTAGAGAAGTTAGAGGGCATAATTGCAAGATCTGCCAAGGAAGAAAAAAATCAAGAAAGAGATAAAGCAAGCAAAAACATGACCCATCCCCCACCGAAAGCTTATGTGCCCAATTCCACTAAACCAGACAACCCCCCCTCCCTAGAAAGAATAGAGAGGCTAACTGCACAATCAGAAAAGGAACACGCCTCTCAAAATAAGGGCAAGGCAAGTGAGAACGTGAGCCTACCTCCCCAGGAAGCCTACGTGCCTAACTCTACGGAGCCAGACACATCATCTTCTATGAATCGGTTCACACCAGAATTCCTACGCAAGATTCAAGAAGACAAATGGGCTAAAGAGAGTGAAGTCCCTCCTCCTATTGAACTTGTGGATGATGCACGCGACCAATTCCCACAAGACATCCCATCCATCTATGAGGAGCAGGAGAGCACCCACTCTCAGGAAAGACTAGACTTTGAGTCTAACTCTCTACAAGAATTACCCCACTTCACAGGCCCATGGGAAGCTAAGTCTACTTGTATGAGAGCACCCACGGTCATGGTACGAAATGAGGACTCAGTCTTACCTAGGAACACAGAGGTAGTGAAAAACACTAAAGTGCAGTGCAATCTCAAGTTAGAAGAGCTACTCAAGGTTAGACCTGAATTATGGAAACATGTCGCCAAACAAGTACCAACGATAGTGAAACCTCATTCCCAGGTAGGATCACATAGGACAGTGCCAGAGATACCCTTGGATAAGATAGGAGATATGTGTGAAGGTGAAGAAGGGAACACCTATCTTCCCATTACCTACCAGGAGTACACCACCAAGGCAATTTTGGACTCAGGTGCAGGAGTTGCAATTGCCACCACTTCCCTATGGAAGCGTTGGGGCAAGCCGGCACTCCGACCAACGAGAATGAAATTGTAGATGGCTGATGGTCATATTGAAAGGCCCTTGGGATTGCTAGAAGGAATAACTCTCACTACATGTGGGGTTGAGTTTGAACATACTTTTGCTATATGTGACTTCAGCAAAAATCATGCCTATGAGATGATCTTGGGACGACCTTTTATGCGACAGTTGCAAGTGGTACAGAATTGGGGAACCAACTCCTTGTACCTACAACACTTAGGTGTTACGACCAAAGTGAATCTTAAGGATTACTCTCATAGAGACGTACCACCTATTCAATGGAATCCCATCCATAAAGCCAAAGATGAGACTGAGTCTGTGCATTCCATAGGATCCGGATCCTCGTGGATGCATGAAGACACCCACTTATGGATGTGCAAAGTGGCAGTAGAAGAAGAGAAAATAGAAAAAGCCAGAGAGATAGGTGCAAAAGAAACACGTAGATCAATTCAAGACCCAGCCTATGCACCTGTAGTCTTTCTTGATGAGGAATTTGAACCCCATGGCTGGGCAGAAATCCTAGCAACAATGGATGTAGCCATCAATGAAGAGCAGTGGACACCTCACTGTGATGAGGATGGCTATGATATTTCAGTCGTCTCAATAGAACCAATCATGGGAGATGCAGTTTTAGAAGAATGCGAACCTATCCTTGATGCATTTGAGGATGCAAGTGACTCCGATCTAGAGTCAATCATTATGGACCCACCTTTTGCATCAGATGAAGAATACTTCCATGAAGTAGAATTTCAACCCCAGAGGCATGGAGAGCTTGCAAATGAGGTGAGGTTAGCCACACAAGTAGCTTCTAAAAGCGGAGGAAAGAAAAGAAAGAAGAAGGAAGTCACTCTGGAGGCAGAAGAATCCTTGTTTGAGGTCCCTGAAAACTTTAAAAAATATGAGATAGACGATAGGAGGGTCATGATAAGAATGCCTAAACGTGAGGCACAAGCAGGAGAAGCCTATGATAGCAAGGAAACTACCAAGAAAATAGTTGTCGCCATCGAGGAAGGAGAAGAAAGATGCACATACATAGGTTATGACCTGACAGAAGAGGAAGAACAAGAGCTGATAGCCTTGCTAAGAGAATACCGAGATGTATTTGCTTGGAGTTATAAGGACTTGAAAGGGGTAGACCCTGATATATGTTCACATACAATCCCCATGACCTCAGACGCCAGACCCTCGAAACAGAAGCCCTACACATACAATGATAACTATGCTGCTAAGATCAAAGAGGAGATAGATCAACTGGTTGAAGCCGGATTCATCTATGAAATTGAGCACACTGAGTGGGTATCCCCCATTGTAGTGGTGCCCAAGAAAAATGGAAAGCTGTGTGTGTGTATTAACCTTAAAAAAGTTAATGCCGCCATGATTAGAGACAGTTATCCGCTTCCTATCACTGAGCATCTATTAGAAAGGGTAGCAGGCAAGGAAGTGTACAGCTTCCTAGATGGGTTTTTGGGCTACAATCAAGTAGCCATTGCTCCAGAGGATCAACATAAGACGACTTTTGCCACGGAGTGGGGCATATTTGCCTTTCGAGTAATGCCATTCGGGCTTACCAATGCACCGGCTACCTTTCAAAGATTAATGTGTCACATGTTTAAAGAGTTCTTGAGGAAGAATTTGGAAGTCTATGTTGATGATCTTTGCGCTCATTCCAACATTAGACAGACCCATATACCCGAACTCAGACAGATCTTTGACAAATGTAGAGAATATCAAGTCTGCTTGAACCCAGAAAAGTGCGTTTTTATGGTCAGGCAAGGCAAGATTCTAGGACACATAGTGTCAAAGAATGGCATATCCACTGATGAAGAGAAAGTGAGAGCCATAGCAGAGCTACCTAGGCCAAAGAACGTCAAGGAAGTACAGGCTTTCATGGGACATTGTGGTTACTACCGTCGGTTCATCCACATGTATGCTGTCATCGCAAAGCCCATGTACGGACTTCTAACTAACTTTGAGTGGACTGAGGAATGTGAGAATTCCTTCCAGGAGCTTAAACGAAGATTATGTTCAGCACCAATCTTGACCACTCCAGATTGGAGCAAGCCATTCCATGTTCATGTGGATGCCTCCAATTATGCTATTGGATGTGTACTTGCACAACCTACGGGTGAAGGGAACATGGATCTCCCTATTGCCTATGCCAGTAGACAATTGAATGCTGCTGAACGGAACTATACAACCACCGAACGAGAAGGATTAGGCATGGTATATGCAGTTAAAAAATTTTGACATTATTTGCTTGCAAATAAGTTCAAATTTTTTACTGATCACCAAGCTCTACTGTACCTGGTAAACAAGCCATGTAATACAGGCAGATTAGTAAGATGGTTTCTCTTACTAATGGAGTATGACTTTGAGGTAGTAGTGAGGAAAGGCAGAACTCACCTAAGAGCAGATCATCTCTCAAGGCTCACATCAGGAGAAGCCCCACAAGGAGTGTCAGATGACCTTCCTGATGCTTACTTGTTTAATTTGGAAGTGGTACCGCAGTGGGCTAAGCCATTGGTACCAGTATTGACATACGGGCCTAACCACCCAATAATAAACATGCAGGATAGAGAGGTAGTAAAAGCCCAAAAGTACCACATCATGGCAAGAAGTATGTACAAGCACACAGATCAAGGGATCTTGGCCTGTTGTGTGGAAGAGGATGAGTACGCTAAGTGGTTGCAATTGGCACATGTAGGTGCATTAGAGCAACACTACTCAAAACAACGAACCCTACAGACCCTGAGGAGACTAGGAGTGTACTGGCCAACGATGGAAGCAGAAGTCCATAGAATGTGCAAGGAATGCCCAATTTGTTGCACTAAGCCACCAGTGGAACATGCCACCCTTTATCGCGTGTCTCTAGTGCCAGATTGGAGCGAGCCACTAGTGGCGTTTCTGAGGACGAAAACATTCCCTCAAGATATGACCCTGACGAGGCAAAGAAGTCTAGAACAAGAGGCCCTAGATTACTCACTCATTGGTGATAATCTATACAAGCGGGGAAAAGATGGTTACCTGAGACTATGTGTTCATGAGAATGAATATCTAAAGATCTTGGAAACTGCTCACCAGGGTGTAGCAGGAGGACACTTTGGTCCAGATAGGGTGATCAAAGCAATCCTATTTGCAGGATTTTGGTGGCCCACCCTTCACATGGACGCACATACCTATGTGAAGAGGTGTGAGATTTGTCAGCGAACCCAGTATCCTATACGCAGAGATGAGATGCCACTGAAGCCCATGATGGGCGGACGTGCATTCTCTAAGTGGGGAATAGACTTTGTAGGTCCTATCAATCCCCCAGCTAAGGGTTCCCATGCTAAGTATATCATCGTTGCCATGGACTATCTAACCAAGTGGGTAGAGGTAAAAGCCACAACGAAGAACGACGCTCAGACAACTGCTAAATTCTTGTTTGAGAATGTATTCACAAGATACGGGCTACCCATAGAGCTAGTTAGTGATAGAGGCACTCACTTCTTGAATGAAGTTATTGAAAATCTGCTCCAAGAATTCTTGGTAGTGCATAAGAAGTCTGCCCCTTATCACCCTCAAGCCAATGGGCAAGCCGAAAGCACCAATAAGATCCTATGCAATGTATTGACAAAATTAGTGAACAACAAACGCTCTGATTGGGACAAACAGCTACACCATGCTGTTTGGGCATACCGAGTCGCCTACAAAACGGTACTCCAAGCCACCCCCTTTCAGATGGTATTTGGCCAAAATGTCGTGCTACCTTTGGACTTCTTAATACCTACATTGAAAGTAGCACAAGAGCACGAATGGACGGGTCATGAACTCTCCTCTAGACTTTTTGACCTTGAACGATTAGGAGAAACAAGACTGAGAGCAGCTGCAGGAATATATGCAGCTAAGAAGAGACAGAAGGCATACTTTGATGCCCATGTGAAGGATAAGGGCTTGAAAGCAGGAGATCTAGTTTTAGTCTACACATTGAAACAACACGCAAGGAAGCTAGAAAAGAGAGGCTACGGACCTATGATCATCAATAGGATCTCCACAAGTGGAGCAGTACAACTAGCCACTTTAGAGGGTGATGTTCTCCCAAACTATATTAGCGGATGCAGAGTCAAGCTGTATCAGGAACCCCTCACGGAGGAAATGCTAAGTCGACTCAATACTGCTAAGCAACATAAAGAGGAGGAAAAACGAATTCGAGAAGAAGCACAGGCAGAGGCCTTAGAGCGCATCAGACGAATGAAGTTGAGGAGACAAGGGAGGGATCAGCCTATGATTGACACTCAAGAGTCTCCAGGCTATCACATGGCCATGTGTGAGACTTCAGGTGAACATACCCATAAGATAGTGGATCGACGACCTTTTGTGACCCTAGAAATAGGACAAAGAGACAGCACAACAAGCGTGAGAGCTTTAATTGATTCAGGAGCAGCCACAAGTGCAGTTCGGCTTTCTTATTGCCAGCAGCTGCAATTGGAGGTAAAACCCCTAGAAGCATATCTGATAGGATTAGGAGGTGTTGAAACCCCTTGCATGGGAGAGGTGGATCTTCCACTCTACATACAAGAGGTCCTCATGCCAGCAAAAGTGCTAGTGTGTGAAGACGAGGATCTGACCGAACCTCTTGTCTTAGGCCAAGACTGGATCTATGATCACGCAGTCAACCTCAACCTAAGAAGTGGACTTCTTCAGGCTTGGGTAGGCCAAAGCCGTCTGACGATTGAATTAGAAAATCAAGCACTCAAACCAATAGAACAGGCACCAACTCGTGGTCCCTCCAGGAATCCACATAAAGATAATGTTGCTCTTCTTGTCCAAACTTCTATGGTGTAGAGGTTTGTCAATCTTACCAAAGGTACAGGAGTCAATGAGGAGTTCGCACCGGGGTCAAAGGAGATTCTAAACATGAAGACCAAACACTATACAACACGAAGGAGGCCATTGATCAAGAAGCATGAGCGCCAACCCATGCAACACGGAGCACCTCATGGCGCGAAGCAGATCTGGATACGCAAGGATGGAAAACCCACAAGTCTAATAGCAGACTCTCGAGGAGACAACAAACCAGCCACACCATCACGGACACAAGTGAAGGAGTACCCTAGGAAACCTCCTAGGCACACCACATCTATTTGGGTCCCTAAGCGGTCAAGGAAGGCTAGCCCCAATGCTAGACATATATGGGTGCCCAAGGCCTGTTTACGAGCCCAAATAGCTCCAACTCTAGTTACTGGCATAATTCAACACTCTCAAGTCCGCTCGACTAACAACACAGGAACTCTACCTAAAAACCACTCTGACCCACACTCAGTCACATCGAGGAATGCCTGGAAATGGGTACCCAAAAGGTCCCAAATTCATCACAACCTAGTTCATAAACCGTTGCTTGTCTTTAGCTCTAAGAGCTACGAATCCCCTATCAAAGTTTGGAGACCTAAACCATGTATCAAACCCCCTCACCCAATTTTTGTAAATCCATCCACTCTGACATAGGTGCATTCCGAGTCCACTGCATAACCAAAGTAGGCATCTAGGATGATACTGACCTCTAATCACCACTCACACCTATCACAAGCACTTCATCTCTGACCACTAACCTTCGGGATTGTCATGTTAGTATTGTGAAGGGAACACCATTACATCCTGTTTCCTATGCAACACTAATGTGCCTTTCTTCTTCTAGCAGATAAGCACCCGATTCCCATGGCAGCAGTAGCAGGCACAAGCTCTCAGGCAGGCTCTGGTGCTCAAATCAATTGGGATGCCATGCCGGTGGAGGCCCCACCAACAGCTCGGCCTGAAGAGTTCGTGAATGTGCGGAGAATTCCTATTCCAGATCCACCAAATGGCCTAACCGAAAGAGTAAAAGGGCACTCTCATTGGTTCAATGAAATGCCAGGAGACTTGGGAGACGCAGATCATATATGGGAGTCCAAGGTGGAGTGTGGAGGAGTGTGGTGGACCTTCCAGTTCTTTTGAAGAGAATTCGAAACCTTACAGAATGCAGCTCCACTTCAAGATATCTGGCAAAAAGCAGGATTACAAACTTATTTTAGTGCAGCTCTACCTAAACCCGATTTCCTCAGGTGCTACTACCTAATTGCCACACTGAAGCCGACAGGTGATAAAGATCATTCAGGCACATTCTGGGTGCCCTCCTTGTCAAATCTGGAGGAAATGAGGAAGTTCGAATTGAATGTTACTTTAATCAGGGAAGCACTTCAGATGTATGGCACGCATGTACCTTCTGACCGCGACCCCTTGATACCTGAGTCGATGAAAAGCAACAGAATCAAGAAGCTAAAAGAAATGTGCGCCCTCACCCCCAACATCGCCATACCATTGCGGATGTGCCTCCAACACTTCGCATTCCCAGCTTAGGACCGTTTCACCCAACCTCACAAGAAAATATGGTATGGGTTATATCTAGCAGAGACTGGAAGCTTGCCCATTAAGATGCCTGTATGGATCTTGGACCAAGTGTATGAGGCAGGCAAGTGGGGAGTGAGGAAGCCTACTTTACATGGCTGTTGTGCGCTTACAAGAATTATCTATCGATGTCTTGCATATGATGTGCCGGTTGCCAGAGCGCTAAAATATGCACAACTTGAGTTGTTCAAAGGGCGGAAGTCAGGGAGCCAGCCTGCAAAACGAATGCGTGGATCGCTCTCCCAGGTAATGATCCCTTACGAAGCCACGACCGAAGCTTCCCCCAGACCAGAAGCTCAGGTCGCACCTTTCATGATCCATCTTCAAGGAGTTCAAGCTGGGGACGTGGTATAGCCCACCCCATCCGCCCCTCCACTACCTACTGAGGCCGAGTTTGCATCTATGGCCGCTTTAACTGAGGATCCCAATTTTGATTTTGAAAGATTCCTGCAGACGGCCCACTTATCTGATAGTGAAGATTTTCCTGACAATGCCGATCCGGGAGCATCAGTCCAAAGGGAACAGCCACGGGGCGAGACAAGCAGAGTACACGGGGAAGAGGTGGCACAACATCCTCATGACCCAAACACACAAGTTCAGGAAGGTGCACAAAGAAATGAACCAGAAGACAGTGAAGAGGAAGCCCCTACCTATACCGCACAACTCAAAAGACTATACCGGACAATCAAGCAGGTGCAGAGGAGACACAAGATGTCAGAAGGAGCGAATCGAGCCCTAGTAAACCACATGTTGCAATCGGAGAACATCGACCCACATTTTGTAGAATCGTTGAACCTTTTGGCGGACACCTGTGGCATCGGGGAAGCCATGAGAACATTGGTCTATCAGGCGAACCCTACTTATGATCAAAGAAGGATAGATACAAGGCCACGGCGGGGAAAGATGATTCAAATGGAGGTATCTACCGTATTGCCTACTCCAATGACAGAAGATGTTCAGATGGTTAGCCCTAGTCCTAGTGACGAACCAGATGTAAATACACATTCACCACCTCCGCCATCACCTCCCAGCCAGCCTTCAGAACCCTTTTCCACGAGTCTTTCTGAACAACCGATATCCACCCATGGTGAAACCAACGTACACACCTCCTTTTCTACAGCCTTCCCTTTACCCACAGCCATCACTTCTGCCCAAATTTTTGAACCCCACACAGGTCGTCCTGCCACCGATCAAACCATAATAGGTCACCCCTCTTATCTCCCCGCCCTGGGACAACCACTTGCCACTAGCCAAACCTTATCCCAACCTTTTCCATTCACCCACACAGTTCCTTCCTCCCAACCCCTACCCACTGTACCCCTGTTAACCCCCTCAGAATCAACCCAAATCACCCAACCATCATTCTGGACAAACCTTGTAAATATACTCCAAGAAGTTGAGAATTATAATAAAAAGTCCCTTTCCCAACCCCACTCCCCCACATTCACTGCCACCACTAACACACCACCTACCATTCCTGTATTCACAATTAACACTTCACACACTATCACATCCGATCCCATGGATATTTCACCATCCACAGGAGCACCCACCGCCACGTCTGTTCCACCATTATCACATCTCACTTCACTCATAGGCACATCATCCACTTTTCCCTTCCCCATTTCCCGACCCTTTGCATGTTCCACCTCTACCCATGCATCCACATCATTTAGTAGTGCACTAGACACCATGGTTGAAGCGGCCACTCAGCTTAAGCAAGAGTATAAGCTATTAGAAGAAAATAACACAGAGTTGTGCAATCTCTCGGCTCAACTCCAGGCACGAGTCGATGCCTTGGAACTAGATAATACAACACTACAACACCAGGTGACTGACCTCCAACAATCGAAGACAGAACTTGAAGCTAAGTATGTAGAGACAGGCAAAGCTATGGAGGAACAACTCAGAGAACAAATGGGCCGCAATGCCAGACTTCAATGCAACATGGCTCTACTATGTCGCCATCTAGCAGCGGCTCAAGAAGAGAACAGAAGGCTACAACAACAAAACCAGGAGAACCTAGAAGCGGCCATGGAAAACACCCCGGGAGCACCTATAGACCCTGCAAAATTCCAAGCTGTCCCCTCAGAGCATATTCAACAGATTTTAGAAGGTTATGCAACCCTCTTGGAAGCCCATGATCAGTTGGCAGATCAGATAAAGGAATTACAAGGATCCAAAGTACCGACAACACACCCACCCACACCTAAAGAGACGGTCGATGCCGCTACTTCGCCAGAACCTGAACCTTCAACGAACAGTGAGGTACTTGAGCTACGGCAACAGATTGCAGAGTTGAAAATCAAGTTGTTACAATATGAACGACCTCCTTCCTCACCTGAGCAACCCATAGAAGAAGAAGCAGTTATTATTCCACTGGAGGAAGCATTTGAAGAGAACTATGAGCCTCAACCACTTCCAGGAGGACGAATCACGGAGGAAGGGCAAGATACCTATGAGGAACCCCCATCAGCCTGGATGAAACAAGTAGAAGAAATGGGGAAAACTCATTAGGAACGTGTCTCCACTCAGATGCTAGCAATGAAGGCCATTGAGGAAACCATACTTCAATCTGAGTATTTCAGGCACCTTGCTCCTAGACGACTCATCACGAGCTCAGAATTACAATATAAACCATATTTTGTATTGTTGGTCGACTACAACGCAGAGATCAAAAGAGTCACCAACAAGTGCCCTACTTTTGCCACCCAATTCGAACCAGAAGATATACCAGAGGCAGCCAGAAAAGGGGCGATATTCCAACCTACTTGGAGGCAAAGATTACTTGAAACATACCCGGAAATGCTTAGAACATGGGATCACGCTCCCATGCATTTGAAGTATAACCCTTGTTATGGGCTAGTACAAAGAAGAAGATCATGGAAAGCCTTCTCCATCAAGGTTCAGAACAATGTAAACTGTAGAGAATGGCTCAATTACCCCGCCATTGCACCCCCAATCGGCACCCCCACAGTATCATACATGATAGCAACCATCAGACATTGGATGCCACGCCTCCACCCCATGCCAGATGTAGCTGCCCAACTGATGCTCAAGATATTCGATATGATGCAGGTTGTGCTCAAAACTTTCTGCAATGTATGTCATATTCAACCTCCGATTCCTGGGTTTGTTAATGGTAATTATGACCTGCTATATGATATGAGCACCACCCTGAGCATACGCGTTGCTTATGCATGGCACGCACGCATCAGATATCTCCCTGCCTGCTATAAGCAAACTTTCGATGATATGTTCACCACAGGGTTCTGGGAAGCACACTCAGAGGTGTTCGCGCCAAGGCCCACCCATTTGTTACACCTCTTTGCATGCGAACAAACGATGCACTCAAAACTCTACACAACGCCACAACCGGACATACCGGGCGCGGTCAATTGGGATACCCTTCAGAGAGACCTGATCCGAGGGCTGCGAATCAAAGAACATGATGTGGCAGCTGGCATTCTCCAGGACTATATTGACCAAACCGCAGATCAAAGGTCTGTCAGAGGCGACAGACCCTAGGGGGGGGAGAGTGTTGACAGTATACGGGAAGAAGCAAGTACGGACACACATGCAGATCTAGCACTAAGGCAACCCTTCAATTTTTTCAAAACCCTTACATCATTTTAAAGTGATTCTCATCACTAAAAACCCTTGTAAATATCATTTCACCTTTTTGTAGCTCCATTTTGTACAAGCCGAGGAGTCCTCAAGCTTGGGGAGCCTTAGAAGTAGTTGCCTGCCAATTTTCATAATTTTTAGATCTCGTTTGAGCCCTCAAATAAGCCCTAGAACCTAATTTTTAACTAGGTCGGACACTAGGTCTGGACAGGGCCAAAGCTAGTCAAAAACTATAAATAGAGCTAGAGAGCTCATTTTTGGGCTGGCTTCTTGTAGTTTTGAGCTTGTATGAGAACTTTGTTGCAATAGAAGTGATTCCATTGTCTTACTCTCTTTGTTCTTGCCGTGTGTGCACGTGTGTGTGTATGTGTGTGCATGTTAGTGTGCTTCTCACTCACACATTTGTGCCTTCACTTGCTCGAGGTCTTCATACCATCCTCACGTCTTCCCGGATTGACATTAAAGGAGGTGCTACTCATCACTGAGCTACACCACCACTCCTTGCCATAGGAGATGTATGATAGTTGTTCATAGGTGCTCGATAAGCCTAGTTGGCTTCTACTGGGTAACTGATTATATGCAGTGGAGTCAATGATTCACTATGTAGGAAAACATGTCAATACTTGCAGTTTTATGATATTTTGACACTGGTCATATGCTCATATTGCAGAGGATACTCTAGCAAAATTTTTCCAGATCTCTGGTTTTGTCAACTATATAGTGGTCGGTTTACTCCTTGATACACTTATTCATTGGTGTTCAAACTCTTCTAGCTCCATTATCATTCTATTCAGTTCTCTACCATCATGGCATCAGCGGTCTCAGGCACATCCGGTGGATCAAGGTTGAGTGCTAGTGTTCCGAGGAGGAGCTATAACTTGTAGGGAAAATACCATTTTGAGATCCGAAAATTTAATGGCACAAACTTTGCTCTATGGAAGAATCAGATTAAAGATGTGCTGATTCAAAGGAGGCAATGGAAGCATGTAAATAGAATTTCAAAGAAGTGTTAGAGGGCCGCCGAACCAGGACGGATGAACCCGGACAGGTGCCTTAAATGTAAAAGTGCTGGACGGCCGCCGAACAAGGACAAGAGTACGAGGACAGGAAGCTTAAATGAAAAAAAAAGAATCTTTCAGGGAACGCGCAGGTAACTGCAGAAGTGCGCATCCTTGTAAAAAAAATCTTCTATTTAAGGCAATGAGAAAAAGAGCGGAGCAGCCCGTTTTTTTGTGGGAATTGTAGTGTGTTGTTTGATTAAGTCTCGTTCTGGAGAGTGCTGTAACGCAGTGTGTGCGCGTATATGTCGTTGAAAGGATAAGCTCTGCTTTGATCTGTTCCGTCTGTACTCCTGCTAGTCGATTATACTCACCTTAGTACAGAATGACAAATCAATTGTATTGTGTGGCGAATCTGTTCGGTGATGGTTGAGTGTGACTCTGAGTGTGAACAAGTGTGGTATGTTATTTGGCAATTCTTTGGTGAAGTAGGTAGCGTGAAGAGTAATCTCGAACTAATTGCCTGTAAAGTTTCTGTAAGCGACCGAATTCGTTATTGTATCTTATATTTGCTGTTTACTCCAACTACGGGAAGACTAGTAGCTGTAATGGTCTGACTGTGAGTAGAACATCGTCAGTTTATGGTTAGCTGTTTATTACGAAGGGATTGATTGTTCGAGTCCGCGTGACTTTAAGATATAATATCTAATTGGTATACCTACCTGCCCTGACGAAGTACGGATTAGGTGACTTTGTTATTGAAGTATCTTTTGCGCGTAAATTACGTAACCGGATTGCTACCCTCAGTCCTGAAGTTCTAATTCCAATACACTGAACAGTCTTCCGTTGTTCAGGGATGGATACTGAGCTAAGGAGGGGATGACATTAAGATTGTGTGTTAAAATGGGAAAATAGTACAGGGCCTCTGTCTAACAGACCCCTACCACTCCCAAGAACCCACGTGGCTAAGAGAACGATTGCGGTTAGGAAGATTTGGAACCGGTTGAACTTGAAGTGTTTGAATCGGGAGTAGAGTAACGATTAAACCATAGCCAGTTTAACATTTGGCGCCGTCTGTGGGAAGGTGGCATCAGGTTATCAGTTATCTGTGAACAGTAGCAGTAGCGTGTTGGCTGTTTGTTCAGAATCAAACACTACGTTTATCGTTCGATTGACTGACGGTAGCAACAGAGCCAGATTGTTGCCAACTGCTCAGATAGTACTACTAAAGCAATGATACATGCCGGTTACTCGGTCTGGCGAAACGTATCCTAGGAACCATACGACGGGAACAAGAAAAGTACTAAAGACAACCCTAGGAGAAGAAGGTATAACGCGGCCTGACCCAGTGGTCAAGCAAGTTAAGGACGTTAGAACTAATTCTGGTCATATTCCGGTGGAACGATCAACGCCTTTGGTACATCCTGGTGTCATTTCGACCCAGCCTAACCAAAGTACAGTAATTCCAGAACCTACCAAGACGCCGCTGGAGACCAGTTTAACAATCTTGGATAAAGATTCAGAGTTATCCACGATTAGACAAACTCTAGGAAAAGAAATCGGTAAAAGTGGAAAAACACTACAGTCTGGTACACTGTCAGTTCATTCCGGTGATATTCCGGTAATAGAAACACCAACTGGCGGCCAAGGATTAGCATTTTTTGCGGAGTCCTCAACCCGACCCGCGTGCTTGGAAGAAAGATTTCGGATACTGGATATCCAGAAGGAAGGAGAGCTATTCGAAGCAGAGATCCGAAGTATCCTACGCAAAAACAGAACACTGGAAGGCACGCCATCCGGCGATCCAGATTCTGATAGTTCAACTAATCAACCTCAAGATACAGAAGAAGGACCGGAGACACTCACGATGAATGGACAACAACAGCAACAACAGTTAGGCCAACCAAGGCCGCCTCCAACAGGAGTAACATACACGAAATTTGGTGGATTCCCAGGAGATGACCCGGATGCTCACGTACGCACTTTCGAGATCAGTTATGCAGTCCTCAACCATCCACCGGATCAGGCATACAAAGCCATTGTTTTTCAATCTACACTGGTCAATGAAGCGGCTAGATGGCTTACGGAATACGACATTAATCATTTCGGCACCTATGATGCAGTACGAGATGCTTTTCTGCAACGATTTAGGCTAAAGAAGAATCCCGCCGAAATCTTTGATTATGTACAGAACAACCGACAGAAGGCAAATCAGACTGTCCAAGAATATGCTACACTTTTTAGAACACACTTGCGACAGATACCACAGGCCCACGCCAACTTACCGGATGACGTCATCACTCAGTGGTTTATCAATGGTTTAAACCCGCAATTGAAGCAGATCATGATTATCAGATGTGTCGGAGCAATGACATTGGATGCAGTCATCGCCATGGCTCTGCAACTGGAATCCAAAGTCGGTGGATTTACAGAAGATCTAGAGTGGTTAAAAGCGAACAAAACTATGACTGAAGATATAACCAGACAAGTGTACTGTATCACATGCAAAAATTCAGGTCAAACTAGTGCTAACTGTGCGCTAAATCAAACATTCTGCGCTACCTGCAACACTACCGGACACTCCACCGGAAATTGTGTCTACAATGCCAGATTACAGGGAACAGCAACAGTCAAAGCTGTTATTCAAGAACATAGACAGGTAGCAAATCATTATGTACCTCCGCAACTGAGAAACAATCAATCACAAGGATATCAAAACTACCGAGGACAGAGGAACAATAACTACAATGCAAACCGCTGGCAGAACGAACCACCACCGGAAAATCCCAATTTACCACCGCCACCCTGTCATTTTTGTGGTGAATTCGGACACATTAGAAGATATTGCAAGGACGCAGCTGAGTATGATCAAAGGAAGAAGGAGCGGCAAAACCCAATGGCCAACATGGTACAAATTACACCGGTAGAAACGCAAACTGCTACAGTCCAGACCCGATCAGGTAAACAGCTGCAGTCAGTAGCAGAAGTATTCGAACCAGGGATACGAGAACAACATAGGATGTATAACAAGGCTAGCCACTGGACCACCACAGAACCACCAGTGTTCCCAGAACCCATTCCGGTGACTCAGACCTCGTCGACAAAGGAAGGAACACAACAAAAGGAAACAACAGCAGAACAACCATCAGGAGTAGACATAACAGCAGATACTTCGGAAACAGCAGAAACCTCAAGTTCAAAGGAGCAGGATAACCAATCTCAGCAGACCTGGGAAATTTTATCCAAGGCATCTATCACTCTGCCTCTCGGCCAACTACTGGCATTAGTACCTGGCGTTCGACAACAGTTCCAGCAACAGTTCAGTCCGGTACCTTCTTGTATTCCGGCGACAGCAGCAGTTCAACCAGAACCTGATTCTACGGTTGATCATTCAGTCCCCTTGATTACAGTATGGTATAAGAATCATAAAATTACACAGGTATTGATTGATGGAGGCTCTGGTGTCAACATTGCAACTACAGCCTTATGCAATAGGTTAGGATGGACCGAAATCGAACCAGTTCAATTTTTTGTCAGAATGGCAGACCAATCTAGAGTCCATCCTGTAGGACTTGTGCGAAATATACCCATTACTTTACAAGGTACGACCTTCAAGATGAATTTTGTTATACTAGATCTGCCGGAATCCACTTTGGATTACAATCTTCTTTTTGGTCGACCCTGGTTGAAGCATGCGAAGGTAATACAGGACTGGTCTGCACAAGAGCTTACGTTCAAAGATGCCAGCCGTAGATATGTAGTAAAATTAGATGCTATACAACCTTGCGAACTGCACGCCAGACCATATTTTATTGAATCTGTCCACATGTTAGATGGACTATCAGATGATGAAGAAGAGAAATTTCTGAAGAGTAACGCTGACTTAATGACCTTAGCGACTGTTGATCTACAGTCCGTATAGACAACTGGAGTACTTCAGTATGTACAGTTACACCAATCACCCAAGAGACCGAGCAGGAAGATAGGGTGCCAACACATGACAATGAATTACATTCACTATTTCGGTCGACAGACGACACAGAGAAACCGCAACAGTTTTATGTCTCCGAAGACCAGTTGACCTCGTACAATCTAGGAGACGAAGATCATCCACGACCTGTAAAGATAAGGCAAAACTTACCGGAATTATTTAAAGCTGATCTGATTCGACTACTTCGCAAATTCTCAGACGTCTTTGCCTGGGATTACAAAGATATGAAAGGATTAGATCCGCGCATATATCAGCACCGAGTCATGCTGAAGCCTGAAGCTAAACCGAATAGGTAGCCCAGCTATCGGATGAATCCCAATTATGCATCTCAGGTAAAAGCCGAACTTGACAGATTATTAAAGGTTGGATTCATCGTACCAGTAGAACATGCTGAATGGATTTCACCAATTGTGATCGTGCCAAAGAAAAATAAGCAACTACGAATCTGTGTAGACTACCGAAAATTAAACGCAGCAACAGTACCAGATCCTTTTCTGATCCCCTTTCTGGATACCATGCTTGATAGGGTAGCAGGCCACGAAATGTATTCATTCTTAGACGGATACAGCGGTTACAATCAGGTTAAAATGGCTGAAGCAGATATCCCAAAAACCGCCTTCATTACCAACTGGGGTGTCTTTGCTTGTACGGTAATGTGGTTTGGATTGAGAAATGCACCAAGCACCTTTCAGCGATGTATGCAGGAGATTTTCTCTCCTTATCTCAATTCGTTTATGCAAGTATATCTCGATGATTTCTCAATTTTCGGAAAAATGATGGCACATTTGCTTCATCTACGGTGCTGTTTTCAAAAGTGTCGAGATTACGGACTCTGCCTTAACCCAAGCAAATCTGTGTTTGCCGTTTCATGTGGCAAACTACTTGGTCATATTGTATCTGCCCAAGGTATCCGAGTAGACCCAGATAAGATTTCGGCAATTGTAGAAGCCCCAGTACCCGCCACTCCGAAAGAAGTGATGCGTTTTATGGGTCAAGTACGGTGGCACGGCAGACACTTACGGTGGCTTGCTCATCTCGCTGTACCTCTGAATAGACTAATCACCAAAACTCCACGACAGTTCGAATGGACTCAAGAATGCCAAACTACATTTGATCGACTCAAGTATCTATTGACGTAGGCACCAATCCTACAACCACCGGACTGGGACAATCCGTTCCATGTTTTTGTCGACGCCTCAGATATTGCGATCGGCAGTATTCTGATGCAGCAAACACATAAGTGGTTTCGCCCTGTCTATTACGCCAGCAGAAGGCTTGCACCGGCAGAAAAGAACTATTCTACCACTGAAAGAGAATGTCTAGGATTAATTTACTCCATCAAGAAGTTCAGACATTATTTATTAGGCCGGAAATTTACCTTTCATGTGGATCATGCTGCCCTTGTCTATCTAGTGAGACAACAACATCTAGGCGGACGATTAGCCCGATGGGTGCTACTCTTGCAGGAATTTGATTATGAAGTCATTCACCGACCCGGAAATGCACATGCCCTAGCAGATTTCTTATCTCGCCTAGATTCTGGTGAAGCTTCGATAGGTATAGATGACACGACCCCAGCAATTTATAGTTCTGAGC
Source organism: Ceratopteris richardii (assembly GCA_020310875.1). Lineage (NCBI taxonomy): Eukaryota > Viridiplantae > Streptophyta > Polypodiopsida > Polypodiales > Pteridaceae > Ceratopteris > Ceratopteris richardii. The sequence continues at coordinate 95,444,489 of CM035426.1, forward strand.
CACTGACCGATGAAACTGCCGAATTTCAAGCAACACCTACATATTATGATCAGATTTTAACTTTTCTCACCGAAGGATGCTTTCCATCTGACACTGCCAAGGCAGTTCGAAGGAAATTGGCAGTCTTTAGCCGCCGATTCCGATTAGTTGCAGGAGAACTGTATCATGTAGATCACACCGGAATCTTACTTCGATGTGTTCCTCCGCACGAAATTAACTCAGTCATCACGATGGCCCATTCAACCCCTACTGGTGGTCATTTTGCCACAGATCTAACTCACCGGAAAATTCTGCAAGGAGGTCTCTGGTGGCCTACTATGTACCGCGATGTGGCCCAATTCGTCAAAAACTGTGATAACTGTCAAAGGTCTGGATAACCACTGCAACGACACTTCTTTCCCTTGCAGCCTATTATGCCACTCGAACCATTTCAGAAATGGGGCTTAGATTTTATCGGTCCAATCACACCTCCAGCAGTCTTCAGTAACAACACATACATACTAACTTGTACAGACTATACAACGAGATGAGCAGAAGCCTGGGCTTTACGGTCTGCTACAGCAGTTGTAGTAGCGAAATGTCTGTTAAACGATGTCTTCCCACGATTTGGCTTACCACTCGAATTAGTGACAGATCAAGGTACTCACTTCGTAAATCAAGTAATGAAGGTACTAACCCAATCATTCCAGGTGACACATAAACTCAGCTCTCCATATTACCCTCGCACCAATGGTCTGGCCGAAAGCACAAACAAATCACTATTGAATATCCTCCGAAAACTGATCATGGAAGCACCGGAAAGATGGGATCAACTACTACCTGCAGTATTATGGGCATACCGAACTACATATAAGGTAACAACAGGTTTGACACCTTTCAAACTAGCTTATGGTCTAGAAGCAATAGCACCCATGGAAATAGTTATCCCAAGCCTGCGTGTAGCAATCACCCAGAAAATGCTACCAGAAGAGTCGCTGACAGCACGAATGGACGCACTCAGGGAACTTGATGAGCACCGATGGCTCAGTTTTTTAACCATGCGCGAAGTACAACTAAGGCAAGCCAAGACACACGATCGATATTTGAAGACCCCAATCTTTTCGGTAGGCCAGCTTGTACTTTTCTATAATGCAAAATCCGATAGAGTAGCAGGAAAGTTCAAAATACGCTGGTTCGGTCCCTTTAAGATTTCAGAACAAGTCGGTCCAGCAACTTTTCGGTTGACTATGTTGACTGGAAATCCACTCCCCAAGGTAATTAATGGGTCGAAGTTACGGCCATATCATCACACCACTAGCCTGCATTAAGTTTTCGATGATGGACCGCGTTTTGTTTAAACTTTTCTTGTTCTTCTTTTTGCTTTTTATAAATAGCCGCGTTTTGTACGATCTTGATATAACCAGCCGCCCTATTAACAGTCACTCGAGTACGCACACCTGCATGAAAACCAGTACTAGTCCCGCACCGCACAATGATATTCCACCTCCACCGTAGTGTTTTTATTTAAACTCTGTCGACGACGCCGAAATAAGCTATTGTGTTGCATGCTAGTATTCTGAGCCCTCGTGCATTCTACATCCGTGCTCATCATCTACCTCAGTAACCGCCATGGAAGCAATAGCCAACTATGCAGCCTTCCGCGATGGTATCCCTACCGAGGTAGGCGAATACCTGCGTTGCAGATGGTTGGCTAACTTCGCTGAGTTGCCCTGGCACTCGGCGGAAGCCCATCCTTTCTTCACACAGATCATCACCGCCATTGCTCAGTCCCCCGCCACCGAACGCCAATGGGTTTTTCTCTCACTCCCTTCGCGAACAGTCATCACCTTCCAAGCCTTCGCTGAAGCCTATCGCCTCAACCCGCAAGGCCGTGAAAATGGCCCAAGTATTCCCATTGCCCGCATGAATGAACTATTCCCCCGCTCCTCGTCCAACGAATACGCCATTCTCTGCCGCCCAGAACCCGAACGATCCGCTCTGCAATTCTTAGTCGCCATACTTAACCTGCAAAAATGCACTTATGGCATCTCACGACCGTTTTATTCCGCTTTAGAATTAGCTGTCCAGGAACTCGTCAACTTTGCATCATACTTCTTCCTCAGAATCCATAAAGAATGCGTAGCCATCGTGAAGCAACTCCAAAAGGGTACCACCCCGCGCTCTCGCCTTCCCCACATCATCTCATTCCTTTTCCCCACCATCCTTGCCGCACAACCACCACCCCAAGGTCCCATTCTTAGGCACGAAGAATCAGTTCAACCTCTCGACGAAGAAGAAGAAGAAGATGAGGAGATCAACCAACTTTTCCGCAATAAGAGAATTCGGATCAGCTCTTCAGAAAGCGAAGCACAAAGATCCGCCGGACAGAATCAGGACACCCGAAACGCAGACCAAGAAGAGACCTTCCACGACACCGCCACTTCCATACACAACGATTCATCGGCCGACCACCACGACCAGTAGAAGCACACAGAAACAGAACCCGTCTCAACCGAAGAAGCATCAGCACAACGAGAAGATGAACAGCACGTGATCAACAGCGCGCTCAACACCCTACTCAAGGCCGTAGAATCCACCATCGCCCACATTACAGGTGAAAGCCAACCTACCCATCAGGTAACCCACCCTACATCCCCTCGCCCTCAATCCCCACCAGTCAACCCTCTTCCGCCGCCAATTTCCGAATCTTCTTCATCCTCCCCCAACTATTCACCCCCGACATCCGCCCAAATCCATACCCAAACCTCTACACCACCACCACGCCCACTCCTCCTTTCCTCTACTCCGATCTTTTCCGAACTGGCCAACATGGGCCAACTACTCATCGCCCTCTCACAACAACTTCCGGTACAAATGACTGAGGTTGCAAATACCATTCGGCACGACCTGCAGCACAAGGTAGACCTCCTGGAAGCCGACATCACCCCACTCCAAGAAGAAGTCGACGCCGTAAGAGCGGAGAATCATCAATTGCAGACACAACTAGCTGACCTCCAAGCCCAATTTTCGGAACAGCAGGCCTTGATATAGCAGAGAGATGCGGCATTGGAGCAGCTTTCCGCCAAAGACCAGCTATTACACGAAGCACACGAAGAAATCCGGGAACTCAAGACCGCCCTCCAAGAAAAAGAAGATATCAATTCATCCCTCGAAGAAATGGTCGAAGAAACGAAGGCCCAACTGCAGGAAACAATTCAAAAGAACCAAGACCAACAACGAGAAGCAGCGCAAGTCCAAGACGAGCTACGCAGAGATCAGGAATGTTTAGACGACGTAAACAGAATGCTGAGACGACAATTAACCAGGGAAGCGAAACACCAAAAAGATCTGGCAGACGCTCGAAGGGAACGAGATGCATATTCTCGAACGATTGAATTTCAGAACCAACAATTCGAGCGCCTCGATAACCAACTGCGAAATCAAAGGGATCGAGTCACAGAGATGCAGCGGAAAGTCACCGAAATGAAGACTTCCAGGGACGCCGCACTATCCAATGATTTCTATCTACAGGAGGCTTTTTTGCAGACCCAGGCCGTAAACGTGCTTACCAAAGCAATCGCGCTTAGCTCCGTTAGAATAGATGCGCAAGTTTTAGAACCCGACACGCTAAAACAATTATTAGAAACTCTTAAGAAAAAAATAGCTCGCACATTTAGATCAGCCAGGAATATGTATCTCGAAGGTCTCACAGAAGAATAAGTATATTTGCCCATACGAATTCATAATGTAACGATGGATCCGAAATGAGTATGATAACCAAGTTTTGTTTTCTAACATTTTTTGCACATGTAAAGTCTTGTTCAGTCTAGCACCGATTTACGACATCACACGCGGCATAATGATTCTTACTCATGATACAATTTTGACAAGGGGAAGGAAGAGTCATGTCCTACTGAAATACAATCATTATAGAAAATGGCAGTTCAAGCACTGGTGTTTATAAAATGCGTATGCATAGCATAGCATTCTTCACTATAGTATTCTTCGAGCTTCAGCGCTAGTTAGCAACTTCCAGCATATTCTTCTCAGCAACCCGTACAAGCATGTCGGAATCTGACATACTCAGATGGCAACTCAGGAAGCGTGCCAATACACAGAACCATGTTGCGACGACAACAGATACTACCCTACAAGATGATGCAGATGACGCAGTAACTTCTACATCAATAAAGACTCATCATAAATTTTCCACCGAATTTAAAATCGAGCTCGACGTCCATTCGAGAAGGAATGAGGACTGGCTACGGAAGATAGGACTCCTGCAGTTTGCCCAATTACCATGGGAGCAGTGGATCGCTAATGACGATGCAGAGAATCAATTATATAGCATGCGACAAACAAACGGCTTCATTCTAAATCAGGTACAATTTTCGCCACAGCTAGTCTCAGCTACATTTAAACTGCCACTATATGATGGCGCCCGATATCCTAAATGTTCGAATGAAGATTTGAGAAATGAATTTGGCGACTGTGAAGGCCCCAGACGGTATTACATGTTGAAAAATGCCACATATCACCGTCGAGAACAATTTAAATGGTACTTAGAGAAGCTCTGTTTACTAGTAAAATTCGATTTAATGCCTAGAGAAAATTTTTCACCACTACTACACGCCGAAGAAGGAGGTCGGGTTAGCTGGACACATTGGCTGTATAACCGCCTCTACACACAAATCATTGTCGGGGATAAGCGAAGATCCCACACCAACAGCAGACTACCAGCCTATTTAGCTACTATATTTAATTTTGTCCAATCAGTAAAGGATGAGAAGCTACACTGGTCCCCCCATTTTTATTCCGGCGAACATGATAGGATAGACACAGGACACCAAACAGAGCCTGAGGAAGCAGACCAAGTCTCCACCTCGTCTGCACATTTCTTCCACACAGGTAATAGCGCACAGAACCAGACCGTAGGGACGTCGTTTCGGCTGTCAATTAAACGAAGGATGGCTGACAACTTGCCAACTGCCAGTCCCGAGCAATTACCAGACGATCTCCAACCCGATTTTGTGATAGGGATGCAAAACAAACTACAAGAGGTTTCTCAATATTTACGGCAACAAGAACAAGCGCTTCAGCACAAAAACGGATTACTACTCGCTACGATGACTAAGTCCAATTCATTAATGACACAGATGCAAAAGGAATTGGACGACAAAGAAGCTTTACTACAGGTGTTACAGAGTAACAACCGGCAACTAACGGCAGAATTTATCAACGCAAAAAAGTGTTTTCAAGAATTTAATCAGTGGCAGCAAACTATCCAAACACAGATTCAAGCCGAAATGTCAAGTTTTTCTACCCTGAATGCTAACCTGCAAGCCGAAAATGAAATTTTGCAGTCAAGAATACAGGTTTTGCAGGAGTTCGAAAGGCAGATATTAAAAGATGAGGGCGTAGAACTGAATGCCACATTAATGACAAATGTGGACATAGACTTATTAAAACAGCAATTGGATAGTCGTGTTCAAAATAGTTGGACACTTTTTCGCAGGAGATGGCTGGCTATACTTGTTCCTCCACTTGAACAAGTACGGTCAGAAATGATTCGGGAGCCAAATTCTGGAATAGACCTACAGGCAACACAAAAAGATGTTGAAGACAGTAATGCACCTGCGGGTTCGAGTCCACCGTGCGTGCCAGTGTTAGAGGGCCGCCGAACCAGGACGGATGAACCCGGACAGGTGCCTTAAATGTAAAAGTGCTGGACGGCCGTCGAACAAGGACAAGAGTACGAGGACAGGAAGCTTAAATGAAAAAAAAAAGAATCTTTCAGGGAACGCACAGGTAACTGCAGAAGTGCGCATCCTTGTAAAAAAAATCCTCTATTTAAGGCAATGAGAAAAAGAGCGGAGCAGCCCGTTTTTTTGTGGGAATTGTAGTGTGTTGTTTGATTAAGTCTCGTTCTAGAGAGTGCTGTAACGCAGTGTGTGCGCGTATATGTCGTTGAAAGGATAAGCTCTGCTTTGATCTGTTCCGTCTGTACTCCTGCTAGTCGATTATACTCACCTTAGTACAGAATGACGAATCAGTTGTAATGTGTGGCGAATCTGTTCGGTGATGGTTGAGTGTGACTCTGAGTCTGAACAAGTGTGGTATGTTATTTGGCAATTCTTCGGTGAAGTAGGTAGCGTGAAGAGTAATCTCGAACTAATTGCCTGTAAAGTTTCTGTAAGCGACCGAATTCGTTACTGTATCTTATATTTGCTGTTTACTCCAACTACGGGAAGACTAGTAGCTGTAATGGTCTGACTGTGAGTAGAACATCGTCGGTTTATGGTTAGCTGTTTATTACGGAGGGATTGATTGTTCGAGTCCGCGTGACTTTAAGATATAATATCTAATTGGTATACCTACCTGCCCTGACGAAGTACAGATTAGGTGACTTTGTTATTGAAGTATCTTTTGCACGTAAATTATGTAACCGGATTGCTACCCTCAGTCCTGAAGTTCTAATTCCAATACACTGAACAGTCTTCCGTTGTTCAGGGATGGATACTGAGCTAAGGACGGGATGACATTAAGATTGTGTGTTAAAATGGGAAAATAGTACAAGGCCTCTCTCTAACAGACCCCTACCACTCCCAAGAACCCACGTGGCTAAGAGAACGATTGCGGTTAGGAAGATTTGGAACCGGTTGAACTTGAAGTGTTTGAATCGGGAGTAGAGTAACGATTAAACCATAGCCAGTTTAACAGAAGCTTGCTGACATGGATGAAGATGATTGGGATGAGTTAGATGAAATGGCCAGGTCTACCATTCGCTTGCACCTGGCAGATAATGTTTACTTTACAGTATTAGACTGTGAAAGTGCAGAGGAGCTTTGGAAGAAGTAATGCAATACATATGAAAAAGAGATCTATCTGATGAGAAAATTAGATGACCTTTGTATGAAGGACACAGATAGTGTTGCTGCTCATCTGAATCAGTGTGATGCTATATTCTCTCAGTTACAAGCTCAAAAAATGGATATGGATAATGAAATGAAAGCAATATTGTTGTTATGCACCTTACCATCATCATGGGATACGTTTTGCACAGTTATTAGCAATAGTGCACCTGGTGGTAAACTTGTCTATGATGACATATGTGGAGCACTCTTGAGTGAGGAGATTCGCAGAAAATCTATGGTTGGCATGTTAAGTAGTTACCTGCACCATCTACTTCTACTGTGAAGATTGAAGAAATTAATGCTATTTCTGATGATGCTGATGTGTTGACACTTGATAGTACTGTGCCAACTGAGGCTTTAATGGTTGATTCTCTTTCCCACACCTGGCTACTAGACTCTGGTGCTTCTTTCCATGTGACACCACATAGAGAATGGTTCTCTAATTATGCGGCAACGTCTCTTGGCACCGTGAGACTTGGGGACTCTTACCAATGTGATGTTGTGGGGATTGGAGATGTGGTTCTGCAATTCATTGATGGTTCAAAATTTCATATGCATAATTTATGCCATGTACCTTAGTTATCATGCAGTTTGATGTCAGTTGGTCAACTTGATGAACTTGGTTACAAGGTGGTCTTCTATGCTCAGTGCCTTTGCATATCAAAGGGCAATATGGTTATTGCAAAAGGAAGCAAAGTTGGCTCACTTTATCCTTTATTTGTATCACAGAAAGTTGTTACTGAACAACCTATGGCTTGTATTTGGCATGGTGGTTTGGGCCATATATCGCATAATGGAATGAAAAATCTTTCTTGTTGTGGCTACTTACATGTGTTATCTTTCTCTAATTTTTCATTTTGTGAGCATTGTCAATATGGAAAGCAAACCAGAAATGTTCATAGAACGCACATTGAATCTTCAATTCAACCTTTAGATCTCATTCATACAGATGTGTGTGGTCCTATGCCCACTAGGTCCTTAGGTGATTCTCTTTACTTTGTCACTATCATAGATGATGCTACTAGAAAAGTTTGGGTATATCCTATCAAATCGAAGGATGAGGTATTTCCTACTTTCAGAATGGCTTGCTTCAGTTGAGATTGAAAAAGGAACTAACCTTAAGGATTTACGTTCAGATAATGGGGGTGAGTATACCTCATATGAATTCAACCTTTTTTTTCAGTCTAGAGGGATTCATAGAGAGTTTACAGCTCCTTATACCCCAGTACAAAATGGTGTAGCTTAGAGGATGAATAGAACTATTCAAGATAGAGTAATCTCTATGTTGCATCATGCAAACCTCTCACAAGGCTTTTGGGCAAAAGTAGTATTGACTGCAGTTCATGTGATTAACCTTTCACCTAGTGCTGCCAAAGGTCTGAAAGTGGCACAAGAGTTGTGGACACGGAAGCCATCATATTATGATCATCTTCGAGTTTCTGGGTGTGAAGCATATGTTCATATACCCAAGAATCTTAGACAAAAGTTGGACCATAAGTCAAAGAAATGCATTTTTCTTGGATATGGTTGAGAAGGACAATTTGGATATCGCTTATGGGATCCTAGGACACGGACAGTGATCAGAAGTAGTGATTTCATTTTCAATGAGTCTAAGATGCATAAACATCCCATTAAGGAGGTTGAAGTGAGAAGAGTGGTGTTTGAGGATACTAGTCCTCCGGTTAGCATGCATAAAAATGCTGCACATAGGGATGTTCAAGAGAATGTCCATTCAAATCAGTTTGCACATGTTCCTATTCAAAAACCATTGAGACATTTTGCATGTGTCTCACATCCACTTGATAGATATGTTCCAAGTTTAGATTTTGTTATGCTAACAGATGCCGGTGAGCCTTCTTGCGACAAAGAGGCTATGCAGATAGAGGATCATGTCAAGTGGGAGCGTGCCATGAAGAGTGAGTTGGATTCTATTCACAAGAATGGTACTTGGGATTTAGTACCATTCAGATCAGTCTGCACATGTTCTTATTCAACAACCATTGAGGCGTTCTGCACGTGTCTCACATCCACCTGATAGATATGTTCCAAGTTTAGATTTTGTTATGCTAACATATGCCGGTGAGCCTTCTTACTACAAAGAGGCTATGCAGACAGAGGATCATGTCAAGTGGGAGCGTGCCATGAAGAGTAAGTTGGATTCTATTCACAAGAATGGTAGGAAAGCTTTACCATGTCAATGGGTATATAAGCTGAAATTCACATCAGATAGTGCTTCTCCAAAGTATAAAGCACGACTTGTTGCAAAGGGTTTTAAGCAACAACATGGTGTTGATTTCGAGGAAATCTTCTCTCTGAGGGTCAAGATGACTACCTTGCGCATGTTGCTTGGATTCGTTGCAATGGAGGACTTAGAGTTAGTCCAAATGGATGTGAAAACTGCTTTCTAGCATGGAGATCTTACATATGAGATCTATATGGAACAACCAGAGGGTTATGTAGTTCCTGGCAAGGAACATCTAGTTTGTAAGCTCAAGAAGAGCTTGTTTAAACAGTCCCCTAAACAATTGTACCAAAAGTTTGATGTTTTTATGAAGTCTCAAGGCTATTCTCGAAGCAATGAGGATCATTGTCTCTACAGAAAGAGATGCTGAGATGGTAGCTTCATATGTTTGATACTTTATGTTGATGATATGTTGATTGCTGGGAAGTCCTCTTATGACTTGTCAATTCTAAAAAAGAAGTTGAGTCAGACATTTGATATGAAGGATTTGGGGGATGCCAAACATATTCTTGGCATGCACATTACTTGTGATAGGAGTAAAAGATGCATATACTTGTCTCAAAGTGAGTACATATCCAAAGTACTTCACAGGTTCAATATGTAGGGTGGAAAGGCATTGAGTACACCTTTACCCACATATGTGGAATTGAGCAAGGATTATTGCCCCAAATCAGAAGTCTTTCCTATGTTCAAGAAGTTTGTAGCTATGGTTGAAAATGAAAGTCAGGAAACTATTCAAATTCTTAGAAGTGATAGAGGTGGAGAATACTTATCAAATGAGTTCGAGACATTTCTTGATGAGAAAGGTATTACTCGACACCTTACTATTGCTTATACGCCTTAGCAAAATGGTGTTGCAGAAAGAAATAATAGAGTACTTGTTGAAATGATGCGGAGAATGATGGCATCCAAGAAGCTTTCACCGAAATTCTAGTTTGATGCAGTACATATATGTCACTCTAGCACAATGGTGAGTACCAACGTGAGGAGATACACCTCATAAATGTCAATCCGTGGAGACGTGAGGACCGGTATGAAGACCGCGAGCAAGTGATGGCACAAGTGTGTGAGTGAAAGCACACAAGCATGCACACACATACACACACACGCGCACAAGGTAGAGCAAAGAGTGGAACAATGGAAAGCTTCGATTACCAAAGAGTTCTCTTACAAAACTGAAGTCTACAACAAGCTAACCTCAAAAATGAGCTCTCCAGCCCTTTTTATAGTTTTTGAGTGGTTTTGGCCCTGTCCAGACCTAGTGTCCGGCCTAGTTAAAAAATAGGTTCCAGGGCTTATTTGGGGGCTCAAACGGAGTCTAAAAATCATGAAAATTGGTAGGATGGTAGTTCTAATACTCCTCAAGCTCGAGGACTCCTCGGCTTGAACAAAATGGAGTTACAAAAATGGAAAATGGTATTTACAATGGTTTTTAGTGATAAAAATCACTATTTTTGTAGGGATTTCTTCTGAAAATTTGACAGGTGCTTCTTGGAGCTCCCTACTTGCTCCTTCTTCTTGTGTGTCCACCTCCTTGATGCACTTCCATTCTTTGTCCTTGATCTTGAGCTTCAACACTCCCCCCCCTCTTGAGTCTGTCGTCCCTGACAGACCCTTGTTGTAGTGGTCGTTCCATGTAGTACGTTGAGAGGTAGCGTCCTTTGCGTCCAACAGGGGCGATCCCTCTTCCCAATGTATCCTGGTCGTTTTTCTGGTTCTTCACTTTGCCACTGTTATCTCTTGCAGTTTGTAGTCCCTTTGTACGTACTTCTGCCTTGTATTCCATCTGGGTGGTGCATTTGTGAGTTTTCCAAAACTGCTAGCTGCTCAAAGGATGTGGTCAATGTTGATTGTGAGAAACTCTCGGTGGTGGATGGCTCCCTTGTTCTTGTAGTGGTCACCGTGATGTCCTCTGATTCTTCCAAAGATGGCTTTCATAGTTTCCGTGCCAAGTACTTGTAACCCATAATGGATGATGGTTAAGTGCATTAGTGCATGGGTTGAACAAATTATGTGCCTTGTGCATGGCCTTGTAATGTGGCCCTACGTATGCGTACTTGGATAATGCATGGCAAGAAGTATGGTGCAAGAGATTGGGTCTTGAGCTAAGTGCTCAAGGGTATGCTGACGAAGAGGTTTCCTAATCTATCATGGTTATAGTGTTGTTGAAACATACACGTCTTACCATGGTGAAGGGTCCGTTGATCTTCATCTCTTCGTGTTGTGGTTCCCTCATGATGTTTGACCGTCGGCTTGTCCTTTTTGTTGAGGGATGTCCTTGCTGGAAGTTCGCTGATGAGCACTTTCAAGCACATAGTTTTTTTTTTTTTTTTTTTTTTTTTTTTTTTTTGGAACACGATGGCATCAAACAAGGAGAAAGAGGTTAGTATCAATAACATATTTTTCATGTGAAAATTGTGTCTCATGTGCCTGGGATTTCTCAATTGTGTCTATGCACGACCATGTAAGGTGGCCCTATATTGATGCATACTTTGGAAATGCATGACCTGAATGGTGCAAACGACTTGGTTATGCCAAAGGCACATGGTTGCTGCTGGTCGAGGCTTTTGATGTTACTTGTATACTTGATGAATTCTTTGTTTGGAGGTGTCGATTGGATCTCGAAATGATGTAATCCTCCTAATGGGAACCCATTTCCGAATAGTATTTGGCCCTGTAGAGATCACCTCAGGCCAGTTCTTCTTTGGATGCTGTCCAAACTTTGGTATCCAGTGTGGTTGACCCCTTGGTTTTGTGGATGTTGCTTGTGCTTTTGGCTTCCAAACCCATATCCTGGGTGAGTGCCTGCTTATTTTTGTAGAAGGGTTAAGTTTATCTTCTTTTGGTCTTTGTGCTCTGTTCTTATCCTTTGTTTTCCTTGGCTTCTTTGTTGAGACCTTTTGCATGGTGGGGAGCATAGGCCGTTGCGTATGTAAGAGCTTCTTGGGTACCCACCTCTGTAATCGCCCGTGTTGAGCTGTAGCTAATTTTTTAGGCACCCAAATTTGTACCTTATTGTGGTCGGCCTTCATCGATTGTTTCGGTACCCAAAGTAGTTGGATTTCTCGTGTTTGAGCCTGTCGTAGGTGCTTGGTCCTTCTGTTGTCATGGTCGATCTAGTTGGGTGGGAGTCTTTGAGGCACCATCGATGGTTGTACTCCTTTCTTTACCCAGATCTGTGTCTTGCCCAACACTTCTTTCTTCTTGAGGGCTCTTTGTCTATTTGATAGACTGGCTATCTTGCACTGTTTTGCTTGCTTCTGAGGTTGAGCTCCTGTGGATGCTTTGCTCTTTAAAAAACAAGAAGGTTCATCTTGCCTTTGCGACTGTCCTTCCGTGATTGCATCCGTCTGGATCATAGAGCTTTTGACATCTACAACATCTTGTTCGAGAAGATTAGCCTTAGAGGAACAAAGAGAGTGTGTGGTGTCAGTTTCAGTGGGCATGCGATTCTCCAATTCTAATGTAATGCATTGATTATATACCCACACTTGAAGAAGTTGACTTCTTAGGTTCAAGTTGACAGCATGGTCGTAAATCCAATCTTGACCCAAGACAAGTGGCTCTGTGAGGTCCTCATCATGACACACTAGCATCCTGACTTTTATTGGAACATCTTGAAGGTAGATGGGAAGTTCCACCTCTCCTAAACAAGGGGTTTCCACGCCTCCTAAACCTATGAGGTAGGCTTCTATGGGCTCGATGTTCAATTGCAGGTCTTGGCAGTATGAAAGTCTAACTGCACTAGTTGCTGCTCCTGAGTCAATCAGTGCTCTCACAGTTCTTACACTCTTTCCTTGTCCTACCTCTATAGTCACAAAGGGTCGTCGATCAATTATTTGAGAAGTAGTTATGCCCGATTTTTGGCACATGTCCATGTGATATTTTGGAGCTTTTGTGTTGACATCTAGGCCTAGCCGCCGTAGCTTATTTCTTCTGATGCGCTCTCTAGCCTCTGCTTGTGCTTCTTCTCTAACCCTTAACTCCTCTTCTTTTCGCTTCTTAGCGGTATTGAGTCTCATGAGCATTTCCTCTGTAAGAGGTTCTTGATATAATTTGACTCGGCATCCACTAATATAGTTTGGTAGGATATCACCTTCTAAAGTGGCCAATTGCACTGCACCACTAGTGGAGAGTCTATTAATGATCATGGGTCCATATCCTCGTTTCTCCAATTTGCGGGCATGTTGCTTTAGCGTATAAACCAGCACTAGATCTCCTTCCTTCAATCCTTTATCCTTTACATGGGCATCAAAGTATGCCTTTTGCCTTTTCTTTGCAGCATAAATGCCTGCTGCTGCCCGTAGCCTCGTCTCACCTAAGCGTTCTAGATCAAAGATCCTGGAAGACAACTCATGTCCATTCCACTCATGCTCTTATGCTACTTTCAAGGCTGGGATTAGGAAGTCTAATGGTAGCACGGCATTCTGTCCAAAGACCATCTGAAATGGGGTAGCATTGAGTACCGTTTTGTAGGCAACTCGGTATGCCCAAACAGCATGATGAAGTTGTTTGTCCCAATCAGAGCGTTTATTATTTACAAGTTTCGTCAACACGTTACATAGGATCTTATTCGTGCTCTCGGCTTGTCCGTTGGCTTGTGGGTGATAAGGTGCAGACTTCTTGTGTATCACCATGAATTCTTGAAGGAGATTTTCAATGACCTCATTCAAGAAGTGCGTACCTCTATCACTAACCAACTCTATTGGTAACCCATATCTAGTGAACACATTTTCGAATAAGAACTTAGCCGTCGTTTGAGCATCATTCTTTGTCGTGGCTTTTAATTCCACCCACTTTGTAAGGTAATCTGTGGCTACAATAATGTATTCTGCATGGGAGTTTCTAGCTGGGGGGTTAATAGGACCAACAAAGTCTATACCCCACTTTGAAAATGCACGTCCTCCCATCATTGGCCTTAAAGGCATCTCGTCTTTTCTTATCGGATATTGGGCACGTTGGCATGTGTCACATTTCTTCACATAAGTATGTGCATCCATATGAAGAGTGGGCCACCAAAGTCCTGAGAATAGAATGGTCTTAATTACTCTGTCAGGCCCAAAGTGTCCACCTGCAGCACCGCTGTGTGCAGTTTCTAAGACTTTCAAATAGTCTGATTCATGAACGCACAGTCTTAGGTAACCATCCTTGCCTCTTCGATATAGGTTGTCTCCTACTAAGGCATAGTCTTGAGCCTCTTGCTCCATGCTCCGTTTTCTTGCAAGACTAGCCTGATGGGGTAATGTTCCCGATCTCATGAACTCAACCAATGGAGCACTCCAATCTGAGATTAATGACACATGATAAAGAGTGGCATGCTCCACTGGGGGTCTCTTCCTGGACAATTTTGGATCCACTCCTGTATTTCTTTGTCCATGCTAGGCCAATACACTCCTAAACGTTTTAGATTCTGCAATGTTCGTTGTTTAGAGTAGTGATTTCCTAGCAGTCCCTCATGGGCTTGTTGCATCCAACTAGTATGTTCGTCGTCCTCAACACAACAAGCTAATACGCCCTCAGTATCTTGCTTGTACATACTTCCGGCCAATATTTGATACTTTTGTGATTTTACAATTTCTTCTTTGCTTGTTTTCACATTTTTATTTGCAGGTCCGAAGGTTAGGACTGGCACCAACTTATTTGCCCATTTAGGAACAACTTCTAAATTGAACAGATAAGCATCGGGCAATTCATCAGACACTCCTTGCGGTGGCTCTCCTGAAGTGATGCGAGAAAGATGGTCTGCCCTAAGATGGGTTCTACCTTTCTTGACAACAACTTCAAAGTCGTATTCCATTAGTAAGAGGAACCATCTTACTAAGCGGCCTGTATTGCAAGGTTTATTGACCAAATATAGTAAAGCTTGATGATCAGTGAAAAACTTGAACTTGTTGGCCAATAGATAGTGTCTAAACTTCTTCACAGCATATACCATACCTAAACCTTCTCTCTCCGTTGTGGTATAATTTCGTTCAGCTGCATTTAATTGCCTACTAGCATATGCTATCGACAAATCTAGGTTTCCTTCACCTGTGGGTTGTGCTAGCACACATCCTATTGCATGATTGGAGGCATCTACATGGACATGAAAGGGTTTGCTCCAATCCGGAGTAGTCAATATTGGTGCTGTGCACAAACGTCTTTTCAGCTCGTTGAAGGAATTCTCGCATTCCTCGTTCCACTCAAAATTTGTTAGCAACCCGTAAAGAGGTTTAGCTATGATGGCATACATGTGGATAAACCTACGGTAATATCCACAATGGCCCATAAAGGCTTGTACCTCTTTAACATTCCTTGGTCTTGGCAGCTCTGCTATCGCTCTTACTTTGTCCTCATCTGTTGAAATTCCATTCTCAGAAACAATGTGACCTAAGATCTTACCTTGTCGTACCATGAACACACACTTCTCTGGGTTCAGACACACTCGATAATCTCTACACTTGTTGAAGATTTGTCTGAGCTCAGGGATGTGGTAATTTCTCTGTTGGGAATGCGCACATAAATCGTCCACATATACTTCTAAGCTCTTCCGCAAGAACTCTTTGAAGACATGACACATGAGCCTTTGGAATGTTGCAGGTGCATTGGTGAGCCCAAATGGCATCACACGAAATGCAAAAATTCCCCATTCTGTGGCAAAGGCCGTTTTGTGCAGATCTTCGGGGGCAATGGCTACTTGGTTGTAACCTGAAAATCCATCAAGGAAGCTATAAACTTCCTTGCCTGCAACACGCTCCAATAGATGTTCGGTGATTGGAAGTGGATAACTATCTCTGATCGTTGCGGCATTAACTTTTTTAAGGTTAATGCACACTCGCAATTTCCCATTCTTCTTGGGCACCACCACAATGGGGGACACCCATTCAGTGTGCTCAATCTCATAGATGAATCCAGCTTCAATCAGCCTGTCAATTTCCTCCTTTATTTTGGCTACATAATTGTCATTATATGTGTAGGGCTTTTGTTTGGTGGGCTTGGCATCAGCGGTCATCGGAATCGTATGAGAGCAAATCTTTGTATCTACTCCTTTCAAGTCTCTATAGTGCCATGCGAACACATCCCTATATTCCCTTAATAGAGCTACAAGCTCTGCTTCTTCTTTTGCACTTAGGTCATCTCCTATGTACGTACATCGTTCTTCGTTCCCTTCAATGGTCACTACAACTTTTTTGGTCTTTTCTTTATTGTCATATGCTTCTCCTATAATGGCCTCTCTCTTAGGCATTCGTACCAAAATTTTTCGGTCTTCCACTTCATATTTCTTGAAATTTTCTGGTACTTCAAACAGTGATTCTTCCTCTTCTTGTTTCACTGCTTTTCTTTTCTTTTTCTTTTGACCTCCTTCACTTCCTTCCTTTGAATTTATCGTTTTAATACTCGTGAGGGGTTCTTCTTCTTTTTGGGTTAACACTCCTATGTCTTCTAAATAGTGTTCCTCTGAGTCAAAGTAGGTATCCATCACAATGGATTCTAGATCATCATCATTCTCTTCTTCTTCTATGAACTCATTAGGATCACACTCTTCCAACAGGGGCTGACACATGAACACTGAAATATCATAACCCTCCTCATCACAATGAGGTGTCCATTGTTCTTCATTGACTGCTATGTCCATGGTAGCTAAGATTTCTGCCCAACCATGAGGCTCAAATTCCTCATCTGGAAATATCATCGGTGTATAGGCTGGGTCTTTTATTGGTCTATCTCCTGGGGGAGTTCCTTCTTCTCTCGCTTTTAGGCGCTTTTCCTCTTCCTCTGCGACTTTGCACATCCACAAGTGAGTATCTTCATGCAGCCATGATGGATCAGGTGAACTTCCAGACTGCACAGAGATTGAATCTTCTTTTGCTTTGTGGATAGGATTCCACTGAAGGGGTGGTACATCTCTGAAGGTGTAATCCTTCAGATTGACCTTGGTGGTGACCCCTAAGTGTTGTAAGTACAAGGAGTTGGTTCCCCAATCCTGTACTATTTGCAATTGTCATAGGAAGGGTCTTCCTAGGATCATCTCGTAGACATTATTCTTTTCAAAGTCACATATAGCAAATGTATGTTCAAACTCTACACCACAAGTGGTTAGAGTTATCCCTTCAAGCAATCCTAGAGGTCTTTCAAAATGACCATCTGCCATTTGAAGTTTCATTCTAGTTGTTCTTAATGTGGGTTTGCCCCATCGCTTCCACAAGGAGGTGGTCGCAATAGCAACACCGGCACCTGAATCTACGATTGCTTTGGTTGTGTAACCTTGATAGGTGATTGGAAGATAAGTGTTACCTTCTTCACCTTCGCTCATATCTCCTATCTTGTCGAGAGGTATCTCTGGAACTTTTTGCTTAGAGCCAACTTTTGGCATATTGGATTCAAGTTCTGGAACCTGATCCTTCACATGATTCCAGAGCTCAGGCTTTGCTTTGAGAAGCTCTTCCATAGTGAGATGACATTGAACCTTAGTGTTCTTCACAACATCAGTGTTTCTTGGAATCATCGAGTCTTCATTTCTTACCAATATTGTGGGAGCTCTGATCTGGATAGATTCAGATTCCCATGGGCCTATGAAATGAGGCAACTCTTGTAAAGGATTAGATTCAAAATCTAATCTTTCATCTTCTTGTTGCTCTGCTTGGTCTCCATAGATAGACGGAATGTCTTGAGGAAATTGATCATGAAGATCATCAATCTCAGGAATAGGAGGGGAATTACCCTTCTCCTTGGCCCATTTCTCTTCCTGTATTTCCCGCAAGAACTCTTGAGAGTACTGTTGAATTGAAGGAGGTATTCCAGCATCTGTGGAATTAGGAACATAAGCTCCCATTGGTGGTGAGCTTCCTCTTTCAATAACTGGTTGAGCCTGTGGAGGTAAAGAAACTTGTGGTTTGTTTACCAACTGCTCTAATCTTTCTAGTAAGCCTTGGAAATGCAAATCTGGTTTGATAGAGTTTGTCTGATTGAACTTTTGACTAGTCTTAAGTATAGCTTGAGCTTGTTCTACCATTTTCATGCACATTTTCATCCGTTCAATCTCTAAGTCTGCTCTAGGGTAACTCTTGTCTAGGTTTGCAGCTGTTGGCCCTTCTTGAAGACGAGCCTGGTAGGCCTTGAACATCATGTCCAAGCCTTCTGGGGTTGGATCTGCAAGAACAGACCCTGTTTGTGGGTTATTTACAATGGGCGGTGGAGTGGAATGAGGTGGAGTGGATGGAGCTTCGGTATGTGAGGGGCTTTGAGATGCAATGTCTTCTATTTTTGTTTTGGTATCCCTTAGGCTTTCTTCTAGCTCGGATAGCTTTTTATTCCACTTGCGATTAGCCTTCTCTCTGGTATCCTTCCATGTTCTTGGTTTCCGCTTACTAGGTTCTCCTGCCTCACTTGACTCCGCTTGCTCAGATGGTTTTGCTTGTTGTGCAGCCTGTGCCCTAGTAACTGCCTGTACAGGAGCCACATTATTGCTACTTGAACTTGAATCTGCCACCAAGCCTACCACGTTGATGGGTGTGACCTTGGGTGCACTAGAGGGATTCCTGGGACACTCTCTAGGAAGGTGTTCCTTGCCACACTCAGGACAAAAGCCTTGTATTGTAACGTTTTGTCCTAGTCCCAGAGCTGGTTGGTGGGGACATTCACGAATGAAATGATCGCCCTGACATCTAAAGCATGGTCCTCTAGGGGCTTGTGGTCTTACTTGTCTCAATTGGGGCCTAGGATTTGGATTCGTATACATGACATTGGAGTATTCTGGCTCCCAATTTTGTTCCATAGGTGGTGTCTCATATTGATACTGAGAATTCTCACTTTGCTCAGGTGACTCTATATAATAAGCCTGTGGACTATCTTCATGGAAGTAGTCTGAACCATGAGCGTGAGAATCATTTTCTGAGACCAATGGGGTTAGTGGCACCAATGCTCTATTATGGTTCTCCTCCGCCATCGTATATTTAACTGGGATCACATTGGCAGGAGCTGGCGGTTGGTTTCCTAGGACTGGTTGTGGCCTATATGGTGCCTGATATTGCTGCTGGTATTGAGGTTGATATTGTTGTGGCCTATAATATGGCTGTTGGTACTGATTCTGATACCTACCCTGCTGGTAAGGTTGCTGATAATTTTGTCTAATAGCCTGCCTGTTATAGGGACAATCTTGGGTCGTATGATTTGTATATTTCCTCTCAATGGTGCAATATAGAGCATTAGGGTTTCCTTGGGTTTGAGTCGTCAACAGACAGACATTAGCCATGTGATCTCCTCCACATGTATAACATCGCTTCACTGAGGTGACCCTTGGCATTTGTCTATTTTGAACTCCTAGCTTTTTGGCCACTTGCTCAGCTATCTCATCTATCTAAGTGGAGGTTCTTGAGGTGTGACTTGTAGAACTATCAGAGTCCTTATAGAGTTTGGATAGTTCTAACTCCTCACCCAAGTTGTCTTCTATGTCAATGCATATCCGTATACACTCTTCTATGGATCTAGGCTCCTTCAAGTATACATATGACCTTAATTTTGTGCTCAATAGGCCATCTAAAAATAGTGCCACCTGTTTGGCCGATGTGGGTAATTCTGGTACAGGGCATCTTTCTAAGTACTGTCTAAACCTTCTTCCTGCAAGTCGCACTGTTTCTTGGGATGTCTGCTTGAAGCTGTGGATCAAGGATGATGTGTTATGCCTGATACCACTTTTGGAAAACTCCACAATGAATTCTTCTAGCAGCTGACCTATCTCTCTATAGTTGCGACTGTTTAGAGGTTGAAACCAAGCTAAGGCAGTACCCTTAAGAGTCAAACCAAATGCCTCGAACTGGGTGAATAAGTCTTCAACCTGTTCAGCTCTTAGCACTTGTTTGAACTCCGCCACATGATCATAAGGATCTCCAAATCCATCAAAGTAGTTCTTCATTGTCTTAACCACTTGAGACGGTCTAAGGGTTCTTGAGTGCTCTCGTGGTCTAGGCAATGGGAAATCATGATCATCTCTTTGATGTCTATGAACTCTATGTCTCTCCCTTTCAAGTCTTTCGGTTCCATATCCTGATCTGTCTCTGCCTATAGTGTCTGCAAAGCTTACCTCCGGTCTCTCTCTAGTTCTTTCTCTCTGGGTTTCATGAGCCTTGGATGATCCGGCTCCTTGGAGGCCCTGGGAAACATTAGATCTTGGTGGAGGGAAAATTGATTCACCTTGCCAAGTGTAAGCATGTCTGTCATGATCTGATACCAAGAATAATTTTTGAGATGTGTGATCTAGATAGACAACTTTCCCTGGTATCTCTGGATCCTTGAATTCATAGATGGTGACTACTGGGCTGGGTTGATCTGGCCTAAATCTCCAAAAGGCTTCCTCCGTTTCTCTATTCACGAATAGTTCTATGCTGTTATTATCTTGAGGAATCCATTCTGGAGTGAGCACTCTGGTTAAGACTGACTTGCCTCTAGGGGTCTTGGGTTCTCCTCCTAGGTCTCCTTTCTCTAGGTCTCCTATCTCGTTCTCAAGAATGATATTTCCAAACTCATCTGTCCTATCTGGTAAGTTGGTAACCACATACATGGTTCCTTCCTTATCAATGTAAGCACCCTCTTCAAACTTGACCACTGGGTGTTCAAGTCCAAAGGGTTGGTCAGGATTTTTGAGTTGAACTACTGATCGCCTTAGACCATCCTCATAGATGCGAGCACCTAATTGGTTGGTCCTCATATACTCCAATTGGGTCTTATAGGGACCTTCAGGTGTCTGTAAATAGGCAGTGCCTGAGCTACGTGTGGGTCTTTCCATGCTAAAAGACATTTCCGAGTCACTGGTTTCTGAACTTCGTGTGTATGGATAACCACTAAGCTGTTGAGCCCAAGACTTGGTTGTATGGTTGACACTAGCCTCAGATGACCTAATGCTTTGTCTATCCTTGCCTAAGCGTCTGCCAGATCTCAGGTTCATAAGCCTTGGCTTCTAGTCCCAAAGTTCTCTTCTATTGCCCAAAATCCTTTGGAACACCTTGGTTTTCCAGTTTCCCTGAGGGTCAACTTCAAAATACCCTATCTAATAATCCTGGTATTCATTTAACCGTAACCAGTCGATGTTTTGGTTGTATTCCCCACGAGCTTTCCAACAAAACCAAAATCACAGCAAACGGATTTCGTATGAGAAAGTTATGCCAGTTCAGGGTTTTGGGGGTTAAAACAGGGAAACAGGGTCTCTCAGAAAATGCTTCAAATCAGGCGATACATGACATTTGTAGGACACGATACTTGGTACTTGAGGAACTCGATACACGATACTTGATCTTTGAACTAACGATACACGATATTTCAAGGAAAACGATACTTGATACTTCCCCTAAACGATACACGATCTCTAGCCCCAAACGATACACGACCAAACGATATCTGGATTGAGCGATCTCTGAGCCAGCGATACACGACCTTTAAGCCGAACGATACACGATCTCTGGCGCCACGATCTCTCACAAAACGATCGCTGGACAAAACGATCTTTGACAAAACGATCGCTGGCAAACGATCGCTAACTCGAAACGATACTTGATCGACGATCTTTGCGAAACGATCGCTGATGAAATGATCTTTGGCAAACGATCTCTCACTCAAAACGATACACGATACTTGTCAGGTATCGCGATCGCTGAACCAAACTATAGACGATCTTTGAGAAACGATCTTTCACAAACGATCTTTGACCAAACGATCGCTGGTCAAAAACGATCTTCGACCGAAACGATCTCGATACATGAAACAAAACGATACGCGATCTGAAACGATCGGCGATCTTTGTTCTAAACGATCTCTGATGGGAACGATACCGATCTCTGAGCTAAAACGATCTCTGGATCAAACGATACGCGATCGCTGGGAAATATCGCGATACTCAACCACAGGAGGTCACGATACTTGCTAAGTATCGTGATACTCGACCGCGGGAGCAAAACGATACTTGACCCTTGGACAAATTTTGAAAGAAATTTTTTAAGATTTGAATCAATACAGTTGTTGTTCTAGCTCTCCTCCCCTTTCTTCACTCTCAGTATCACCCAAAACTCAACGTTTAACCTCTGTAAATCCCAAACGATACTTGACGCAGGTCGACTTTTTTTTCTGAAAAAACTTGGATTTCCTGAGAGTTCGTGAGTATGAAGTGGGTTTGCTTACCTTTGATACTCTCTTCCAACTCTCCTAGCACCCTATTTTGCTCCGCGTAGCTCCCAAAAGCTTTGTTTCTCAAAAACGATACTTGACGCAGGTTTTAGCACTTCCGAAAATGGCCGCTCAGATTCTTGGTGTTTGGAGAGTGTTTCATGAGTTTTTCTTCAGCGATTCAGTTGTGCACCCCCCTCTAAGCCTCTTGTTCACAACCACAAGCAAAAAACAAGGTGAATGTACTCTAAAAAATGGAAAAAACTGAGAAGATGAAGGTGGGTGGAGATGGTGATGATGGTGAAGATGGAAAATTCAAAAACTGAACTGAAAATGATGATTTTTTTTTACCTTCCAACGTCGCTACTCTACGTCTTACCGTCACACGCTCGTCCTCCAAGCTCTCTCCCCGGCAACGGCGCCAAATTTGGTGTCACTCTAGCACAATGGTGAGTACCAACGTGAGGAGATACACCTCATAAATGTCAATCCGTGGAGACGTGAGGACCGGTATGAAGACCGCGAGCAAGTGATGGCACAAGTGTGTGAGTGAAAGCACACAAGCATGCACACACATACACACACACGCGCACAAGGTAGAGCAAAGAGTGGAACAATGGAAAGCTTCGATTACCAAAGAGTTCTCTTACAAAACTGAAGTCTACAACAAGCTAACCTCAAAAATGAGCTCTCCAGCCCTTTTTATAGTTTTTGAGTGGTTTTGGCCCTGTCCAGACCTAGTGTCCAGCCTAGTTAAAAAATAGGTTCCAGGGCTTATTTGGGGGCTCAAACGGAGTCTAAAAATCATGAAAATTGGTAGGATGGTAGTTCTAATACTCCTCAAGCTCGAGGACTCCTCGGCTTGAACAAAATGGAGTTACAAAAATGGAAAATGGTATTTACAATGGTTTTTAGTGATAAAAATCACTATTTTTGTAGGGATTTCTTCTGAAAATTTGACAGGTGCTTCTTGGAGCTCCCTACTTGCTCCTTCTTCTTGTGTGTCCACCTCCTTGATGCACTTCCATTCTTTGTCCTTGATCTTGAGCTTCAACAATATAGCTAATCACATTTTAAGTAGGTCATCTACAAAAGCTTTAAAGGTAATCACACCATATGAAGCTTATTATGGTAGAAAACCTAATGTGACTAATTTCAGAGTGTTTGGATCCCTTTCTTATGTACATGTTGAGAAAAAGGACCGAGGCAAACTAGATGTAAAGGCAAAGAAAGCTGTTTTCATTGGATATCCTATTGAGAGTAAAGGATACAGGTTTTATGTTCCAGAGAGAGGTGAAGTTATTCTTTCACATAATGCTTATATTGCTGAAAATAAGGTTTATGATAAAGAAGCAAAAATTCCTGAGTTCATTAGTGAAAATAACTATGGAACTTTTAGAAAGATTCTGGATGTAGATGTTCAACCATATCAGGAGGGAGTTAAAATTCCTAAGATTCAAGAAAGAGGAATTTCACAACCTTCTACAGAGTCAGTTCCACAAGAAACTTTGATTCCAGGAATGGAAGAAGTTAGAGTTCTAGAAAGTCCTAGTACCTCGACAAGACAAGTTCCAGAACCTATGGAAGCTGAAAGTTCAAAAAGAGTTTCACCACTATTCAAGGATACACCTACATGGTAATATCAGACTTGGAAAGATAGTGGTATAAAGACTTTTACTGGAAGAACAAGGAGTCAGACTAGACAACAACAACAAGATCATGTAAGAACAAGAAGTCAAACTAGACAACAAAAAGATCATGTAAGTTTTGCTAAAGACTTTGAGATTCATGATATTTTTGCACTTACGACTGTTGAAGATGAACTTGAGTGTGTTAAAGATGCACTTAACATTCCTATTTGGAGAAAAGCTATGCAAGAAGAGATTGATTCTATTCATAAGAATCAAACTTGGCAGCTATGTGAGTTACCAGAAGGAAAGAAGGCTATAGGTGTAAAATGGATCTTCAAAATCAAAAGGAAAGCAGATGGTACTATTGATAGATACAATCCAGGTTGGTTGTCAAAGGATATGCACAAAAAAAACGTATGGATTATGATGAGACATTTGCTCCTACGTCTAGGATGACTGTTATTAGGTCAGTACTTGCTTTAGCAGCACATTTTGGTTGGCATATATATCATCTTGACATTAAGAATGCTTTTCTAAATGGTGATTTACACGAGGATGTGTACATTCAGTAGCCAAAAGGTTTTGAAGAGACAGGTAAAGAACACTTAGTGTGTAAGCTTATAAAAGCTTTTTATGGTTTAAAACAGGCACCTAGAGCATGGTATGAAAAGATACATACATATCTTTTATCCATTGGTTTCCATAACTCAGATGCAGCTCCAACTCTTTATGTTAAAGTTGAAACAGGTATGATGATTATAACAATCATTTATGTGGATGATAGTATAGTCATAGGTCCCAGAGATGAAGATTTGCAGACGTTCAAAGAAGAATTGAAGCAAACATTTGATGTGAATGATTTAGGCATTTTGCATTATTATCTTGGGATTCAGTTTCTATTTCGAGATGAGTGTATCTACATCACACAACAGAAGTACATTGAGAAACTTTTGGAAAGGTTTCAGATGGGTGATTCTAAACCTGTGCAAACACCTATGGATCAGAACATGTCTTTACAAATGGTAGCAGATGTAGAGACATTTGATGCTACTCTATATAGTCAAGCAGTTGGTTGCTTGATATATCTTTGTAATACACGTCGTGATATACAATTTGTAGTTTCTCAAGTATCAAGGTTCATGCAGAATCCGACAGTGTTACATTGGAAAGCAGTAAAGTAGATCTTTCGATATTTGAAGGGAACTTCAAATTATGCTATGGTATTTTTGAAATCTACACATTTGTTACTAAAAGGATTTTCAGATTCTGATTGGGCAGGTGATAGAGACACAAGAAGAAGTACTAGTGGGTTTTTTTTATCTTGGAGATTGTCTTATCTCATGGCTTTCGAAGAGACAACCCACTATTTCCACTTCATCGCGTGAAGCTGAATATCGTGCAGCATTTATAGCTGCTCTCGAGTCACTTTGGTTACAAAAGATTTTCAGTTATCTTGATGTAAGATTACATGAACCAATTCAGATATTTTTAGATAGCCAGAGTGCTATAGCTATAGCTAAGAATCCAGTGCATCATGCAAGGACAAAGCATATAGAGGTACACTACCACTATATTCGAGAGCAGATAGCTAAGAAGGACATTAAGCTGGTTTATGTTCCTTCTAGTGAAAATGATGCAGATATATTTACCAAAGCATTGACTCGAGATAGTCATGAGAAGATTTGTAGGTTACTGAAGCTTGTACCAATATGACATTGAAGGAGGGATTGTTAGAAGTCAATGTCTTTATTGGCTTAACAATTAGCTTCACCAAGAAGCATCAACTTCATGTCTTAATACTACAACAGATTACCTTTACATGTTTTCTGTGGAAGACCAGTACAAGGAATCAACGGGCGCTCATGTGGTATAGCCCAAGGCCTCTAAAAGCATTCTCCACCCACCCGGGTTCGAATCTGTGCGCGACAGCGGAGGGGTTAGTTTTTGTTAGCTTTATTAGAAAGCTACGAACGATTCACGATGATAGATTTATGCGATCATAGCTTTAATTTGATCGTAGCTTTTTTACCATTATAGCTTTTGGAGGACTATACAACAACTATATAAGGAGGACATACTCATTGTGTAACTCACTCAATCAAAGATCTCGAGCTTGGAGATCTTCTTGAAGAGAGAGTGTTCTCACACTCTTGAAGGAGGTGGAGAGGCTACTCTCATTGGAGCAAGAAGTCTTCTATGAGGTGGTGGTAACTATCTTTTGTGAGTTAACCTTGTGGTGAAGGAGAGGCTACTCTCATTGGAGCAAGAAGTCTTCTATGAGGTGGTGAAGGAGGTAACTATCTTTTGGTGAAGGAGAGGCTACTCTCATTGGAGCAAGAAGTCTTCTATGAGGTGGTGGTAACTATCTTTTGTGAGTTTACCTTGTGGTTGATTTACAATTTTGTTCACTATTTTGTGAGAATAAGGTTAGCTTCGTTGCTTCGTTCACTTCACACACACTTAGATTATTTCAACATAATCAAACTTTTGTATCATCATCTTCTTGGATATTCTTCCATTAGTGAGTGCACCACTTTATATGGTTGAGTAGTACTCCCATATTGTAATTTGGACATCTATTATTTTTAGTGAAGTAAGCATCCAACTTACATTTCCTAATCTTGTCTCAAGACCTTTCTTTCTCTATCTCACTTATCATCTTGTCAATTAAGTTGTGTATGCTCAAAAGGTTTTAGTATTGGAACGATCCTGGGGCCCCAAATTCCAACAATTGGTATGTATGATAGTGTGAGTAAGCAGTGGCTTACATAACACTTTACACATGTCTAATCTTTCTCTATCTTTGTCTCATCATTTGTATGATTAAATGTGGTATGTTCATGTTTTGTCAATATTGGAAGATTGCTGAAATTTGTGTTGTGGATCCGGACCTTTGGAGCTTGGACGTGTGGTATTAGTTATGGGCCTACTAAATTTCCAACATTTGGTATCAGAGCTTTAGGGCTTTGGTATCAGAGCTCATTCAAGTTCTCAGATTCTGAGGTTCCTAGAATTCCAGGTTTACAACATATGATTTAAGAGCATCTTCTAACATTTGACATACACACTTAATCTAGATGATTAGAGATTTGAGAATTAGACAATTCAGTCACATGTTGATTTATCAATGTGGAGTATGAAGTTGATGCTTTGTTAGCAGCCGAATACTTTTGGAAGAGTATGAAAATACTTTACAGAAGTATTGTTTGAAGACCAAGACTTGATGAAGAGAAGGCTACTTCAAATTCAAGGAAAAACAATGGTTTAGAGAAGATGAAGGAATCAGATCAACATCAAATCACAGGTATTAGTTTCTACTATCAGATTATCATTTGCAGGTCATATCTTAGAAGAGCACTTATGAAGAGATTTGAAGGATTGCTTTTATACACTTTCATTCTTTGAAAGTAAAAGCATTAGCTACATCAAAATAGTTTGGTTAGATCTCTTTCATGGCAAGAAAGCTTATCTAAGAAGACAAATTTGAAGATGTTGACATCATCAGGTGGAAGAAAGATGCAAAAGAAGAAAGTGCGACATTTCCAAAAGAAAATTAAGAGTTCATTTTCTCTTATATTTTCCATATACTTTTCCTATTTTATCCTCTACACCCAAAGACAAGTCTACCAGAACATCTTGTAAAGAAGATAGTTTAAAGAAGAAGCAGTTTCTTGTTTTGCATTATACTTGGTCATGATTTAGTAGATTTGACAAAGAATTGCTAGTGTTCATAATACACTAAGTTGTGAGTTGTCAGACACAAGTCCCAGGATTCAATTTCTGATTTTGTTTGGTGCGACATTCAGTAGAGGTGGTGCTCTAGCACACATGGGGCAGCCATGGTGCACTCTAGAAGCATGTTAAGGAGCGGCTATGGAGTTCTTCTTGGAGAAGAAGAGTGTGTTCACACTCTTGCTTATGGAGAGGACTTATCTATTAGTAGCTTGGTGGTGTGGATCATCCATCCACATGATGTATTTGAAGATTGTCTTCTACATAAAGATTTCGGGTTACTTCAAAGACATTGGATGGTGGTTAACATACGATTTGCATCTTATGTTAAGAATTCAGGTACATGTTCTCTTTATGCAGATAGGTACTACTTGGAGTTTATGGAGCCAGTGACATCCATATTTGGAAGATTCCTATTTGGCATAGGTACAAGAGAATCAGTACATGTATGCTTTATGCATATTTAGATGAGGTGTTCGAGAAGGTATGGTCATATGAGTTTGAGGAATTCTGGCAGCAAACTTGTTAGCATTCTTTGCTACTTTTGTAAGTATGTGATCTTTTCACACACATGTCTGACTTAGGGTCTTCCATAGCCTAAGTTGAGATGAGGGTTTGCTGATGATCAATTTTTAGACTAATCCTTCCTCTTTCTGTCACTCATATTCACTCTTCTACAACCTATTAGGTTACACATCTCATATATATTCAGATTTCTATCCATACATCTAAATATGTTTGTTACATTTGTACATACACTCATCCATCTATTTCTCTTCACATAGAATGGTTGAGATTTTGACTCCCACATTGTAAATTGACATTTGTATTTATGATAGCTTCCAATAGTTTTTGTGCTTCTCACTCACGCACTTGTGCCATCACTTGCTCATAGTCTTCATACTAGTCCTCACGTCTCCATGGATTGACAATTATAACGTGGATCTCCTCATGTTGGTACTTGCCATTGTGCTAGAGTGACATAGCCATATCATGCAAATACATATTAAAAACAAAAGCATTCCATAGTGGACATGGAGAAATCCAAAGTTGTTTGAACTTTAGCCCATTTAGTTGAATAACCAATAGCTACTAGTCGTTAACCTTACCATTTCGATGAAGGAAAGATAGAGCTCAGGTAGGGGTTCTTATATGGGATAACTTAGAATAAAACTAAGTTTTTGGATTTTTCCTCTCTCTCTCTCTCTATGGTTCTATGGTTGACAATCACTCAAGAGAGCATCATCACCAAATCAATGATCAAACATAGAACCCTTATAGAATGCTCACTTCTTCTCTTTGAGTGCATATCATCAATACTGGTGAATTTTGAACATGTTGTCTTCATCGAATTACTCAACAGAGTCACAAATGATATTGCTTCTTAACGAACAGTAGAGATAGTACTGGTAGGATTGTCTTATCGAATTAAGAGACAACCACTCTAGTGCAAGTATGCCACTTGCTTACCAAATATAATGACTTTTGCATAGTTACTTTACCAACTAATAGACTTCACTTCAGTATTTCTTCTCTTTATTAGCCTCGTTATTGAATCAACACAGACTACACAGATCACACAAACAAAAAGATATATAACAAGGAAATTAACATTGAATTGTAGAAAAAAACCTTGTGCTCGAGGCACTACTAGCAAGATAGTCCATCAACACACAATCCAATGACTTCTCTCTCTGCAGCCCTCATAGCACCTTCTAGTCATTAATTTGAAAGGTTACGTGTTTACAGTCTTGCCTTTTTGGTCCGGACTCTTCACTGAAATTACATCAAAATTTTAGAAAGTGTTTACAATAATAAGTTCGATGGCCTAACACTAGCATGCATGGAGGACCTAAACCCAAAAGATAGATCTTAGGCCATAGGGTTCCCCTCTTTGTCCTTTGGTTCTTCATCAGACAGTGTATGCATTGCTTTCTTCAGGGAGTCTTGAGCTTTTTGAAAGTTGTTTGAATCTTTCAGACAATTGCCTTCAATACCTTTTGGACATGATGATGGTCTAAGAGAATGTCTTCAGAGAATTGTTGGCTATTGGATGCGGTTGTGGAGAGGATGACTTGGCTCTAAGATTCAGCCAACTAAATTCAAAATTCTTCTTGTAGATAAAAGTGCTATTTCATAATAATTTTCCGCTTCTTTCTTTCAGAGTGGGCCTTTTGAATGGCTATGGATTTGCCTGCTGTAGTCTACTCCAGGCTCTTCTGCAGGCAGCATTATGACTAGTTGTTGTGGTAGTAAGATGATCAACTTCAGCTTATAGGTTAGCATTGGTCTCCTATAGGGTTGTTGCAATCTGATGAAGAAGCTCCTTCTCCTGTTGCGATTGTTGAAGCTACAATTGGACTTCATGTAATGTTTTCTGCTATACCATAGTCTGACACTTAAGTCTACAATCATCTTGAGGTGTCTTTCATTGGCCTCCCTCAAGTTGGTGGTTTTTTTAGTGCTTGATCACATTCTTGTAAGGCTTCTTCATAAATGCATTTGAAATACTAAGTCTATTTCAACACACTCTAGTAAAGATCAACTAGATTGTAGTTGTCTTTGGTGTTATCAGTAAGGTTGACTTTAAGCTCGTACAATTGGTGCTACAATAAGAAATTCTCATTTCAAAAGTTGTCACAATCTTGGTGGGAAGCATCTATATCATGGCAGCTTAACTCTTGCATATGCACAACGTTGGAACTCAACCACAAAAAATCATTGATATTATAATGGTCATTGACACCGAAATGTGAGTGGGTTTCCTGTGGTTTTGAAAGGGGTGTAAGGTCAAGTATTTTGAGTTCTTTGAGTGTACCCCAAGGCCGATAAGGTGGTGCGATTGGGGACCAACCGAGACTGTGTTGGGGAGGTGATCCTCTAGGAGATTAGTTGGGAGAAGAAAGAGGGGACATCTCCAAAGAAGAGGGAACATGATCAACATTGGGTTGATAATGGATAGGTGATGGCAGAGGAGTAGGGAAAGGGGCATCAATCATGGGTTGATCGAGTTTGGAGATAGGCACCAGGGTGACTACCAACGAGCGGGAGACAAGGGGCTGCTACATTGAAGCCGAAGGGGAATGGAAGGACTCCTCTGAGGACTCAGAAGGAATGGGAACCAAACTCATAGGTGTTTTCCTAGACTGCGATACTTGGGGTGGGAATGGAAGTAGTGGCATCCATGTTGTCGGTAGTTTGCTCATCATCAAAAGAATTGGGTGCACATCGAGGTCTTTTAGCATGATGGAAAATGAGGCCATGCTACAAAATATTTTGAGACATCTTTTAATGATACACAACCACACAAGATCATTTTCCTTGAATTCCTTGGCTAATCATTTTGTATTGATATTACATGTGTATCGCTCTTGACTTTTCCTAATGTGTTTGTGAACATCGTGGAGTATAGAAATGTGATCTTGAGCAATAGAATCAGCCATCGCAATGTCGGTTTGGGTGAGTGACACGAGAGTGGGAAGCTTTTTACCATAAACAATTTCAAAAGGTGCACGACCAGTAGTGGTGTGTGTGGTGTTATTGTAAGCAAATTGAAGCAATGGCAACTTTTCATCCTAGTTACTAGGATTATCTAATGAATAACAACACAATCAATCAAGAATAGTATTGTTTGTAGCCACACTTTGTCCATTACTTTCGTGATGAAATGTAGAGCTAAAATCTATTTTAGAACTAAAATGTTGAAATAAGCAACCAAAAAATGATTACAAAATCTAACATCACGATCAGATAACATTACTTTAGGAAATCCATGATGCGAGAAAATGCATTTAATGAATAATTTTGCAGCCTGAGGTGTAGAGAAAGTTTTTCTACAAGGAATGAAATATGTATATTTACTAAGCCTATCAACTATTGTCCAAATCATATTAGTATGTGATGAAGTGATATGAAGACCTGTGATAAAATCCATAGAGATTTGTTCCCATGGTTTGTTCGAAATAGGAAGTGGCATTAATATTCCAAATGGTTTACCATGATGACGTTTTACATGCTGAAATACAATGCATTGAGAAACATAATGTGAAATATCTTTTTCTATGTGTGGCCAAAAGAAGAAATCTTTGCAAGTAGAAATGGTGCTCTGTATGCCTCTAGACCCATGTAAGATGGTTCATGCATTTCTTTGATGACAAAATCTTTAAAATCTTGGGTTATGCACAATCTATGTTGAAAATAACGTAAACCATGATGAAACTTATATTGTTAATAATATAAAAATGCACCATTGTTGAAGTCATGCCATGCACGTGAAAAATAGAAATCAGATGCATAAGTGGAAATCATTTCTTGAAAAGAATGAATTTGGATGGCAGAAATATTATGCAAAACAATAGAATGTGAAGGAAAATGGCTAAGAGCATTAGCTACAACATTAGCTTTACCAGGTTGATATTGGATGGTGGGTTGGAAATTTGAATGACTGAAGCCAATTTAAGATCCAATCAAAGATTAAGGGCTGATTTAATGAATGATTAATAGCTTGTTTATCGGTTTTGATTAAGACCTCAGAGCCCATAAGATAGTGTTTCCAAATTTGCAAAGCATGCACAACCGCTAACAATTCTTTATCATATGTACTATAATTCTTTTTTGAGGGCTTAAGCTTCCTACTCTCAAATGCAATAGGATGATCATTTTGCATTAAAACAACACCTATTCCTGAACCACTAGCATCAGTAACAACATGAAAGGGTTGTGAAAAATCAGGTAATTGTAAAACAGGTGCATGTGAAAGTGCATGTTTGAGTTTTTCAAAGGATTGTTATTGGGTAAGTCCCCATGAAAATTTTATTTATTTTTCAATAACAAGGTAAGAGGCAATGCTAAATAAGAAAAATTTCAAACAAACTTCCTATAGAAACTAACCAACCCAAGAAAAGAACGAACATCATTGATTGATTGTGGTGTAAAGGCCATTCTACTATAATGTTAATCTTTTTTGGATCCACATTCACACCTTCACTTGAAATAATATGTCCTTGATATTCTAGCTTATGTTGAAAGAAGTAACTCTTTTTAGGATTAGCGTAAAGCGTGTTCTCTCGTAGTAAATGAAAAAATGTTTTAAGATGCTTCTCATGCTCACTATCATTGTTACTGTAAACAAGTATATCGTCGAAGAATACAAGAACAAAAGCTTGGTAATCAAGAAAAATGTTGTTCATTATTCGTGAAAATGTAGCAAGGGCATTAGTAAGTCCAAAGGGCATTACCATAAATTCATAATGGCCGATTTGAGTTCTAAATGCAGTCTTAAAGATATCACATTGTGTCATATGAATCTGTAGATCAATTTTACTAAAGACATGAGCTCCTCATAATTTATCTAAAAGATCATCTATTCGAGGAATAAGGTATCTATTCTTTATTGTGATCTTGTTAAGGGTGGTATAATCAATGCACATTCTATAACTTTTATTCTTCTTCTCTACTAAGAGAATTGGTGCTCCAAATGGGGAAGAACTAGGCCTTATAAGTCCTTTATGTAGCAGGTCTTTTACTTGGTTTTCTATTTCCTTTTGGTGTAGAGGGCCATGTCTATAAGATGCTTTATGAGGAGGAGAACTACGAGGGACTAAGTCTATGCTATGGTCAAAGGATCCTCGAGATGGTGGTAGTTTAGAGGGATACTCAGACATAAAACAATCCTTATAAGTACGCATGAAATGTTAATGTTCATCAGGAAGTGTATGAGTATATTCATTGATGACATTGACAAAAACAATGCATGAATTGAATCATTTCCTAAATGCACGTTTTACTTGAGTATGACTAATCAATGGAAATGGCTTGAAATCATGCCGTGCAGACAAAGTAATGATTTGACCTTTAAATTCAAAGTTCAAAGTATGTGTGTGGTAGTCAATGTGTGGGTTATAATGATGAAGAAAAGGCATACCAAGTATAACATCGTGAGATTGCAAAGGTGCAATTAAAAATGTTCATGCATCTACATATGGGCCTATGCTAATCATAACATCTTACGCTTCTCGTGTTTCATTATAATGACTACCTTGAAATGCAGCTTTCACTTTATACAAGGGACAAAATGTTTTTAATTTAAGTTCTTGTACTAATAAATATGAAATGAAATCATGTGAACTACCATCATCGTGTAAAATATTAACCAGCTTGTTATTGATACTACCCTGCACGCAAAGTAAAGAATGAACTGAGATATCATTACCCAAGGTACCTAAGTCCTTCTCCAATGCTTCCTCTATCCAAACAAGAGGAATTTCTTCATTATAGGCCTCCATGTTATGCAATTGAGCTGCAACTAGTTTCATGTAAAGAGATCACAATCGGCACTTTATTTTTGTATATCCTCGTTTACCAAAATTCCAGCAGGTGATACATGGTCTCTTCTATTGGGCATCCACTGTTGAAGTTTGGAGGGTAGGTGGTTTGATAGGTTGGAGAGATGAAGCAACAGATGGAGTTAAGTAATTGGATTTTGGAGGACGAGGAAAACTAGAGTAAGATGGGGCATTAAAATTATGCTCCATAGGAAACATGGGTTTAACAAAAAGTGGTCGTTGACATGGTTGTTGTAGATGGATCGACTTGCCAGAACCAATAGTAAATTTTGTCAGAACCGCTCCGTGTAGGTAGTGATTGGGTCACCCTCCTTCCATGTAAAGGTTGTCCACGCATGTCGAACATGTAGATGATATTGAGGAGGAAGAAAAGAATCCTTCACTTTATCTTGGAAAGCCTTCCATGTTGTTGGACGATCTGTACTGTGGCACACAACATTCCATCAGAGCTTAGCTTTTCCTACTAAATAGTTAGTGGCAAGTTTGACTTTTTCACGTTTAGCATATCATTACAACATATCGGCCGTATATCAAGGCTTTTATCGAGGAAATTGAATGGGTGCATTTTTGCCTCGATGTAGGTGCAAGTGAAGCATCGGTATAAACATCGGTATAAGTGTCAAAAATACCGATGCTCATATCGACGACCATGCTTGGTATACAGGTGCCTATATCGGTGGCCGCTAAGTGTACTGTTGTGCATACCGACGACCGTGCTGGGAGTACCATCGCTTATACTGATGACCATATCTGCAATTTTTTTTTTTTGGGGCAAAGTGTGTTGTCTTTTGCTATAGCAACATTACCATGATGTTGTTTAACAAAAGACAACACACTCTGCCCAAAAAAAAACCAAGTACGTGTGATGTGTACTCTAATGGCAATCAAAATATGATTTAATAAAGCAAAATACTATTAGACGCAAAAGAGATAATCAAAATGAACCATGAACCATGAACCATGAACCATGTACAAAAAAAGTTATATATTTCATAAATGAAGCATGTACAAGAGTGTGGCAAACCACTATCATATATGAGGATTTTACAAAATGTGGCAAAGCACTACCATATAAGAATCAAATACAAAATCCTAGTGCACCACTACCATATATGAGCCAAATACAAAATTGTGGCACATCATTGTCATACACATGCACAAAATGATTGAAACATCCATATCAACAGTCCTGCAACAAAGAACATTCATGACATGTGTAGCTCAATGATGAGTAGCACCTCCTTTAATGTCAATCCGGGAAGACATGAGGATGGTATGAAGACCTCGAGCAAGTGAAGGCACAAGTGTGTGAGTGAGAAGCACACTAACATGCACACACATACACACACACACACGTGCACACAAGGCAAGAACAAAGAGAGAGAGAGAGAGACAATGGAATGACTTCTATTGCAAAAGAGTTCTCATACACTTCAAATCTACAACAAGCTAGCCTCAAAAATAAGCTCTCTAGCTCCATTTATAGTTTTTTACTAGCTTTGGTCCTGTTCAGACCTAGTGTCTGGCCTAGTTAAAAATTAGGTCCCTAAGCTAGTTTGGAGGCTCAAACAAGCTCTGAAAAATATGAAACTTGGTAGGCAATTACTTCTAAAGCTCCTCAAGCTCGTGGACTCCTCGGCTTGCACAAGATGGAGCTACAAAAAGGTGAAACGGTATTTACAAGGGTTTTCAGTGATGAGAATCACTTTTAAAGTAATGTAAGGATTGGAAAAAATTGGATGGGTTGCCTCAGTGCTAGATCTGCATGTATGCTCATACGTGCTTCTTCCCGTATGATGCCAACACTCTCCCTCCCCTAGCGTTTGTCGTCTTTGACAAACCTTTGCTCCACGGTTTGATCAATGTAGTGTTGTAGTATGTCGGTTGCCAATTCTTGTTCTTTGATTCGTAGTCCCCTGACCAGATCTCTTTGAAGGGCATCCCAATTAACCGCGCCTAGAATATCCAGTTGTGGGGTGGTATAGAGCTCTGAGTGCATTGTCTATTTGCATGCAAATAGCTGTAGTAGATGGGTTGGACATGGCGCGAACACCTCCGAGTGAGATTCCCAAAATCCAGTGATAAACATATCATCAAAGGTTTGCTTGTAGCATGCTGGGAGGTATCTAATCCTCGCATGCCACACGTAAGTAACCCTAATACTAGGCATTGTACTCATATCATATAGTAACTTGTAATTTCCATTTATAAAGCCCGGAATTGGAGGCTGGATGTTACG